>CM027841.1:35637525-36837525 GCA_016097545.1 Eucalyptus victrix | reverse complement strand
GTTCGGACAATGACCAAAAATTGCTAGGAGTGCACTCATTCCTAAGGATGCTAGTACTCGTGTTGCCTTTAAGTTGTCCAGGGAAACTGAGCTTAGCCTTGGTGCCTTTGAATCTGAGGGCATGAGCTTGGCCTTGGTACTTTCGAATATGAGGGTCGCATCGTCGTAGGCGGGGGCTGCTGATTCGGCCCTGTCAAAAGTGCCAAGCCACACCCGAGCCGCTTTGCTCGGTTCCCGTGTCTGAGCAGCCCATTTGCCTCACGGTCTTTGCCTCACTCCTCTGTAGTGTCTTCTCACCATCCTGTTAGTCTCTTCACCAAAAAAAAAGGAGAGGCGCGTTAATTAGGTTAAGAGTGCGACGTGAGAAAGTTGTGATGGAAGAACATCAAAAAAGAAGCAATGAGAGGCTCAGTTTCGCGCCCATACTTGTAATACATTTTTTTTTTTTTTTTTGGGTAAGAAGTAAGAATAATATAACTTTTGAACCAAAGAGCTACACAAAGGCACAGCAAACAACGACTCCAAACATGCACTCAATTAGACACAGGCGTCAGACTGAGTGAACGGGAGGCGGAGGGGCTGCACAACAAAAAAAGACAAATGCAGCAAACGGCCAAACACAACGGCCAAAAGAAAAGAACGGGCAAAAGCCAAGAACCAGGGAACCATAGCCTGCCAAGACGAGGAGCAGGGGGAGGGGAATAACCCGGCAGCTACCGAAAAAACAAAACAGCCTTGTGAAGGGAGAGCAGGACGCATCTTCAACAACAGCAGCATCTCGCAGCGCAAGGGAGACAGGCCAGGATGGAGACCCTCTCTAGAGACATCAGGAAAAAGGGGTGTACCCAAAAGCATTTGAGGCAGCAAAGGCAACCGAAAGAGGGGCATAGCGTTAGCGTATAGGGCCAGAAACCAACAACAGAATTATTCAAAGATTGCAGGATGGATTTCCCAGCACATTTGGAGCCTTCGGTTACACGGAATATCTGAAACTCTTGAGAATGTGGAGGCTCTATCTTTGATAGCTTTCTGAAGATGTTCTTTGAGAGCGGGCAGGAATAGGCTCTGATTTCGAAATATTATATTATTTTTCTCCTTCCATATGAGGTAGCACAGGGCAGCAAATGCAAAGCGAGCAATGGATTGGTGGAAGCTCGAGTCCAAGAGATGGCTGACCACCCACTGAAGATTGTCCTTCCAAGGACCATTTCTCCAACTCAAATTACATTTAGAAGCCCAGAACGAAGCCAACCTACCCGTAATTGAGCAACCAAAGTATAAATGATCCATTGACTCTAGCCTACTTGAGCAGAAGGCACAAGAAACATCCGTGATCCTCTCATACGACAGAAGCAAAACCTAGGTTAGCAGTCTATTCTGGGTGATCAGCCATAGATGGGTTTGATAACGCGGGGGAAGAGAGGGGCTCCAAATAAATCGAGACTAGTTAACCAAGGAGCCCCTAGGTCGAAGCATACTCCATGCAGAAGTAGTAGAGAATTGACCTGAAGAGTGGCCAAGCCACACCAGATGGTCATCATGGCTGTTTAGGCTGGGGAGTGGATCATCCCAAGCACGGATAATAGCAACAACATTAGACGGGATAGACAGGGCAGCAATACTCGTAGCAACGGAAGCATTCCGTGGGATACGAGAGCAATATATGTCATGATCCGAGAATAACTTGTTGAATGGACCACGGGGGTGCCAGGTATCGAACCAGAATGAAGCCGATAGCCCATTACCAATGTTCCGGGCAAAATACTTCTGAATCAATTCACGCAGGCCAAAGAGTTTCTTCCAAGACCAAGAACAAACGGTCGGCCTAGGCGTGATCCAAAAATTCTTGTGTTTTAAGAAGACTGAATGGATCCATTTGGTCCAGAGCGATTCCTTATCAGAAAAAAGCAGCCATATATGTTTAATCATGGCAGCAATATTACTTACTTGAAGTGAATGAATACCTAATCCTTCTTCCGCTTTAGGAAGACAGACTTCTTCCCAAGAAACTCTAGCACCACCAGATCCAAGGTTCAGGCCACGCCAGAGAAATTGGCGAAAAATCTGCTCAATTCGATTAATAACTGAGGAGGGGAGGCTAAAAACCGAAGACTAGTAAACCTGAATGGAATGGAGAATAGATCTAATAAGCTGGAGTCTACTAGCAGTTGAAAGGAAGCGGTTGGTCCATGATTGGACTCTCTTTATTATAGCATCGACCAGAGATACACAATCTTCCTTGCCTAATCTTGAGGAAATTATAGGGACGCCAAGGTACCGAAAAGGCAAGGATCCAAGGTTGAAACCCGATGCATTAACCATGGCACTCTTCAAAGATTCAGGCCCCCCAGAGATAAAAATTTCACTCTTGTTAAAATTGGGGATGAGACCAGACCAGGCAGCAAAAGTGTTAACTTCATCCATTAAAAGACTTAGAGACGGCATATTTGCTTCCGAGAAGAGTAGCACATCGTCAACGAAGAATAAGTGGGACAGCTTGATGGGTTT
Source organism: Eucalyptus victrix (assembly GCA_016097545.1). Taxonomy (NCBI): domain Eukaryota; kingdom Viridiplantae; phylum Streptophyta; class Magnoliopsida; order Myrtales; family Myrtaceae; genus Eucalyptus; species Eucalyptus victrix. The sequence goes on along the minus strand of CM027841.1, from coordinate 36,835,017 downwards.
ACAACGCCATAAGAACTGAAATCCAGGCTTGCAGGTGCGGGCATTAATAATACCAGTGAAGACTTCCATTACAAGAGTAAAAATATATGGGGACACAGGGTCCCCCTGGCGGATACCTCTCTCACTAGGGAAGAAACCATGCAAATCGCTGTTTAAAGCTATAGAGAACTTGGGGGTTCTGATGCACGTCATAATTCGATCAATAAATGTAGGAGGGAAGCCAAAAGCTTGGAGAGACAACTCAATAAAGTTCCAATCAACTGAGTCATAAGCTTTGGAGAAATCAACCTTAATAATGTTCTTTGGAAGGTACGGCTCATGGTGGAAATTAGCAAATAACTCTTGAGCAAGCATGATATTATCACTTATCCTCCTCCCTTTAACAAATGCGTTTTGGGGGAGGCTAATGATAGATGGGAGGACAGAAGCTAACCTGTTGGCCAACAACTTTGTGATGCACTTGTATACGGTGTTGCAATAAGCAATAGGACGGAAATCATTTACCGTGGAGGCATTGGGGGTCTTCGGGACTAAGGTCAGAATAGTCGAATTGATCTCACGAAGTAGCTGACCCATAGAGAAGAACTCCTGAATTGCCAACAGAACGGAAGGGCCTACAATATCCCACGACCGCTTGAAGAAATCAACATTAAAGCCATCCGGGCCAGGGGGCTTTTCGTTGGCCAAAGAAAACAAAGTAGATCAGATTTCTTCATTAATGAATGGCTGAGAGATGGCTTGGATCTGATTATCATCGAGAGTAGAAGCCAGGTTCACACGGATCTCATCAACAGACGGAACGGCGGAGGGGCCAGAGGCTGATAGCAGATTTTGAAAGTGATCAACAAAGAGTTGCTACACTTTAGATGCATCAGTAATTACATTACTACCATCAGAAATCGAAAGAATTCTATTCCAGAGATGGCCACGCTTAATCGAATGGTGGAAGAACCTGGTGTTTAAATCACATTCTTTAAGCCATCTTACCCTGGACTTTTGTTTGTAGAAGGATTCTTCCTTGAGGCGAAGGTCAGAGAAGACACAGAGGTGGTCCTTTTCAGCATCAGCTAGAGCTTGATTATGAGGGTCAAGCTGGATAGCGTTCTGAGCTTCCAACAGAAGGCGTCTAGCTTCAGAAGTTCTAGCTGAGATATCAGAGTAAGCCTCCCTGTTTAATAATTTGAGTCTGCGTTTGAGGGACCGAAGCTTACTACAAAGAACAAACATAGGCGTAGTAGAGACACGTAGCTCCCAGACTTGCCGAACCAACTCAAAAAAGTTGGGGTGGGACATCCAGAAATTGAAAAACTTGAAGGGTTTGCGCGAGCTAGGAATAGGGAGAATCCTGACCACCATAGGGGAGTGATCGGACACTCCAAGGGCGAGGAAGTTGGCTTCCGAATAGGAGAAGGCCGAGTTCCAAGCTGCATTAGTAAGAACTCTATCTATCTTCCTTTGCCTTCGATTAGGGCCAGAAGAAGCAGACCAAGTAAACCTGTTACCCATAAAATGGAGATCATCTAGACCAGCTTGGATGAGACAATCTCCAAGATCCTCAAAGGTTGGAATCCATTAATTGGATCTATTAGCTCTGTCAGAAGCATAACGAATGGCATTGAAGTCACCGGCAACAATCCAAGGGATATCGAGACAAATGGAACTAGTCGAGATCAGATCATTCTAGAGCGATCTTCTCAGGACAAAAGAATGCTCTGCATAGACCACTGAAAGATTAAAAGGCAACACCAGAAATAAAACACTCCAAACGGCCATGAATGGCCTGAGCAGTACAAGCTGAGGTGCAAAAAGAAGCGGCTAGGGGATTCCAACCCACCCAAATATGACCCATGATGGAATGAGAATAATTCGTAGACCAAGACCACCCAGGAAGAAGGGAGGCCGAAACAGGGGAATGGACAGCAAGGGAGATTTTAGTCTCCAAAATACCAATACAGCAAAGGCGGTTGGTCCTCACAAAATTCCTAATCTCAGCTTGTTTGAGTGCATGTCCAAGACCCCTAATATTCCAAACACCAAAAAACATAGGAGGGGGATAATAGAATTACCTTCTCCTGTCACCTCGTTTCCTCGCCGAGGGTGGCACAGGCTTCGGGCCAGCAGGAATACTCGCCTCATCAGATTTAGAGCGGAGAATTCCTTTTTGACGAACAGGGGCCTCCTGAATGATCTTTGGAGGGGGAGTTTTATCCCGTTCCTCCGGTATGGATGAGGGCACCTTACACGGGGAAACAGATTCACTGTCACCGGAGCTGATATCTTCAAATTCTTCATCTGAAGGTCCAAACTTATTTGAAACAGGGGAATCTTGCCTTTGCAGCATAGCAGTAGGTCGGGTTCAATAGAGGTGCCAGGGAGCAGATCAAAGGAAGGATGATGATCCTCTTGCTTGGTTAACTCTGGTTGTATATCAGAGGCCACTGGAGCCTGTGGCAACGGATCTCCAATCTGATTTCCACCAGAACGGGGGGACTTGGGGTGATTCGGAACTGGATCATTCATCAGGCCATCGTTTGCAGGCACAGGGGTGTGCTTATTGCGTTTACCACGCACTTCACGCCATTCATTTGGACGAGTTAGATGTATCGATCTCTATATAGACTTGAGCAAAAGCCACCATTGCCATCTGTTCTGTTCGGTTATCAACGAATAGGGGCTTACCAATACCACTTGCCAGAAAACTTATCCCAGCAGCAGACCATAGTGCCACAAGGACGTTCCTGAGTCGAATCCAGATGGGGACAGTATTATGAGTTGATTTCTTGAGCTTCAACATAGGGTGCCATTGTTGCAGGATCAAGGGGATTTTAGCTACTGTGATGGGGCCTCCATCCAAGACTTTCCTCCTGAATTAAGCATACTTGTAATACATTGTCCTCTTAAGAAATGACTAATTATCATGAACCATATTTTCTTTTCATACCAATCTTTGATGAGTTAGTGTACATAATTGTTATATTTTGAAGAAGGCTTTATGAACGATCTTGATCTGAGGTTGCCGGAGGTGCACAATCTCGGATTATACTCTCGGAAGCATTCTGTTTCCTCCACGCACGTGCGTTGACACATATAGAGTATTGCCACGATGTTCTCTGGTAAATGATCTCCAGCGAGCATCAACGCCCGTTGACAATGTGAATTTTGACAAATCAAAGGCATTAAACTCATGAATTTAAAAACCAAAGTGCAATTACAAACTATTAAGGCAAAAGACAAACTATTAAGACTAAGCACCTAAAACTATCCACGCCAATTCAACTCGTATTCATGACAAACCTGATGCTAGAACAAGACGTTCAACTCGATGGTGCAGCCGGACGGGCTGTCATATAGCTTGGCAACACCGTGGTAAATCTTGACCGAGGGAATGTAGAACACGAGGCGCTCGAGCGTGTTAACGACGCATTGACAAAACGCCTCCCGGGAGACGATGCCAGAGACGGTGGCCTGGAGCTGCTTCTCGATGCCGGCTTTGTTGATCTTGAGGTTATTAAGGGCCGATGGCGGCATCTATCTCTGGCTTCGGCACCTTGCCCTGGGCGTTGACGGCAGCCTGCTTATTGGCGAGGGCTTTGCGGAGCGAGTTCTCGGTGTGGTCCATCGCAGGGGAGTCGGGGAAAGAGTGAAAGAGGGAGGGGAGATACAGAAGAGGCGAGAGATGGAAGGAAGGAGAGGCAAGGGAAGTCGACGAGGCGAGTCTCAATGAAGAAGAAAATATGCTGTCGGCCCGCGCGAGTGGGGGATATTTTCGGGATTCTCTTGAATTTTTTTGGATGGAAATTATGATTATTTCAATGGACGGATTGGACAGACCGCAAAAGAATTTAATCTCTGGCGATTATAGTAAGGATAAAATAATAAAATAATTTTTTAAAAATAAAAATAATATATTTCATCTTCATTTGACAAAAAATTCATACAATGATGTGTGTCTGAACTTGTGTAAATTCACATGTCAATAATTCACCGATAAGTGCGTAAATTATTTGTTTCACCGATGGTAAATCCAGTAAAAGTCCAAAAATAAAATAACTATAATTTATATAAATATGTTATAGCAATATTTGCCAAGTATTGTCTTTAAGATTGTCGAGTGCTAAAAAAGAAGTAATAAAACGTGTCCACGCCACGACCAACAAACATGCTATATTCAATCGTCAACATTGTAGCCAAAAACATGAAGTTCCCAGAGTGCATTTTTTTTTTGTGTGGGATTGGATAGAAGAAATTTAGGGATTAGCGTAGAAACATGACTTATTTGGTTGATGGCTAATTTTTTTTTTTTTTTGGATCGGATGGCTAATTGAGAACTTAGATTTTAATTTGAGTCCATTGAGGACTTAACGTTTTAAAGAGGCCACGTTCATGTTTCGAGCTCATTATTTGTAAAATTCAGGCATTGAAAATGATACATGGCAAATGATCAAATATTTCACGTGAAAGTCTTGTAGGGTTTTTGACTCTTGAATTTCATTGATGGTGAATTTGAGATCTGATTAGAGCTTCTTTTTTTTTTTTTTTTTTGAAATCGTCAGTTATTTATTTACTAAAATAAAATCTTGGTATCCTGATTGATCAACGACCAAATCCTTAAGTTTGTTTCCGCATTTGTTCAGAGAAAATTAGAATCATTGATCAAAATATTGACTGACAATCATGCGTGGAAGAAAACAAGCAAGAAAAATAAAAAATATTGTGAAAATGTAATCAAATACGTAATTGAAAATTTTGTTCTTTATTTAGAAAAATACATATGTCAAATGTGTTCTAGAGTTCCGCAAGTAAAAGATGGACATTCTGTTCGTGCCTGTAAATTTGAACTGTGATCAGTAATTTTCAAATTGTGTTAAGAAAAATGGATCGGTAAATTATTTGGCCATCACGGACCAAAATAGAAAAAAGAAGAAGAATTATTTGGCCATTCAATAACAGATTATTAATTGCATTGATAGCGAAATAATCTGAATATATTAATGTTACCTCTATTTAATTTTCCAAGCTAGTACTTATTATTAACTTTATCAGTTTGAGAATTTTCATGTGATGAAAATTAGTTTAGAGTAGTAAGTTCGAAATTTTTTGTGAGACAGAAATTAGCTTCAGATAAATGTGGCATGAGGTACCGGTTTGGCATTTTAACAGTATTTGAGTGAGAAAAATTCAGATCACATATTTAGCATCATATTTATACTAATAGAGTTTTAAACCTGCGCAATCCCAATAATAATTTAAAATGGAGATACATATAAACTAGCTAAGGAAGTAAATATCCTAGTACACTTGAGCTCAAGTTGGTGTGTGAAAATCGATGATGCCTTTTACTTCTCAATAGCATCGTTAAAAGATTCATGAGTCGCTTAAGAAATTATTAATGTTACTTATGGCTCTCTTTCCTTTTAGCTACAAGATCAAACTGTTGTTAAATGCGACAGCGCATTACATTTTTATTGCACTTAACACACTCCCAAAGCTTAAATCATGTAGATTTCAAATGGAGTTCATCAAACAAGAGGAGAATAGATCTTCCACAGTAGTTGTCAACATAATCATCCTTCCACATACTCAACAAAGACAAGAAAAAAGGGAAAAGTGCCAAAAAAAAGTCCTAAACCTTTTGTGTTTGTGCCAAAAAAGTCTTAAACCTTTTTTTGGTGCCAATTTAGTCATAAACCTTTTTATTTAATGTCGATTCAGTCATTTCCAGTCAATTTTGGCCGGATTTTGCTGACTGGACCCCGACGGCTGACGTGGCCTAATTGGTGTTGAAGTGGATAATTTTTAATAATATTTTAATATTTTTGAATTTTTGAATTATTTTTCTTTATTATTTATTCTTTTTTTTTTAAAAAAAATTTTCTTCTCTCCTCCTCCCTCCGTCCGCTGGTTGGACCACGGTGATCGGCCAGGCAATGGCCAGCGAGGCTTGTTGGCCACCTCGCCAGTGGTCGCGAGGGTGGCGAGGCTCCCCCTCGCCAAATTCGGCATAAGGCGGCCTCCCGCCGGGTTGGCGAGGCTCGAGCCTCGTTGGCACCGCCTAGGCCACGATTTGGTGAGGTCGACCCTCGCCAAATCCGACATGAGGCGGCCTCCCGCCGGGCTGGCTCCAACGTCGAGGGGAGATGTGCTCGCCCATGGCCGGCGAGGCTCGACCTCGTTGAATCGCGGCCTGGGCGGCGTCGATGAGGTTGACCCTCGCCAGATACGGCGAGGGCGAGCCTCGCCAGCCCGGCAGGAGGTTGCCTCACGCTAGATCTGGCGAGGGTTGAGCCTCGCCAATGGCCGGCAAGGCTTGACCTCGCCTAATCGCGGCCTAGGTGGCGCTGGTGAGGCCACCCTCGCGGCCACTGGCGAGGTAGCCGGCGAGCCTCGCCAGCCTTCGCTTGGTTGGTTGCCGTGGTCTGGCCAACAACGAAGGGAGGAGGAGGAAAGAAAAAAGAAAAAAGAAAAAAAGAAAACAGAAAAAAGAAAAAAGAAAAAAAGAAAAATGAAAAATGAAAAATGAAAAGAGAAAAAGAAAAAGAAAGAAAAAAGGCTGCGTTTGTAAGGGGGTTCCGGGTAAAAAAAAAAAAAAAGAATAAAAAATTCAAAAAATATTAAAATATTATTAAAAATTGTCCACGTCGCACCGATTAGCCACGTCGCCGGTCGGCATCCAGTCAGCAAAATTTGGCCAAAATTGGCTAGAAAGGACTGAATCGGCACTAAGTAAAAATGTTTAGGACCTTTTTAGCACAAACATAAAAGGTTTATGACTTTTTTGCACTTTTCCCCAAGAAAAAAAAAGATAAGTTGAACATTAAAAACACATTCTGTTTATCCATCTGATAACACAAGGCATTTCTTCAACGTTGGGCAAGTTTCTCCAGCTCTCGATTTTTCTGTTACAGATGCCAAATATAATCAATAATGGCTTCAACCCAGATAAGATGCAAGAAATTTGTTAGCAGGAAAGAGGCGAGTTTTACCTGCTGAGCAAGCTCCTATTGGCGTTTTGCATTTTGTCTTAAACCAAAGCATGGCGATCATCATTGCCATTGAGGATTTCTCAATGGTCCTGTCCATCGCTCCAAAATGAGATCCTCCAAGATCGCTTAAAGTGCAAGATGCTACAAAATCCCAGAAATCCCACTATAAAATCTGGTCCGAATCCTGCACAGAACCAATTGTGGATATATCCAAATCGCCTTCTCTAGGCCTATCTCCTCTCGAATTATCACCATCGGCACAGGGTGGCTCATCGCTGGGACAAATTTTTGAAAGAGGAGCTCCACAGAGTCTGTTATTACCGCGATAAACAGATTCATCATCCACAGTGCATAGACGGTTGTCGGGCGGAATAGGGCCGGAGAGTCTATTGAAGGATAAATTCAGATGACTGAGGAAGTCTAGGTTGGATATGCCTGGAGGGATGGAACCTAATAGTCAAGAGATTCCAAGTTTTTCACGTCACCAATGTTTGAGGGTATGTGTCCACTCAAATTATTCTGAGAGAGGTTCAGATTTCAAAGTTAGATGAGCCTAGTGAACTCTTCTGGTATCTCTCCATCCAACATGTTTGCCGAGAGATCGATTAAGAAGAAATCTGCAAACTAAACATAATCTTGGCTATCTCCCTTTGTGTTAACCATTAAATGGAGACCGATAACGTATGGCCAATCGTTAGAATGATCGCCATCAAACTTAGACGTGAACCCGCCAATACAATTGGAAATGGGTCAGAAATGTTATTCCGGGCGAGGCTCAGTAAACGGAGATAGAGAAGTTGGCAAAGTCGAGGAGGAATGCCTCCAAAAAAGCGATTTTTCTCTAAATTGATATATTCCGATTATTGAGGATGTTTCCCAAATGGAGGTAACCTACTTGGGAATTCAATGTCGCTGAGATCCAATGTCGCTGAGATCCAAAAAAAGAAAAAAGAAAAAAACAATTTAACGTAGATTTGACAAACAGTTTGGGATTACTCTACTAAAGCCATTCCTACGTAGGCTAAGAATGAATCATTGCTGAAGATTGCACAAAGATTTCGGATTCGGACCATTTAACTTGTTATCCCAAAAAAAAAAAAAAAAATTCAACTATTGTGATGCTCCCCAACATTGGGGAAGTCTCCCAGACAGTTGGTTCTTTGAGAGATTAATTTCAACCAGCTGTTTCAGCATACACAGAGAACTTGGAATGCCACCGGTGAGATTATTACCTGAAAGTCTCAATATTGTTAACCGTGGCATCTTGTCTCTGATATGCTGGGCCTCTAAGCATGTTGCTTGAGATATCCAAAACTTTAATATTAGAGGAAATGCTATAGAGCCAATTAGGAATGTCATTTGAGATGCTCGCATTTCACCTCATCAACCCCGTAATGTTCCTTTGTGTTTGAAGCATATCAGAAATGCAAGCCCTACTTTGCAATCTGACAAATCTATCCCACGAACTTGGAATGGTGGAATCCAAGTAGGACTCACATGTAATATGAGCTCATTGGAGGAGATTAATAAATTGGTCAAGCCATTGAGATTTTCAAAGTGAAGTTTGCTTAAAACTCCAGACAACAAATACTGCTCCTACCAGAGGTTCTTTAAATTCGGTAGTTGCTTGATATTCTCAGGAATGGTCCTGCTCAATTCATTATGACTTAGATCCAACTCTCTTAGAGATGATAGCTCCCACAAATCGATAGGTACAAAACCAGAAATTGAGTTCGATGAAAGATTGAGGCACTCTAGTTCTTTGAAATCTCTAAATTGATCTAGTAGGTCACCACTAGAATTACTGTGGGAAATATCAAAGATCTTCCACATACTTTTTATGCAACCAAGAGGACCATTTAAAATGCTGGAAATATTTCCGCTGATGTGGTTGTCGCATAGTCGTACCACTTGCAATTTGCAAACATTACTTAAGTTTTTTGGAAAATCGCCTTGTAGAGAATTTTGAGTCGCGTCAAAAAAGACAAGCCTTTGATTATTTTCAATAATTGCCATGGGAAATGGGCCTTCAGTATGAAAGGTGAAAGACAAAATCAATATGTTCTAGCTTGCTCGAGTTATGGATCCACGGCCGAATAGAAGAGCTTATTTGATTAGACCCGATATCGAGGAATTTAAGAGAGGTGAATTTGGCCTGCAAAAAGCTAGAAACATCTTGCAATTCAAAATCTCTTAATCCTAAATATTGCAAAGATGGAAGCATGTTGATGGAACTGAACCAATCTTCAGCCTTGAAAAGGTTAACATTCTTAAAAAGGTTAACATTGGACATGTGCAAGTATTTCAAAGAAGATAATTTCAACACCCAATTAAGGTTGTTCAATGTTAAGTAACCAAAAAGAAGTCACTACTAAGATCCAAATACTGTAATTTTAAAAGGTTATTGAGCTGCCTAGGAATATCTCTGTCAAAGCCTGCATACGAGAGGTTAAAATATTCCAGTTTCTAAAGAGAAGCAAAGAACATTGGGATTTTCTAGAATGAAAAGTCATTCACACTAAGGTCAAGATACTTTGGATACTTTTAAAGAAGGAACTATGTTACCTCTCGACTTGCACTTATCTAAAGGTGGGAACACTATCTCTTCAATATATGGGTTATGAAGATCGAGCTTTAGGAAATGATTGATCTTTTTGTCGCATTTGACTCATTTCCACTTGCAACATTCCTCACTAGTCCATGACGACAAGCATCTTGAAGGATCAGTGAGACCATGCTTGAACTTAAGAAGAGCTTCCTTCTCCACATCAATACAACTAAAGTTGGTTGAAGCTTTGGAATGACCGAATTCAATTGCTTGAATAAGAAAGATTGCCTATAGAAGGGTAAACACAAAACTATCGTAAGGCGCTATAGGTTCCTTGGGACCTGCGAACAAGTGTCACTTTAAAATGTTCTTGATTCACCAAGAAAGTAGTCACTCTACAGTATACTTCGAGTCATTTTCCGATCATAGTCGAATGTCAATCATGACGGCTCCAACTTTCCAAGTCATGCCTTCCAAGACCCGCCAAACAGTGGACTCAACAAAATCATCCCAAAGCGCGGATCATATTTAATCCTCACAATAAGGGTCAAAGGAGGACAACAAACGAAAACGTAGAAATAGGGATGCTGATAGCACTGCGTATCTCTAAGACTAGCTATTGTGAGCGTATATGATCTTGAGAAATTCGCTATTGCCTATGGCCGCCATCCATGATATGACAAGTATTATGAAAACAAAAGGTGTTAATAACCTTCATTTTTCTTATGAAAAAAATTAACCCTCCTCTTATTTAAGCTACTCGTAGATTAGTTATCTATGCTATGATAAAAATCATTGGAGAAACTCAGTGAGGACTTTTAGGAAACTGATTCTCTGGGCTTATTGCTGAAAGGTTTTCATTTTTAAGAAGAAAATCTCTTAATTGGAATGACCGGTGAAATCTCACAAAAAGTTACTTGTGTTTTCCCCAAAAAAAAGCAGGAAGGTTTGGCACCTTTTTTTTAAAGCAAAAAGGAAGGAAAAACTTTGCAAAATTAATTCACTTTAGGAAATTAATTCAAATGGTTATTGCATTGCATGACAATGTGAAAATTACGTTTATTGTTGTTGTTGTTGTTTCTGTAGAAACTATTCCGGATGCCAAATATGAATGATTTTATTGTTCCAGAATGTATCCAAATTTTTTAGCCAAGTTACGTTAGAACAACCTCTTAGATCTTTCATGTACTGGATCTCATATATGCCTTTTGGACTAGATAACTAATCTCATATATACTTACAATTTTCCACTATTCAAATGTCAACAGGAGGTCTCTAGGTAATGGTAAGTATCAAAAAGCCGTTGATAAAAAAAGGGTGAGCTTTTTTCCCACGTAACATGTTAGTAATTTATCAAGATTTTTATGAAATTACCAATTCTTTTACAGTTTGCAAATTACCCTTTTTTGCACTAAATTACCAATTTTTATTTGTATACTTAATGATGTTTCGAATTTACTAACTCTTACATGAAATTTTCAGCCTAAATTAGAGTAATTTACCATCTTTGTTAAATTAAATTTTCAACTTTCATTTGAGTTGCTAACGTTTTTAGTTTTGGTCGGTGAGTTGCTAACGTTTATTTGTTCTTTTTAAATTTACTAAATTTTCTATTAAGTTACTAACTATTATTTGCCTTGATTAGCTATCCCTTAAATTTACAAACTATTTCAAGATATCACCAGCCTAAGTTAGCATAACTTATCAACAGTTCTAGTTTTTTGTGTTATCAAACCTCATATCTAGTTTACAGATTCTAAGCCATTCTGTTACCATATAGTTTTGGGTTATCAACCCTCATTGGAAGTACTCATCGATTTTATTTTATTTTTTACAATTTACCAATTTTTAAAAAAAAATTATCAACTTTAAATAAAGTTGCACACCAAGTTTTCACATAAATCTCCTTTGGTTGAATAAATTTTCGAATGTTTACCACTCACAATGTTGTCGTAGATGTGTTCTGATAACATAAAACCAGCCGAACAAAGTTTCAATTTTTACCATACGGATTAGTAGACTTGTCCAATTTCGACACACACAATCGGCTCATTTTATACACATCTTATAGGACAAAAGCAAGAGATTATTTTGTTGTTTTTTATAACCTAATGGAAAGAAAGAGTAGTGTTGGAGAATAATGAGCACAACATGTTTATTATTTGACGTTTCAATAGCAATCTTCCAACATGAAGAGAAAAACTATGGATTTATTGCAATCAAACTCGCGTTTGCCTCCGGAATCTGATAAGTCAATTTGTACTTCATCCACAAATCAAGGCACCATTTTTGGTGATGGAAATCTTTCAAATAAATTCGTTACCACGCAAGCTCAGTGCTTGCCAATTAAGGCTAAGTCTTTTAAAAGTTCACCTTCCAGCCTATTTCCAAAGACCTCGGGGAATCTAAGCCACCATCTACTTTCAAAAGATGATAGCGGAGAATAAGCCATGGCTATCATTATTGATATTGCTAGTATGAGTACCTAGAGGGGGGTGAATAGGTATACAAAGATTTTTCTTGATAATTTCTGTATACTTGCGCAATACTTAGACAGTTGAAGGATTTGCAAAGAGTAATAATCAACGTAAGACTAAGTGAAGGAAAGAGAGAATTAAACACGCGGTTTATAGTGGTTCGGCTAATTTGATCCAAGCCTACGTCCACTCTTCTGCACTAACAGCCAATTCGAGCTTCTATTCGATAAATATGCCTTAGTACTTGCCAATTGCATGAGATGCTGAGTCTATTAAAAGTTCACCTTCCAACCTACTTCCAAAAACATCAAGGAATCTAAGCCACTGTCTACTTTCAAAAGAGGACAACGGAGAATATGCCATGGCTATCATTATAACTTTGATCAAGATGCTCGAGGTTTGCTGAAGTTTTGAACAAGAAGGAATAAATGAATTTATGGAGTTTTAACATGAATCAAAGAATTTTTTTTTTTTTGGTCGAACAAATCAAAGAATTTAACAGAAGTGAAATTGACATGCAAAGAGGCTGAAGCATCTTCCAAATGACATCCCGTCGATAAGAAAAACTCTAGGAAGGAAAGCATGTGGATAGCACTTAACCCTTCTTTGGGGTTGACAAGGACGACATACGACAGGTCCAAATACCTCAAGTTAGAAACTGTCCACTCCCACTGGAGGTTCTCTTGTTTAAAATGAAGTCGTGCCTTGCAAGACCCGTCATAGGTCAAGAAACCTAAAACCACTTTTCTTAACATTGCGAGGGAAAAAGAAAACGGAAGGATTTATGAGCAATGTCGTGCAATTATTTTCAATATTCCTTCCCCTCTGTCCGCTGCAATTTAGAAAAAAAGAAAGAAAACGAAAAAAAAAATTATGTTACGTTTGCCGCAAGTGCACTGTATTCTACAATCACAGTGCACCGTGAGACTTTTCCTCCAGAGGAATCACGAATACAGATGCAATTATTTTCTAGACTAAACAGGAACGAACTGGCATCGAAACTTTTGTCTGTTTTCACCACAATTTGGAGCCACTAACTGATATCGTTCTTTGTTTAATTGCTTGAGTGATCAATCAGTTTTAGGATGACCCAAGGCAAAGCACCGGATCTTCACTGGTTGACATAGAATGTTGGCCTTGAGTTGTCTTGTTAAACTTTTCAACCTCCTAACTTTTGTAAGATTTTGATTAATGCAGAGGTGGTGACCGTTGGGGAGTCAATCTCGTGACACTTGTCTGTTCTCATATAGTTAGCTGAATTCGTTCCACATTAACACGTTTTCATTACGAAAGTTCAGAAGACTAATAAATTGTATCATGCGGGTAGTTTGTCTCTTGAAATCTATTCATACTGAAGGCAATGGTGAAAAGTGATCAAAGACACCTCAAAGCCAAATAACGATTTTGTCCATGACTATTGTTCTGTCGATTAATTTTCAAGTCCCTAATTGAGAAGAATTAAAGTAGATACATAGTAGTTCTTTTCTATATTAATTTTGGGTTGCATCCTCGAAAGTGTACTAAAAAAACATGCTTCATCTCGCAAGGTTGGAACTTCAATCAATTCCCTCATATTGATATCATATTTTACCAAAAAATTAATGCCCGACCCCTTTGACCATGGAGCTTAGAAAGGATTATTGTTGAATGACAATTGAGGTTTTGAACTCTCAAGTACTCCATAAAAAAGGAGATCGTTGAGTGATACATAAATGTGAATGCAAGAGGATTGCTGTCACCAACGAGGTTATTTTCGCAAAGTGACACTAGATGTAATTGCAGCATCTTTTTTTCATTAATTTGGGGAATGTTGCCTTTGATAATATTATCGAAGAGATCCAGCACTTCAATATTGGACAAAGCATTGGATAGCCAATCGGGAATTTCATCCGAGATGCTTGCACATTATGTCTAGTGTTGAAATAGTTCTCTAGGTTTGAAACCCGTGGAAATTCTGGTCCCCCTTCATAACCGGACATGATACTCTTTCAAATATGGAAAGGAGGAGCCCAAGACGCTTTAACAATTATAACAACTTGATTCAGGAAAACTGATAGCTTTGGTCAAGCTCTTAAGATTTGTAAAGTGGATTTCGCTTACAATGACATTCAAATATCAATTTCCATCGCCTCCGAATTGGATAGTCAGCCAATATTTTCTGAAAAAATTCCCGCTTAATTTGTTACCTTCGAGATGCAACTCTCTCAGAGATATAGCTCCCCCACTGTAGAGGGAATAGGACTAGAATTGAGTCCCGTGACAGATCAAAAGATCATTTTGAAATTTCCAAATTGAATCGGCAGGTGACCACTGGAATTATTATTAGAAACATCAATATTCTTCAAGTTACTTCATCCACAAGCCAAAGCACCGTCTTTGGCATCGGAAATCCACCCACTTGAATAACAAAATGTGCACATAAGAGCTTAGACTCTGAAAGCTAATTTAGGCCGACCTAGCTCTTCGCAATTTCCCTACTTGGCTTTGGATGGATATATTTTCCCCACTTGATGGCGTGATTACTGGTCACGAACTAAGATCGATGAAGGGTTCTGGATGTGTCTCTGGTGAGTATCGGCACCGGCAAAGGAACTTCCACCAAATTACTCGGCCAAAAAGAAAAACAGAGTAGAACAGAGCACAATCGGTGCAACTTTGAAAACAGTGACCGGTGGTGATGAGTGGTGCCGGACGACTTTCGGAGGCAGCAGCGAGGACTTGAAGACTAGAAAAATCTTTAATTTAGAGGAATTTTCAACCATCGTATGAGTGGTGATGAGTGCTCTGCTCTCTGTTCTCTGGTTCTGTTGTGGCCTAGCGTATGGTGGCCGGCGATGGAGGTCCGGAGTGGCTTTTGTGTGGACTGGAGTTGACTGAGGCGAGCCCTGGTGATACAAGAAAGGTAACGAGAATCAGCGCTATTGATTGAATCGAAATCGAGCACCAGAGAAAGAGAGAGAACTTTCACTTTCATTTCGGTCCATTAAAGAAATGAAGGATCTGATCTCCATTGAGCTTCAATCATGGCCATTCTTCTTGAATCAATTCTTGAGGCTAAAGTCCGCTCTCGTGAGGATGTTCGTGCCGGTAAAATTATCCAAACGAGGGTTTTGACCGTGATTTTCAATTTATAAATAGATTATTAGTTGTACGTTGTGCACGTACATTATTCAATTTTCAATGACAGGGAGCCGTGAACCGTCACATGGAAGTGCGATATGTGTCATGGATTTCCGTAAATAACCGGAGATGTTAGCGTGATGATCAATCATGTCATTGTATAGTTAAATGATTAGAAGCCTCGTAAGAAGTGATTATGGAGACTAATTTTTAGGGCTTTTCAAAATAATTTAACCTCGATGGTGATAGAGCTCATGCATTGGATAATAATCTTTCTAACAAGTGCGTTTAACATTGTTTCCTTGATAAGAAAATTTAGATGACATATCTAGCCCCATGCTTAAAATACTAACAATTTGTCTTTGCGCAATCTAGTTAAAATTTATAATGAAGATACTATCTAAACAAACTAGGGAAGTATGCATCTTGATACTCACCCTCAAGTTGGTGTGTGAAAATCGATGATGCCTTTAACTTCTTAATGGCTTTGTGAAAAGATTCGTTAGTATGCTCGAAGAAATTTTCGGCCACACTTATGCAATCAAGTCTTATTTACTGTGACAGTGCATTACATGTGTAGTGCACTCAATACACTCCCAAATTTTAAATCATGCAGATTTCTAACGGGGTTGATCAAAAATAGGAGTGTATCTTCAACAGTAGTTCCTTCCACCTTGACCGGTCCACAAAACTAAACATATTCATTCTGCCACACACTAGAAATTGACAAGAGAGGAAAAAGAAAAGTCGAAGGCTTAAAACACGTTCTGTTTATTGATGTGAACGTATTTTCTTCTGTCCATCTGATAATCCGAAGCAGTTCTTCAAAGTGGGGCAAGTTTCTCCAGCTCTCTAACTCTTCTGGTACACATGCCCAAAATAATCAACAATGGCTTCAACCAAGAAAAGATGCAAGAAATTGGTTAGCAAGAAAGGGGCAAGTATTACCTGCTAAACAAGCTCCTTTTCACGTCGTGGGAATGTTCTCTTGAACCAAAGCATGGTGATCATTGTTGTCATTGAAAATTTCTCAATGGCCTTATCCATCGCTTGGAAGTAAGAGACCCTCCAAGATCCCTTGAAGTGCAGGACGCTACAGAATCCTAGAAATCCCACCGTAAAGCCAGGTCCCAATCCCGCATAGAACCAATTGCGGATATCCAAATCACCTTCGCTAGGCTTATCTCCACCAGAATTATCACCGTCGCGCCCATCACTACCGGGTGGCTCGTCTCCAGGACAAGTATTCAGAAGAGGAGCTCCACAGAGCCTGTCATTGCCGCGATAAACCGATTCATCGTCCACGGTGCGTAGATGGTTGCCAGACGGAATAGGGCCAGAGAGTCTATTGAAGGACAGATTGAGATGACTAAGGAAGTCCATGCTGGATATGCCCGGAGGGATGGTACCTGACAATTTGTTTCTGGAAAGATCAAGAGATTCTAAGTTTTTCAGGTCACCAATATTTGAGGGGATATATCCACTCAACTTATTCCGAGAGAGGTTCAGATTTTGAAGTCCGACAAGCTTAGTGAACTCTTTTGGTATTTGCCCATCCAACATGTTTGCTGAAAGATCGATTGAGTAGAAGTATTCAAGCGTAGTTACATAGATTTGGCTAGTTCCCTTTGTGTTAACCACAACATCAACACCATCCATATCATAATGTCCCGCCACAACAACACCACCATCCATATAATAATGATCCGCATCCGCATTAACCATAGACAAGATCCCGTCAAAACAATTGGGAATGTGTCCAGAAATGTAATTCTGTGCTAGGCTCAAGAACTGGAGCTTTTGAAGTTGGCAATATTGGGGAGGAATGCCCCCAACAAAGCGATTTTTCTCTAAATTGATCACTAACAAATTTGGAGATTGTGGCCCAAATGGCGGTAACCTACCTGTGAATTCATTGTCGCTGAGATCAAGGACCCACATTGCCGACATATTTAACAAACAGTTTGGGATTTCTCCAGTAAAGCCATTCTTGTGTAGGCTAAGAGTGGACAATGACGGAAGATGGCACAAGGATATTGGAATCTTGCCATTTAACTTGTTATCCCCAAAAAACATATGATCCAACAGTTGCGATGCTCTCCAGCATCGAGGAAGTTTCCCAGACAGTTGATTCTTTGAGAGACTAATTCCAATCAGCCGATTTAACTTACACAAAGAATTTGGAATGCTACCGGTAAGATTATTACCCTTAAGACTCAGTTCTGTTAACTGTGGCATCTTGTCTCCGATATCTTGGGGAACTTGGCCTCTAAGCATGTTGCTTGAGATATCTAAAACTTCAATGTTAGAGAAAATGTCATAGAGCCAATCAGGAATGTCGTCTGAGATGCTCGCATTTGACATCCTCAACTCGGTAACGTTCCCCTGTGTTTGAAGCCATTTTGGAAATTTAGGTCCCACTTTGCAATCTGACAAATATATCTCGCGAACTTGGAATGGTGGAACCCAGGCAGAGCTCATATTTAATATGAGCTCATTGGAAGAAATGTCTAACCTGGTCAAGCTTTTGAGATTTTGAAAGTGAAGTTCGCTTACAACTCCATACAAAAAATTCCCTTGCCTAGGAAGATCTGCTTTAGATTCGATAGTTGCCCAATACTCTCTGGAATGGTCCCACTCACTTTGTTATGTTGAAGATTGAAAGTTCTTAGAGATGACAGCTCCCCCAAATTAGTAGGAATAGAACCAAAAATCAAGTTAAATGAAAGATCAAGGTACTCTAATTCTTTGAAATCTCTGAATTGATTTGGTAGGCCACCGCTAATATTATTCCGGGAAACATCAAAGATCTTCCACTTACTTTGTAAGCAACCAAGTGAATCGCCTAAAATGTCAGAGATATTCCCATTTAAGAAGTTTTTATTTAATCGTACCGATTGCAATTTGCAAAGACTACTCAAATTTTTGGGAAAATCACCTTGTAGAAAATTATCAGACACATCCAAGAAGACAAGCCTTTGATTATTCTCGATGATTGCTGTGGGAAAAGGGCCTTCGATACTAAAGGAAAAATCGTAGTACTCACAGTTGGACAAATCAATATGTTCTAGCTTGCTAAAGTTATAGATCCATGGGGGAATAGAACTTAGATTATTGGAACCCGATATTGAGAAATCTAAGAGATGTGAAATTGGCTTGCAAAGAGCTAGATATATCTTGCAATCCACAATCGTGCTCAATCCTAAAGATTGCAAAGATGATAGCATGTTAATGCAACCAATCAAATCTTTGACCTCGGAAAGGTTAACACCGGACATGTGCAAATATTTCAAGGAAGATAATTTCGACACCCAGTCAAAGTTTTTCAAGGTTGTAAAGAAATTAAAACTAAGATCCAAGTACTGTAATTTGGAAAGGTTACTGAGCTGCCTAGGAATATCTCCGTTGAAGCTTGCATGTGAAAGGTTTAGATACTCCAATTTCTGAAGAGAAGCAAAGAACGTTGGGATTTTTTGGGTTGAAAAGTTGTTGGCACTGAGGTCTAGATACTTCAAATACTTCAATTCAGTTAAAGAAGGAACTATGTTACCTCCCAACATGCACTCATCGGTCTCTTCTATACATGGATTATGAAGATCAAGCTTCAGGATATGGCCAGTTTTCTTGTTGCATTCAACTCCTTCCCACTTGCAACATTCTTCTCCAATCCATGACGACAAGCGTCTTGAAGGATCTGTGAGACCATGCTTGAACTTTAGAAGAGCTTCCCTCTCTGCACCAATACAGCTTACATTGGTTGAAACGTTGGTTGAAGAGTTGGAATGACTGAATTCAATTACTTGAATGACAAAGATTGCCCATAGGACAGTAGACACAAGGCTATCATAAGATGCCATAGGTTCTTTGGGACCTGAGAACAAGTATTGCTTTAATCAAGTGGATAATTGTCTTTGATTCACCAAGAAAAGAGCCACTATATAATATTGATGCGGTCATTTTCTGATCAATGTTGACCATGATTTCTTAAAGGACGTCTCCAACTTTCCAAGTCAATGCCTTCCAAGACCCGCCGGCCAAACGGTTGATCTTTCAAATTAACCCAAAACGTGTATCTTATTTAATCTTTGTAATAAGGGTCAATGGAGGACAACAAACAAAAACGAAGAAAGAGGGATGCAGACGGCACTACGTAACTCTAAGTCTGGCTATTGTCTTCTTTAATTTATTTAAGCAACTCTAGATAAGTAATCCATACTACGATATAAATGCAAAGGAGAAACTTGGTGAGAACATCTATGCCGCTGGGTCTCTACATTTACTGTTAAAGGTTTTTCATTTTTAAGAAGACAATCTCTCCATTAGAATGACTCGTGAAATAGCACACTCATGTTAAAAAGAAAAGCAAAAGTTCTTTTCTATGAAAAGGAAAAAAACCTTAGCAAAATTAATTTGCATTAGGAAATTGATTCAAATGGTTATTGCATTACATGAGAATTGGAAAGTTACTTTTTTTTTTCCATTATTTTTTCTGTAAAAACTGTTATGCATTCTACATATGAACGATTTTATTGTTCCAGAATGGATCCTAATTTTTTGGCCAAGTTATGTTGGAAGAACCTCTTGTAAGTGCTAATATGAACACCTAAAGATGGATGAATAGGTGTGAAGACAATTTTTCATAAAGAACAGTAGAAATATTTTACTTTTGAAATTGAATCTGAAAAACAACAGACTTTGAGCGAGTTCAAACTTTAACTATAAACAGAATTATGAACAAAATAAAGAAGTTTAACCACCGCCTTGGTGGCCACGATAATTTGGGTCTCTCCCCTTCACAAATGGAAGGACTTTGACTCCCCTCATGGTCGCTTGGGGTCTATAAAGTTTACTCGCCTACAGAACGGGTCACCAAAAAAGAAAAAAAAAAAACAAAGTAAAGGAGTTTAGGGAAGAGAATAAGAATACATAATTCATAATTGTTTGGCTTAGATCAAGCCTATGTCCACTCTCCCATGCTAACAACCTTCTAGTTGGATTCCACTATGCAATCAACAAGAGATTACAACTTTGAGTGCAAACACTTAGTAGTAGATCACACTATCTCACTAAGTCACTCTTTTGGTATTTCTCTTACGATCACAAACGTTTAAGCTCACAAGAGACAAGTGTATGATCGAAGGTTGCTCAAACTTAGGAATTATAAATTCTACGCTCCGTCTCTTACTTACTCATTGGTCCCTGATCTCCTTAAATACTCATTCAATTCCAAATTAGCCGTTGGACAGTATCTTCAAGAATTGTCTTCCAATCTACCCATTGGACAGATTTGTATCTAGAAGATTTGGTAACTATTGAGTGACAAAAGTAGAATCCCAAGTTTATTCTGATCACCCACACAAACAGAATCTTGGTTTCCATAAGTAGAGCTTCTTCATATAGAAAGTTCTTGTTTTCAATATCCAATTGACAATAAATTAGATTGAGTCAATCAAATCTATCTTGATGTAAAATCCAAATCATATCATTAGTTGTTATATGTTTGGGGCTTATGTTACATTTTGTCAAGTTGTCTCGTTTTGAACATGCTTCGTTCTGAATCTGCTACGTTCAGAACTTGTGTCTCATTCTGGATGTAAAGTCTAAAGGTGTTTAGTCGAAAGTAGAGTCTAAGTGTCTTCAAACTGAAGTAAAGTCTGAGTGTTTTCTGTCTAAAGTGGAGTCTAACTGTCTTCCTTTTGAAATAGACTTTACAATCTGGACGTCAGTCTGAACATATTTTGCTTCTGAACAGATTTAGCCTTAAAGTCTAGATACAGTCTGCTACAAATTTACCCTTAAGGTCTAAACACAATCTGCTTATGAACAGATTTACCCTTAAAGTCTAGATACAATATGAATAAGTTCAGCTTCATCAAACATGTTAGTAGTTTTTGATTTATTTTGTCATCTTCAAAACATCATAAAGGATTTCCCTAACACTTCTTAGATCTTTAATGTACTAGATCTCATATATGCCTTTTGGACTAGATAACTAATCTTATATCTACAATAAATTTTCCGCAATTAAAATGGCAACGAGAGGCTTTTTGACAATGATAACTTTGAAAAAAATCGTTGGCAAAAAAGAATAACTTGTGACTTTTTTCTCCACATAACATTTTGGTAATTTATCAAGATTTTTCTGAAATCATCAATTTTTTACAATTGGCAAATTACCAATTTTTGTACTAACTTATCAACTTTTGTTTGCATAGCTTACTAACGTTTCAATTTTACTAATTATTACATGAAATTTGTAATCTAAATTAGAGTAATTTACCAACTTTTGTCCATTAAATTATGAATTTTAATATGAGTTGCCAACGTTTAATCGTTCTTTCCTAATTTACTTAATTTTTTATTTAGTTATTAAAATTTAGTTGCTCCGATTAGCTATTACTTTAAGTTGCTAAGTCTTTTTAGAGATTGCTAGCCCATGTTAGCATGGCTCGTCAACAGAGCTAATTTTCTGTCATCGAATGGAAAGAAAGAGATGAGTGTTGAAGAATGAGGACAACAGCGACATTATATCATTTGAATTATGGTGAGGGACATGGCTCCAAAGACATTGAATTTATCAAACATTCTCTTGTGATGTAATTTGTGTGTTGTAGTTACAAGGACACCATTATGTGCAATTCGTTTTTTTCAAATGATGTGAAGAGCTACTTTCATTTTAATTGGTTTAATTGAATAAGAGTTTTTTGTTAATTTTCTTCAAGTATCTTTTTCATTATTTGACAAAAAATAACTTCATTTTTTTAAGAAAAACCTGCCCCGGGTTTGACATGTGGGCCAGCACGACCTAGCGTCCAAGTCGACTACCGTGCGGATTTCTATCTCTACCAATACTTTCTTTTCATAAATGATCCATAAGTTGGAAGTGCGAATCTTCAACTAGACAGAATCGCCCACCCTACAACGACAGTTTCGAGTGATGATGTTCATATGGCTAAATCATAATTACCGTGAATTTTGAGTTTATAAGCAGATTATAAGACATACATTGTACATAGGTTATTCTGTAAACATCATGAGCACAGTACGATGTGTCATGGACTTTAGTCAAAAAGGGGAAGAGATTAACGTGGTGATCAAGCAAAGTCATTCGCACGTTCTATTTTATCGATCGAAGTGCAACATGTGTTTAATTAAATGGTTAGGAGCATCACAAGAATTGACCGGGGAGATTACTTTTAGACTTAAAATATTTTAACATTGACAATTACACGATAATTTGACTAATACCAACGAGAAACGCAAGATTAGAAATTTCTAAGTCATGCCCGTCACAACCCATCCGGTCAAGCCATCAAAGACAACGAGACTTCAAAGTCTTACTTGTTTATAACTTATTAACTTTAAAGATTTCAACAATTTAACCAAAACTTGTTCTATCTCCAATGTACAAAGTTTCTATCCTCATATATTTACTTTAGAAACTTGAAAAAAAAAAAAAAAAATGTAAGTTGTTCTTATTACGGCGCATATCATCTCTTTGTACATGCTGGTCGGGGAAGCAATCCTGTAGTCATGCTAGGACTAATCCCATCTAGAACATATGTTAGTGAGTCATGATAACTGTTTTCACATGTATCTTGCAATGCATGGAGCTTGTGTAAGAAAACACAAGGAACCCACGAATAGCTCGAGAGATATTTCTTTAGGGGAAATGACATAAATAATCCGTGAATTTTAATCCAATGTGCACTCTAGTACTTGGATTTTTAATTTGTTTAATATAGTCCATGAACTATTATTAAATGTTCAATCTAGTTTCTAAACTATATAAAATCGTTCCATGTCTTCCTTCCATCAATTCAAGTTAACAAATTTGCTGATGTGAATCCCAATCTGTTTAAGTTTGAACAGTGGATAATAAAAAAAAGTTACATGTGGATTACCAAGTAAGATATTCATATAGAATCATAATCCAATAGTCCACGTCATGAAATAAGGATGGACATGTTGACGTCCTAATTTTTTTCTTCTTTCTAAAGTAGATGGAAAAAAATTATGACTCATCATTTTAAAAAATGCAACTCAATATATGATAACACGTCATCAAATATTGTATGTTTTGTCATTTGAACCAAAAATAAAATAAAATTACATTGTACATTCACCAACAATTTAGGGATGACATTGAATAAATCAAAAGTCCAGAATGAACTGTATTGAACAAATTAAAATTTCATGACATTACATATTAAACTATAATTAAGGTATCATTTTCATTTTTCCCTTTCTTTATACTCATAACAAAACAGCGCACGCCATGTGCATGGGAAAAAAGAAGGAATAAAACTTAAATCATGGTAAGAAAGTACTATTATAGATTAAGTAACTTTAAAAAATGAATTCAAATTATTATTGGATGCACAATGCTAATTAAAGTCGAATTTGTGAAGACTATATGGATAGCATGTAAATTACCTTGATATTTTCAATTTAATATGTTACCAGACATATAGCAAACACTGATATCCATGAAATTCATGTGCATGAGCATTATTGATATTCCCGGCTGAAATTTGCCTGACAACAAAGATAGGTTCCGGTGCATGCCATTCAAATATATTAATTACAAGGGTT
Source organism: Eucalyptus victrix (assembly GCA_016097545.1). Taxonomy (NCBI): domain Eukaryota; kingdom Viridiplantae; phylum Streptophyta; class Magnoliopsida; order Myrtales; family Myrtaceae; genus Eucalyptus; species Eucalyptus victrix. Next base: position 36,811,294 of record CM027841.1, on the reverse strand, counting down.
ACTGACTGTCCATTGACTACGTAAATAAGAGAATATCAATGAAATATGTGCTACGCAAGTAACACTGGCAGTAATGCCCATGAAGGACGCTAGGTTCAAGTTAGAGGGGCTTGAAACTCTCCTTGTTCGGTTATTACGAAAATTGGGGGCTGTGTCATAAGGTCAAAGTGGGACAAATATTGGCGATGGTGATGAGTTGTCTCCGAAATATACATGTCGCATGCACTAGTTGATTTGATATGACGGTTCCAACCCCGGGGAGATGGCGCCCTCAACAAGAAGTGGCTAGAAACCCATACGTCTTTGCTTCGCAAAAACAAGAACACCCCCACAGCCTTTTGCTAGATTTACAAATGGAAGGAGACATACCTAGGAACAGATTAGTCCAAATAAATTAATAGAGTTGGTGAAGACAATATCAACGTTACAAAATGATGAAGGGCAGAGCCACTAGCTTTTCGATTTTTTCCATCATGACTCATGATTTACTGACCCACCAACATCTATAGTTTTATTGGAGTCCACATTGTCTACAAAAATTTAGAAATTGTTGTCATAGGGCATGATTAGTTTTTGTAAGAATTGACTCCATATTGATGTGCCCCACATGAACAAGAGGACAATGGCGACATTGTAGTATTTGAATCATGGTGAGGGAAATGGCACCAAAGACATTGAATATATTAACCATACTCTTGCAGTGTAATTTGTGTGATATTATTAGGACACCATTATGTGCAATTTTTTTTTCAAACTATGTGAAGAGCTAATTGTATTTTAATTTGTTTAATTTTTTGGTAGGTTTTTAATTTGTTGAATAGATTTTTTTTCATTAATTTCATTTTTTCTGAATTATTTTTATTCGGAAAAATATAAATCAATTTCTTAGAAGAACCCCGCCCGGGTATGGCACATGGGCCAGCTTGACCGAGAACCTTACTGCTGTGTAGATTTCTATCTCCCCCAATTCTTTCTTGTCATAAGTGATCCATTAGTTGGAAGCGTGAATCTTCAACCGGATCTATAAAGCTTATGCGAGACATAGAATCGCCCACCCCACTACCACATTGTACAAACATTATTCTATGTTCAATAAAAGGAAGCCGTGAACATCACGATGGAAGTGCAATATGTGTCATGGACTTGAGTCAAAAAGGGCAAAAGACGTGGTGATCAAGCAAAGCGTGTTTAATTATATGGTTAGGAGCATCATAAGAATTGACTAGGGAGACTTACTTTTAGACTTTAAAATATTTTAACATTGACGATAACATTATGATTTAATTAATACATCGGATATTCTTTCTACCAAACACGTTTTACACAAGAAAGAAAGCTCTTGGAAGTGGATAGGCCTCGGAAATCTCCATATATCAATGCACTAAATTCAAAATCATTTTTACTATAACAAACGCCCAAGCATTACCTATTCCTCCAACATTAGTTCTACTCACCATAGATCATTGAAACATACAATTCATACCATAATATATAGTTTCATCCGTTAATAGCTATGTAATTTTCAAGATAATAGTCATATGTAAATGTTAACTCCATAAAAATCATAATTTATGCCTTTATTTCTGTGAATCTTATTTATTACAATGATAATGTAAAAACTATCCTGGTGGGTTGGCTCATTTATTCAGTTTGTTGCGGAAGAAAATGATTCTAACTTCTCTTTCTTCAGTTTAAGCATCTGCCGCAAACCTTCGTTAGTACATAACACTCGTATTCTTGCTTAAAATACACATATGCACGTAATTTCGATAAACCACGGTATCCAGCTCTTCGCCCAACTTACAGAAAATACTCATCTTTTTTAAATTAATATGAATTTACACGTATAAAAACACATGGTGTATTATACTTCTGTTAAAATACGTCAATTCTTAACTGGTTTAATATTTTTTGTTTAATCAATCAATGATATAACATGTCAACTGCCATTCATATAGAAATATGATGATATAATATCATATTCAGATTATAAATGTATTATTTTTATAATTTCGCACCAAATAGTACAAAGTTTGGAAATTTTGGTCCCACCCAAACTAATTGGGTTGGTAAATTGAAATTGGGTAAAATTTCAATTAATGACCTAAAGTGGACATTATTTTAAATAAGGATCCGAAATGGTTAAATCAATCTCAAATAATGATTTAAACTTGCCAACTAGCCAAATATTTGCCAACCGGTGAGCATGAGACATTTCTGGCGCTGGAGTATAGGCAATTTTATCCCAAAAAAGAATATGGATAAAAACTAACAAACCCTAAAACAAAAACAAAAAACAAAACGAAAAATGAAAAAGCCAAATTCTAAGGGTAGACACAAAGCCACAATAAGACGCATAGGTTCTCTAGGACCTAGGAACATATATTGCTTTAATCAAGGGATAATGGTCTTGATTCACCAACAAAAGGAGTCACTATAAAATATTCTGCGGGTCATTTTCTGATCACTATCCACCATGACTTCCCAAACGATAACTCCAACTTTCTAACTCGTGCCTTCTAAGACCCACCAAACAGTCCACCCATCAAAATCATTGGAAAAGTTATCCAAAAAACCCTAAACTTATTACACTTTTACCAATTCAGTTATAAACCTTTCAAATTTTTTAATTCAAAATCCTAAATATATATCATTTTTTTTTTACATTTTTCCAATTAAGTAAATCCGGCCAATTTTGGATGGAAATTGCCAATGTGAACGGCTTATTAACGTTAATGTGGTAATTTTTTAATAATATTTTGAATTTTTATGATTATTTTTTACTTTTTTTTGTCTTTTTTTTTTTTTTTTTTTTTTAGGTTTTTGGATCTTTGGTTGCCAAGGGTCACCGGCCGACCCTAGCTGGCCATAGGCGAGGGCGTCGTGGCCCTCACCCAGAGCCAGCAAGGGTAGGTCGGTGAGGGTCGGCGAGCAACCCTTGTTGCCAAAGCTCCAAAAACCTTTTAAAAAAAAAAAAAAATCAAAAAATCATTAAAAAAATCAATATAATATTAAAATATTATTTAAAAAGTGTCACGTCAATGCCAGCCATCCACGTCAACAATTTTCAGCCAAAATTAGCTAGATGGACTCAACTAGTAAAATGTGAAAATGTTTAGGATTGAATTAACAAAAAGTAAAAATATTTAGGATTGAATTGACAAAATTGAAAGATTTAGGATTGATTAACAAAAATGTAATAGGTTTATGACTTTTTGGACAATTTTCCCTCAAAATCAACCCGAAATATATATCATCTTTTACTTATAATAATGAGCAAAGGAGGACGACAAACAAAAATGACGAAAGTGGGATTCTTACAGCATTGCATGCCTCTAAGACTGGCTATTGTCAGTGTATGAAATCCAAAAGTTGTTGTTGCCGGTGTCGACCATCCACCTCTACCCATTTTATCACGAAGTAACAAGTATCGTGAAAATTAAAGGGGACCTAATGAAAGTCCAGAAATATTGAATTATTGAATGGTTCCTTTTTGTAATAGCCATAATTGGTGTTACAAAAGACAGGCCATAGGAAAGCCAACCATTGGCATGAAGGGGTCGAAACAACGAGGAAAACTTCCAGAAAGATTGATATGGGATAGGCTTAAGTAATGGAGACCGTTTAATTGGCAGAGTTGCATAGGAATATCTCTAGTCAACTCTCGGGATCATTAACTCTAACGATCAAGAGTGTTGTCCAGGCGTTCTACCGGTGAATTCATCGTTACTGAGATGGAGGATATACAAATCTAGCATTTGCAGACATTTGGTAATATCAATTAAAGAAACATTTATAATAATTAAAATATCAATTGGTAATTTTCTATTAAGGTTGGTAAATTAAGCTCTTTAAGTAAATGTTAGAAAATGATTGAAGTATTTGGCAATTCTGAAAATATTTGATAATTTTCTACAAAAGTTAGTAATTTGACACCTTAGTGCTTTAACAAATACGTAGTGGTAAATTATAAGAATGATTTGTAATTTCCAAAATAATGTAATACGCATTTTAAGTAAACTCAATTAATAGTTGGTAATTTCATAGAATAGTTAGTAAATTGCAGCAGAGTGTAGGCAAGAAGCTTAATGTGGAAGTGGGACGTCATTGTCGTTTGAAATGAACCTCTGAACTTTCGTATATTTTGGCAAACCCTCAAGGAAGATACCATTTTTTTTCTTTTAGTTTATATTAATCTTGGTCTTGATTCCCCATCAAAAAGGGTCACTACAAAACATTCTGCAATTCATTTTCCAACCGCTGTCCGCCATGACTTCCTATAGGACGAGTCCAACTTTCCAAGTCGTGCCTTCGAAGACCCGCCAAACGGTCAACCCAACGATTCCAACTTTCCAAGTCGTGCCTTCGAAGACCCGCCATGACTTCCTAAAGGACGACTCCAACTTTCCAAGTCGTGCCTTCGAAGACCCGCCAAACGGTCAACCCAACGATTCCAACTTTCCAAGTCGTGCCTTCGAAGACCCGCCAAACGGTCAACCCAACGATTCCAACTTTCCAAGTCGTGCCTTCCAAGACCCGCCAGACGGTCAACCCAACGACTCCAACTTTCCAAGTCGTGCCTTCCAAGACCCGCAAAACGGTCAACCCGTCAAAATCAAGCCAAAATAAAATATCATCCTTTATCTGGAATAACGATCAAAGGAGACCACAAACGATGGAGAAGAAAGGGGGATGGTTACGACAACTATACAATGAAGAAGAAAGAGGGATGGTGATGACACTTCGTACCTACAAGGCTATAAGACTCTGTATAGTCAGTGCATGATCTCCAGAAATTTGTTATTTCCAAAAAAAAAAATTCTAATAATTCGGAATAGCATAAAAGAGGCTTAGACATTATAAGGAAACAAACACACATGCACAGATCAACACTCCGCTGGTAGTTTATCCATTCAATTTCCTTTTAATATATTTTCATTTCAATATCCTTCAATTTCTTCGCAGTTGACATTTCATGGCATTTAAGAATTACTGATTCATCACTTCATCCATGTCTCATTCACGCATGCAATCTTGATCGTTCTCCAATCATCTAAAGTTCAAATTGGCTTATATTTGGTTGATTTTTGTCAACACTCGTTTTTGCATGCCAGGTGTCGTGACCAATTTTTTTCGAGTGTGAACCACCTAAGGTTTGGCTAATGGATTGTTAAGCCTAGACTTAACTCGGGTTCTCCCAAGTCCATACTAATTCGCGACTTTTGGTTCAAGTTCTTAACATGCAATTTTTTTAATTGGGAGTCGCCACTAATCTATTTTTTATGGATTGATTAGAAATACAAGTAAAATAACGGGAGAATTATTTTACTCCTATGAACCAGAGATTATGGGTACGGGGACTTAGTTATGCTAGAATTCTCTAACGCCCTTTCGGTACCTTTCTTTTTATTTTGAAAAATGTTTGGCAAGCAGTTTTGATTGATTTTAAATCTATTTCCCTAACATGTGAGGTGGTTATACGGGTGCACAATCCACCAATTTAACATCCAAATAAACAATAAATAAATTGCAAAAACTTACCTCAAAGCAACGAAAGCATCTGCAATGTTAAATTAAAATCCACATCAATAATACTAGATATGGTTTCTAATTAACACGCAATTTCTTTTTTTTTTTTTTTTCACTTTTTAATGAAAATCATGTAATATGCAATGCAATATTAACTAAATGACCTAATTCCAACGGCATGTAATTTCTAATTAAATGGGCGTAGCAAAAATACTAAATGACATGCATCTCAATGAATCTAACCCTAATGACGTGCATATAATTTTTTTCTTTTTCCTAAAAGAATGCATTTCATCCTAAATAATAAAATTAATTTAATCTATGACATTTTTTGGTATTTTTCAAGAAATTCGAAATTAGGTGAAATGTGAAAATTACCTAATCGATTAAGATCCTATTTAACTTATATTAGGAATTAGGTTGAGCCAAATCCTAATTTAAACTAAAATGTTATCTTAACCTAGATAATCCTAAAATGCAATCTATTTAATAAAATACCTAAACCTAGGGTAAATTAAGAAAAATATCATCTAAAATTAAACTCAATGCAATTTTATCCTAATATGCTATGACGTGCAAAAGATGCTCTAATTTTACATGACATATGCATAATGACTTTTTTTGTGTTTTTTCCCTTTTTCCCTTTTTTTTTTAATTCGAAATTTATAATCGTCAAATAATTAAACATGCAATCCAAGTTTAAAAAAAAAAACTCAACCTAAATTAATTGATTTGATTTTTTTTTATTTTTTTGAAAATTCGAAATAAAATACCTATTATGAACATGCAAACCCTAAAACTACAATTTTTTTATATTTTTTTTAAAGAAAACTAATTTAAGTAACACCACAGCAAATCAAGCCATATTGATACCCAAATCGACGAACCATATCTCGAGCATGAGATAGAGTAATGCAAATGATAAATGAACCTACCTGAAATAACTTACCTTTGAGGAGGATAGAGTAATTCGAGGTAGTGGTTGTTACATGTTCAAGACCCGTACCATTCTATGGTCGCCTAGAATAGTAACATGACTTTGTGAAGAAACTACTTTCCCAGGACCCGTACCATTCTACGGTCGCCCAGTATGGTAGAAATGAGCTGCTTTCTCAAGACCCGTACCATTCTATGGTCGCCCAGTACGGCAAGAAGGTTTTGTCTAGGACTTGTATCATTCTATGATCGCCTAAACGGGGATTCATTTTCCAGGACTCGTACCATTCTACGGTCGTCTAAATAAGGAATAGGTGTTGTCAAGGACCCGTACCATTCTACGGTCGCCTTGATGAAGAAAATTATTTTTCCAGGACCCGTACCATTCTACGGTCGCCTGAATGAGGAAATTGCTTTTCCAAGATCCGTACCATTCTACGATCGCCTGTTAGAGCAATAAATGTTGTCTATGACCTGTACCATTCTACGGTCGTCTAGATTGAGGTTTTGCTTGGCTAGGACCCGAACCATTCTTCGGTCGCCCAACCTTGCGACATAAATCATCCGATCAGGACTCGAACCATTCTTCGGTCGCCTTAATCAGATTGAATTTGGAGGAAAAATCTTTGGGGGACAACTCCATTGAGTGTCGGTGTAAAGGACTCTGGGCTACGAAAGCACGCCAGGTCGATAAAAGAAATTCGGGTTACGGAAGCACGCCAGTTCGATAAAATGGACTCTGGGCTACGAAAGCACACTAGGTCGATGAAGGGGACTCTAGGCTACGAAAGCACACTAGGGCGATATAAAGGACACCGGGCTACAAAAGCATGCCGGGTCTATTAAAAGGGACATCGGGCTATAGAAGCACATCAATTCAATATAAAGGGACTCTGGGTTACGAAAGCACGCCAAGTCAATATAAATGGACATCGGGCTACGAAAGCACGCCGAGTCTATAAAGATGGGCCTTGGGCTACGAAAGCATGCCAAGTCGATAAAGAGGAACTCTGGGCTACGAAAGCAAGCCAGGTCAATATAAGGAGGGCAGCTTGACCAAGTCAAGTGTCTATGCACTTGAGAGAGAATACCTACACAATGACAAGTACTTTAGAGTATGGTAGAGATATACTTACCTGGTGATATCTCTAATTCCTGGAGAAAGATGTCTTTTGGAATTTAGATATCCTGTGGAGGTCTTTCATCTCATGGTGGAGGTTTCTCATCTCCTAATATCATGAAACATTCTGAAAGGGACTTGAATTACCTGTCAGACATGATTTAGAGTAAAAACTGATATGTATTCATCAAAGAGATAGACAATCTGAGCTATTCTAGAATGCACATTTCAAAATTCAATGAGGTTTTCATTAACTTAATCGGGGTTCATGCATAATGACCTTTGCATCACCCAAATTTCCACTGGAGAAAATTATCATTCAAGACAATCTTCACTCATAACATGTATTTCCTAAGAATACTAAATGAGAGACCTTCAGTTAGAAATGACTTTCACTCACTCTCATTTAGAGGCTATTTTATGAGAATCACTCCATCTCACTGTCATCATACCAACAAGGGTCCGAGTATTCTCGCAAGTGGTACAACCTTATCAATCTGAGAGGTCTTTAACAAGGACCGTAATGTGGGTTTGGTCAACAGTTTAACAAAGGGACTCTTTGAGTCAAGGCAATTGAAAGAACAATTTTGTAATCATCTCCGAGTTTACAAGTCAAGAACCCTGCAAAATGAGAAAGATATAATCTTGCTCGCACTTCTTTGAGCGATGCTTATAAACATATGAACTCCTACGTTAATTCAAATGCTATAATCTGAAGAGAATTTGTAAGGGACGTAACGTAGGCTGGGTTCATGGGTTGAGAAATGAAAAGATCATTAGGCTCAAAATGTGTGTAAAATGTGAGAGTTGATGATCATCTTGGCATTGCCACCGGTTTTCTTTTTCACCATTGGGGATTGTCTTCATGAAGTGCCCCATTGATTGTAAAAACTCAGCATTTGAGTTCTTTGACTATTGCTCCATTGGGATTCAATTCTTGTAATTGACAGTCACCTTATCTTAACTCTCTTTTTCATCTATGGGCATTGGCCTTGCTTTTACTAGGCACACCGCTTTTTCATGCCCCTAGTTCTTATTCAATTTTTTTTTCACTTTTTTTCATGGGCATTGGCCTTGCTTTTACCAGGCACATTGCTTTTTTTTTCATGCCCCTTAGTTCTATTTTGGATTCAATTCTTACGCACAATGCATGCGTCAAGCAATTACACTTTGAATGACATTCAAACTTTCAAAGGTCTTCATTTGTCTCTTGCCTTGCCCCAGTGTGGGGCATGATCACCAACTGGGTTTAAAAGAAATGAAATTGTAGGCTCAAGTGGGCTATACAAAGGATATAAGTAGTAGGATAGAGAAAGAAATGCTCTTCGTTATCCTAAGGCACTTAAATTACCATATGAATTCAATGTAATAGCACGACTTGAAAATTGAATGCAAGTGAGAACAAGAAATTTCTTTTCATTTTCCTCACCTCATGATGCTGTCTTACCTCCAACTTGCCCCAATGTGGGGTGGTTCTTGACAGGGATAATTTGAAAAAAAATCTCCACAAGTGTATGGGGCTAAAAAATGGTTAAGCAATGTATCACCTGTAGTGTTTGGGATAGAGAAGCCCCTCATCATTTCAGTCATTGTACCTTTTGCGAGAGAACTCTTTACCTTGTAGATATGAAACTTCCTACACTCATCTCACAAGTGTATAAGTAGGAGATTGTGTATAGGATAAGGCTTGCCTTTCATCATACTGACACGTCTCATTCAGCATTCTTAAGCATTGATGTCACTCCATTAAATTATCTATCTTGACAAATCTCCACATGAAATTGGTGAGCTAAATCAATATGATTTTTTTTTTTCAAAGAGTTCAACAACTTTAAGCATAAAAAGCATTTGTGACCTCAAAACAAACAATTTACTACACTTAAACATGATTTCAAGCATTCATTCTAGGAATTGTCCCATGAAGGGATTGTCTCAACAATTGGGTCCTTGGATTGTTTTTATCAATCAAAAGTGAAAATTCGCCTTTTGATTTGATGAATACTCCGTTCTTGCTTTTGCCCCTGCACAAGAGAACGTGCACGAATACGTTACTATGCAACTCAAAGTAAATTCAAATTGCACAACCATTTTGGCTTGGATCGAGATTTTGTCTCAGTCATGTCACTACTAGAATCTGTAGTGCCCCCAATTCATCATCTGCAAGGAAAAGAACAAAGCGTCATCTCCCAAAATTATTTATGTTTAAAGACGAGATATACCTCTTTCACCAAAGATGGATGATCCTCTTTTAACTTGCCCCTCATTTAATGGGCGAGAATGAAAATTCCGTCAAGCATGGAAATGGAACAGACTTTGTTTGGCCCTGATGTGCCTTTTTCAGATGCTTTCTTATCGGGTCAAGAAAGTAATGCTCAATCTCTAAAAAGCAATAAGAATTCCCACGCAGGGAAAGGTGCAACTGAACATACCCCTAATTAAATAAGGAAAGCGAACTACTTAGGATCATGAATCATGTGTGTTTGAGTTCTTCACCCTCCTTGATCTTGTGATGCAAATCCTCTAGGTCAGAGATTATTCCTTCTAGATATATCACTAGTCTCTTCATAGTGGCATCAAATTCAGCCACCTCAGGAAAATAGGACGGTTCGAAAGTCCTCTTGGCTCTCTTCTTCAAGTCGTAGTTGCTCACCGAAGATAGAGTACCTATGTCATCACACCCTTTTTGCTTGATGAGACAAGCCACAGTAGCAGACAATTCATCGACTTGACTTTGGAGGTATGCAATTCGTCTATTTATATTGACAATGATACGGTCCAGCACCTCATTTTGATCCGCCATTTTAGCCCTCGGCCGTGTACGGATGGGTGAGCGAGATCGCTCCATAATCACCTAAAGGAAATAAACGGGAACATGTAAGCATGAGGTGTAAATAGAGAGTCAATCCATGACAATGATCTAATCGATTTTTCTATTTTTTTCATTTTTTTTCATTTATTCATGAAAAGTCTATGCAAGAAGGGAATTTCTTAAAAATGGATATCTTAGTAAAACCAAATTTTCTAGACATGACGTAAAAACAAATTCTCCAAAGTTTTTTTTAAATGCATCATTCCCTAGCAATTTCTCATTTCATTTCCAATTGACAAATGAATCAAATCAATGATTGACTTAGATTGTCATGGACCGACCCAAGAATACGACAAAATAAATTGCATGCTATAGGGAAAGAACATTTACTTCACCAAGGAGAATCAATGGCAATCACATAGACATGGGCATAGTAAGTGGCTCGATTTCTAATCTATAAGGCTTATCAAGGTGGAGCCACAAGGATGATCAGACTAGCCACAAGCTTGTGGACTATGTCGGGTCCTCATGACTCCGGCTTAGTCAAAGAGCTGACCCGGGTCGCGAGCATGCGGACCGAGGTGGGTACTCTTGACACCATGAAAGAAACTTTGGGATTGAGATGGGCGACTCGTATCGCGAGCATGCGGTCGGAGTGGTATCCATCTCAACACCATCCTAAATGATCCTATGCGGCCCAGGTCCGGCGGTAGGTTATGTGTGCAAAGTGTAGTGCTAAATGCAAAGCATGCACAACAGTTTAAATCACACAACACTTCAATAAAAAATAAACCATATATCCCTAACTCCAACCTGCAAGGCAAGGGTTAGCAATCACTTCCCCTTATACTTCCTATCCTGCAAAAACATTTAACACCTTAAATGTTAGGGACATACCTGGAATCTTTGTTGCCAAACAAAAACTTTTCCAAAAGAAAAGAAAAATTGGCCTAAGTCCACTAAGAGTTTCAACTCAAGTACCCAGCGGAGTCGCCACGCTGTCGTGACCAATTTTTTTCGGGGTTTAGGCCACCTAAGGTTTGGCTAATGGATTGTTAAGCCTAGACCTAACTCGGGTTCTCCCAAGCCCATACCAATTCGCGACTTTCGGTTCAAGTTCTTAACATGCAAATTTTTTAATTGGGAGTCGCCACTAATCTATTTTTTGTGGGTTGATTAGAAACACAAGTAAAATAACGGGAGAATTATTTTACTCCTACGAACCAGAGATTATGGGTACGGGGATTTGGTTACGCTAGAATTCTCTAACGCCCTTTCGATACCTTTCTTTTTATTTTGAAAAATGTTTGGCAAGCAGTTTTGATTGATTTTAAATCTATTTCCCTAATATGTGAGGTGGTTATACGAGTGCACAATCCACCAATTTAACATACAAATAAACAATAAATAAATTGCAAAACTTACCTCAAAGCAACGAAAGCATCTGCAATGTTAAATTAAAATCCACATCAATAATACTAGATATGGTTTCTAATTAACACACAATTTCTTTTTTTTTTGTTTTCACTTTTTAATGAAAATCATGTAATATGCAATGCAATATTAACTAAATGACCTAATTCCAATGACATGTAATTTCTAATTAAATGGGCGTAGCAAAAATACTAAATGACATGCATCTGAATGAATCTAACCCTAATGACGTGCATATGATTTTTTTTTCTTTTTCTTAAAAGAATGCATTTCATCCTAAATAATAAAATTAATTTAACCTATGACATTTTTTGGTATTTTTCAAGAAATTCGAAATTAGGTGAAATGTGAAAATTACCTAATCGATTAAGATACTATTTAATTTATATTAGGAATTAGGTTGAGCCAAATCCTAATTTAAACTAAAATATTATCTTAACCTAGATAATCCTAAAATGCAATCTATTTAATAAAATACCTAAACCTCGGGTAAATTAAGAAAAATATCATCTAAAATTAAACTCAATGCAATTTTACCTAATATCTTGTGACGTGCAAAAGATGCCCTAATTTTACATGACATATGCATAATGACTTTTTTTGTGTTTTTCCCTTTTTCCCTTTTTTTAAATTTCGAAATTTATAATCGTCAAATAATTTAACATGCAACCCAAGTTAAAAAAAAACTCAACCTAAATTAATTGATTTGATTTTTTTTATTTTTTTGAAAATTCGAAATAAAATACCTATTATGAACATGCAAACCCTAAAACTACATTTTTTTTTATTTTTTTAAAGAAAACTAATTTAAGTAACACCACAACAAATCAAGCCATATTGATACCCAAATCGACGAACCATATCTCGAGCATGAGATCGGGTTGGCCAATTTCACATAAATTAGGAATCGAATCTCGAGCGGGAGATCGGATTGGCAATTTTTTAAGTAATTGCGAGTCGGATTTCGAGCTCGAAAATCGGACTGACAATTACTAAAGGCAATTTCATATCATGGAATTTCAATTTCACATTAAAGGAATAATTACACTAAAAAGATAAAAGAAAATAGCAAAAATAATAAAAAAAAAAAAATAAGATAAAGAAAATACCTAAATTCTCTTTTGCTTTTCTTTTTTTTTTTTTTTTTTTTTTTTTGAAAAAGAAAAAGAAAAATAAATCCAAAGTGGCCGGCCGGCGGCGAGGGGAAGTCGCCGGCTAGGGTTCCGGCTAGGGCACCGGGCGGCATCAGGACAGCAACGCCATGACCAGCGGGCAACAGGCGGTTCGACGACGCATCGGGACAGCTCGCGGGTCGTTGGGGCGGCGAGGCGGCTTCGAGATGGCGACGCGGCGGCACGGGGAAGGTTGGCTCAGCGGCGGCGCGATTCTAGATCTGGAGGAGGAAGGGCGTCGAATCTGGATCGGCTGCTGTGGGGATCTCAAATCTGCAGGCGGCGAGTGGAGGCAGTGTCGGGGCGGCGAGAGCTTCGGGTTGCAGCTCCGGCGACAGATTGACAGGGCGGCGGCGCTGCTCGCAGGGGCTGGGAGTCGCTCGGCGTCCGGCGGGGTAGCAACGGCGTCGGGTGGTAGAAGCGGCTGTGGCGAGGCGGAGCAGAAGCGTGTCGCGGCTAGGCATCAGATCGCAGCAACGGTGGCGGCGAGCTGCTGCAAGAGCCGCTCGGAGGTGCTGCAGCGGCGGATTGCGGACGCGATCGACAGGCGGGTCGCGTACCGGCGTGGGTGTTCGGCAGACGAAGCAGCGAGGGTGGTGGCAGCGCGGTGACGGGCTGCGGGTAGCGCGGCGGTGGCCCACAAGGGCGCGCGGCGCTGTGCGGGGTCGGCGAAGGCGGCAGGGATCAACGGTAGAAACCCTGTGAAGAAGAAGAACAGTAATTGTTCTTTTTTCTTTTTTTTTCTGTTGCTTTTTCCTTTTCTCTCACCTCTGTCTCCCTCACGTCTCTTCTTTCACTCTTTCTTTTTGACTTTCTTTTTTATCTCGAGAAGAACCCCCAAAAAGAAAACTTTTCTTTCCTCTTTGTATCGTATTTTTTAACCTAGAACGAAAAGAAGCTCCTCCTCACATTTTCCTCTCCATTCTCTTGTGGCCGTGTATCAATATGTGTGGCCTCTTTAAACCCTACGTATGTCTACTTATTTATAGGGCACGAATTAGGGTTTTTAAATTTTCTAAATCCATATCCACGAAGATTTCTTTTCGAAACGCAATATTTGTTTTTTTTTGTCCAAACATAATATTTGCTTTTGAATTGAAATCTCACAAAGATAAATCCGTAAAATATCTCCGAGAATACGGGCTTGGACCGATTTGCTTTCTTTGTGGGCTTAGTCTAGCCTATCGATTTAAAGCTCAGAACCATTAATTCGAACTCATCCGCCACCAGTCCAATAAACAAATGCAAAAAATGCAAATGCACTTAAATTTATATGCTATGCAATTAATTATTTTTTCAGGGATAAAATTGACCCCTAATTTTTAATGCAATAAATGACTAATTAGGTCGTCAAAATTTAGGTGTCAACACCAGGGTTACTACTAGTTTGGTGGGCACGCACATTCTTTTATTGAAAGGTACTATTATCAAATAAGACATTTATTACGTAGAAATTTATATAACATGCCACCATTTCTTACATTAAAGATATTGTTCTATGTTGTAATTTTACACGGCAATTATGATGGCAATAAGAAATTTAGTTTGCACGGGTTAATGTCTACTTACATGACAACATCATCTATACTATTGATAAAGTAAAGAGGACTTCTTACTTTTAAGACTAAAATTAGCAAAAAAAAAAAAAATTAGGACCTAATTGATATCCGTACAATAGGTTTATAATCAATTGGATAATTTTTCTCTATAATTGTATGTATTATAGTATTTCCCATATTTTCACATTTAAGTGTGCCACTTTTTGGTAGCATTGGAATCAGAAACTTAATGTTAATTAGAGTAATTCATATATAGCTGGCTCGTCATATGATTTCGATTGCTTGGTATTTGTTGATTGGTGTGTAATGGGTAGCTCCACATGACTTCCCCTTGATTGGACATGGAAGGTAAAACAAGTGATATGATATGTTCTCAACGTTAGAGATATCAAATTTATCTACCATCAGCATCAAATTTATCTACATAGCCTGATGGACTTGATTCAGACGTAATATATAAAAGAGTCTTTAACAAATCACTTATTGCATTCCCCAGTTTATGGTCAAGCGTACGATGCAAGTCAATAGGTTTGAACTCGTTTTAAGCCTATGGCGTCTCTCAATTTTTGCTCCAGGTCTCTTGGTTGACTTTTTACAAACGGAGCATTTGACTTTCACCAATTCTCCATCTCGAAGAATTCCAAATTCAAACTATTAAATGTAAAGTATCAAGTGTTGTGACATACTTCCAATCAAAATTAGGATAAAAGCTATCAAAAACCCTAAACTATATCCACTATGATACATTTACTCTAAACTTTTATTTGTCACACTAAAAGACCCAAACTTATACCTATATGACACATTGAGAAAATTATTTAAAAAACCCTAAACGTATTCAATCCTAATCCTTTCAATTTTGTCAATTCAAACTTAAATATTTTCAAATTTTATCAATTGAGTCAATCTAACCAATTCTGGCCGAAATTCGCTCGTGTAAACATTGGCCATCTCACATTATAAGGCCAATGCTAACATGAACAATTTTATTAGTATTTTAATAAATTTTTTGATTTTTATTAACTTTTTTATTATTCTGATTTTCTTTCTTTCTTTTTACTCCCTTTCTTTTTCCTTTTGCTAGTGGCTAGGAGGGTTATCCTCACTTGCCACAAGCATGGCCCAGTTGGGCGAGGGGAGGCCTTGTCTAGGTCGGGAGGCATCACCTTCACTCGGCAAGGCCAGCTGGCTCAACCGTGGTCGATGGCCAGCCACAAGCAAAAGAAAGAAGAAAGGGACCAAAAAAATAGGAAAAAGAAAATTCAGAAAAATAATAAAAAATTCAAAAAATATTAAAATATTATTAAAAATTATATACATCGGTGTCAACCGTCCTAGTATCATCGCCGAAGTCCACATCAATGATTTTCGACCAAAATTGGTTATATGAACTCAATTAGCAAAAAAAGTAAAAAGATTTAGAATTCAATTGACAAAATTGAAATGTTTAAGATTGATTTGCAATAGGTTTGTGACTTTTTGGACAATTTTCCCATTATACATTTATCCCAAATTTGTACAGTGTAACACATTTATCCCAAAACCTTTCTTGTTACAAAAAATCCCCCTCTCAAAACTTATACTCACGTGGCATATTTACTCCAAAAATTTGGTGTTATAGAAAAAATTTCGGGTTTTTAATCTCATAAAAAAAGTTTGAGGTAAATTTGTCACACGAGTAGAAGTTTGGAATAGTTCAGAGTAAATGCCTCACGGTAAGCAAAGTTTGAGGTTTCTATGGTTTTTTCCCCTTAAAAAAAAAAAAAAAACGAAGGTGGTATCGTACTTCACAAGTGAACCAAAACTTGACTTCTTGTGATATATCTCTTCCATTTTTTATTTTATGCACTATTGGAGGCTATAGAGTCATAGCTTGGGCGAGGTTGATTTGGTATTAGTTCAACTTTAATCTTACAAGAGAGGTGAATATCGAAATATGACAGATGTAGCTCGTCGGATTTTTAGGTTAATGCCTGAAAGAAGTAATCACGCCGAGTGCCTCTCTTCATCTTTTTATTAATAAAGAAAAATGCAGAAATAAACCAGTGCCTATAATGCGGACATAAATTTGTTTTCATTCATTATTATGGCCTAGTTTAACTTTGTAAAGGGCCTTGGCGTCGCTCCCCCGCGAGTATATCTAATGTCTCCCAATGAAGGGACTACGAATGCGGCGATGGGTAGAGAGAGTGCTGCGGCTGAGTGGGGCCAAAAGGAGGAGAGATGGAGGACGGGAGAAAGGTTTATCAAAGAGTTTTTATTACTGAGTGTAATGTTCACTCAGAAATTTTTACAAGAGCCAGCAATCGGAGGCCGCAGCTGATCAGGGACGGAGAAAAACATAACCCTGCATGCTGATTTTGATCCTTGGGAGACCATACTCCAATGGTAATCTTTCCTGCTCTTTTTTCGCGAGAAACACAAACAGTTAACGCCCAAATCAAACGTAGCATAACTACACGCTTGGATCTGCGACTCATTCCAATGAAAACAAACCAAGATATTTCCTAAAGACACATACCAAAGCACTTTCGTCTTCATTTGCTTTGGTCACCAGGCTTGGATTCTTCGACACCCTGAAAATCAGAACTTGATTATCTCGTTGTCCTGTCTCGACCGCGTCAAAGACTGCAAACTAAAGTGTTCTTGACACAACAGGCTCGAAGGAATGATGGATAAGTCCGCATCGCTACTGGAGAGAAACTGCGAGTACCGGATCAGGTCCAGGTATGGTTCGTGCGATGATAACGTCATAGTGGCTGGAGGATTGAGCTTGGCCTTGGTGTTGGTAAATATGGCTTCGAAATGGGTTGAACAATGAAATCGGATCAAATAAAACAATTCGGACTTTGAGGCGTGATATCACTTTCTTTAAGGATTTATTTGCCCCACAACGTTGCTAATGGTCATCGGCAAAAATCTTCTAGGATACAACAAAGTCTCGGATGAGAATACTAAATAGCAATTCTAGTATTTCTCCAGGGTCTCTCTAAGAAACAATCGAACAATTGGCTGTAGTTTTCAGAAAGAAGACTTGAAAAATGACCACACATTTCTTTCCGAAAAATGACAAGTATATATATGAAACAGTCTTGCAACACTTCGTGAAAATTGCGAACAAACACGTCTTTAGAAAATTGTTCGGATAAACAAATGTAACTCTTCGGAAGAAGTCGAAAAACGAACAATTGCAATCCTTCGGGAAAGTTACAAACCGAATAGGTAATTTTCCAAAGGTTGTCTTGAAAAGACACAAACAAAATTCGGAATAATTTTTTTTAATAATAATTTTTTTAAATAGAATTTCGAATTTTCATTTATATTTTATTTCCGAAATTCTCAAATTAAAAGGCAACCTTTGAACCAAAAAATAAAAAATAAAAAGCAAGGGATTAATGCTAATTAAACCGCCGGGCGCACACGCCAAATAATCGTGCAATTATTCGCACACCCGCACGCGGGTATGGTGGGGTCCACCCCCACCTAATCACTCTTTTAATTACAAAAGGAAATCCCACATATTTAAATTGACCCACGTGCTCCCACCTTTTCTATGTGGGACAAAGTAAAAAGCACCCATTTTGTTTTAACAAAAAAAATTCCAACACTTGGTGTCACGCCCCGAACCCCGAGCGCGCGCACATCCCACCACGGTCGATCAAATATGCGACATCCCAGGATACGTCGTCGACCCATTCATTTTATTACGCATGCGGAAGCGAAACAAATCCCCTAACAACATTTGACTTGGGATAGAAAAGCAGGCAATCAATCACAATACCAAACACTCATTTACAACCACATAAGTTTAAATACAACTCTAGAATGTCTACAACATAGACCAGCTCGACAAAAGGGGAACTATCCTAAAACCAATTAGCAGGGCACGTTCACCGATACTTCAATCTCCACCTTTCCAGACTTAGGGCTTCGGGCCCTCCACGACCGCCATCTAGGGACCTGAAATTTTAATCCCACAACCGGGATGAGACGATGTCTCAGCAAGTTCAACCCCCTAAACCCATATTAGAAGGAAAATACGCCCCAGGTGGCCTAGCCACATCACACAGAAGACTTACCTCGCATTAGTCTTCATCTGCAGGTTAGCACAGTTTATATAACTCAACCACGTGCAATTATAATAACCAAACAACTACAGCACAATCACATCATCAGGAGAATTCAACCACTTAGATCGTCTCAGCGATCAATCGACTCGGCCGATTACATGTCATTCTAGCAAATCAATCATTGCTCTTAATTACGGCCCTATAGGAAAGGTTTAACCACCAGTGGCAATCACGGCCCCACTCGGCACGACCTTTAATTAGGTGGTCCATCACGGCCTCGCTGGGCACGACCTCTCATAGGTGGTTCATCACGGCCTCGTTGGGCACAACCTCTCATAGGTGGTCCATCACGGCCTCACTGGGCACGACCTCTAATAGGTGGTCAATCACGGCCCCATTAGGCACGACCTCTCTTAGGTGGTTCATCACGGCCCTATTAGGCATGACCTCTCATAGGTGGTTCATCACGGCCCTACTAGGCACGACCTCCAATCGGTGGTTAATCACGGCCTCACTAGGCACGACCTCCAATCGGTGGTTAATCACGGCCAATCTCCCATCAATTCCCACACTTAGGGTTTTCTAAAGAATCCTCATAAATCGCAATCACACTCAATTCGCCACAACCAATCATCGATTTCAAATTCTAAATACACAGCAGCGATCGGCACGAAATTCTCGAGAGTTTAGGGTCCCCACGAAATTTTCGAATTTTAATAAATAATTAAATTTATTCCGAAAATTAATTAAATAATAATATCCATATTTTTGTCATCCACACCCAATTTATAATATCCAACCATCAATTTCAAAATCTGAATGCATAGCAAGCGATCGGCACGAAATTCGAGCAATCGGGGTCAAAAATAATTTTTCCGTTTTTTTAAAAATAATAATATTTTAATAATTTCGGAATATAATATAATATTATAAATTCCAGAATTTCGAAACAATTAAATAATTCGAAAATAAAACCCTATTATGTCCCATCAATGTTTATTATTAAATAAACTCTCTTAGCCTTTAATTAAACACACTTTAAATTAAACAAACCTTTTAATCCAAATCACAATTAAATAAACTAAGATATCCACATAAACTTGCTTAACTTAAACTAAGCACACTTAGAGCATCATTAACACTCTAATCAAGATTTAGTGAGCTAAACTCACCGGATTAGCGAGCCGAGCGAACCAAAACGATGAGGATGATGCGAGGATCGACTTTCCTCAAGGCGGGCCGAGCATCCGGGCTCGGGAAGGTGGCCAAAACGGGCCAAGACTCAGCTGCCATACCCATTTTCTTGGTTGCTGTCCATGGTGGTTTGAGGCCGAGGAAGGGCGGATCCGGGGCCGGCTTAGGTCGGAAACGGGCGGAGGAGATGCGGCGGTGCTGCACGGCCAACGGCGGGGCCTCACGGTGGCCGGAGGTGGCTGATTTGCGACTTACAGCAACCCACGAAGGCGAGGACGAGCTGGATCTCGGCGAGAGGCGAGCTGAGACGCACGGCAGCAGTGTGCGCGAGAGCGACGAGCGGCGGAGGGCGACGCAAGGCGAGGACGGCGACGAGCGGCGGATGGCGGTCCGGCTGGGCTGCAGCTAGCTTCGACACCTCCTCAGATCTGCTAGGTTTTCAAGTAGAAACCGGAGACGGAGAAGAGAGGAGAGAGGGCGACAGTGGCGCGGCCGGTGGTGCGGGTGGACGGCGAGCTCCGGCGACGGGCGTGCGGCGTCGAGCTCGGCTGGCTTCCATCGAGCTGCTGCACGCACGAGCTCTCCCCCTTTTCCATCGGTTCCAGCATGAAGAAGAAGAAGAAGAAGATGGAGAGAAGATGCACCAACGGGAGATGGAGGAGAGAGGAGAGAGAATGGGCCATTCCCTTTTCTTTTTTCTTTTTCTTTAATTCCACACAAATGGCCCACCATGACCTCATCCTATGTCATGCTCCACTAACTTCCAATCCCCCCCCCCCACAACAATCTTCAATGGGTCCATTTTATTTTTCCGCCGGGGCATGAAACTTTGTACCTCAATTTCTTCAAATCTCATCAATTCTCTTTCAATTGAATCAAATTGCAGTCCATAAAATAAATCCAATGTCACCACACTTCAATTCACATCTTCACTTGATCATATAACCAACTTAAGTCCCAAAAGCACGACCAAAGACAAGTCTACTAATTTCTCGAGTCAAATTAGTCATTCTCTGATTATTTTGCTGAAAAACTCGGCTTGCATGAAAAATCTTCCGAAGATTAATCAATGTTCCTAAAATGATTTGTGACACACATAGACTTCCAATTTCTGAATTCGATCTCAATTCCACGGTTAATTTCACTTTGGCACGATACTAGTGCGGCCCAACCTACCGGGTAGCCTTTAGAAATTTTCATGCATTTGACCTGTGGTTGATCATCTCAAGCCACAATGTACATCTTTGAAACATTGGCGACTTTCGGTTGTCGAGGTAATCTCAAGATTTCAAATACGAACACAGGGTACCCAATCGATAGAAAAGTCGGTCTAGTGCCGATCGACAAGAATTGTGCGATCTGGTGGAATCACCCACACCTGATCACATGCCTCTATCGAGTCGACCTATCTCCGATCTCTAATCGATTTTAATCGTGCCGTAATGACCCTTGCAGATTAGCTCGGTCGAAAAGTCGCTTCCTGGTCAAATTCTCGAGTCTGATGCATTAGAAACTCTTAACAGCTTCACCCGATAGACTAGTTTTCATATGAGTGGCCGACCCAAGGAAAAGAACTATATGCGTGCCAATGAAATGCCCGTCTCAATTTATTGGAAATAGGATTGGAAAATCGGGATGTCACACTTGGTGCCTTTGAATCTCTGGGGGCCACACTGGCGTAGGCGAGGGCTGCTACTTCGGCCCGTCAAGTGCCGAGCCACACCCAAGATGCTTTGTTCGGTCCTTTATCTCAGCAGCCCATTTGCCTCGCGGTCTTTTGCCTCACTCCTCTGTAGTGTCTTCTCATCATCCTGTTACTCTCTTCGCGTACGTAAGCAAACCAAAAAATGGAGGCTTGTTAGTTAGGTCGAGCGCAAAGTGAGAAAGCTGTGATGGAAGAACCCAAAAAAGAGCACTGGGAGGCTCAATTTCGTGTCCATAGCTGTATTGCATATTCCTCTTAAGAAATGACTAATTATCATGAGCCATGTTTTTTCCCCTACCAATGTTTGATGTGTTTTCAAAACATTTTTAAGTGTACATAATCGTTATATTTTGAAGACAACTTTATCAAAATAGACCCCCATCTCCACAATCTTGATCTAAGGTTGCTGGAGGTGCACAATATCGGATTAAACCTGAGCCGATGCAAATAATCAGGTATCCTCACATTCATTCATGTACACAGACAGAGAATTGCTACGATGTTGTATCCACCTTGAAGTCTCCGGGAAATGATCTCTAGCGAACCCAAAAACCCTCAAGGTCAAGGTCTTATTTTCTCTTTACTTCACTCGGATTCTCTTTATAGAATTCCCTTTGGAAAATGTGAATTTTGACTAATCACTTCATAAATATTGTTAAATTATTATTCGAGTTTAAGCATTTACAAAACACGATTCACTGAACTCCTTAAAACTACACAAAGCAGGAAATAATCAAAAGAGGAATTTCTCCTTTGGAGTGAAGCCGTCGAAGCCGCCTGCACGTAAAAATCGAGTGAAAGAAGAGCTGCGCGGAGTCTGCACGGAGACTGCACGAAGAAAACAAATCGTGGTCGGCCCAGGTCAAACTTTGACCTGGGCACACGTATAAAAGAGGAAATTCACTTCCGCATAAGCAAAATTCAGGCGTTGGTTTGTTATGCGGTGGGGCCCAAGGTCAAAGCGCACACACGCATATATAAAAGCGAATATGTCAGGAGGGTTTTTTCCTTTTCGCTGCTGCATCCTTACGTTCAACGGAGAAAAGGAGCCGCACGTCAAGCCGAAAATTGAGCCGCGCGCTATATTTTGAAGCAAGGAACGCGTGATAATTTTTCTGCTGTAAATTTATATTTAAGTGAATTGTTTATTTATAAACACTTTAAGTTTAGGGTTAAATTTAAATGTGAGAAACACTCGAGGTTTGAGCGATTGTAAACTCTGATACTCCGATTATAGTGGATTATTTACTACTGGCTCTCCCCGTGGATGTAGATACTGATACTTGGACCGAACCACGTGAATTTCTGGTTTCTTTATTATTTCTCCTTTATTTCTCTAGTAATTTCGCGTTGACATAAATTGCAAGATTCTGTCATTTTTCACTTATTATATACCACCAAATGTTATCAAAGGATTTCCTTCGTCTAACTAACTAACTAAAATCATGTTGAGTCAATCATTCCCTCATGCTCGAGAGCTCTTCCCTACCTTCTATGGTAGCTGCCCCCGAACCCTAGTTTTGCCTTGTTGATTTTGTCCAAAAACCCAAAACCCAAAACCTAGTGTGTAATCTTCGGTCGGCTTTGCTCTTCTTTTTCCTTGGATCGCTGAAGATGTCGACGCCTCCACGCTACGCGAGATTTAACAGGTTTGGTCTTAGTTGAATAGCTTCCTATGAGGGATCCTTCAAGGCTGTCTTTGAGTATCTTCCGAATGGGGCTTTCTCCTTCAAAACATGGCTAGATGGTTACCTTTGATGGGATTTCTGCAATGGAGAGAAGGTGGAAAGTGGGCGAGTTCTGGTTATGATCTTTGGCTCTTTTTGGTGTTTCATCATAGCTGGTTTGGTCTTAGTTGAATAGCTTCCTGTGAGGGATCCTTCGGGGCTGTCTTTGAGTATCTTTCGAATGGGGCTTTCTCCTTCAAAACACGGCTGGATGGTTATCTTCAATGGGATTTCTGCAATGGAGAAAGGCCCTGTTTGGTTCAGCATTTGGAATGCTCATTTGGGCTCTAAAGTCCCTTGGCCAAATGCAAAGCTGTTTGGTTCGCTTTTTTGCACGACTTTGGCGAGATGCAATTGCATCTCCAAGTGACTCTAAAGGCCTTTAGCCCAATGCAGCTCTTGAGGTCCTTTGGCAAGTTGCATCTTCAGAATGCAACTTCCGATATTATTCATCTCTCCGGTGGAGAAGCCAATCGATCGCCCGAATAAAAATAAATATAAAAATAAATATATTTATATAAAAATAAATATGTTTATATTTTATATAAAAATATATATTTTATATTTTATATAAATATATAAACATATCAATTTTTTTATATTTTATGTTTATATATATTTTATATAGATAGAAATATATCCATTTTTTATATAAATATATTTTATGTTTAATAAATAAATAAATATATTTATAAATATAAACATATCTATTTTTTCTCCTATTTTTTATATAAATATATATTTATATAAACATATCTATTATATATATTTTTTATTTTTAATAAATATATTTTATGTTTATATTTTTTATATTTCTTATATAAAAATATGTTTATATAAAAAACATAAACATATTTTTTATTCAGGCGGTTCGGCCGCCCAATTCGGCGGTCCGGTATAAATATATAAACATATATTTTATGATTATTTTTTATATAAAAAATATAAACATATCTATTTTTTTATATTTTATGTTTAATAAATATATAGTTATAAAAAAATAATATATATTTATATAAAATATATATTTATATATATTTTATATATTTATATAGATATAAATATATCCATTTTTTCATATAAATATATTTTATGTTTAATAAATATATATATATATTTATAAATATAAACATATCTATTTTTTTCTCCGATTGCTTTTATATAAATATATATTTATATAAACATATCTATTTTTTATATTTTCTATGTTTAATAAATATATTTTATGTTTATATGTTTATATTTTTTATATAAAAATATGTTTATATAAAAAATGTAAACATATTTTTGCTTTTTTAATTTAATAAAAGTTAATTACAAATGTAAATTTTACCAAACGGCATTTTGGCCAAAGTTGTTTCTCAATGCAAATTTTACCAAACAACATTTGCATTTCGGAAAACCCCATTTACCCAAAGGTATTTGCATTTCGCAAATGCATTCCCCAAAAAGCCGAACCAAACGGGCCCAAAAGGTGGAAAGTGGGCGAGTTCGGTTCTGAATTTTTGGCTCTTCCGGTGTTTCATCATAGCTGCTTATTGGGGAGCTTAAATGGATGAATTCGGGGAAAAGAGACGTCGCCTAGCCTTATTGTGAAAGAGGCTTGGGAATCTGCGAACGGAGGTGGATGCCCTGCCTCAGGAAAGAGTCATTTCAGAGGAGATGCTAGATGAATGTAAATGTACGGTGTTTGGTAAGCTGTATTTGGGAGGAAATACAAATTATCAGGCATTTCTTACCACTATGACGCAAGCTTGGAAAGTAGACTCTCTAAATTTTGCGCAACGCGAATCTGATATCTTATCCTTTACCTTTGAGTTTGAAAGGGACAAAAGCATAATATTAGTAAACAGCCCATGGTCCTTTGCGAGTAATTTACTGATACTTAAACCGTGGGAGCCAAATAAACCTGCGGAATGTTACAAGTTT
The DNA here is from genome assembly GCA_016097545.1 of Eucalyptus victrix. Taxonomy (NCBI): domain Eukaryota; kingdom Viridiplantae; phylum Streptophyta; class Magnoliopsida; order Myrtales; family Myrtaceae; genus Eucalyptus; species Eucalyptus victrix. The sequence continues at coordinate 36,786,110 of CM027841.1, read as the reverse complement.
ACAAGCTGTGAATTTTGGGTTCAAGTTCATGGTCTACCAATCGAATGGTGCAGTGAAGAGATTGTGTCTCATGTTGCCCAAAAAATAGGAGGTGTAAAGGAAGCAAAAGTGGAGAAAAAAGGAGTGGCGTTTCAGAAGGTGGGGAGAGCTAGAGTAGAATTGGACCTAGAAAAACCTTTGAAACCAAGTATTTTATTTAATTTGGGAAAGGAGAAAGTTTGGTTGGATTTTAAGTATGTGAGGCTACCTAGATTCTACTACTCATGTGGAAGAGTCGGGCACTTTACAATCACTTGTGAAGAAATTCCGTATGATGTGACAAAAATTGAAGATAGGAAGAAGAATAAGTTTGGCAACTGGCTAAAAGCAGAGGTGAAAGAGAATAACCCTTTTTGGGAGATATTTTATGATGAAAAGGTGGCTGAAGAAGAGGAAGAACTACAGGAAGACAGTGTCATATCCTCTCATGATACTCAAATACTTATATTCACAGGAGAGCCAACAGAAGGAAAAAATTCAGAACAAACACAATCTCTAAACAGGGCACAAATGGATGTAAATTTACCTGAATACCAAATGGAACAGCAACAAGAGAAAGGAAAAGGCATTATGAATGTAGATGAACTAGAACAGCAAGTTCAGCAAGCCGTCATTTCCTCTTCCTGGAAAAAAAAAAAACAGGTTTAAAAAAGGAAAGCAGGATCGTGAAAAGTTCACCAGCAAAGAAGTTAAAGAGGTATACTCCTTATCACCCTTCAATTGTAGAGTTGGCCAGTTTGGATGAAGCGAATTTGCAAGAAACTCCTATCAGTCTTTCAAAAGAAACCAGGGGAAGGGCTTTAGTGGCTAGCCCAAATAAGCCACCGGATTACAAATGAGAGCGATTTGTTGGAACTGTTAGGGTTGGGCACACCATTGACAATTCAGAATTTGAGAGCCATGGTGGCTCAAAAAATGCCCAATTTAATCTTGTTAATGGAAACAAAAAACAAAGAAACAATGGTAACTTGTCTTAAAAGACAATTGAAGTTTAAAAATAGTTTTGTGGAGGAACTGAAAGGCATTGCGGGGGGGATGGCGGTGTTATGGAATGAGGAAATGGCTGTAGAAGTGGAGTTCAGCTTTCAAGAAATGATAAATTTGATCTGTGTTGATTATGAGAGTAAAATAAAAATGCGGATAAGTTGTATGCATGCTCCAAACATATATGGGGAAAGATTACAGTTATGGAAGAAACTGAGACAGATAGCTTCTTCTAATACACTCCCATGGGTGTGCATGGGGGATTTCAATGAAGTACTTTATTATTAGGAGAAAGTGGGGAGAAGGATGGCAGAGAGTTCTAGAATGTAGGCGTTTCAAAATTGTATCCATGGCTGTTTGTTAATGGAAATTGAATGTAAAAGGTGTGCATTTACCTGGTCTAATAACAGAGGGGCTGATCTGGTCAAGGAGAAACTGGATAGAGTATTTTGCTCGATGGATTGGCGGCTCATGTTCCCAGAGGCTAAAGCTTTTGCTCTACCAACAGTGAGGTCCAATCATAGTCCACTCCTTGTGGTGAGTACTGTTGAATCTATCAAGAAACAAAAAGATTTCAACTTCGAAACCTTTTGGGTTGAAGATGGTGAATGTAGGAAGATAGTTAAACATGCATGGCAATCTCAACCTTGTATCCAAGGAGGCTTGAGAGATAAATTACATTCTACCAGCCAAGCATTAAAAGTATGGAGCAAAAGGAAATTCCCTAATTATAATTTCCGTATTACAACACTAAAGAAGGAGCTTCAATCCATAACAAACAGCCACCAGAGTTATCAAGATACAAACAGGGTCAAGCGAATAAAAGAAGAGCTAGAAACTTTATGGCGCAGAGAGGAAATGTTTTGAGGTTTGAGATCACGGGTCAATTGGCTTTGTTTTGGAGACAAAAATACAAAGTAATTCCATGCAGCAATGATCCAAAGGAGACAAAAAAATAGAATTAATATGCTGAAAAATGCAGAAGATCAGTGGGTTAGGGGAAAACAACAACTTTAGCACCTCACTATGTCTTTTTTCAAGGAGCTATATACCTCGGTAGGGCCTCGCAACTACAACCCTATATTGGATCAATGTCCTATGCTAATTGGAAATGATATAAATGAATGTTTAGTGGCAGAAGTTACTATGGAAGAAATTCATGCTGCTGTGTTTCAACTAGGAGCTCAGAAAGCTCCTGGTTCAAATGGTTTAAATGGACTTTTTTATCAGCATCACTGGGATATAATAAGTCCTGATGTGTTAGAGGAAGTTCGAGGCTTTTTTCTTTCGGGAGCGTTGGAACCAGCCCTTAACAGAACACATATTACTTTAATCCCAAAGATCCCCCGCCCAGAGAGACTTGATCAATATCGCCCTATCAACCTATACAATTTTGCCTACAAAATTATAGCCAAAATCTTGGCAAACAAACTGAAAAAATGGCTGCCTATGCTGATTTCAGGAGAGCAAAGTGCATTTGTCAATGGAAGACAGATTCAAGATAATATTTATATTGTACAAGAGGTGTTGCATCAATTGAGAAAGAGGAAAAGGAAAAAACACTTCCAAGCGGTGCTGAAACTTGATATGAAGAAAGCTTATGACATGATTGAATGGGATTTTTTAGAAGGTTGCATGCTGAAAATGGGGTTTTGTGCTAAATGGGTTCATTGGATAATGCAGTGTGTCACCACAGTCACTTTTAATATTAAGCTTAACGGGGAACCTCTTCCTGTTTTTGCTCCCACCAGAGGCATTCGACAAGGAGATCCTCTATCACCCTATCTATTTATCTTGGTAGCAAACAATTCGTCATCTTTGATGGGAAAAGCGCTACAAGAAGGGAATATCAAGGGAATTAAGTTGAATAGATTCTACCCTACTTTAACTCATTTGTTATTTGCAAATGATTCAGTTTTTTTCTTAGATGGTTCTCTACAGGAATGCCAAAACATTGCAGCCGTCATTAATCAATTTGCTATGCTTCAGGACAAGTGGTCAACTTAAATAAGTCGGGAATTTTCTTTAGTAAAGACTATCCACCTTTATTAAAGGACAATATGAAGAGAGAATTAAGGGTACTAGAACTATAACAAACAGGAAAGTATCTGAGAATCCCATCTGATTGGGGAGCATTGAAGAGGCAAATGTTTGGGTAGATTCCGAATCGGATCAATATGAAATTGGAGGGCTGGAAGGAGCAACTCATATCAAAAGCCGGTAAAGAAATTCTCTTGAAATCAGTGGTACAGGCGGTACCACAATATGCCATGTCAGTTTTTAAAATTCCAGTGTCAATTTGTAGGACTATAGAGAAAAAAATAGCTAATTTCTAGTGGAAAAACAGTGATTTAAAGGCTGGTTTGCATTGGAAAAGATGGGAATTCATAAAAATGAGAAAAGATAGAGGAGGAATGGGTTTTAGAGATTTGCTTACTGTTAATAAAGCCTTATTGGGAAAACAAGCTTGGAGGATGGTAAAAAATCCAAATGCGTTATGGAGTAAATTATTGAAAGGGGCTGTATTTTTGTCGTTCAAATCTTTGGCATGTTGACACAGGTTGTAATCCTTCATGGCGATGGAAAAGTTTGCTTATTGGAAGAGAGGCTATTGCGGATTCAGTCAGATGGTTGATAGGAAGTGGAGAAACTGTTAATATTATAATAGACAAATGGCTGAAAAGAGGATTAATAGGAGGGTCGGCAAATAGAAATGATCCCCAGAAAGTTTCGGAGCTAATACTATCGAAGACACGACAGTGGAATGAACCACTGCTATGAAATCTTTTTGATGATCAGACTACTCAGGAAATACTTGCAATACCAATAAATGGGCACTTTTTCAGTGATGAACTAATATGGACGGGCACAAAAAATGGGTCTTTTACAGTCTAGAACGGCTACAACTTGCTAAGAGACACCACCACAGAATACAGAGCAACCGAGTACCCTTCTTCCTCATATCAAACTCCAACAGCATTATGGAATGCAATATGGCAAATGAAAACCAGCCCAAAAGTGAAGTTATTTGTATGGAACGCCTGTCAAAACGCTCTACCAACCAAGGAGAATCTATGGAAAAGAAAGATCTTACCTGACTCGATGTGTGATCTCTGTCAAGCCAAGGTGGAAACAGTCGAACACACCCTTCTCTTTTGTCCATGGACTGCCGGGGTATGAAACCACCCGGAAATCAACCTGCGAGTAGATGCACAAGAAGTTAAACGAACAGATGAATGGTTGGTAAAATTTATAGGGAAAAAGTCGCACCTCCCTTCTCTGGAAACAATCGGCAATCTTCTGTGGCAGGAATGGAAGGAGCACACCAATTTTATCTTTTAAGGTACCAAACTAGAGGTTTGCAAAGTCATAGATCTAGCAAAATCTTAGCAAAACAGCTACCAAAAATGGGGATGTGGGTATACACCAGCCGAAAAAATTGAAGAACAGCAAAACCCACTTACTTGGCGAGCTTCGAAAGCCGGTTGCCTCAAGCTGAACGTCAATGGGTCGTTGGGGGAAGGGTCAATGGAGGGAGCAATGTCCTGCGTCGTCCGGGACTCCTCCGGCACCCTCTTAGATGGATTCACGAAGACAGTATGGGCGGAGACAATTGTGGGAGTTGAAACCCTAGGGGTTCTCGAAGCCCTAAAGTATGTGAAAGAGAAGGAACTCGACGAAGCAGTTGTGGAGACTAACAGCAAAGTCTTGGTCGACAGCTTGAAGCACGAACAGCAGACGGAGTGACACGCACGAGGGGCGCTGATTGAGTGTCGTTTACTTCAACAGCAATTGCCGCGAGTGGGCCTGGTTCACTGCCCACGTTCAGCTAACTTAGTGGCGGATTGGGCCGTGCGTCACCAGCACACGAAGACCATTCCTCCGAATTGGCAGGCTTCCCCTCCCTTAGGCCTTTGGGCTCTGTTATGTGTTGATACCCCAGTAGTGGGCTTTCGCGGTTCTCTGCTTATGAAATAAATAAAATCTCCCTTTTGACAAAAAAAAAAAAAAACTAACTCAAATCAAGGAAACAATCAAACACATTAAACTCATAAATTCAAATTCAGCCAAGAAGAGAAGAGAAAACAAAAACTTCAACATGAATTCGCAATGACTAACTATACTGGCTAGCATCTAATACTATCCACGCCAATTCAACTCATATCCATGACTAACCTGACGCTAGAATGCCAAGACATGCAACTTAGCAGCACAGCAGCGCGAACGTAGCAATAGAGCCTAGTGACACCTGGTAAATCTTGAACAATTAAATCTTGAACGATGGAATGTAGAACAAGCGGCACTTGAGCGTGTTGACGATGCCCTGACAGAAGGCCTCCTTGGTGACCCCACCATCACTAGCACTGGAGACGGCAGCCTATAGCTGCTTCTCGATGTCGGCCTTATCGATCTTGAGGTCGTTGATGGCCACGATGGCAGCATTGATCTCTAGCTTTGGCACCCCGCTGGCCTTGAGAGCACGGACAACATTGCCCTCGAGAGGCATGGGTTACCAGTTTCTCAGATAATAATAAATTCCAAATACTACAATACACTTTGAACCAAAATTCTTGGACAATTTGTGTCACTTTCAAAGATCTCTGGAGCTATTAATGGGTCCCCTGTGTTTTCTTACACAAGTTCCATGAATTGTGTGATACATGTGAAAATTGAGTTATCATCACTCCCTAACATAGGTCACATATGGTATTAGTCCTAGCATGGCTCCAAGATTGCTTCCCAAACCTGCAAGTACGAAAACCATGATATGCGCAATAACAAGAACAACTTACAAATTGATTTCAATTCTCTAAAATAGATACGCAAATAGGAACTTTGTTCATTGGCCAATACAATAAGTTGTGGTTAAATTTTTTAGGTGTGTAACAATAACAAAATAGATACCGCATTCTTGTCAACGCAACCACAATTGCTTAAACCTGAAGAGTTTGCGGTCAATATTTTCTAATTCTATGTACATCTAAATGCCGAGAAAGCACGTGTGATTTAGGGCAATCGGCCGCGTTCAGACCAAACGGAAGGAAGGGTGTTATTGTCTTTTCATGAGGAGTATATGCTGACCTTTAGTCCCCTCCTTCCCCAGACGACAGCGTGTCAAACTCCAATTGGATCATTGTTTCTAGATGTTGGGCCCACCCATCAAAGAAAGCATCACAAAGTAGAGGTGATTAACTCTAGAGCTGGATCTTGAAATTTACCCTATTAGAACCGATTCTCATTTTTTGAACCCTAAAACCTATCATGTTTGCTTGGAATCGATTCTAGAACTTGTCTTTTTTTTCAATCCAATTCTAGTGTCTAGCTAAGGACCTTTTTTTTTTTTTTGGTTCCTTTTCTTGGTTTATTTTTTACGGCAAAATCATGTGAGGTTATAAGTAAGAAAACAATTCAAAGTAAAAAATGAATAACATGAATTCTCTAGCCGTTAAAAATAATAATCCATAAGAAGAACATGTAGTCACGTATAATTACAAACAATAAAAAGTTCAAACACGTAATATAAAGCATTAATTATAAAACTCAATTCTTCATTAATCCATAAAAATTTAGGTTGAGGAAAAATTGGCAAGGAGTTCCAGAAAAGGATGAAGGACGAAGGACAAAGAAATGCTACGATTAGAATTTATGAGAAAAAGAAATTAAGATTTTGACTTTTTAGATTATAAAACCAGTTCCAAAACTAGTTCCAAAATAGCACGGTCCAGTCCAACTCCCCAATGAATATTCACTCAAAACCAATTCCCAGACCTTTCTTTTGGGAAATCCGGTCCGATTGCACACTCCTATCGTGAAATTGGACGATTCATTTAGCATATAGAAACTTTTCTCGAAAACCATCTCCATGGACTCTCTCATAAAAATTTTCCTTCGTTTTCTCAGCATCAAGATCTAGCGAACATTGAAGCGAACCACTAATATTCGACATGGAAATTTCGTGGACGGGCATGACTTGGAAACTTCCATGACTTTCTGTGGGATTGGTGCAGTGTTTGAGAACAATGTATTTCATCAAAAAATCGATTATAACGCATATCATTTTATTCTCCTTTTCTAAGGAGAATTTTACTTGGTTCCGTGTGAAAAATTTATAAATCAAGCGGGATTGAGGCAAGTGTGAAATTGGACTAGATTGAATTGGGTAATTAGATACGAAAAAAAAAATCAAATTCAGTCTCTTCCTCTTATAAAATTGGATCTTATAAATTCTTAAAATTTTTCTATTGACTAAACTTTCATTTCTTAAAAGAGAAAAGAGAAAACAAAAATAAACTAAAAGCCATTTTTCTCTCGTTAAAGGAAATAAATTGAATAGCGGATTTCAATCCACTACTCAACTCGAATCCTCAACGGATGTGGTGAATGGACAGGACATAATGGGCATGACTAGGAAATTTCTAATTGTGCTTTAGGATTTGGAAAACATTTAGACTGAATTTGATAGTCAGGATAGAATAAATTTATAATATCATACGTTCGATGCCTGCTCAAAATAGGATAAAGTCGAATATAAGATGGACATATATTGAATAAAATTATCCCATGGGGAGGTAAGATAAAGATAGATAGGATTTTTAATATCTATAATTAAAAAATTATTTTTCTTGAATAACAAACTTTTTAAATTAAAAAATTAAAATTATATTTCAATATAAATCATATTTGAATTCTAATATAAGAAATTTTAAATAAATAAAATAATGATTTCGTTTGTTAAATTTAATTTGTATATATATTCAAATTTAATTCTATCTTACAATATAAATTTAGTATGCAAATATATTTATATTTATGACATATTTTAGGTATTTTTACAATTTACTATTTATTAAAATTTAATTAGAGAATGATGGAAGGGGAAGGAAATTAATTAAACAAAAGAGAGAAAAATAAAATAAAAATAGCTAATAAAAATAAAGTAAATAAGAGTGTCATGAGAGATTTTTACCATCTCTATTTGTGAATTTTTAGGTTCATTTACATTAATATGTCATTTATATAAAATAATATACATGATATGATATGAATATATCCAACTTTATTATTGTGATCACTAAATAGTGGATAAAATATAGTGAAATCCCTAGATTTCATATTATATTATATCCAGTCCTATACTGATTAGAAATCCAAACGACTAAACATAGCCTTAATGCATTCTCATTGTCAATCAAGATCAAGAGATCCATTTGACTGAAGTTGGGAAATTGCGAAGAACTATGGTGTCGTTCACTAGCTTTCAGTTTGAGTCTAAGTTCCTGTGTGCACTTTTTGTTGTGCAAGCATTGGAATTCAGTCATTCCGAAGCTTTGATTAATGTAAGCTGTATTAGCACAGAGAGGGATTTTCTTCTAAAATTCAAGCAAGGCCTCGTCGACCACTGTTGAAAATCTTCTCCGAAGCACATTCCCCACTGGCATCGTTGAAAAATAATCAATGGCTTAAATCCCCGGTCGAATCTGACAATTATTGGTCGGAAGGCTAGCTTTCGAAAAAGGGGCTTAGCCGATCTCGTGGGAGGATTTTCGGACCAAAATACTATGCTTTTGTTTGTGCACGTAGTAATATGAAGAATATTGATGTTTCCGACAGCAATTTCAATGGTGACCGACTCAGATCAATTTCGGTGGGGCCAAAATTTCCAATTTTTGTGCTATTTAATGGGAAATAATAAAAATAGTACATTTATAATCTGAATATGATATTATAAAATCATAATTTCTATATATAAATAGCAGTTGACGTGCTATATCATTGAATGGCTAAATAAAAAGTATTAAGCAGGTTAAAATTTATTTTAACGGGAGTATAAAAAGCAATGTGTTTTTATAGGTGTATAATTCGTATTACTTTCAAAAAGCCGAATATTTTCCAAAAGTTCGGCAAATGAGTTGGAGACCGTGGTTTTATTGAAATTACATACGTATGTGTATTTTAAGCAAAAGTACGAGTTTTATGTACTAACAGAAGCTTGGAGCAGCTAGGTAAACTGAAGATAGAGAAGTTGGAATCATGTTCTTCCACAAGAAACTGAATAAATGAGCCAGTCCACCAGGATAGTTTTTGCATTATAATTGTAATTGACAGGATGTTCGGAAAAGAAGGCATCATTTATGATTTTTAAGGAGTTAACATTTACGTATGACTTATCGTGAAAATTACATAATTGTTAACAAATGAAACTATGGATTATGGTGTGAATTGTATTATTGAATGGTCTGCGGTGAGTAGAACTAATGGCGAAGGAGTAAGGAATGCTTGGGCAGTCGTTATAGTAAAAACAATTTTAAATTAAGGCATCAATATGGGAGATTTCCGAGGGTTCCAAGGAAAAAACATAAAAGTTGCTTGTTAAAAAGAATATGCGATGTTTTAGTTACATTATCATGTCATTGATGTTAAAATATTTTGAAGTCTAATAAAAGTAAATCTCCCTAATCAATTATTAGGACGCTTCCAACCATTTGCTTGATCACCGTGTTAAGATCTCCCTTTTTTGACTCAAGTCCATGACACATATCGCACTTCCGCCATGAAGTTCGCGGCTTCCTTTCGCTGAAGATAGAATAATGCAATGAATGCACAACGTACAATTAATAATCTGCTTATAAACTTAAAACTCATGGTAATTAGGATTCGGTTCGTGTTCATGATCGACAGCCTGGGATTACTATTTTTACCAGTACGAACATGCCCACTCGGATTTGTCGAAGTGTTAGGCAATCCTGGATTTTACATAAGCTTTATATATCTCGTCACATGCTTCCAACTTATGAATCATTTATGAAAAGAGAGAATGGGGGAGATAGATATTGACGTGGCAGGGTCGAACCATGTATTGTAAAAAATTGATTTAATTTTTGTTAACGAAAAAATTTTTAAAATGAAACTAATTTTTTCCACATGTTTCAAAATAATAAAAGGTTATGAAAGAATATGAATGGAAAACACTTAATCAATCAAATCAAGTAGAAAGACAACTGCAGCTTCATATAATATGCACATCAAGAGCACATAACAGTGTCTTAACAACGATTCACCAAAAGAGAATGTCCAATATGTTGTGCGTTTGATGCGTGTTCCTTCCCATGATTTGGATCATGCAAATGTCGTTAATTTCCTCTTGTTCATGTTGGGCACGGTCCTTTGGGCTCAAATTTTACAAAAATCAATCAATTCGAGGACAAGCTAGACCTATTGTCTTTCAAGATCCATTGGCTAGTGCACACGGAATCCTATAATACTATAGACGCTGATAGGGCTAGTAAGTCATGAGCATGGAAAGAATCGGAAAATTATGGTGCGTTTGGTAACGATTCTATTCCCGGGAGCTGATTCTGACTAGAAATGATTATTTTTTATTCTGTTCCTAGGAACTGATTCTGAGTAAAAAAACGCGTTTAGTAACTATCCAATTTTTTTTTCTGGAATAGAATTGCGTTTGATACCGTGCTAATTGATTTTGTTCCAAATTAATTTCTTTTTATTTTTAAATAATTTTTTTTACTTTTTTTCATTTTTTCTTTTATTTTTTCCTTTTTTCCTTTTTTTCTTTTCTTTTTTTCCCTTTTTTCCTATTCTTCTTCTTCTTCATGTGGCCGGTCGCCGAACCGACGACCGGCCAGAGGAGGGCCGGCGACGCCACCGGCGTCGCCGGCCCTCAGCGAGGTCGGCCCTCGTTGGCCGAGCCTTGCTAGCAGCTAGGCGAGGCTCGCCCAGCCCCGCCAAGGCTCAGCCTCGCCAGATCTAGCGAGGCCGAGCCTCGCCGGTGGCCAGGCCAGCCTCGCCCAGCCTCGGCGAGGCCAGCCTAGCCACCGATGGGGCTGGGCGAGCCTCGCCGGTGGCTGGGCTTGCCTCCGGCGAGCTCGCCGAACCTTGCCCTGGCCTGACGAGCGTCCGGCGACCGACGGCGGACAGCGGTAGCGGGCAACAGCAGACAGTGACGGGCGGTGGTGGATGGCAATCGCAGGATGACAGAAAGGAAGAATGAGAGTTTTACTCTTTTGATTCTCGAACGAAGAATCAAATTTTTTTTTTATTCTCAATTTTCTTCCCAATTTGTTCTCTGGAACAAAAATTTTACCAAATGCGATTCTCATCCTAAATTGATTCTGGGAACAAAAAATTAGAATCAGGCACTATTTGGCACGTTGCCAAATAGGCCCTTAGTGGCTTTCCTCTTCCATTATTTCATAATGTCATCATTGTCTTCACCAACTCTAATAATATATTGAAAAAACTCCAAATAAGGTCCCAAAGTACTCTCATTTTTTCGAATAGAAGCCTAAAATAGACATTATTTCAAATATGGGCCTAAAGTGAATCTCATTTCCAATAATGGCTTGAAATAACTATATCAGTCTAAAAAAAATGACTTGAATTCATTGCTTAGTGAAATGCAATTTCGTCTTTTAAATTTTAAATTTTTTTCCTTTTTTTCATTTTTTTTCTATTTGTTCCTTCCAAAAAACTAAAAAAAAACCCGCACGAGAGGGAGGCTCCCGCCTATGGCCGATGCCACATCACTAGTGGGGTAGCAATAGTCAACGAGGTCACCAACACGTGGGCAAGGGCCAACGACCCTCGCCAACTAGAAGTGAGGGCCAACAAGCCTTCGCTAGAAATGCTAGAAGACAGCGAAGCTCTCCCAAATTTGGGCGAGGGTCACCCGCCCTCACCCCCGCTTATGCAAGGGTTGACAACCTTACGCAGGCCTAGCAGCACTCACCTAGCACCCTGAAATTGGGTGGTGTAAGGTCTAGGGGTGCTTAGCGAGAACCGCCAAGCCGTGCAAGGGCCAACAACCCTCGCCCAAGCCGAGGCAAGGGGGTAACCCTCACCTAGATCTGGGAGAAGGTCGTCGCCCTTTCTCATCTTTGGCAAAGGCCAGTCGGCCCTCACCCAAGCACCGACAATCCCACCAACCATTACCACCACCCCATCGGCGATGGGTGGTGGCCACAGGCGAGAGGGAACCCTCCTGTCTCTATTTTTGCCTTTTTTTTAAATTTTTTTTTTGTAATTTTGTAATTTTTTTAATTTTCAATCTAACTTAATTTAAATTTAAATTGTATTTGAATGAAAATATCATTGATCAATTGAAATTTTTTGCTAGCAAGGATAGGCCCTTATTTGAAACAATCATAATCATTTCAAGCCTTTCTTTTATACTAATATAGTCATTTCATTGCCTTATTTGAAACAATAAAATGAAAGCATTTCAGGTTCTTATTTGGAATTTTGCCTAATATATTTGGAGTTGTTCGTTCCCATTATATCTCCAACACATTGGTAGATGAAGATGCTGACCTAGCAAAGGTTGTGGGGTGTTTTTCTTCTCACGAAACAAAGATCATACATTTCTTTAGGCATCAATTACAAAGGGTGCCATCTTTATCCATGAGGTGTGTCGTGACCTGCCCCTTGGTACGAAGGGAAATATGTTCAAGGATACTACCTAAAAGACAAGCCTACAGCCCTAGTTTTAGACGTAGACTCTCCCAAATCCATACCTTATTTGACGTTAGCTATTTAAATTAACGTTATGAGAATTTTCTAATAATGAGTCACCACTAACCTATTAGGGTCAGCTAAAAATCAAGTGAAATATAAGAGCATACTTCACTTCCTATGCACTCAGAGAATTCAGGATCGGAGAGTTGATCATATTAATTAATTAATACCCTTTCACTAACCAAATTTTCGAGTGTGAACCACCTAGGGTTTGGCTAATGGATTGTTAAGCCTAGACTTAACTCAGGCTCTCCCAAGCCCATACCAATTCGCGACTTATGTTCAAATTCTTAACATGCAATTGATTTTTAATTATGAGTCGCCACTAATCTATTTTTGGTAGGTCGATTAGAAACCCAAGTAAAGTAACGAGAGTTTTACTTTACTCCTACGAACCAGAGATTATGGGTACGGGGACTTGGTTACATTAGATTTCTCTAATGCCCTTTCGGTACTATTTCTTTTATTTTCAAAAATGCTTTTACAAGCAGCTTAAATTGATTTTAAACTATTTCCCTAACATGTGAGGTTATCATGCGTGTGCACAAACCACCAATTTAACACCTAGATAAACAATAAATAAATTGTAAAAACTTACCTCCAATCAACGAAAGCATCTGCAATGTTAAATTAAAATCCACATCAACAGCCCTAAATATGGTTTCTAATTAACACGTAATTTCTTTTTTGTTCTCACTTAATTAATGAAAATCATGCAACATGCAATGCAATATTAACTAAATGACCTAATTCTAATGACATGTGATGTGATGCAATGCGATGACGTACAAAATTATTTTAACTAAAATGGCATGCGACATACAATTTAATATGCGAAATATATGTCACACGACATTTATTAAATGACTTAATCTAATGACGGGCAATTTCTAATTAAATGAACCTAATAACAATCCCTAAATGACGTGCATTTTATGGACCTAATTCTATATGACGTGCACATGATTTTTTATTCTAAAAATGCAATCTATCCTAGAAATTGCAACTAATTTATCCTAAGATGAATTTTATTTTTTTATGAAATGCAAAACATAACTATCTAGATTAAAATTCTATCTAGCTTATATTAAGGATCGGGTCAGACTAAATCCTAATTTAAACTAAGATATTGTCTTAACCTAGCAAGCTCTAACCTAAGATGCAAAAATCAATATAAACTTAAGATGAAACGTGCAATTTATTCTAATATGCCATGACGTGCAAAGAATGTCTTAATTCTAATTTTTTCTTTTATGAAATTCAAAATTAGGATTAAACATGCAATTCAAATAAAAACTAACATCTTAAATGAATGCACTTTCTTTTTCTTTTTTTTATTATTCAAAATAAAATCCATATTTTAAATATGCAAGATAAAAAGAAACAAACCTAATCCTAATTCAGATTTTATTTTTATTTCCTTTTCCTTTTACGAAAATAACACGACTCAAACACCACGACATCAAATCAAGCAAGATAATGTTGATATCCAAAAATTGGCGAACCATATCTCACGCATGAGATTGGGTTGAAAAATTTTAAAATTAAATCGCAAATCGAATCTCGGGCTTGAGATTGGATTGTTAATTTTTGTAAGGGATTGCGAGTCGGATTTCGAGCGCGAAAATTGGATTGTCAATCCCTAGCTTGAGGGACTATTTCATGTTAGAATATCAATCATATATTAAGGAGCAATTTTGATAAAACAGAATATTAAAGAAAATAAATAAATAAATAAATAAAATAAAAGAAAAACTACCTAATATGATTTTTCTTTTTCTCTTTCCTCGAGCACGGCTTGCTCGCGGGTCTCTAAAGACAGCGGGTCAATCAATCCGGCAAGGGGGAACTTCGACAAGGGCGGCAATAGGCACAGCTGGTCGTGGGTCAGGCGGGACAGGGGCGGCACGGCCGAAGCCACTAGTGTCCGGACACTAGCAAAGAGGACGCAGCAGGCGAGCAGAGACGAGTAGTGACGATGGCTCCGTCGGACTGGTGCAGCGGCTCAATAGTGATGGCAGCTTCATGCGCGCAGTAAAGGCAACACCAGGTCGTTGGATCGCTAGATTTGCGAAGTCGGGTCACTGGTCGGAGGTCGCAGTGGTCAGATCTAGCTGCAAGAGCAGAGCTAGGCGCTAGGCTGGCTGCAACAGATCACTAGCGAAGATGGCGCTGCGTTGTTGCATCTGGGCGGAAGGTTCGGGTAGCAGAAGAGGTCGCCAATGAGTCGGGCGGGGGGGAGATCGGTGGAGCGGCGGTGGCGTCCGGGAAGGATGGCGGAGGTTGTGACCAAAGCAGGGAATGCCGGGTGCTGGGTCGCGAGAGATCTCAGGCACGGGCGTCGAGGAGCACCGCAGGCATCGGTGAGGGCTGAGGTGGAGCGACAAGACCGTCGGTGCAGCATGGCCCCGGCGAACGGACCAGCGAAGTGGCGAGGTGCGGTGGTGTCTGGCATTGCAGTACCGGCTGGTGCGTTCGAGCTTCTCCCTCGCGAAGAAGACGATGCGGTGGCCTCTTCTTCTTTCTCTCTCTCTCTCTCTCTCTCTTCTCTCACGTCACTTTCACTCTCTTTTCTCTCACTTGTCTTCTCTGCTGCAGGCTTTTTGTGTTTTCTCTCTTTTCCCTTCTTTCGATGAAGAGAAACCCCCCTTTTCCGAAGCCTTGCCCCCTATGTATATAGTGAAAACCCAGGTTGTTCTACCTACGAAGATTTGCATATATTGACCTAATTGCTAAGGATCATCCTTCGAAACGGAGAGATGCGCTCAACAAGAAAATAGCCCCAAATTCTTTATGAAGATTTTTTTAAGATAATTCACTCAACTTTTGATATGGCTTCATTATCCAAAATCTTTCAAAATCTCCTTCCTCAACAAAAAATATAAATATTATTGTTACCCTAATGTAAACAAATAAAAATAAAAATAGTTAAAATTTAGGTGTCAACAGTTACCCCTATTTGAAAGTAAGCTCGTAGAGGTTGCCTTCAAAGACAAATTGAGACCTAAATTTTGACTATGCAAATGCACTGAATGACCCTTTTTTTAAAAAAAAAAAGATGAATCCCATTTTGAAATGCAACTTATATGATGCATGGAAATGCTAATGCAGATGATAAAGGAACCTTCCCGGAATGACTTACCTTCAAGGAAGGTAGAGTGATTCAAGATAGTTGGTGTTACATGTCCAGGACCCGTACCATTCTACGGTCGCCCTGAATAGTAACATGGCTTTGTAAAGAGACTGCTTTCCCAGGACTCGTACTATTCTACGGTCGCCCAGTATGGTAGTGTTTTATTATGTCTAAGACCCGTACCATTCTACAGTCGCCTAAACAAGGATTTACCTTCCAGGACCCATACCATTCTACGGCCGCTTGAATAGGGAAATAGGTTTTGTCTAGGACCCGTACCATTCTACGGTCGCCTGAATGGGGAAATTGCTTTTCCAGGACTCGTACTATTCTACGGTCGCCTGTTAGAACAATAAATGTTGTTTAGGACCCGTACCATTCTACGGTCGCCTGTTAGAACAATAAATGTTGTTTAGGACCCGTACCATTCTACGGTCGCCTAAACGAGGTTTTACTTAGCTAGGACCCGAACCATTCTTCGATTGCTCAGCTTTGCAATAGAGCTCATCTTACCAAGACCCGAACCTTTCTTCGGTCACCTTAATCAGACTAAATTCGGAGAAAAATCTTTTGGGGGATAGCTCGATCGAGTGTCAGTGTATTCAAAAGGGAATACTTGCACAATGACAAGTATTTAAGGTATGGATAGAGATATACTTACCTAGTATCATCTCTGTTCCTGGGGGAAATGTCTCTTGCAAAACATGATCACAGGAGAAGCAATATGCATTTGTAATCACAAACATGCATTAATTTAAGAGAGGTTCATGCGTGATGATTTATATCAAGCTTGCATCACCTAATTTCCATTGGGAAAGATTTCAAAAAGAATGTTCCAATCTGAACACATGAGTGTATGGATGTGTCAAATGAGGGACCTCTCAGTTTGAAAGAACTTTTCACTTATCCTCATTAAAATGGCCATTTTATCCTGACTTTGATGTAGGATTTTGACAGTCACTCTATCTCACCATTGTCATGCCAAACAAGGGTCCGAGTAATCTTGCAAGTGGTACGAACTTACCAATCTGAGAGGTCTTTAACAGGGACCGTAATGCAGGCTTGGTCAATAGCTTAGCAAAGGAGACTCTTTAAGTCGAGGCTATCGAAAAATGAATGATATTTCACAATCATCTTGGGGTTTACAAGTCAAGAAACATGAGAAATGAAGCAGAAATTATCTTACTCGCACTTCTTCAAGCGATGCTTCCAAATATATGAACTTTTACGTTAATTCAAGTGCCCTAATCTGAAGAGACTTTGCGAGGGACGTAACATAGGTTAAGTTCATGGATTGAGAAACAAAAAGATGATTAGGCTCAAAAAGTGTTTAGGAGGTCAAAGTTGGTGATCATCTTGACATTTCCACCAATTTTTCTACAATGTTGAAGATTTTCTTGACATCACAACTCCATTGATTGCAACATCTCAGCATTTGAGTTTTTTTAGTACCGCCTTGTTGGGGACATGACTCACTACAACAAGTGTTTGATTTTTCTCTTTTTGGGCATTAGCTTTACTTTTACCAGGCACACTACTTTTTCATACCCCTCATTGTCATTCATCTTTTTTCACTTCTTTTCATGGGCATTGGCCTTGTTTTTACCAGGCACACTGCTTTTTTTCATGCCCCATTTTTGCACTCATTTTCTTTGGATTCACACAGCTTCCTTTTTATCATTCTAGACCATTCCACTTGAATTTTTTCTTTTCTTTACCTTGCCTCAATGTGGGTGATGATCACCAACTGGGTTTAATACGAAATGAATTCATAGGCTCAAGTGGGCTATGTAATGTATAAAAGTGTGTGGATAGAGAAAGAACTGCTCTTCGTCGTCCTAAGGCACTTCAAATTATCGTACAAGTTACACTGCAAAAGCAATACTCGAAGATTGATGTAAGTGTGAGTAAGAAAATTCCTATCATTCATCTCAAATTTTGTCCCAATGTGGGATGATTCTTTACAGGGATATTTTTTTGCTCTTCACGTGTATGGGCTCAAAGGGCTAAACAATGGATATACCTGTAGTGTTTCGAGTATAGAAAAAAAAAAAATTGCCTCTCATCACTTCGGTTAACGTACCCTTTGCGAGATCACCCTTTTCCTTGCAAGCATGGAAATTTTCCACACAACTCACTAGGGATTAGTGTATGAAACAGTGTATGGAAGAAGACTTGCCTTTCATCATTCCAAGGTATCCCATTTGACACATTCAATTTATCTCACATAATTCATCAAGGAAGAAGAATGCAAGATTTGCAATAAATTTGAACAAATCAACTCATTGAAGCAATTTATTTATCATAGAAATGCTTGCAATTCGAAATATGACATGGCAAATTCTATCATGGGTAATATTTCTTGACAGCATCGGAATTAACCGGAGTGGAAAACTCATGACCATCCATTTCTGCCAAGATCAAGGCGCCTCTAGGAAGTACCCTCGTCACCACATATGGGCCGCTGTAATTTGGAGCAAACTTGCCCCCAGGATCCGGAAAATTTGGTAACAACTTCCTTAGAACAAGATCATTTACCTTGAAATGTCTTAGCCGCACCTTTCGGTTGAAAGATTTGGCTATTCTCTGTTGATATGTTTGGTCATGGCAGAGAGCCTTCAGTCTTTTCTCATCAATCGAGTTCAACTATTCAAATCTTTGTTGCGACCATTTTGCCTCAGATAATTCCGCTTGGGATAATACTCTCAGGGAAGGAATCTCCACTTCCACAGGCAAAACTGCCTCCATGCCGTTTACCATAGCAAAAGGAGTTGCCCCGGTAGAAGTACGAATCGATGTTCGGTACGCCATCGATGCGAAGGATAATCTGTCATGCCAATCTCGATAATTCTCGGCTATCTTAGCCAAGATCTTCTTAATATTCTTATTAGCCGCTTCAACAGCCTCATTCATTTGAGGGCGATAAGTGGGAAGAATTCAGATGCTTGATCTTGAACTCACTGAACAACTCATCAACAAGCTTGTTGTTCAAATTTGTCCCGTTGTCAATGATAATTGTTTCAGGGACACCATAACGAGCAATTATGTCACATTTGATGAACTTCACAACATTGCAGGCAGTGACACTTGCAAATGACGTGGCTTCAATCCATTTGGAGAAATAATCTATGGCCACTAAAATGAATCGATGCCCATTAGAAGCCTTCAGGTTTATTGGGCCGATCACATCAATGCCCCACATTGAGAAGGGCCATGGCTCGGAAAACTGGTGCAGCTCAGTTGGAGGAACATTTATCTTATCACCATGGACCTGGCAACGATGACATCTTCGAACATGCTAAATATAGTCACCTTCTAGCATGAGCCAATAATAGCCTAATCTCATGATCTTCTTAGTCAACATGTGCCCATTCATATGAGGGCCACACACTCCTTCGTGAACTTCTTGCATGATTTGAGTGGCTTCAGCTGCACCCACACACCGCAACAAAATCGAATCATAAGATCTCTTATACAAATTCGAAGAACTTTGAGACAATCTTCATGATGTACTTCCTATCAGCTGGAGTACTTCCCTCGGGGAATTCCTGTGTTTGGATGTAGTTCATGATATCGTAATACCATGGTTTTCTATCAGGCTCTTCAGTCACTACCATACAATAAGCCGGCCTTGGCAGAACCTCTATCTTCAATGGTTCGACTTCTAATCCATTAGTGACTTACAACATAGATGATAAAGTTGCAAGTGCATCTGCAAATTGATTGTGAGACCTCGATAAATATTCGAATGAAACTTCATCGAATTCCTTGATCAAATCTTCTAGGTACTCATGATATGGGAGCAATTTAACATCCTTAGTCTTCCATTCACCTGTGGTCCGTAGTATGATCAGCACGGAATCTCCAAACACTTTCAATTTGGCTACACCCATCTCAATCGCAGCTTGAAGCCCGAGGATGCAAGCTTCATATTCGGCTATATCATTAGTGCAAGGGAATATCAGTTTCGCAGCTACTGGGTGATGCTGTTCATCTGGGGATATCAAAATTGCCCCGGTACCAGAACTAGACAAGTTACAACTCTATCAAAGAACATTGTCCATGAATCTTCATTTACACTCAAGATACGATCATCCAGAGGATGATCATCACTATTTGAGGCTTCCAAATTCTCAGCCAATAGATCGGCAATTACTCAACCCTTAACCGACTTTTGTGGGATGAATTGCACAACAAATTCCTAGATCAAAATTTGTCATTTAGCTAACTTACCCACCAAAGCTAGCCGATCAAGTAAATACTTAATAGGATTGTTCTCAGTCACGAGGAATGTCTGGTAATGCAATGTGTACTGTCTCAATCTATGCAACACCCACACTAGTGCAGCACAAGTCTTTTCCACATCAGAATATTTCAGCTCTGATACAGTGAATTTTTTACTCAGGTTATAAACGGCTCGTTCTTTTTTATCGACGGGACTTTCCTGAGCCAACATCGCACCCAATGACTCACTATGAATGGTCAGGTAAAGAATCAAAGGATGCCCCGGCGATGGCGGGACAAGAACTGGTGGATTCATCAAGTATTGTTTCAACTTGTCGAATGCTTCTCAACACTCATCATCCCAATTGACTCATGCATTCTTCTTTAAGAGCTTGAAGAATGGCTTGGCGATTTTAGAAAGTTGGGAAATGAATCGAGCAATGTAATTCAACCTCGCCAAAAGACTTCGGACTTCTTTCACTGTTGATGGAGGTTGCAACTCACATATGGCCTTCGCTTTAGCTGGGTCGATCTCAATCCCTTTACTGCTCACAATGAACCCAAGTAATTTATCAGATGTTGCTCCGAACACACATTTAGCGGCGTTTAGACAAAGCTTGAATTCACAGAGTCAATCAAACAGCTTCTTTAGGCTTTCGATGTGGCTTTTCCCAGGTCGAGTCTTGGCAATCATATCATCAACATAGACCTCGATCTCTTGATGCATCATGTCGTGAAACAGTGCTACCATGGCTCGCCGATAAGTTGCCCCTGCATTCTTGAGTCCAAAGGGCATGACCTTATAATGAAAAGTTCCCCACGGAGTGATAAATGCAGTTTTCTCTTTGTCTTCCTCCTTCATCATTATTTGATTGTACTCGAAAAAACCATCCATAAAGGAGAATAGTTCAAATCCGGCAGTACTATCTACAAGGACATCTACATGTGGCAACGGGAAATCATCCTTCGGGCTAGCCTTGTTCAAATCCCGATAATCGACACAAACTTGAACCCGACCATCCTTCTTCATCACTGACATGGTGTTTGCTATCCATTCAGGGTATTGCGAGACTTCAATGAATCTGACTTTTAAAAGCTTCATCACATCTTCCTCTATCTTCTTCGAGAGCTCATGCTTAGTTCTCTGCAGCCTTTGCTTCTTAGGAGGCATGTTTGGGTTAGTAGGCAAATAATGCTCCACGATTGACGAGTTTAACCAAGGCATGTCAGTGTAGGTCCATGCAAAGATGTCTTGATATTCATTCGGTAGCTGAGCTAGGTGCTCGGCTTCATCTCTGGGAAGACTTGCCTCAATTTTTACCTCCTTGGCTGCTTCAGTATCACCTAGACTAATAGTGACAGTCTGCTCGGACGTAAGAGCCTTGGTTTTTTCATGTTGTTCCCAACTACGTTGCACGTCAATGGAGTCCTCGATCGAGTCTTCAGGATCGTCATTATTAGCACTTATTGCATTGGATTGGACCATTTCCATACCTTTGCATGCTATATGATCATCCCTGAAACATGAAATAGAAGAATCAAAAAGACAAACAGGGTAAATCATATTTTTTTGTGAATTTTTTTGAAATTCTTTTGGAAAAGAATTTTTTCGAAACATTTTGACACAAGAAAGCATGATGGAGCCCAGGCCTCAGAGTTCTCCTTGGATTTTTCTTTTGTTTTATTGGCTGGATATCATCACCGAGCTGGTTTGGTGTACCTCATCATAACCTCAAAATAAAACTTGTAATTTCATTGAAATTCATCAACCAATTACAATTTGTTGAATGGAAAATGCAATTCAAGTCCTAAGAAGAAAGTGAAAAAGAAGAAATCGAAAACAATTCCTAGAAAGCAATAAAAATTCCCGCGCAGGGGAATATGCAAAAGTGATAAATGGGTTACTCTTGTGAGCCAGGGCCCGTTTCTTCCAGAGGTTCTCCATCAATGGCTCCAATGAAGAGGTCATCGAACAAACTTGAAATTCCTTCCAAGGTGTTGTTAGAGTTTTCCATCTTTGAAGGCGTCGGATGATCCATGCCATCCCATCCACTTGGAACTATATTGCGAGGGTCAAACTAAAAGCTGGGAGAAGCCGAATACTTCACCATATAGTCGAACTTACCACTTGACTGTCCTAAAGTATCAATCACTTCAGCTTCATCTTGTATCATAATTAGAGGACTAGGGAACGTCTCATGAATGTTTGGAGGTGGTAAGTTTTGCCTCCCTCGCCCTTGCTTAAGTGGTGAGTTATGCCTTCCCTGTCTTTGCCTTCCAGAACTTCCTCCACCTCTTCCATGATACCCTAACCCAGCAGATCGGGACCTCTGAGGGGCTTCAATGGGATTTCGAATGTCCTGACCATTTCTTCCAAGACCACTGTCAGGGACAAAACCATTCCCAACCATTACTCTTCCTACCATGAGGGCAGCATCTGAAACTTTAGGAGTGGGAGCGATGAACCTCGAGAAGCATGTATGGTAGACACTAACTCAAATGAGCGGTAACTTGATTCGAACTCAGAATCCGGCTCTACATAGGGGATAAATCCAGTGGTCTTCCTCACCATACACAGTGACTAGCTTCCTTTCGATCACAAATTTCACAACTTGATGTAGACTTGAAAGGACTGCTCTAGCAGTGTGTATCCAGGGACGACCCAGCAAAAAATTGAATGCGGTAGGGATATCCAGCACTTGGAAAGGAATGTTGAAGACGACCGGCACTATTTGCACGTCAAGATGGATTTCCTCGATCATCTCCTTTTTTCGTTCCATCAAAAGCTCTCATCGAAGTCTTCGCAGCATGTATCCTCAACGGGTCTACCTTAAGGCGATAAAGAGTGGCCAATGGACATATATTTAGGGCGGACCCATTGTCAATGAGCACTCGAGACACATGAGAAGACTTGTGCTTGACAGATATATAGAGTGCCTTGTTATGCCCCCTACCTTCAAGAGGGAATTCCTCATCAGAAAAAGCAATCATGTCCTTGAGAAGGACTGATCCCACAAAATCCTCCAGCTTATCTGCCTCAACCGTTTTGGGTACATGAATTTTACTTAGCACATTTATCAGCGATTTTTGATGCACATAAGAGGTTTGGAGGAGCTCGAGCAAAGAAATCTGAGCAGGCATCTTTCGCAGTTGATCGACCACATTATACTCACTTGCTTTAATCACAGCCAAAAATTCCTTAACCTCTTCATCAGTGATAAGCTTTGCAGGTTGAGCACTAGCTTGAGCATAAGTTCGACCAGACCTTGTAACGAGGTCAACATCTAAATCATAGGACCAAGGCACTGCCTTATTGTTGACATACTTATATGGTCGAGACATCTCGATCACAATCTCCTCATCGGCTGCATCTTCTAGCGGGGGCATATCTGCGAGTGACGGATCTACTTTTTCCTTACCATCATCAAGAATAGCCTACTCCTCCTCCAAATCGATGATGATGTGGGAAATAGTGGAAACTACACAATTACAGTCAGTATGCACGATGATACCGTCATCCACCATTTTGGTAATTCTTTCCTTCATCAGCGATAGGGGAACATCTTCTTGATCTGAATAATATCCAGCTGTCACCAGGCCATTGTAGGCATCTGCCACATGCACCTTCGAATTCTTGATCCAACTGACTTCAGGTTCTAGGATAGCATTCACCGCACCTTCATGCTCCGGTAGCGGATTTTTCTAGACGTTTGGCTGAGCAGTTTGAAATGAGAAGACCTTCGTGTCCAAGAGATTTTGGATGTTATGTTTGAGGGTGAAGCATTCATCAATCGAATGCCCCAGTTCACCATTATGATAGTCGCATTTCTTCACCAAGTCGTAACCGCGAATGTTTTCACAATTGGGACGATTTGGTTCACTAGTAAGCAAACCTTTCTTTCGAAGGATTGTCAGCACTTAGGATGGAGACACATGGAGAGGAGAGAATTGCCTTCTACTATTCGCCTGGGCAAATGATTGATGGCCAGTGGTTTGTCATTGTCTTGGATTCATTTGGATGGCCGAAGCACGTTTGACATTTTCTTGGCTATAAGCCACATTCACATCCACAGCTGTTTCCTTCTCCTTTTTGACAGTGAATCTTTTATTAGATGGCTCAGTAAACCATCATTCCTTTATCCCCATCTCGATTTGTTCTCCTATAGGAATAAGCTGATTGAAGCTTTCGACGTACGTACTGGCCATTCGGTTACGAAACTCAAATGGGAGGGTCTTCACAAACAACTTCATCAGCTCCTTATTGGTAGGCTCAGGAGTGATTTGAGCCGCCAAGTTTCTCCATCTTACAGCATATTCTTTAAATGACTCGCTCCTTTTCTTTTCCATCTGCTCTAGGTCTTCTCGGGAAGGTGCGATGTCCATGTTGAACTTGTACTATTTGAGGAACGCGTCAGCCACTTCGTTCCAGGTGTCGAGCAGGTTCACATTCTTCATCACGTACCAGTTTAGTGTGGGTCCAGTCAAACTCGCATGGAATGATTGGATCATGAAGGGCTCATTTTTTACGTGCTAAGCCATGCGCACGTGGTACATCTGCAGATGAGATTTTGGGCAAGATGTACCATCATATTTCTCAAACTCCGGTATTTTGAAGTTGCTCGACATTTTAACCTTCTCATAGACCGAGAGGTTGAACGAAAGGGAGCTTTGTGACTCCTGCAGTTGTCTCACTTTCTCTTCCAGCTTTGCAACACACTCATCCTGATCTATCTTGGGAACGCCATCAAGCTTGGCCTTTCCAACAATGACCGAGTCATCTTCCAGCTCAAGCATGTCGTCATCAATCGTTTGAACCTTGTTTGCTTGCTTCGGGATAACTACTTCAGGAAGAGTAGGTGCAATTGTTGGATTCGCTTGGAGGAATTGGAGTTGATCCGTCACAAGCTGTAAAGAGGTGAGTACTTGTTGGAGTTAAGTCTCCACAAAGGACATACGATCACGCATTTCATTTTGGTCAGCCATTTTAGCCCTTGATCGTGTAATAATAGGCGATCGCAGTGGATCCGTTATGACC
Organism: Eucalyptus victrix; assembly: GCA_016097545.1. NCBI lineage: Eukaryota > Viridiplantae > Streptophyta > Magnoliopsida > Myrtales > Myrtaceae > Eucalyptus > Eucalyptus victrix. The sequence goes on along the minus strand of CM027841.1, from coordinate 36,761,163 downwards.
TAATATAAAAAATGAACAAAAATAAGCATTCTTATATGAAAATACGTCAATCCATGGCAATATTTTAGAACTTTTATTTATCAATGGAGCTTTTGACAGACCTATCAAAATAGAAATTCAAAATGTCCTAAACAAATGAACTAGGAAAGTGAATGACTCAAACTTCCTAATCATTAATCTAAAAATGAAAATTGCAAGATTGATTCAAGCATTTCATTTGACTTGATCAATATACACTCAAGACACCATTCGGCGCAATCGTTTATTCTCCTCTTGAGCTTTTTCAGCAACTCTTTTGAGGCATTTATTCTAAGCTCGATTGGTGATCTTCAACGGCGCCTCCGATATCTTCGGAAGCAGCTCCTCGGGAATCTTGTGTTGTTGGATATACTTAATCGAGGCATAGTACTTCATTTCTTTGCCCTTCAACTCCTCCTCGGGCCATTTGAGTTTTCGTAGATGGCACATGTCCCACATCGATTTGATAGTGAGAATGGAATCTTCATGGCCTCGGCTTCTATCAACGAAACTGACTTGGAGTGGCTCCGCTTGTAACGCCGGGGGAAGCTCTTGCACGACTTGATACTGACTAGTCACTCTAGTCGGATAGTACTCCAATGCTCCAGTGAATCCCAATAGAGGGATTGGGCCAACTCCTCCACACGAGAGTCTTGCCGCCCGAACTTGGAACCATTTAGCATGCCATAGGAAACCCTTGGAAGTTGGTTTTTTCATGAAAGCTAGCCACCTAGAATAATGGTAATCTGGTGCATGTTTTTGGTTGTTCTCAAATCTCATAATAGGGTGATTAGAATTATTAACATCATGTATAGTCATTAAACCACCAAATCCCTTTATATGAGAAAGGAACCGGATTTGTAAAAGTTCAGGATAGGAATGGAGAGTCTTATCACCACCTCCTTTAAATCGAGTGAGAGAAAGAAAAGCTTCAGTCAAGATAGTGTTTACAAAATTTTTTCCTTCCAACACTTACCTAACTAATTGAGCAATCAAATAGTTAATAACATTCTTGCAGTAAGGAAATACTATAAACCCAAAGAAAGCTAAGAGGAAAATCCTATGCATTTGAAATGAGGTGCCTTTTTCAAAACATTCTTTCAAAAAAGATAAAGGACATGCATTGTGGTGGGCCTTTAAAACCTTTCTTATGTCGTCTTCTTTAATTCTCAAAAAATCATATAAGGCCATAACAAGATCTATTCCGATAGGCGGACTAATCAATTCAGCTTTCAAGGACTTCCCTATGGCGATGCTATACTCTTCCAAGGTGGGAGTGAGTTCATGCTTACCGTCGAAGATAAAAGTAGAAGTCTCAGGGCACCAACAGTGGGCGAGTGCTTGGACGAGGCCGCCATGGATGCTAATACGCAGTAGTGGAAGCAATCTACCAATATGTGACTCTACGAACTGACAGCTATTTTGATCTAACTTGTCCCACCAAGTGCTAAGCTCTTCCTTTGGAGGGAGAATAATTCGAATGTCCGGTGTCCCCATTGTATATTGATCAAGGCTCAGGACAATCCTAATGCCATGGACCGACAAAATAATGTAATAAAGTAAGTAAATTGCAACGGCAAAAAATTTAGGGAACTTACTTTACCAATGATTGGCAATCACATAGACATGCGCATTGTAAGTGGCTCGATCTCTAGTCTATAAGGCTTAACAAGGTGGAGCCACAAGGATGATCAGACTAGCCACGGGTTTGTGGACTATGTCGGGTCCTCATGACTCCGGCTTGGTCAAAGAGCCGACCCAAGTTGCGAGCATGCAGACTGAGGTGGGTACTCTTGACACTAAGAAGAAACTTCAGGATTGAGATGAGCAACTCGTACCGCGAGCTTGCGGTTAGAGTGGTATCCATCTCAATACCATCCTAAATAATCCTATGTGGCCCAGGTCCAGCAGCAGGTTGTGTGTGCAAAGTGTAGTAATAAATGCAAAGCATGCACATCAGTTTAAATCAAACAATACTTCAACAAAAAAATAAACCATACATCCCTAACTCCAACCTGCAAGGCAAGGGTTAGCAATCACTTTTCCTTATATCTCCCAATCTGCAAAAACATTTAACACCTTAAATATTAGAGACGTACCTGGGATCCTCGCTGCCAAACAAAAATATTTTTTTAAAAGAAAAAAAAAATTTGGCCTAAGTCCACTAAGTGTTTTAACACAAGTCCCCGACAGAGTCGCCAAGCTGTCGTGACCAAATTTTCGAGCATGAACCACCTAGAGTTTGGCTAATGGATTGTTAAGCCTAGACTTAACTCGGGTTCTCCCAAGCCCATACCAATTCGTGACTTATGTTCAAATTCTTAATATGCAATTGATTTTTAACTAGGAGTCGCCATTAATCTATTTTTTGTGGGTCGATTAGAAACCCAAGTAAAGTAACGGGAATTTTACTTTACTCCTACAAACCAGAGATTATGGGTACGAGGGGGACTTGGTTACATTAGATTTCTCTAATGCCCTTTCGGTACCATTTCTTTTATTTTCAAAAATGCTTTTGCAGGCAACTTAAATTGATTTTAAATTATTTCCCTAACATGTGAGGTTATCTTTCGTGTGCACAAACCACCAATTTAACACCCGGATAAACAATAAATAAATTGCAAAAACTTACCTCCAAGCAACGAAAGCATCTGCAATGTTAAATTAAAATCCACATCAACAACCCTAGATATGGTTTCTAATTAATACGCAATTTCTTTTTTGTTCTCACTTAATTAATGAAAATCATGCAACATGCAATGCAATATTAACTAAATGACCTAATTCTAATGACATGTGATGTGATGCAATGCGATGATGTACAAAATTATTTTAACTAAAATGGCATGCGACATACAATTTAATATGCGAACTATATGTCACACGACATTTATTAAATGACTTAATCTAATGACGGGCAATTTCTAATTAAATGAACCTAATAACAATCCCTAAATGACATGCATTTTATCGACCTAATTCTATATGACGTGCACATGATTTTTTATTCTAAAAATGCAATCTATCCTAGAAATTGCAACTAATTTATCCTAAGACGAATTTTATTTTTTTATGAAATGCAAAACATAACTATCTAGATTAAAATTCTATCTAGCTTATATTAAGGATCGGGTCAGACTAAATCCTAATTTAAACTAAGGTATTGTCTTAACCTAGCAAGCTCTAACCTAAGATGCAAAAATCAATATAAACTTAAGATGAAACGTGCAATTTATTCTAATATGCCATGACGTGCAAAGAGTGCCTTAATTCTAATTTTTTTCTTTTATGAAATTCGAAATTAAGATTAAGCATGCAATTCAAATAAAAACTAACATCTTAAATGAATGCACTTTCTTTTTCTTTTTTTATGATTCAAAATAAAATCCATATTTTAAATATGCAAGATAAAAAGAAACAAACCTAATCCTAATTCAGATTTTTTTTTTTCATTTCCTTTTCCTTTTATGAAAATAACACCGACTCAAACACCACGACATCAAATCAAGCAAGATAATGTTGATATCTAAAAATTGGCAAACCATATCTCGCGCATGAGATCGAGTTGACCAATTTTAAAATTAAATCGCGAATCGAATCTCGGGCTTGAGATTGGATTGTCGATTTTTGTAAAGGATTGCGAGTCGAATTTCGGGCGCGAAAATCGGACTGTCAATCCCTAGCTTGAGGGACTATTTCATGTTGGAATATCAATCATATATTAAGGAGAAATTTCGCTAAAACATAATATTAAAGAAAATAAATAAATAAATAAATAAATAAAAGAAAAACTGCCTAATTTGAAAATTCTTTTCTCTTTCCTCGAGCAAAGGGGAACTCCGGTAAGGGCGGCAGTAGGCACAGCTAGTCGCGGGTCAGGCGGGATAGAAGTGGCACAGGCGAAGCCACCAGTGTCCGGACACCGGCAAAGAGGACGCAGCAGGCAGGCGGAGATGAGCAGTGACGATGGCTCCGTCGGGCTGGTGCAACGGCTCAATAGCGACTGCAGCTTCGTGCGCGCAGTAGAGGCAACACCAGGTCGTCGAATCGCTGGATATGCGGAGTCGGGTCACTGGTCGAAGGTCGCGATGGTCGGATCTAGCTGCAAGAGTGGAGCTAGGCGCTAGGCTGGCTGCAACAGATCACTGGCAAAGACAGGGCTGCGTTGTTGCGTCTAGGTGGAAGGTTCGGGCAACAGAAGAGGTCACCAGCGAGTCAGGGGTGAGATCAGTGGAGCGGCGGTGGCATCGGGGAAGGACAACGGAGGTCGCGACCAGAGCAGGGAATGCCAGGTGCTGGGTCGCGAGCAGATCTTAGGCACGGGCATTGAGGAGCACCGCAGGCATCGGCAAAGGCTGAGGTGGAGCGACAAGACCGTTGATGCAGCGTGGCGGCGGCGAGTGGACCAGTGAAGTGGCGAGGTGCGGTGGTGTCTGGCATCGCGGTACCAGCACAACAGCCGGACAAAGCCGGCTAGCGCGTTCGAGCTTCTCCCTCGCGAAGAAGACGATGCGGTGGCCTCTTTTTCTTTCTCTCGCTCTCTCTCTCTCTCTTCTCTCACGTCACTTTCACTCTCTTTTCTCTCACTTGTCTTCTCTACTGCAGGCTTTTTGTGTTTTCTCTCTTTTTCCCTTCTTTCAACGAAGAGAAACCCCCCTTTTCCGAAGCCTTGCCCCCATTTATATAGTGAAAACCCAGTTTGTTCTACCTACGAAGATTTGCATAGATTGACCTAATCGCTAAGGATCATCCTTCAAAATGGAGAGATGTGCTCAACAAGAAAATAGCCCCAAATTCTTTATGAAGATTTTTTAAAGATAATTCACTCAACTTTTGATATGGCTTCATTATCCAAAATCTTTCAAAATCTCCTTCCTCAACAAAAAATATAAATATTATTGTTACCCTAATATAAACAAATAAAAATAGTTAAAATTTAGGTGTCAACAACTAACATCGAGGTGATCATGCATCAAAATAACAATTAGCAACCAAGGAAGGCAAAGCAAGGGTCTGATGCTAAGATAAATGTTATGCTAAAGGTGAACGATAATCAATATAATGAAAGTGCTCAATCAAGAGTGTCTGTCTCTAAGAACAATAAAAACTCTATGATAAAACCTAAATGGCTTATTCAATTTTTTAGCACGATTTTTTTAACAACAATTTTCCCACAATGTTAAGAGAAGAGTACCCCAAAAAAAAAACTATTTAAAGCTTTTTCATGACTTTATAAAATATAATTTATTTTGGAATTTTTAATTAATTAATTTAGTTATTATTTATTATTTATTTTTTGTTATTATTATATTTTATTTTTAAAAAAAAATTGGAAAAGAGATCCAGGCCGGGCTCGGGCCCGAATTCGGGCATGCCGATTTGGACCAATTCACAGGCAGACTCCCACACTGATTGACCTAGGCGCTAAAACAAACCTAAACTAAACCCCTAAAAGTCCAATTTTTTTTTTTTTTGGTCGGAAATATGTAGATTTCATTACTTAACCAACATTCGAAAAACGCAAGGTCTCTACATCCGAGCATAAAATTAACAAAAGAGAGTAGGGTGGGTAGATAGTCCAATTTAGTGGGAGTTCACCTGCTTTGTGGGCTCTTGCGACCCAGTCCGCTGCTCGGTTGGCTTCTCTAGGCTCATGGGCTAATTTGACTTTGGGCATTTGATTTAATAGGCACTGGCAGTCTTCTGTAATTGGTCGAGCGTCCCATGCGGCTTCTTTTTGGCCCAAAATGCACTGGACCACTTCTAGATTGTCAGAGTGATATGAAGTTCCTGTTCTTCTTCCAAGTACAGACCAGTTCGTGCACTTTCCTCATGTTCGAAGCTTCTCAGCCAGATTAGAGCCTCCCGCACCGCTAGGGTTTCGGCAAGGAGGACAGAGGAAGCACAGATGGGTTTCGTGAAGCCATCGAGTAGCAGTCCCTTGCTGTTGCGAAGGACCCCTGCAATCGAGCCCGACGCCGTGAAGCTGCTCCAGGCACTGTCAACGCTAAGTTTGCAGGTTGGTGGTTTTTTGGGGTTGCTGTTTCTCGGTTCTGGGATGCTGTTTCTCGATTCTGGGCTGCTGTTTCTCGAATCTGGGTTGCTATTTCTCGGTTCTTGGTTGCTGTTTCTCTGTTCTGAGCTGCTGTTTCTCTGTTTTAAGCTGCTGTTTCTCTGTTTTGGGCTGCTGTTTCTCTGTTCTGGGTTGCTGTTTCTCTGTTTTGGGCTGCTGTTTCTCGGTTCTGGGTTGTTGTTTGTCGGTTCTGGGTTGTTTTTGAGTTGCTGGATTTTGCTGTGCAGTGGCGTGCACTTGGACAGGAGGGTCATGGAGGCCGCGTCTTCAAGAATCAGCCTGAGGTTTGGCCGACGATCTTGGAAAATCAGGGCATTCCTTGCTTTCCAGATTTGCCATAGAGTTCCAGCAAAAAGTGCCTTTGCCTGAGGATCAGTCGTCGAGGTGAGTATGGCGTGGATCCATTTATCTATGCGGGTTATGTTCATCGGGGAGGTGTCGATCTGCAGTCTTGGGTTTGACCATATAGCTTTTGTCCAGCTGCATAAGGCGAATAGATGCTCTACCGTCTCTGGATGCTGATTGCAGATGGGGCAGCTCAGATCAGGTATCATCTTCCTTTTGAATAGATTTTCTTTGGTAGGGAGGGCATTGTTACATATACTCCATACTAAAAATCTGACTTTCGGGCAAATCTGGAGCTTCCAAACTTCATGCCATAGTGATTTGGGAGTCTGGTAGGAAGTGGAAGGTTGCGTTATCAACAAGTCCCTTTCTTGAGCTCTGAGTCTGTTGTAGCCACTTTTGACTGTGTAAGATCCTGATCTGTTTGCCATCCAAATAAGTTTATCAGGTTCAGGAGTTAAGCTAAGTGGAGTCGCTAGTATTTCTTTTGCGACATTCTCCCCAAAGATTATGTGTACTTTCTGTGCATTCCATTCTCTGGTAGTATGGTCTATCAATTCAGCCACTCTGTGTGGATCATTTCTGTTTGGCGGTCCATAGATCTTCCCCAAGGATAACCATCGATCCTCTCTGATTCTGATTTTCTGTCCATCTCCTACCTCCCATTTAGTAGCAGGTTCTAGCACTTCCCTGGCCATTAGAAGACTCTGCCATCCCCAAGACGGTCTATAACCTTTTTGTGCACTCCAGAAGGTATCATTTGGAAAGTATAGGCTCTTTAAAGTTTTGCTCCATAGGGCATTTGGTGTTTGAGTTAGTCTCCAGGCTTGTTTTCCTAATAACGCTTTGTTGAATTCCACAAGGTCTCGGAAACCAAGGCCTCCTCCATCCTTTCGAGTTTTCAAAAGATTCCAATTTCTCCAGTGAACACCTCTAAAAGTCCAATTGACCTAAACTTACTATGGCAGAATCAAATCCAACACTAGCTCTCTATTTCCATAGATCCCATCCCAGGCCCAGCTTCTATTGTGACGGAAATCAGCCCAAGATCCCTTAAAATAAAACCTAAGTTACCATTTAGGCCCTTTATGCCCTAGAAGCCCCCTTTTCACGCCATCCATGAGCGAACGACGCCGCTTGGCCTGACCACGCTCCAACTCCAGCGGCTTTGGAGTAGGGATGGTGACGTCGCAGAACATCGGACACGGGCCTCCCCTGGCGACCGAACTCATATCTCGTCGACCCCGGCTATCCAAACCGGTCACCAATATCGACGAACCAACCCATGGTGTACAACCAACGCACGATTTGGAGAGACCAATTTATACCAACATCCCACGTAACAACAGCTGCCAAGGATGAGCTGAGTTACCCCTGGCTAGGGGTGTGCAACCGGACCGGGTTTACCCGGTTCTCGGTCTGGCCCACTCAGAAAACAGGGTCGGGAACCGATTCTACTTGAAACCAGTCTAGGAACCGGTTCCCAAAATTTAGACCCTGTTTGAATCAGTTCCGAGGGATTACCCACCCAGAAACCAGATCGACCGGGTTGGTTCGGGAACCGGTTTGAGAATCGATTTTTAAGACAGCCCAAAAGTCCAAAAGGAACAAAACCCTAATTTTTTCTCAACATTTTCCTTCGACGAGCTCCCCCCGATTGTTTCTTTCTTTACCCCTCACACCCACAAACTTCACAGTTCACAGCGTTTTCCTTCGTCGCAATATCGCCAGATCCAGCTCCCCGTCGCGTTGCTTCCTCATCTGCGTTCATCTATGTTCATCTACTTCCTCATCACGCCATCGCCAACTCCTCATCTTGCCATCGCCAGTCGCGCCATCGCCAGCTCCCCGTCGCTCTATTTCATCCATCACCGGCTTCCTCATCCTCTCTCCTGCCTCCGCCTGCTCTCGATTCACGGTCTAAGGGTCATGGGTACAGCGGGGTCCAAGCTCGAGAAGGCCCTTGACGACCAGTTCTCCGAGGGCGAGCACTACTTCGGCCTCGAGAACTTTGGCAACACCTGCTACTGCAACAGCGTCTTGCAGATCTGGTTGTTGTTTTCCCTCCCCCTCTGTCTTTCTTCTCCCTCAATCTGATGATGGCCGCCGCCGCCACCACCTCGGCGGATGATGATGATGATGATGTCGGAATCAGGTTGTTTCGGGTTGATTATGAAATGGGTTTTGTTTGGTTTTTGTTGATTTGGGTCTGGTTTGACTTTCTTTGTTTGCAAAGTCGATTGCTTGTGGGGAGGTTCTTTTTGTGTTGCAGAGATGTGAAGGGTGGTTGTAGAGTTGATTGCTAGTTAGGATGGATTTTGAAAACTGTGCTTGTGGTGGCATTACGTAATCCACCTGATCATTTGGCTCTTATGATGGTCGGATGATCACCCTATTGGAAATTTTTCAAGAGACAGCCGCGTGTTATTCTGTTTGGTCATTTGATGTGCATTCCGCAAGTTATCTGTTATGGGGAAGTAGATTTGGGGGGGGGGTTGTTCATTAGATTACGACAGACTTTTGTTGTGGAGTTTGATCATTAGATTTTCTAAATTTCCGCTCACTGTGATTTTGCTTATGTTGTTTTGCCGATTCCTGGGCAGGCCCTCTATTTTTGCGTGCCCTTTCAAGACCAGCTGCTTGATTACTATGCAAATAACAAAAGCGTTATAGATGAAGATAACCTGTTAGCGTGCCTTGCAGACCTATTTACACAGTTGTGAAATTCTCCTAGCTTTTTTTCTTACCTGCTGCGTTGCCATAGTTTTTATTAGGGTAATTGTTTGTTTTGCTATTGGTGCTCAGACAGTGATCAATTGTGTATGTGTTGTGCTAATCACTTATGGATATAGTTTTACTTTTAACAGGTATATAAAGAGGGTTAACCTGGTTCTCGAATCGGAAAAATAGGTGGGTCGGGTACAGGTCCAATGCAAACAGGGTAGGGTACATGGTCTAAAAAAAGGGAACCGGTTATAACAAGGTCAAGTACGTGGTCCAAGTCTGGACCCCACCCACCCTGGACCTGATCACCCCTACCCTTGGCCACTGACTGCCATGGAAAACCACTGAAACAAACAAACATGGAGAAAACAACACAAGGGAAGGCCATGGCACCTTAATTGATGAGCAAAAATTTCATAAAAACATACTTAATGATAAATGAGATGATCAACATCACTCCAGCTACAGTAGCGTGCCTCAAACTCAAAAGAAAATGTGCTCTGCTTGCAGGTTCACCTGAGGGTCATTTCGTCGAACATATGGTGAGTACGGAAGATATCGAGCATTTTTTAGAACTCGAACTCGGGTCTAGACCCAAAAAACATCACCAGAGAATGCTCGACATCACGCACCAACTAAGTTAAAAAGAAAGCGTTCAAGATCTAAAGACACCAAATTCGGCCCTTCCTTGAAACAAAATAGGGCGAGGCAAAATGGGAGTTAATGGGAATCAGTTTCGACCGCAGAATGCCTATCCGGCTCAGAGATGGCGACTATAGGGCAAGCTAGGGACAAGTCGAGCTATGGTCGACCGCTTCGCGACGTCCCCGAGCCGAGATCCTCGGGAAACTCACCGGAGGTTTGGTGCGGGGTTAAAACGGAGCTGCAAACTCGAAGGCGTCGGCTGATAGTCGTCGGACGGGGCTCAAACGTGGCCAAGCTGCCGGAGAACTCCTTCTCGCCCTTCGGTTGTACTCTCAGTCGCTCTCTTTTTCAATCTCTCCCCCAGATTCCCTCTCTTCCTCTCCTCCTCTCCCTTCTTCACTCCAGGCCAAGACGACGCTAGCTACCTTTGTACGAACACGTGCCGCACGACGTTCTCCACGGCGTTCTCTGTACCATGCACCGGCGTCTTTCGTCCTGTGTTGTTTGTCGTCGAGCCACAAACCACGATAGAGAGGAGAGAAGCTAAAGGGAAGAGATAAGTGGGCCGAGCCAAAAAGCATATGAGATGGGCCGACCTACACAAGGGAAAGTCAGAAGAAGATAAAGAAAATGGAGAAGGGGCTGGGCCGGCCCAGCCCTGGCCTAGCCTCCCCCCTTTTTCAAGAAAAAAGATATTTTTAATTATCTTTTTTATTTTTTTAATACTAGTAATGCAAATGTTCCTAATGTTTATACGTGATGTAATTTAATAAAACTTAATTTTTTTAAGGGTTAGAAATTAATCTCGAATTTTTCATATAATTTAAAACATAAATAACTATGCAAAATTTAAGTGTCAATAAGGTAGAACTAATTGTATTAAATTGACCAGCATATATAGCACACATATTTTGAAGCCAACTTATTGCCATTGCCAATATCTGTTCCACTTGAATCTCCTCATCTAGTCTTAAGGGTGTCAATAGTTAAATTGAACCAAATCACATCCCAAACTAATTATGAACTAAACCATAAACCCGTTCAAATTGGTTTGGATCAATTTGGATTTCGATTTCCCTTCACACCCAAAATTGAGTATGAATTGAACTAAGAAGAGATACTTTTAAGTTGGGTGTTCAGTTTTTATTGAGAATTTTTGTTTGGTTCGGTAAAACCGAATAATCCAAACCGGGAAAAAAAAGATTATTTTTCTATCATTCACAAAACTGAAAATGCACAAAATTTCGGTTCTATATTCCAGTTTCTAACACCCCTACTTAACCCCGCACTTTCGTAATATAGAACAATGTGAATTTCAAGCCCCTCCATTCGTGGATGTCAAAAAATCAGGCGAAATGTCCTAATACTTGAGGAATTTTGACTTCATGGCCACCACTAGTGTGACACCAACGCTACTTGCGTAGCATATATTTTCTTGCTAATCTCTTTGTTACGTGGTTAACGGACAGGCAATTATAAACAAATTGTACACTCAGATACCAAATTTGATGGGATAATTTGAAGGTGAAAGTCACTCACAACTCACAATACTTAAGGAAGAAAAGGAGACGAAGTGGCTTTTTCTGTGTTTTCTTTTATTTCACTTTATCGAAAAGGATTAAAAGACTTGCTTTTAAATAGGCTTACGATAGGACACTTAAATGACCCGTAAATATATCTAGTTTTTCAAAGAGATCGATTCCTAAGAATGTACAAAACATAAAACAAGACATAGAAATGCAAACAAACACTTTGAAAGCAACTCTACAATAAAGACTTGTGCATCAATCTTAGGAGCTGAACAATATCGACATTAAACTTGTACATCGACAACAAGACAGCCAATCGACAACCACTAACATCAACAACTTGATTAGTGAATCAGTAACCTCTTCGCATAATCAGCAACTTCCAATGAATTTGGTTTAATTATTAACACGGACGGCATTGCTCTAGGCGTCCACGGCGTCGTGCTTGTCGGCGAGGGCTTTGCAGAGCGAGTAAAATGGGGAAAAGATTTCGTCCATCGCGGGAGAGGTCGGGGAAGGAGGGAGAGAACGAGGGGAGAGAGAGAAGAAGCGAGATTTGCAGAAATGAAAGCCAAAGGAAGGGGATGAGCCGAGTCTAGTGAGGAGTGAAGAAGAAGATGATGATGGTAGCGGCGGCGCCAGCGGCATGCAAGTCCTCTTGGCGATGCTGAGTTAAAAAAGATATCTGCTTTTGGAGAGGGAAGTGAGTGAGCGGGGGATATTTTTGGGATTCTAGTCATTTTTTATGGCAATTATGATTATTTCCATAGAGGAATTGAACAGTTACATTCAAGCATTTAGTCAAAAAAAAAAAAGATTATTGTTAGATTCTTGAACGTTACAAAAATTAAATGATTTAAAAATTATTTTTTCTAAAAATAATTAGATATAATTTGTTATTGATAATGAAAAAATATCGTCTAGTTATTTCAAACAATACAATTGATTATTTTAGGAAAATATTTTTCGAATCATTCATTTATTATGAAACAAAAAGAGTCTTAGAATAATGAAAAATTTATGCATTCCCTATTGAATGAATGATATATATGCTTGAACTTAGCCGTGCAACCGAATGATTCCACATGTTAATAGTTCAATGATAAGTATGCAACTTATTTGTTACACTAAAGATGAATCTAATAAAAGTCCATAGACAAAATAACTTTAATTTATATGAATATAGTATAGCAATCTCTCTGAGTATCACCTTTAAGTTTGTCACTTAAGATTGTCAAAACGAGGCAAGAGAACAGTTTGATGTCCCGACTAGCGATATGGTTTGTCCAATCATGATAACAGTAGCAAAAACGTGAGGTTGCCTGAGTGCATTGTTTTTTAGTGGTATTGGAGAAAATTAGGGATGAGTGTAGAAACGAAACTTGTTTGGTTGATGGCTTATTGAGGACTTTGGTTTTAATTTTGGTCAATTGAAAAAATAAATGCTTTAAAAGGCCACGATCAGGTTTCGTGGTCTTCTTTGTGAAATTCAAGCATAAAAAATGATATATGACAAATTATGAAATATTTCACGTGGAAACCATGTAGGGTTTTCAACTCTTGAACATCGATAGCTAGTTTAAGATTGGATTGGAGCCTTTTTTCGGAATCTTCAGTTATTTATCCATTTAATTAAAATCTTAGTATCTCAGTTGATCAGTGGCCAAATCCTTAAGTTTGTTTCCGCATTTGTCCAGAGAAAATAAGAATCTTTAATTAAAATATTGACTGAATCATGCGTAGAAGTAAACAAGCAAGAAAAATCAAGAATACTGTGAACACGTTATCAAATACATAGTTGAAAATTTTGGTCTTTATTTTCAAATTGTGTTATGAAAAATTGGATCGGCAAATTATTTGGCCATTTAATTATTAGTAAGTTAATAATAAAATAATGAGTTTATCTATGTCAAGTTCAATAACAAATTATTAATTGCATTGATAGCGAAATAATCTGAATATATTAATTTTGCCTCTATTTATTTTTCCAAGATTGTACATTATTGTTAACTTTATCGGTTTGTGATTTTTTGTATAAAGATAATTAGTTTGGGATAAATGCATCATACAGTGCGAGTTTAGGTTTTTTCGTGAGATGGAAATTAGTTTTAGATAATTATGGCATGGGGTAACGGTTTGGCATTTTACTGGTATTAGTGTGAGAAAAATTCAGATAAAATATATAGCATCATGTTTATAACAATAGAGTTTTATATGAGCACAATCCTAGTTATAATGTAAAATGAAAAAACATATCAACAAGCTAGGGAAGTTGGTATCCTAATACTAGCCCTTAAGTGGGTGCGTGAAAACATGCTTTTTACTTCTTGATAGCATCGTTAAAAGATTCGCCAGTGACTCAAAGAAATTATCGATAACATATTACCAGCTGAATAAAGTTTCAATTTTTTACCATACTGATGAGTAGACTTGTCCAATTTCGACTCACACAATCGGCTCATTTTATACACATCTTATTTTATAGGATAAAAGCAAGAGATAATTTTGTTGTTTTTTTTATAACCAAATGGAAAGAAAGAGTAGCGTTGGAGAATAATGAGCACAAAGTGTTTATTATTTGAAGCTTCAATGGCAATCTTCCAACATGAAGAGAAAAACTATGGATTTATTGCAATCAAACTCGTGTTTGCCTCTGGAATTTGATAAGTCAATTTGTACTTCATCCACAAATCAAGGCACCGTCTTTTGTGTTGGAAATCTACCAAATAAATTCATTACCACACAAGCTTAGTACTTGTCAACTGCATGAAATGCTGAGTCTTTTAAACGTTCACCTTCCAACCTATTTCCAAAAACATCAAGTAATCTAAGCCACCGTCTACTTTCAAAAGATGACAGCGGAGAATATGTCATGGCTATCATTATAACTCTGATCAAGATGCTCAAGGTTTGCTGAAGTTTTGAACAAGGAGGAATAAATGAATTTATGGAGTTCTAACACGAATCAAAGAATTTTTTTTTTCCTGATCGAACAAATCAAAGAATTTAATTGAAGTGAAATTGACATGCAAAGAGGCTAAAGCATCTTCCAAATGACATCACGTCGATAAGAAAAACTCTAGGAAGGAAAGCATGTGGATAGCACTTAACCCTTCTTTGGGGTTGACAAGGACGACATACGACAGGTCCAAATACCTCAAGTTAAAAACTGTCCACTCCCACTGGAGGGTCTCTTGTTCAAAATGAAGCGGTGCCTTGCAAGACCCGTCATAGGTCAAGAAACCTAAAGCCACTTTTCTTCATATTGCGAGGGAAAAAGAAAACGGAAGGATTTATGAGCAATGTCGTGCAATTATTTTCAATATTCCTTCCCCTCTGTTGTTGTAGATGTGTTCTGATAACATATTACCAACCGAACAAAGTTTCAATTTTTACCATACCGATGAGTAGACTTGTCCAATTTCGACTCACACAATTGGCTCATTTTATACACATCTTATTTTATAGGACAAAAGCAAGAGATTATTTAGTTGTTTTTTTTATAACCAAATGGAAAAAAAGAGTAGCGTCGGAGATAATGAGCACAACGTGTTTATTATTTGAAGCTTCAATAGTAATCTTCCAACATGAAGAGAAAAACTATGGATTTATTGAAAACAAACTCACGTTTGCCTCCAGAATTTGATAAGTCAATTTATACTTCATCCACAAATCAAGGCACCGTTTTATGTGTTGGAAATCTCCAAATAAATTCGTTATCACGCAAGCTTAGTACTTTCCAATTAATGCTGAGTCTTTTAAAAGTCCACCTTCCAGCCTATTTCCAAAGACATCAGGGAATCTAAGCCACCATCTACTTTCAAAAGATGACAGTGGAGAATAAGCCATGGCTATCATTATAACTGATCAAGATGCTCGAGGTTTGCTGAAGTTTTGAACAAGGAGGAATAAATGAATTTATGGAGTTTTAACACGAATCAAAGAATTTGTTTTTTTCTTTTCTGGTCAAACAAATCAAAGAATTTAACAGAAATGAAATTGACATGCAAAGAGGCTGAAGCATCTTCCAAATAACGTCAAGAAAAACTCCAGGAAGGAAAGCATGTGGATAGCATTTAACCCAATACCTCAAGTCAGAAACTGTCCACTTCCACCGGAGGTTCTCTTGTTTAAAATGAAGTCGTGCCTGCAAGACCCGTCATAAGTCAAGAAACATAGAGCCACTTTTCTTCACATTGCGAGGGAAAAAGAAAATTGAAGGATTTATGAGCAATGTCGTGCAATTATTTTCAATATTTCTTCCCCTCTGTCCGCTGCAATTTAGAAAAAAGAAAGAAAACGAAAAAAAAAAATTATGTTACGTTTGCCGCAAGTGCACTGTATTCTACAATTACAGTGCACCGTGAGACTTTTCCTCCAGAGGAATCATGAATACAGATGCAATTATTTTCTAGACTAAACAGGAACGAACTGGCATGCTATCCTTGTCTGAGACCATATGCAAGTCATAAACTTGACCCTCAATCTCTCCCCTGTATCTTCTTGGGTTATAGCAATCAGCACAAAGGGTATCAATGTCTGGTCCCAACTAATAATCGTGTGTACATCAGTAGGCATGTTGTCTTTGATGAGCATTCTTATCCTTTTATAAAGAAGCTGGTCAATGAGTATGGACAGTATACAAACCTATACAAACAATGGATTGAAGGAATACATTTCATCGAACCCTCAAGAACCAAGTTAACAGACAATGGTTCCTTTCATCAGTCAGCCAAAAACCAGATCCATCCTGATCTACATGATTGCTATAATCATCATCTATGTCACAGACAACAATCTCAGATCATTTCCTCAAGAACTATACAGAATGAGAGAATAACAAATGAACAATCTGTCATAGATACTATGCCTACAGATCTATCTACCTCTCAGGGACAACATACTACCAGCTCTTCATCTTCACACAATGATCTTCTAGCTAAAAGCAGTTCTAATGAAGGGCACTGCAATTCCAATTCCACTCTGTCTTCTTCTCAAGGAATTGTTAATAATCATCATATGCAGACTCGACTAAAGTCTGGGATTCGAAAACCAAATCCAAAGTATGCTTATTCAGCTGACTATCAAGTTCCTATGGAACCACAGTCTATCAAATCAGCCTTAGCTAATGAAGCCTGGTACAAGGCTATGAAAGAAGAAATGGATGCTCTTGCTGAAAACCAAACATGGACATTGATTCCTAGAACTGACCAGATGAATGTGATAGGCTGTAAGTGGGTATATAAGACCAAACTCACATCAGATGGAGGCCTTGACAGACTCAAAGCTCGTCTAGTCGCCAAAGGCTTTCACCAAGAAGAAGGACTTGACTTCACTGAGACTTTCAGTCCAGTTGTGAAACACACAACAATTCGAATAGTGCTATCTCTAGCTATGATAAAGCACTGGCCAATACACCAGCTTGATGTTAAGAATGCTTTTCTTCATGGAGATTTGAATGAGACTGTATACATGGAATAGCCACCTAGCTATATCAATCCTCAACAGCCAAGTTATGTCTGTTTGCTTCACAAGTCTCTATATGGTCTTCGACAAGCACCAAGTGCTTGGTTTGATAAATTCAGCAAGTTTTTACTCGAAAGTGGCTTCTTCTGCAGCACAACAGATCCATCATTATTTGTTCTTCATATAGACTCACATACAATCCTATTGCTCCTATATGTTGATGATATCATCTTGACTAGCAGTTCACCGCACCTCTTAACTACCCACATTCAGAAACTTAGTCTTCATTTTCATATGAAGGACCTTGGGTTTCACTATTTTTTGGGCATTGAAGCCAAACGAACTTCACAGAATCTCTTTCTGTGTCAAACAAAATATGCCACTGACTTGCTGAAACGAGCTCATATGGCCGATTGTAAACCAATCTCAACGCCCCTGCCACTTCGATCAATTTCCATGGCTAATACTGCAAATCAACTCACAAACCCTATGGAGTACAGAAGCTTGGTTGGTGCTCTTCAATACTTAACCATTACTCGACCAGACCTAGCGTTTGCTACTAATCTTCTCTGTCAAAAAATGCAACAGCCTTCTGTAGGAGATTTTCATCAATTAAAAGAGTACTTCGATATGTCAAAGGTACTATACATCTTGGAATCTATCTTCATTCTCAAAGTTCAATCAATCTCTATGGTTTCTCTGATGCGGATTAGGCTGGTTGTCCAACTACACGGCGTTCCACAACGGGGTTTTGCACATTTCTTAGATCCAATCTACTATCTTGGTCTACCAAGAAACAACCTACTGTTTCCAGATCCTCAACAGAAGCAGAGTATCGTGCACTTGCTTCGACCACTGCTGAACTCACCTGGATAACGTTTGTGCTACGAGATATTGGCATTTCTCTTCAATCACCTACAACCATATACCGTGACAACAGATCAGCAATTTCTCTCACAGCCAATCCAATATTACATGCTCGAACCAAGCACATTGAAGTTGACTTTCACTTCGTCCGTGAGAAAGTTTCTTCTGGATCTATTCGTGTTCAGTATATCTCTACTCATCTTCAATTAGTTGATATATTTACTAAGTTACTATCACGATTGTCTCATCTTACTCTCCGAACCAAATTGGGAATGGGATCTTTTACCCTTCCCAATTTGAGGGGGGATGTTAGAGGATCAAAATCAAGACCGTTAGAGGATCAAGATCAAGACCGTAATCAAGATCAAGACCGTCATCTTACTCTGCTACGCCAAGAGTCAACCACAGGAGATCCTCAACTATGATAGATATAGATCACCAAAAGACTATCGTGAAGTAAATGAGCTGAAGACATGGATAACCAGTCTTATCAACGGTGGAGATTATGCAAATGCCAAAGACGTGGATTGCCAAGTCTCAGGATTTGTTACTCTGTTATAATCAGCTGTAAAGTTTGTTAGTTGGAGTCGGTTAGTTCGTTTTAGTTGGTTATTAGTTTTCTAGCTTCCATTAGTATATAATGAGAGAATTGAGATCGGTAGAGGGTGATGGTGAAGAACAGAGGATTCAGAATTGATCTGCTGTATTTTTCTTTGATTTCTCTTTGTTCATTGAACTTAGATACAATGAAATGAGAATCGAATACTTCTTGTTCAGATCCTTTTGCAACACTACTGAGTTTATCCTCTACCATCATCATCATTCTTCATCTTCATCCTCTGCATTCTTGGATTCACAAATTCACACTGGCATCGAAACTTTTGTCTGTTTTCACCACAATTAGGAGCCACTAACTGATATCGTTCTTTGTTTAATTGCTTGAGTGATCAATCAGTTTTCGGATGACCCGAGGCAAAGCACCAGATCTTCACTGGTTGACATAGGATGTTGGGCTTGAGTTGTCTTGTTAAACTTTTCAACCTCCTAACTTTTGTAAGATTTTGATTAATGCAGAGGTGCTGACCGTTGGGGAGTCAATCTCGTGACACTTGTCTGTTCTCATATAGTTAGCTGAATTCATTCCACATTAACAGGTTTTCATTACGAAAGTTCAGAAGACTAATAAATTGTATCATGCAGGTAGTTTGTCTCTTGAAATCTATTCATACCAAAGGCAATGGTGAAAAGTGATCAAAGACACCTCAAAGCCAAATAACGATTTTGTCCATGACTATTGTTCTGACGATTAATTTCCAAGTCCCTAAATGAGAATAGCTAAAGTAGATACATAGTAGTTCTTTTCTATATTAATTTTGGGTTGCATCCTCGAAAGTGTACCAAAAAAACATGCTTCATCTCACAAGGTTGGAACTTCAATCAATTCCCTCGTATTGATATCATTTTACAAAAAATTAATGCCCGACCCCTTTGAATGACGATTGAGGTTTTGAGCTCTCAAGTCCTCCATAAAAAAGAAGATCGTTGAGAGATACATTAATGTGAATGCAAGAGGATTGTTGTCACCGACGAGGTTATTTTCGCAAAGTGACACTAGATGTAATTGCAGCATCTTTTTTTTCATTAATTTGGGGAATGTTGCCTTTGATAATATTATCGAAGAGATCCAGCACTTCAATATTGGACAAAGCATTGGATAGCCAATCGGGAATTTCATCCGAGATGCTTGCACATGACATGTCTAATGTTGAAATAGTTCTCTAGGTTTGAAACCAGTTTGGAAATTCTGGTCCCACTTCATAACTGGACATGACACACGTAAAATGTGGAAAGGAGGAGCCCAAGACGTGTTAACAATTATAACAACTTCATTCAGGAAAACTGATAGCTTTGGTCAAGCTCTTAAGATTTGTAAAGTGGATTTCGCTTACAATGACATTCAAATCAATGTCCATCGCCTCTAAATTGGATAGTCAGCCAATATTTTCTGAAAAAATTCCTACTTAATTCGTTACCTTCAAGATGCAACTCTCTCAGAGACATAGCTCCCCCACTGTAGGATGAGAAATTGAGTCCCGTCACAGATCAAAAGATCATTTTGAAATTTCCAAATTGAATCGGCAGGTGACCACCGGAATTATTACTAGAAACATCAATATTCTTCAAGTTACTTCATCCACAAGCCAAAGCACCGTCTTTGGCATCGGAAATCCACCTACTTGAATAATAAAAAGTGCAGATAAGAGCTTAGACTCTGAAAGCTAATTTAGGACGACCTAGCTCTTCGCAATCTCCCTAGTTGGCTTTAGATGAATATATTTTCCCCACTTGATGGCGCAATTAATGGTCACAAACTAAGATCAATGAAGGGTTCTGGAGGTGTCTCTGGTGAGTATCAGCACCGGCAAAGGAAGTTCCACCAATTTACTCGGCCAAAAAAGAAAAACAGAGTAGAACAGAGCACAATCGGTGCAACTTGAAAACAGAGACCGGTGGTGATGAGTGGTGCCGGACGACTTTCGGAGGCAGTGGCAAGGACTTAAGGACCAGAAAAATCTTCAATTTATAGGAATTTTCAAACATCGTATGAGTGGTGATGAGTGCTCTGCTCTCCGTCCTCTGGTTCTGTTGTGGCCAAGCGTATGGTGGCCCGCAATGGAGGTTCGACAGTGGCTTTTGTGTGGACTGGAGTTGACTGAGGCGAGGGCTGGTGATACAAGAATAGTACCGAGAATCGGCACCATCGATTGAATCAAAATCGGGCACCAGAGGAAGAGAGAGAACTTAGCTTCGCTTTCATTTCGGTCCATCGAAGAAATGAAGTATCTAATCTCCATCGAGCTTCAATCATGGCTATTATTCTCGAAACTAGTGACGAAGCTTTATGTTCATTTTGATGAGTGTCGTCCTAAAATTGTGAAATCCGCCTGCATGGGAGCTCGAGGAGGTTCGTGCTCTCGTGAGGCTAAGGTCTGCTCTCGCGAGCATTTTCGTGCTGGTAAAATTATCCAAACGAGGGTTTCGATCGTGATTTTCAATCTATAAATAAATTATTAGCTGTACCTTGTGCAGGTACATTATTCAATTTTCAATGAGAGGGAGTGGTGAACCGTCACGTGGAAGTGCAATATGTGTCACGGATTTCCATAAACAACCGGAGATGTTAGCGTGATGATCAATCATGTCATTGTATAGTTAAATGATTAGAAGCGTCGTAAGAAGTTAATAGGGAGACTTATATTTAGGGCTTTTCAAAATAATTTAACCTCGATGGTGATAGGATCATTTAGCTCATACATCGGACAATCTTTCTAACAAGTACGTTTAACCTTGCTTCCTTGATAAGAAAATTCAGATGACATATCTAGCCCCATGCTTAAAATACTAACAATTTGTCATTGTGTAATCTAGTTAAAATTTATAATGAAGATACTATCTAAACAAACTAAGGAAGTATTCATCTTGATACTCACCCTCAAGTTGGTGTGTGAAAATCAATCATGGCTTTAACTTCTTAAAGGCTTTGTGAAATGATTCGTGAGTTCAATTCTTATTTAATGGGGTTGATAAAAAATAACAGTGTATCTTCAACAGTAGTTCCTTCCACCTTGACCGGTCCACATAACTAAACATATTCACTCTGCCACACACTAGAAATTGACAAGAGAGGAAAAAGAAAAGTCGAAGGCCTAAAACACGTTCTGTTTACTGATGTGAACGTATCTTCTTCTGTCCATCTGATAACCTGAAGCAGTTCTTCAAAGTGGGGCAAGTTTCTCCAGCTCTCTTAACTCTTCTGGTACACATGCCCAAAATAACCAACTATGACCTCAACCAAGAAAAGGTGCAAGAAATTGGTTAGCAAGAAAGGGGCAAGTATTACCTGCTAAACAAGCTCCTTTTTACGTCGTGGGAATGTTCTCTTGAACCAAAGCATGGTGATCATTGTTGTCATTGAAAATTTCTCAATGGCCTTATCCATCGCTTGGAAGTAAGAGACCCTCCAAGATCCCTTGAAGTGCAAGACGCTACAGAATCCTAAAAATCCCACCGTAAAGCCAGGTCCCAATCCCGCATAGAACCAATTGCGGATATCCAAATCACCTTCACTAGGCTTATCTCCTTTGGAATTATCACCTTCGCGCCCATCACTACCTGGTGGCTCGTCTCCAGGACAAGTATTCAAAAGAGGAGCTCCACAGAGCCTGTCATTGCCACGATAAAACCGATTCATTGTTCGCGGTTTGCAGATGGTTGCTAGACGGAATAGGGCCAGAGAGTCTATTGAAGGATAGATTGAGATGACTAAGGAAGTCCATGCTGGATATGCCCGAAAGGATGGTACCCGACAATTTGTTTCTGGAAAGATCAAGAGATTCTAAGTTTTTCAGGTCACCAATATTTGAGGGGATATATCCACTCAAATTATTATGAGAGAGGTTCAGATTTCGAAGTTCGGCAAGCTTAGTGAACTCTTCTGGTATTTTCCCATTCAACATGTTTGCTGAAAGATCGATTGAGTAGAAGTATTCAAGCGTAGTTCCATAGATTTGGCTATTTCCCTTTGTGTTAACCATAACCTCGACACCACGCATATAGAATAATGCATGATCCGCATTAACCATAGACAAGATCCCGTCAAAACAATTGGGAATGTGTCCAGAAATGTAATTCTGTGCTAGGCTCAAGAACTGGAGATTTTGAAGTTGGCAATATTGAGGAGGAATGCCCCCAACAATGCAATTTTTCTCTAAATTGATCACTACCAAATTTGAAGATTGTGGATTAGATGGCGGTAACCTACCTGTGAATTCATTGTCGCTGAGATCAAGGACCCACAAACTCCAAATATTTAACAAACAGTTTGGGATTTCTCCAGTAAAGCCATTCCTGTGTAGGCTAAGAGCGGACAAATACCGAAGATGGCACAAGGATATTGGAATCTTTCCATTTAACTTGTTATCCCCCAAAAACAAATAATTTAACACTTGCGATGCTCCCCAGCATCGAGGAAGTCTCCCAGACAGTTGATTCTTTGAGAGACTAATTCCATCCAGCCAATTTAACTTACACAAAGAATTTGGAATGCCACCGGTGAGATTATTACCCTCAAGATTCAGTTTTGTTAACTGTGGCATCTTGTCTCCGATATCTTGAGGAATTTGGCCTCTAAGCATGTTGCTTGAGATATCTAAAACTTCAATGTTAGAGAAAATGTCACAAAGCCAATCAGGAATGTCGTCTGAGATGCTCGCACTTGACATCCACAACTCGGTAATGTTCCCCTGTGTTTGAAGCCATTTTGGAAATTTAGGTCCCACTTTGCAATCTGACAAATCTATCTCGCGAACTTGGAATGGTGGAACCCAGGCAGAGCTCATATTTAATATGAGCTCATTGTAAGAAATGTATAACCCGGTTAAGCTTTTGAGATTTTTAAAGTGAAGTTCGCTTACAACTCCATACAAAAAATTCCATCGTAGGACAATTTGCTTTAGATTCGATAGTTGCCCAATACTCTCTGGAATGGTCCCACTCACTTCGTTATGTTGAAGATTGAAAGTTCTTAGAGACGACAGCTCCCCCAAATTAGCAGGAATAGAACCAAAAATCAAGTTAAATGAAAGATCAAGTGTGACACCCCGAACCCTTCGCAGGTCGTCACCAGCGCCAGTGTTACATCTTTTACCATCTCCATCTCTTGGCTAAATTAAGCCTTGCCAGATTTCAGGCTTTTTTTTTTTTTTTAAAGCGGTCCCATGCGCGACTCATAGCGGAAGCAAAATTCACATCGTCATCTATCTCCCTTCTAACCCATGATACAAATACACACCAGCTACACATCAGGATTTTATATACGAACATCGACACTTTATTTACATATTCTTTTAAGATGGGACTCCTCCTTTCTCGGGTCGATACAAAACAAGAAAAGCGAGGACTCTGCCATGTCCTGCCTAAAATCTCAAAAAGAAACTATCAACCCTCTACATCAAGCGCACAAGCTCCCATCAAAGGTGTCGATTATCTACATCAAAAAGCTCGGCTCCTACTCGTCGCGCGTGAGTCTCACACCCAACCCGGTGCGTCAGG
Organism: Eucalyptus victrix; assembly: GCA_016097545.1. Taxonomy (NCBI): domain Eukaryota; kingdom Viridiplantae; phylum Streptophyta; class Magnoliopsida; order Myrtales; family Myrtaceae; genus Eucalyptus; species Eucalyptus victrix. The sequence continues at coordinate 36,737,385 of CM027841.1, read as the reverse complement.
TGGTGGCATTAACCATAACCTCGACACCACGCATATAGAATAATGCATGATCCGCATTAACCATAGACAAGATCCCGTCAAAACAATTGGGAATGTGTCCAAAAATGTAATTCTGTGCTAGGCTCAAGAACTGGAGATTTTGAAGTTGGCAATATTGAGGAGGAATGCCCCCAACAATGCGATTTTTCTCTAAATTGATCACTACCAAATTTGAAGATTGTGGATTAGATGGCGGTAACCTACCTGTGAATTCATTGTCGCTGAGATCAAGGACCCACAAACTCCAAATATTTAACAAACAGTTTGGGATTTCTCCAGTAAAGCCATTCCTGTGTAGGCTAAGAGCGGACAAATACCGAAGATGGCACAAGGATATTGGAATCTTTCCATTTAACTTGTTATCCCCCAAAAACAAATAATTTAACACTTGCGATGCTCCCCAGCATCGAGGAAGTTTCCCAGACAGTTGATTCTTTGAGAGACTAATTCCATCCAGCCAATTTAACTTACAAAAAGAATTTGGAATGCCACCGATGAGATTATTACCCTCAAGATTCACTTTTGTTAACTGTGGCATCTTGTCTCCGATATCTTGAAGAATTTGGCCTCTAAGCATGTTGCTTGAGATATCTAAAACTTCAATGTTAGAGAAAATGTCACAGAGCCAATCAGGAATGTCGTCGAGATGCTCGCACTTGACATCCACAACTCGGTAATGTTCCCCTGTGTTTGAAGCCATTTTGGAAATTTAGGTCCCACTTTGCAATCTCGACAAATCTATCTCGCGAACTTGGAATGGTGGAACCCAGGCAGAGCTCATATTTAATATGAGCTCATTGTAAGAAATGTATAACCCGGTTAAGCTTTTGAGATTTTTAAAGTGAAGTTCGCTTACAACTCCATACAAAAAATTCCATCGTAGGACAATTTGCTTTAGATTCGATAGTTGCCCAATACCTCTGGAATGGTCCCACTCACTTCGTTATGTTGAAGATTGAAAGTTCTTAGAGACGACAGCTCCCCAAATTAGCAGGAATAGAACCAAAAATCAAGTTAAATGAAAGATCAAGTGTGACACCCCGAACCCTTCGCAGGTCGTCACCAGCGCCAGTGTTACATCTTTTACCATCTCCATCTCTTGGCTAAATTAAGCCTTGCCAGATTACAGGCATTTTTTTTTTTTAAAGCGGTCCCATGCGCGACTCATAGCGGAAGCAAAATTCACATCGTCATCTATCTCCCTTCTAACCCATGATACAAATACACACCAGCTACACATCAGGATTTTATATACGAACATCGACACTTTATTTACATATTCTTTTAAGATGGGACTCCTCCTTTCTCGGGTCGATACAAAACAAGAAAAGCGAGGACTCTGCCATGTCCTACCTAAAATCTCAAAAAGAAACTATCAACCATCTACATCAAGCGCACAAGCTCCCATCAAAGGTGTCGATTATCTACATCAAAAAGCTCGGCTCCTACTCATTGCGCGTGAGTCTCACACCCAACCCGGTGCGTCAGGTGGTGGCGGCGGCAGCATCCCTCGCATGGCACCATCTCGACGGACGTGAACAGAAATGAACTCTTGTATGACAGGGCCCCCAGCCAGGCCGATATCATACATAACTAAGCATCGCACTTGGATAAACGTCAATCCGGGCACAGAGGGACAATCTATCTCCGTACACTCCACCTCAACATCAGACGGTATACCGTAAAATACCTCACGCGAAACAGCAGGTAGCGGCATAGTGCTAATCTGAAATGTTATCCCAAAAGGGGTGAGTACAACCACTCATGAGATAGGAAATCCAATAACAACTCGGTGCACCATGCATACCATCAAACAATGCAGGCATTGCTTACCTTTTTGATGTCAAGCGTATTCATGCATCATCATAGCATATATATCATCATCATGGCATCTCATATATCATTATCATCACATCATCATTAGCCATGCATCACCATGCATATCACATCATCATTAGCCATGCATCACCATGAATATCACATCATATCATCATTAGCCATGCATCACCATGCATATCACATCATATCATCATTATCCATGCATCACCATGCATATCACATCATCATTAGCCATGCATCACCATGCATATCACATCATATCATCATTAACCATGCATCACCACGCATATCACATCATCATTAGCCATGCATCACCATGCATATCACATCATATCATCATTAGCCATGCATCACCATGCATATCACATCATATCATCATTAACCATGCATCACCATGCATATCACATCATCATTAACCATGCATCACCATGCATATCACATCATATCATCATTAACCATGCATCACCATGCATATCACATCATCATTAGCCATGCATCACCATGCATATCACATCATATCATCATTAGCCATGCATCACCATGCATATCACATCATATCATCATTAACCATGCATCACCAGCATATCACATCATCATTAGCCATGCATCACCATGCATATCACATCATATCATCATTAACCATGCATCACCATGCATATCACAGCATAGATCAATTCCCACTTTTATTTATCAATTGATCCCCACATTATCTTTTCTCAAATCATCAAATTCACCATCATCACCATCCCTTCGGGTAGAAACCTCCGACAGGGATCCCAGTATCCCAGCCATCTCATGGCCACTGGGCTTCCAGCCCCCCACATTCCGGGCATCTCGCATCTCAACTAGCATCACGAGGCATTCCCTTCGGGCAGAAACCTCCAACAGGGCTTCCGGCCTTTACCCTTCTAACCGGGGATCTTGCACCCCAATCCTGGCATCGCGAGTCACTCCCTTCGGGCAGAAACCTCCGACAGGGCTTCCGGCCCCCCACATTCCGGGCATCCTAAAACTCCCAGGGAATCTCTGGAATTACGCCACTCGGCCACCAGATATCATCCTCCGCCACAACCTCTTACTCACATACCATTTTCCACTTTTTATCATCCTTTTCATCTTGTTATTTCATGGCATATGATTTACATACATGCATCACAATTCATGATCATTCATATATCAATGCCATATAACAATACATCATAATTCATGATCATACATGCATCAATGTCATATAGCAATGCATCATAATTCATGATCATTCATACATCGTGCCATATAACAATACATCATAATTCATGATCATACATGCATCAATGTCATATAGCAATGCATCATAATTCCATAGGACTCATGGCCAATAAAATAATCCACCTTTTATTTTATTATTATTTTATTATTTTATTATTATATTATTATATTATTATATTATTATATTTATTTATTTTCATAAATAAAAATTATATTTAATATTTATGATTTTCCAAAAATCATAATCTTCAATCAATCATTAAACAAACAATTAGAATCAAATTTCACATAAAATCCATGGCTAATTTGCATTTTACATAATTTCCCAAATTTCCACAAAATACACACAACATTCGGATCATGGCCAGATTGCACAATTTTCGAATTAATTCAATTAAAATACTCATATGACCTCAGAAAATTTCCAAATTTTACAGGATGATAGCCCACACATTTTCGTGCATTTTTCATGAAGAACTCTAAGCCAAATTCTTTATAGATTAATTTATATAACTCCACGAAGCTTCTGGAACCTCTACCGTTTCGTCCAGAACGTACATCACCGAAAAACTTAGGTTTGACCCATCAAATCTCTTTCGTTTCTCCTGAAATTTGAGTATGTTATATATCAATGTGTTCTTTAAAGTTTCATGAAGAGATCTAGGTTAAATAACCAAAGTATGATCCTCTTTTAAGTCCTTGAAGTCTCGGGTGTCTCGGTTTACTTTAACAGAACCATCCATCTCAAAGATCTAGCTGATTAACTAGGCTATACTCATTTTTTTCTCCTCAAATTTGAGTATGTTATATTTTATGATGTTATCTACAACATTCATGAAGACAACAAAGTGAGATCTCCAACAGAAATCAACATGCAACGAAGAAATCAACAAAAGGTCAGTAGGAAATTCGCAGATCTAAAGCCTCCGTGAAATAGAACTTTTGACCCCTCATATCACCATCGTTTTCCATGAAATTCGAGTATGTCATACCTCAAGATGTTAGCTTCAACTTTCATGAAGACACCGAAGCCAAAATCACACTCCAAATACACATGCAAGCTCGAATAAGATACTGTCTACCACCAACCGAACGGAAACAGCCACATAACATGAACACATTCAACCCTTACTTCGGTATTTCGCCCAAATCACCCCTAAAACCGAACATGCAACCATCAAAACAACATGCAAGAGAAGTAAAGGACCCCCCACTTGCCTCCAAAATGAACGAACAGCAAGCACAAGGCGGCGTAGGACGGTCGGACAAGGCGGCGACGGCGAGACACGGCGGTGGCAACTCTCGGCTCCACCTCCTCTCTCTCGGTCTCTCCCCTTTCTCGAACACTCTCTCTCTCTCTCTCTCACCTTTCTCGGCCAAAATGAAGCAAAGAGCCGGCCATCCCTCTCTCCTCATCCCTCTTATACTCCCCTAAAGCTCATGATTACTTGCCTAATGACTCACCAATGCATGCTCTTCCCTTGGCCACTTGTCATTTCTATTTTTGAAATTTGATTTGGGTTAACGGGCTTGGGCTTAGGCCCAACCGGCCACTCCTTCTTGGGCTGGTCGAACTCCCCTCTTGGGCCCAATGGGCCGACTAGCTTGGCCCACCAAGCTTTAGGCTAATGGGTCCAAGGCCCATTTCGAAAATAACCCTATTTTCTCTTCTTCTTTTTTTTTGAATTCCTTTTTATAAATATTTCTAAATTCAAATTTCATCTTGGCCAAAGTCTTGGGATATTTTAATTATTGAAATTTAAATCATATGGCCAAGCATTAATCTATTAAATTTGAATTTCCACAATCACAAGCATAATTCATCAAATTAAAAGACAAATTGGCTAAAGCATAAGCCATAAAATTCTATTACCTAATTAAAGACATTTAACACACGTTAAGGCTTGGCTTTGAATTTCCGGGATGCCACATCAAGGTACTCTAATTCTTTGAAATCTCCGAATTGATTTGGCAGGTTGCTGCTAATATTATTGGCGGAAACATCAAAGATCTTCCACTTACTTTGTGAGCAACCAAGCGAATCGCCTAAAATGTCAGAGATATTCCCATTTAAGAAGTTTTCATTTAATCGTACCGATTGCAATTTGCAAAGACTGCTCAAATTTTTGGGAAAATCACCTTGTAGAGAATTCCCAGACACATCCAAGGAGACAAGCCTTTGATTATTCTCGATGATTGCTGTGGGAAAAGGGCCTTGGATGCCACCGGAAACTATCAATTTATCATACCGGTTGGACAAATCAATATGTTCTAGCTTGCTACAGTTATAGATCCATGGGGGAATAGAACTTAGATTATTGAGCCCGATACTAAGAAATCTAAGAGATGTGAAATTGGCTTGCAAAGAGCTAGATATATCTTGCAATCCACAATTTCTCAATCCCAAAGATTGCAAAGATGGTAGCATGTTAATGCAACCAATCCAATCTTTGACCTTAGAAAGGTCAACACCGGACATGTGCAAATATTTCGAGGAAGATAATTGCGACACCCAGGCAAAGTTGTTCAAGGTTAAATAACCTATATTGTCGATATTACTAAGATCCAAGTACTGTAATTTGGAAAGGTTATTGAGCTGCCTAGGAATATCTCCGTTGAAGCTTGAATGTGAAAGGTTTAGATACTCCAATTTCTGAAGAGAAGCAACGAACGTTGGGATTTTTTGGGTTGAAAAGTTGTTGACACTGAGGTCTAGATACTTCAAATACTTCAATTCAATTAAAGAAGGAACTATGTTACCTCCCAGCATGCACTCATCTGAAGGTACGAAAATGTCGTTAGTGGAGAACCCTTTTGTACATGGATTATGAAGATCGAGCTTCAGGACATGGCCAGTTTTCTTGTTGCATTCAACTCCTTCCCACTTGCAACATTCTTCTCCAATCCAAGACGACAAGCGTCTTGAAGGATCAATGAGACCATGCTTGAACTTTAGAGGAGCTTCCCTCTCTGCACCAATACAGCTTACATTGGTTGAAACATTGGTTGAAGCGTTGGAATGACCGAATTCAATTACTTGAATGACAAAGATTGCCCATAGGACAGTAGACACAAGGCTATCATAAGACACCATAGGTTCTTTGGGATCTAAGAACAAGTATTGCTTTAATCAAGTGGATAATTGTCTTTGATTCACCAAGAAAAGAGCCACTATATAATATTGATACGGTCATTTTCTAATCAATGTTCACCATGATTTCTTAAAGGACGGCTCCAACTTTCCAAGTCAATGCCTTCCAAGACCCGCCAGCCAAACGGTTGATCTTTCAAATTAAGCCAAAACGTGTATCTTATTTAATCTTTGTAATAAGGGTCAATGGAGGACAGCAAACAAAAACGAAGAAAGAGGGATGCAGACGGCACTACGTAACTCTAAATCTGGCTATTGTCTTCTTTAATTTATTTAAGCAACTCTAGATAAGTAATCCATACTACGATATAAATGCAAAGGAGAAACTTGGTGAGAACCTCTATGCCGCTGGGTCTCTACATTTACCGTTAAAGCTTTTTCATTTTTAAGAAGACAATCTCTCCATTAAAATGACTCGTGAAATAGCACACTCATATTAAAAAGAAAAGCAAAAGTTCTTTTCTATGAAAAGGAAAAAAAAAACCTTAGCAAAATTAATTTGCATTAGGAAATTGATTCAAATGGTTATTGCATTACATGAAAATTGGAAAGTTACTTTTTTTTTTTTCCATTATTGTTTCTGTAAAAACTGTTCTGCATGCCACATATGAACGATTTTATTGTTCCAGAATGGATCCTAATTGTTTGGCCAAGTTACGTTGGAAGAACCTCTTGTAAGTGCTAGTAAGAACACCTAGAGATGGGTGAATAGGTGTGAAGACAATTTTTCGCAAAGAATAGTAGAATTATTTTACTTTTGAAACTGAGTCTGAAAAATAACAGACTTTGAGCGAGTTCAAACTTTAACTATAAACAGAACTATGAACAAAGTAAAGGAGTTTAGGGAAGATAATAAGAACACATAATTTATAGTGGTTCGGCTTAAATCAAGCATACGTCCACTCTCCCACGCTAACAGCCTTCTGGCTGGATTCCACTATGCAATCAATAAGAGATTACAACTTTGAGTGCAAACACTTAGTAGTAGATCACACTATCTCACTAAGTCACTCTTTTGGTATTTTTCTTACGATCACAAACGTTTAAGCTCACAAGAGACAAGTGTATGATCGAAAGTTGCTTAGACTTTGTAACTATAAATTATACGCTCCGTCTATTACTTACTTATCGGTCCCTAATCTCCTTAAATACTCATCCACTTCCAAATTAGCTGTTAAACAGTATCTTCAAGAATCGTCTTCCAATATATCCATTGGACAAATCTGTATCTAGAAGATTTGGTAGCTGTTGAGTGACAAAAGTAGAATCCCAAGTTTATTCAGATCACCCATACAAATAGAATCTTGGTTTCCATAAGTAGAGCTTTTTCGTATAGAAAGTTCTTGTTTTCAAGATCTAATTGTTAATCAATTAGATTGAGTCAATCAAATCTATCTTAATGTAGAATCCAAATCAGATCATTAGTCGTTATATGGTTGGGGCTTATGTTACGTTATGTCAAGTTATCTCATTTTGAACATGTTTCGTTTTGAATCTGCTACGTTCTAAACTTGTGTCTCATTTTGGATGTAAAGTCTGAGGATGTTTAGTCGGAAGTAAAGTCTAAGTATCTTCAAACTGAAGTAGAGTCTAAGTGTCTTTAGACTGAAGTAAAGTCTAAGTGTCTTTTGTCTGAAGTAGAGTCTGACTGTCTTCCTTTTGAAATAGACTTTACAATCTGGATGTCAGTCTGAACATAGTTTGCTTCTGAACAGATTTAGCCTTAAGGTCTAGATACAGTCTGCTTCTGAACAGATTTACCCTTAAGGTCTTGACACAATCTGCTTTTGAATAGATTTACCTTTAAAATCTGGACACAGTCTGAATAAGTTTAGCTCCAACATAGAGTCTGTCTTCTAATTCTTTTAAGTATAGACTTTGATAATATCATTTACATGTTCTATCATACTCAACCATCAAACATGTTAGTAGCCTTTGATTTATTTTGTCATCTTCAAAACATCGTAAGGGATTTCCCTAACACTTCTTAGATCTTTATGCCTTTTGGACTAGATAACTAATCTCATATCTACAATCAATTTTCTGCAATTAAAATGGCAACGAGAGGCTTTTTGACAATGATAACTTAGAAAAAACCTGTTGGCAAAAAAGAATAACTTGTGACTTTTTCTCCACATAACATTTTGGTAATCTATCAAGATCTTTATGAAATCATCAATTTTTTACAGTTGGCAAATTACCAATTTTTGTACTAACTTATCAACTTTTGTTTGCATAGCTTACTAACGTTTCAATTTTACTAACTATTACATGAAATTTGTAATCTAAATTAGAGTAATTTACCAACTTTTGTCCATTAAATTATGAATTTTCATATGAGTTGCCAACGTTTAATCGTTCTTTCCTAATTTACTTAATTTTTTATTTAGTTATTAAAATTTATGTGCTCCGATTAGCTATTAGTTTAAGTTGCTAAGTCTTTTTAGAGATTGCTAGCCCATGTTAGCATGGCTCGTCAACAGAGCTAATTTTCTGTCATCAAATGGAAAGAAAGAGAGGAGTGTTGAAGAATGAGGACAACGGCGACATTATATCATTTGAATTATTGTGAGGGACATGGCTCCAAAGACATTGAATTTATCAAACATTCTCTTGTGATGTAATTTGTGTGTTGTAGTTACAAGGATACCATTATGTGCAATTCGTTTCTTTTCAAATGATGTGAAGAGCTATTTTCATTTTAATTGGTTTAATTGAATAAGAGTTTGTCGTTAATTTTCTTCAAGTATCTTTTTTCATTATTTGACAAAAAATAACTTCATTTTTTAAATTATTTTTATTCGGAAAAATATATATCAATTTCTAAGAAAAACCTGCCCGGGTCGACATGTGGGCCAGCACGACCTAGCCTCCTAGTCGACTACCGTGCGGATTTCTATCTCTATCAATACTTTCTTTTCATATATGATCCATAAGTTGGAAGTGCGAATCTTCAACTAGACAGAATCGCCCACCCTACAACGACAGTTTCGAGTGAGGATGTTCATATGGCTATGCTCTGTTCGTTTCGCTGAAAATAACTTTCAAGAAAATATTTTCAGAAATATCCGGTGTTCGGGTGGGCGGAAAATCACGGTCAAGGAAAACATTTTCCGGTCAACAGAAAATTCCTTCTTTACAGCTGGGAAAATGTTTTCCTTTTTTGAAAAGAGGAAAACATTTTCCAAGCCTCTCGCCTCTCGTACGAGCTCTCTTCCTTCGGTTCTCGCTCTCTCTCTCTCCCTCTTGCTCTCCCTGCTGCGAAGTCGGCTTCGACGACGTCCTTCTCCGGGACTAGCCTCCGCCCTCCCTGGCCGCTCCTGCCCACTTGCTCCGGCCGGGGCGCCGCCGCCACTGCTGCGCTCCGCTTCCCCGGTGGCTCGAAGCCGCTCGGGAGGATCCGGCTCAAGAGGGAGCTCCGCGGCGGCGCCGGGAGGCTCGCGGGGAGCCCGCCGTCCAGGCCGCACGTCGTGCGGTGGCGAGCCGTGAACTCGTCGGATCTGGCGGTGGAGCTCGCGGCTCGCCGGATCTAGCGGCAGAGCTCGGGCTCTCGATCCAGGCGAGCTCGAGCTCTGTCACCAGATCCGGCGAGCTCGGGTGAGATCGGCCGAGCCTCGAGCTTGCCGGATCTGGCGGTGGAGCTCGCGGCTCGCCGGATCTTAGCCACCGGGTCTTGGTCGGTCGCTAGGCAGCCGGCCATCGTCAGGCAGGAAGGAGGTGGCGGCGGCGGACGGAGGAGGAAGAAGGAGGAGGAAGGAGGAAGGAAAAGAAAAAATAAATAATAAATAATAAATAATAAAAATTTCGATTTTTAAAAATATAAATAATTAAAAAATCATTTTAAAAAATATAAATAAATAAAATAAATTTTGTGGTCAATTAAAAATATTAAAATTTAATTTTGATAATTTTTTCTAAACAAAAATATATTCCGCGAAACGAACGGCGGAAAATATTTTCCACTCAAATTTTAGATTTTCGCCGAACACCGAAAAATAGAGTCATTTTCCAGGAAAATGACTTTCGGAAAAATGTTTTCCGGAAACATAATATTTTCCGTGAAACGAACGGAGCCTAAATCATAATTACCGTGAATTTTGAGTTTATAAGCATATTATAAGACATACATTGTACCTAGGTTATTCTGTAAACATCATGAGCAAAGTACGATGTGTCATGGACTTTAGTCAAAAAGGAGAAGAGATTAACGTGGTGATCAAGCAAAGTCATTCGCACGTTCTATTTTATCGATCGAAGTGCAACGTGCGTTTAATTAAATGGTTAGGAGCATCACAAGAATTGGCTGGGGAGAGTACTTTTAGACTTTAAATATTTTAACATTGACAGTTACACGATAATTTGACTAATACCAACGAGAAACGCAAGATTAGAAATTTCTAAGTCATGCCCGTCACAACCCATCCGGTCAAGCCAGCAAAGACAATGAGACTTCAAAGTCTTGTTTGTTTATAACTTATCAACTTTAAAGATTTCAAATTTAACCAAAACTTGTTGTATCTCCAATGTACAAAGTTTCTATCCGCATAAATTTACTTTAGAAACTTGAAAAAAAAAAAATGTAAGTTGTTCTTATTATGGCGCATATCATCTCTTTGTACGTGCTGGTCGGGGAAGCAATCCTGTAGTCATGCTAGGACTAATGCCATCTAGAACATATGTTAGTTGTTGAAAGAAGATATGATTTGATTGAGGATTTGGATTGATTGTAATTGATAGAAGATGTGTTTATTTTAGGACTAAAAAGATTAGAAGAATTTATTTACTTTTTTATTCAAATCCTTTGTACAATATATACATCAATGTATCACATCTAAAGATCAATGAGAGAATACACCATTTTTCCTCAATACACATATTCCATATTTCTTCTCGGATTCGTGACATGGTATCAGAGCGGCTCTTGATCCTGAGATAAGCTTCCGCACTAAAATCAGCCCCTGTTACTTCTCTGTTTTCTGTTGCTGAATCCTTGCAGAACAGAACAGCTTCCAGTCCTCTCTGTTGCTCGTTGCTGCAATTTTCGCAGAACAGAACAGCATCCGGGAAGAGATCCCTCAACCAGTATTCACTTCTGTGTTTAAGATTAACCTGCAAAATAGTGTTATTACAGATCTCTTAGAAAAGTTGCAACCATGACAAACCCACAAGAACCTACCTCAGGAATCGGTGATCAGCCTGCAGGAGAGACAACGCCACAAACTTTGCAGATCCAGGAGCCATCAGAACAGGTTCAAAGTCACACTCAACAAGCACAATGGATACCTGTTTCGGCTCAGGCTAATTTGGGGCAACCCTATTCGGGTCAACCATACCAATGGGTACCAAATCCTTGGTACTATGGGACAGGCCCAAATGCATCATTACCGGGATTTCAAAATGGTGTACAAACTAATGCAGGCCTACCAACCAGTGGTGGGGCAGGCGCAAACACCAATTCACAGCAGACGGGCGGATAAGCCGAACCGGGTATGGGTCCAAATCCCTACCCGGGTTCTTTTTTTCTAATGCGGGTCATTCAACCGGACCTGAGGGGTCGGGTTTTGGGGGAAATCCTTACCCGACTCCGCCACCAGGGTTTCTCCCATACCAGATCTACGCTGCCAATAACCGACCGGAACCCGGCGACCCCCTTTTCACAACCAATGCCGATGGACCAGATTTAAAGCTTGTTGCCCAGCAACTAACTGGACCCGATAATTACTCGAGGTGGTCGCGCGAGTTCCGGCGCGCTCTGGTAACGAAGGATAAGGAGGGTTTTATCGATGGAACGGTTCCGATTCCGTCCGACGATCGACTAGCGCGACTTTGGAAAAAATGTAATCAACTAGTCAGAACGTGGATCGGCAACAGCATCACTCCCGAAGTCGCGGCTGGCCTTCCCCCAACGGAGGACTCGAAACAAATGTGGGAAAACATCAAGGAGATGTATGGAAAAATGGATCAAGTTAAAATCTTTTCTTTAACGCAACAGATCTCAGAGTTAAAGCAAGGAAACATGACTGTTGCTGCAGTTTTCAACAAACTTTCGAATATGTGGAACGAGTTGGAAGCGGCCGAAGAAAAATTTGGCGGCCGGAGCAAATTTTGCAGCAGTATAAAAAAATGCGAGATAGGGAGAAAGCCATTCGTTTTCTCCTCATATTAAACGACTCTTACCTTTTGTTTAGATCGCAGATCTTAACCATGGAGCCGATGCCAAGCCTTGGCCGAATCTACCAGCTCACAATCTAGGAGGAAAGCCAACAGAGAGTCGCAGATCTCGACAAGGAAGGCGACAGGGTGGCTCTGGCGGCGAGGGTTTCCTCTCGCCCGCTACAGAGATCCACAGGAGGGAGAGAAAATCGACGATCTAATCTAGGGTTTCATGAAAACCCTAGATCTTATATACGAACGATGGACAGCCAGGATTTTACCGATCGATCGGACGGCTCACGATCGATCTTTGGAGCCGGTGGATCCGACGGCTCACAAAGTGGCGCGGCCACTGAATCCAACGGTCCACGTGCAGCGGGCTTCCACGGATTCGAAGGCCCATGCGGATTATTTTTTTCTGGGCTCGAAGGCCCACACTCATCATTCGGAGCATCATCCGAGGGCCCATATGCAGGGACCGCGGCCCATGCTGTTAGCAAACCTTCCTCATTTGCAAAAAATAAAGGAAAGGGTAAGATGTATTGTGAATATTGTAAGCGCCCACACCACACAGTTGAAAGTTGCTGGAAATTACATGGTAAGCCAGGTGAAAAAGAAAAGGGAAAGTTTTCAACTGTTTTTCAAGTAATGGGTAAATCAGCAGACAAGCCAATCACCCATGGGGAATATCAGGAGTTGATGGAAGCTCTTAAAAAATTGGATCATTCGACAAGGGAGGCGGTTTCACGGGTATTTCTTATTGCACGACAAACTCAATTTCAAGGGACGCATGGATTATAGATACAGGAGCTAGTGATCACATTATCTGCAATCCGAAATTATTTTCTAGTGTCAAGAGGCTATCATTTCCAATATCAGTCCAACTTCCAAATGGAAATACCACATATGTTGGAATGACTGGCACTGTGAATCTTAGTTCACTCATCACTCTCAAAAATGTCCTTTATGTCCCCCACTTTCCAGTTTAATCTCATATCAGTCTCTCGAGCTTGTGAAGAAAATTCTTGTCACGTCTTTTTTGACTCTGAAAAATGTCTATTTCAGGCCCGTCGGGCAACCGATGGGCTTGGGTAGAATCTATCAAGGGCTTTATTTTTGGGATGAACTTCCGGCAATTTTAAATTATCATCTGTTGCATTTAATAAACCATTGTGTAACCTTGTTGCCAATGAAAGAAATTTTCTTCATCATCAAAGATTGGGTCACACCGCATACTTCCCTTGTCCTCAATGTCCAATTTGTCCCTTGGCAAAACAAGCTCGTTCACCCTTTCAAAATAGTAAGACTCGAGCAGATGAAATTTTTTCTTTGATTCATGCTGATGTATGGGGGCCATATCACACAGTAAATCATGATGGTTCGAGATTTTTTCTTACCATTATAGACCATTTCTCACGAGCCACCTAGGTCTTCCTCATACAATCAAAAGGTCAGGTTCTCTCTCACCTAAAAATTTTCTTTTCCTTATCAAAAACTCAGTTCGGAAAATCAGTTCATCGCATCCGCACTGATAATGGTAGGGAATTCTTCAATGGTGATTGTGCTTCCTTTCTCACTTCAAATGGTATTCTACATGTAAGTACCTGCACATATACCCCACAACAGAATGGGGTAGTTGAACGAAAGCATCGTCATCTCTTAGAGGTGGCACGAGCCCTTAAGTTCCAGGCATCTATACCGGAACAATTTTGGGGAGATTGTGTGATTACTGCGGCGTATTTGATAAATCGTATGCCATCTCGCATTCTAGAAGGCAAGACTCCGTTTGAACTATTGTATGGAAGAAAACCGGATCTGAGTCATCTCAGAGTCTTTGGTTGTCTATGTTATGTGGCCACAGTAGGTCCTTGAGATAAAATGTCTCCTCGCGCTCGACAATGTATCTTCATGGGGTACCCTAATTTAAAAAAGGGTTATCGAGTTTATGAACAATCTACCGGGGATTTTTTTATCAGTAGGGATGTGGTCTTTCATGAACATATTTTTCCCTTTCGGGATACAACTTCTACAACTGCAGAAGACGCAAGAAATAGCCAGCGATTCCTGACATAAGAAGATCTATCTCCTGGAGCATCATACTTTATCACTCCTTCTCCAAGAGATCAGATAGTAGATACAGTCTTGCCTTCACCAGTTGATGATTCTTCTCATGATAATTCTGTTGAGCAACAAAATATGGAGCAGGAATCCCCGGAGATAATTCACGAAGAACCCCCAAGTGTTGAGGAATTACCTTTGAAAGTGACGAATGAACCACCACGAAGATCTGGCCGAAACCTTCGCCCACCAGCCTGGACTAAAGATTATATCTGCTCTTCATCACTATCATCAGGTACTCGTTATCCTTTATCCTCATATGTATCTTTCGACCGCTTGTCGTCAGACCATTTATGTTGCATTGGTCGAGTTTCTGAGGAAAGGGAGCCGTCTAGTTATAATGAGGCCGTACATGATGAACGTTGGCAAAAGGCAATGGAGGTAGAACTTAAAGCCCTGATTGATAACCGTACTTGGGATGTTGTGACATTGCCACCTGATCGCAAACCCATTGGATATAAATGGGTCTATAAGATCAAATATAGAGCAGATGGCTCTGTGGAAAGATACAAGGCCCGATTAGTGGCCAAGGGTTTCACCCAGCGAGAAGGCTTTGATTACCATGAGACATTTTCTCCGGTAGCCAAGGACGTCACGGTTCGATCTTTCTTATCCGTAGCTGCTTTTCGCAACTGGTCTCTCCATCAAATGGATGTCCACAATGCTTTTCTTCATGGGGATCTAGAAGAGGAGATCTACATGGATCTTCCACAAGGATTACGGAGACAGGGAGAGTTGAAGGTATGTCGTCTCCGCAAATCTCTTTACGGATTGAAACAGGCATCTCGACAGTGGTACGCCAAATTTACTACTGCAGTAACGGGAGCTGGATTCATACAATCCAAACATGATTATGCTTTGTTCACTTGGGCAAAAGGTACGTCAGTCATATATTTGATGATTTATGTTGACGACATACTTATTATGGGAAATGATAATTCTGCTGTGAAGAAGCTTAAAGACCTTCTACATTTGTCTTTTCATATTAAAGACTTAGGACCACCTAAATATTTCCTTGGAATAGAGATAGCCCATTCTGATCTGGGGATTTCCCTTAGTCAGAGAAAATTTGTGATGGAGATTATATCAGAAGCGGGATTATCAGGTTGCAAACCAGCAATTATTCCTGTTGAGCAGAATGCCAAGTTGACAAGCATTGATTATGATATTGGGACATCCTCCTCTGATGATCCATTATTAAAGGACCCGACAAGCTATCAAAGACTTGTTAGGAAACTTATCTATCTCACTATGACCAAGCCAAACATTTGCTATGCTGTACAGACTCTCAGTCAATTTATGCACAGTCCAAAGCAGTCACACATGAATGCAGCCTTGAAAGTAGTGAAATATCTCAAGAGATGTCCAGGATTAGGGATACTCCTTTCCAAAAGGTGCAACATGGAGATGACAGCCTATTGTGATGCGGACTATGCTACATGTCCCATGAGTAGGAGATCAATTACTGGATTTTGCATCAAATTTGGGGAGTCATTGCTCTCATGGAAGTCAAAGAAACAATCCACCGTATCATTGTCATCAGCAGAAGCTGAATACCGATCTATGGCAAAAACGGTCTGTGAAATAGTGTGGCTCCGAGGCTTACTTATGGATCTTGGAGTACAAGTTAGAGGACCGACATTACTTTTCTGTGATAATGATTCGGCACTCAAACTTGCAGCAAATCCTGTGCTACATGAAAGGACAAAACATATAGAAGTTGATTGCCATTTTACTCGGGAGAAGATCAAAGAAGGGGTCATCGAAACCAGAGGTATCAGGACTACAGAACAGCCTGCAGATATCTTCACTAAACCCCTTTGTCAAAGACAGCATACATATCTTCTAAACAAGCTAGGCGTCTTGGACATATACAAGCCACCAGCTTGAGGGGGAGTGTTGAAAGAAGATATGATTTGATTGAGGATTTGGATTGATTGTAATTGATAGAAGATGTGTTTATTTTAGGACTAGAAAGATTAGAAGAATTTATTTACTTTTTTATTCAAATCCTTTGTACAATATATACATCAATGTATCACATCTAAAGATCAATGAGAGAATACACCATTTTTCCTCAATACACATATTCCATATTTCTTCTCGGATTCGTGACATTAGTGAGTTATGATAACTGTTTTTCACATGTATTTTGCAATACATGGAGCTTGTGTAAGAAAACACAAGGAACCCCATAAATAGCTCGAGAGATATTTCTTTAGGGGAAATGACATAAATAATCCATGGATTCTAATCCAATGTGCACTCTAGTACCTGGATTTTTAATTTTTTTTAATATGATCCCTAAACTATTATTAAATGTTCAATCTAGTTTCTAAACTATATAAAATCGTTCCATGTCTTCCTTCCGTCAATTCAAGTTAACAAATCTGCTAATGTGAACCCCAATCTGTTTAAGTTTGAACAGTGGATAATAAAAAAAAAAGTTTCATGTGGATTACCAAGATATTCATATCGAATCATAATACAATAGTCCACGTCATGAAATAAGGATGGACATGTTGACGTCCTAATTTTTTTCTTCTTTCCTAAAGTAGATGGAAAAAATTATGGCTCATCGTTTTAAAAAATGCAACTCAACATATGATAACACGTCATCAAATATTGTCTGTTTTGTCATTTGAACCAAAAATAAAATAAAATTACATTGTACATTCACCAACAGTTTAGGGACGATATTGAATAAATCAAAAGTCCATAATGAACCGTATTGAACAAATTAAAATTTCAATGACATTACATAGTAAACGATAATTAAGGTATCGTTTTCATTTTTCCCTTTCTTTATACTCATAACAAAACAGCGCACGCCATGTGCATGGGAAAAAAAAGAAGGAATAAAACTTAAATCATGGAAAGAAAGTACTATTATAGATTAAGTAACTTTAAAAAATGAATTCAAATTATTATTGGATGCACAATGCTAATTAAAGTCGAATTTGGAATGTGAAGACTATATGGATAGCATGTAAATTACCTTGATATTTTCAATTTAATACGTTACAAGACATATAGCAAACACTGATATCCATGAAATTCCTGTGCATGAGCATTATTGATATTCCCGGCTGAAATTTGCCTGACAACAAAGATAGGTTCCGGTACATGCCATTCAAATATATTAATTAAAAGGCTTACTGACTGTCCATTGACTACGTAAATAAGATAATATCAATGAAATATGTGCCACGCAAGTAACACTGGCAGTAATGCCCATGAAGGACGCTAGGTTCAAGTTAGAGGGGCTTGAAACTCTCCTTGTTCGGTTATTACGAAAATTGGGGGCTGTGTCAAAAGGTCCAAGTGGGACAAATATTGGCGATGGTGATGAGTTGTCTCCGAAATATACATGTTGCATGCACTAGTTGATTTGATATGACGGTTCCACCCCATGGAGATGGCGCTCTCAACAAGAAGTGGCTAGAAACCCATCCGTCTTTGCTTCGCAAAAACAAGAACACCCCACAGCCTTTTTGCTAGATTTACCAATGGAAGGACACATACCTAGGAACAGATTAGTCCAAATAAATTAATAGAGTTGGTGAAGACAATATCAACGTTACAAAATGATGAAGGGCAGAGCCACTAGCTTTTCGATATTTTTCCATCATGACTCATGATTTATTGACCCACCAACATCTACAGTTTTATTGGAGTCCACGTTATCTACAAAAATTTAGAAATCGTTGTCATAGGGCATGATTAGTTTTTGTAAGAATTTACTCCATATTGATGTGCCCCACATGAACAAGAGGACAATGGCGACATTGTAGTATTTGAATCATGGTGAGGGAGATGACACCAAAGACATTGAATATATTAACCATACTCTTGTAGTGTAATTTGTGTGATATTATTAGAAGGACACCATTATGTGCAATTTGTTTTCTTTTTCAAACTATGTGAAGAGCTAATTGTATTTTAATTTGTTTAATTTTTTGGTAGATTTTTAATTTGTTTAATTGAATAAATTTTTTCATTAATTTTCGTCAAGTATCTTTTTTATTATTTGACAAAAATAGTTTCATTTTTTCTGAATTATTTTTATTCGGAAAAATATAAATCAATTTCTTAGAAGAACCCCACCTGGGTATGGCACGTGGGCCAACTCGACGAGAACCTTACTGCTGTATGGATTTCTATCTCCCCCAATTCTTTCTTTTCATAAGTGATCCATTAGTTGGAAGCGTGAATCTTCAACCGGATCTATAAAGCTTATGCGAGATATAGAATCGCCCACCCCACTACGACATTGCACAAACATCATTCTATGTTCAATAAAAGGAAGCCGTGAACATCACGATGGAAGTGCGACATGTGTCGTGGACTTCAGTCAAAAAGGGCAAAAGACGTGGTGATCAAGCAAAGCGTGTTTAATTATATGATTAGGAGCGTCATAAGAATTGACTAGGGAGACTTACTTTTAGACTTTAAAATATTTTAACATTGACGATAACATTATGATTTAATTAATACATCGGATATTCTTTCTACCAAACACGTTTTACACAAGAAAGAAAGCTCTTGGAACTGGATAGGCTTCGGAAATCTCCATATATCAATGCACTAAATTCAAAATCATTTTTACTATAACAAACGCCCAAGCATTACTTATTCCTTCAACATTAGTTCTACTCACCGTAGATCATTGAAACATACAATTCATACCATAATCTATAGTTTCATCCGTTAATAGCTATGTAATTTTCAAGATAATAGTCATATGTAAATGTTAACTCCATAAAAATCATAATTTATGCCTTTATTTCTGTGAATCTTATTTATTACAATGATAATGTAAAAACTATCCTGGTGGGTTGGCTCATTCATTCAGTAAGCATCTGCCGCAAACCTTCGTTAGTACATAACACTCGTATTCTTGCTTAAAATACACATATGCACGTAATTTCAATAAACCACGGTATCCAGCTCCTTCGCCCAACTTACAGAAAATACTCATCTTTTTAAATTAATATGAATTTACACGTATAAAAACACATGGTGTATTATACTTCTGTTAAAATACGTCAATTCTTAACTGGTTTAATATTTTTTATTTAATCAATCAATGATATAACATGTCAACTGCCATTCATATAGAAATATGATGATATAATATCATATTCAGATTATAAATGTATTATTTTTATAATTTCGCACCAAATAGTACAAAGTTTGGAAATTTTGGTCCCACCCAAACTAATTGGGTGGGTAAATTGAAATTGGGTAAAATTTCAATTAATGATCTAAAGTGGACAATATTTTAAATAAGGATCCGAAATGATTAAATCAATCTCAAATAATGACTTAAACTTGCCAATTGGCCAAATATTTGCTAGCCGGCGAGCATGAGACATTTCTGGCGCTGGAGTATAGGCAATTTTATCCCAAAAAAGAATATGGATAAAAACTAACAAACCCTAAAACAAAAACAAAAAACAAAACGAAAAAGCCAAATTCTAAGGGAAGACACAAAGCCACAATAAGACGCCATAGGTTCTCTAGGACCTAAGAACATATATTGCTTTAATCATGGGATAATGGTCTTGATTCACCAACAAAAGGGGTCACTATAAAATATTCTACGGGTCATTTTCTGATCACTGTCCACCATAACTTCCCAAACGATAACTCCAACTTTCTAAGTCATGCCTTCTAAGACCCACCAAACAGTCCACCCATCAAAATCATGGAAAAATTATCCAAAAAGCTCTAAACTTATTACACTTTTACCAATTCAGTTGTAAACCTTTCAAATTTTGCCAATTCAATCCTAATCCTTTTTTAAAAAAATATATTTTTCCAATTAAGTAAATCCGGCCAATTTTGGACGGAAATTGCCAACGTGAACGGCCGACTGATGTGGTATTTTTTTAAATAATATTTTGAATTTTTATGATTTTTTTATTGCTTTTTTTGCTCTTTTTTTTTTTTTTTTTTTAAGGTTTTTGGGTCTTTGGCTGCCAAGGGTCCCGGCCGACCCTTGCCGGCCACAGGCGAGGGCGTCATGGCCCTCACCCAAAGCCAGCAAGGGTAGGTCGGTGAGGGTCGACGAGCAACCCTTGTCACCAAAGCTCCAAAAACCTTTTAAAAAAAGAAAAAAAAAAAAATCATTAAAAAAATCAATATAATATTAAAATATTATTTAAAAAGTGCCACATCAGCACCAGCCATCCACGTCAGCAATTTCCAACCAAAACTAGCTAGATGGACTCAACTAGTAAAATGTGAAAAGGTTTAGGATTGAATTGACAAAAAGTAAAAATATTCAGGATTGAATTGACAAAATCGTAAGGTTTAAGATTGATTAACAAAAATGTAATAGGTTTAGGACTTTTTGGACAATTTTCTCTCAAATCAACCCAAAATATATATCATCTTTTATTTGTAATAATGAGCAAAGGAGGACGACAAACAAAAATGACGAAAGTGGGATTCTTACAGCATTGCATGCCTCTAAGACTGGCTATTGTCAGTGTATGAAATCCAAAATTTGTTGTTGCCGGTGTCGACCATCCACCTCTATCCATTTTATCACGAAGTAACAAGTATCGTGAAAATTAAAGGGGACCTAATGAAAGTCCAGAAATATTGAATTCTTGAATGGTTCCTCTTTGTAATAGCCGTAATTGGTGTTACAAAAGACAGGCCATAGGAAAGCCAACCATTGGCATGGAGGGGTCGAAACAACGAGGAAAACTTCCAGAAAGATTGATATGGGATAGGCTTAAGTAATGGAGACGGTTTAATTGGCAGAGTTGCATAGGAATATCTCTAGTCAACTCTCGGGATCATTAACTCTAACGATCAAGAGTGTTGTCCAGGCTTTCTACTGGTGAATTCATCGTTACTGAGATGGAGGATATACAAATCTAGCATTGCAGACATTTGGTAATATCAACTAAAGAAACATTTATAACTAATTGAAATATCAATTGGTAATTATAAAGGTTGGTAAACTAAGCTCTTTAAGTAAATGTTAGAAAATGATTGAAGCATTTGGCAATTCTGAAAATATTTGATAATTTTCTACAAAAGTTAGTAATTTAAAACCTTAGTGCTTTAACAAATACGTAGTGGTAAATTATAAGAATGATTTGTAATTTCCAAAATAATGTAATACGCATTTTAAGTAAACTCATTAATAGTTGGTAATTTCATAGAATAGTTAGTAAATTGCAGCAGAATGTAGGCAAGAAGCTTAATGTGGAAGTGGGACGCCATTGTCGTTTGAATAGAACCTCTGAACTTTCGTATATTTTGGCAAACCCTCAAGGAAGATACAATTTTCTTTCTTTTAGTTTATATTAATCTTGGTCTTGATTCACCAAAATAAAAAAGAAAGAGATAGGACATTAACATCTTTTCAAAGGCCTTTTCTCTTATGGCCGTCCATCAATCATAGAGGCACAAACACCATCGAAGCCAGTACAAGCCTATCCCCAGAGTGTGGCCGATAGCGTAATGTCGCCTGAGTGCATTCTTTAGTAAGGTGTTGGATTAGGAGGAAATTCGAATCATTAGTTAAAAAGATTCGACTGATAATCATGTGTGGACGGACGCAAACAAGCATGAAAAACAAAACTGTGAAGAGAAAATAGCAAGAAAGAAAGATAAATTAAATAAATAAATAAATAAGGAAACTGTTGAAATAGTGTTAGCGAAGAGTAAACATTGCGTTTGAGCTCCCCACGAAAAATAAAAACGAAAACTTTGGCTGAAAGCTGTTCGATTCAACGGAAGACTTTGAAAGTTTTATTTTGAATAGGACTGATAGATGCATTTCGTCGCCTCTTGAGGCACAAGGATCTTCAACTAGTGGCCATTGTTTATGGGTGTATGAATGCATTATGAGCTCTTTCTCTTTGAAGTGGAACTCGGGGGCCCAGAAAGTGCTATAGGGGGGAAATGAATCATGAAAGTAAACATTGGCCGGCGCCAAAGCTTTCCTAATTTCATTTTCTGCGAAAATTTTTCTGTAGTTTAAAAATTAGAGCAATCCATCGTTCTGGCATGCTTAGGCAAATCTATTTTCATCGACAGAGAGCAAGTGTTGTGTGTCCTGAGTAATAGGAGAAGAAATTATGGAGAGAGAGAGATTTCACTTACTACAAGATCGGTGGGCACGTTTATCATATAAAACATTTATTACATAGAAGTTTAAAGAACATTTCACTATTTGTTACATATTGTTCTGCGCAGTTATTTTACGCAGCAAAAAAGCCATATCAAGAAAACATAAAAACTGGGATATCTTAAACCGTTCATAGCTGGATTGTTTTTCTTCAAAAACTTAAGATGTGTGGAACATTCAGCTTTCTTTTATCGATAGAAGACAACATTAAACTTGCTTTGGATTTGTCCTCGCGCTTCATAAGCATGAGATAACAATCAGCTCTTCATTAGATAGTGTCGACATATTTCTCACGTCGACCATGCCTTCCTATCTAGGGTTGCTGTTAGTATTAAGTTGAATATGTGATGTAACTGAAAAATTTCCTAAAGATTACTTCCTTGGTCTGTTCCATTAGCGTTCTACATGTACATTGAAGAAATTGTTCGGCAAAGATGCCAAATTAATTTGCAGTCAAGGTCCCCGTTGAATCTTCAAGTTGTAGTTTACACAGCACCTGTTATTGAAATTGAAATTTTCAGGAGATGGTAAAAATCGTTATTCATTTTCCAGTCCAAAAAAGATACGGTAAAAGTTGTGTTGCCATGTGCGTAATGCATTGGCTCGTGATTCTTCTGAATTTATTACAAAGGCGCTTAATCCCTTGGCCGCAGGAGAAATTTCTAAAAGAAAGTTTAACCGGAAGTTGAAGTATCTAAAATTTTTTGTTATACTAAAGTTGCATTATAACTTATTGTTGATTTATTATTTAAATTTGAAAAGATCGTACTAATAATTTTAACCCGACCACACAAAAGGAAATAAGAAAGGATGGTAAGTTCGTGTAATAATTTCTTATTCTACAAAAAGTTCATTTTTATGGATGTATTCTTAATTAATAACTATCATTTCTTGGACCATTGCAGTGGTGGTTTTTGGTTGGAAAAAGTACCAAAAAAGTTATAAACCAATTGAGTCATAAACATTTTTACATTGGTACCAATTAAGTCCATCTAGCTAATTTATGTTGGAAATTGCTAACATAGATACCGTCGTTTTACATGGCACGACCGGTGCTAACGTGGTTATTTTTATATAATTTTTAATTTTTTCAATTTTTTTATTAATCTTTTCCTTTTTCTTTTTCTTTTTTTCCTTCTCTTTTCCTTCTTTTCTTTTTTCCATTTTCTTTCTTTCTTCCTCATCTTCCTTCACTCACCTCCGACCGGCGGAGGCCGCCGGCTACCAGCTAGGGCAAGGGTCGGGACGCCCTCATCGGCCACAGGCAAACCGGCCCTCGCTGGCCTTTGGCAAGGGCCAACGAGGGCTTGGCGAGGCCACCCCTCACCAAATCTAGCGAGGGGACACTTGCCCAACCTTCACCAGAGGCCAACGAGGGCTTAAAGAGGCCACCCCTCACCAAATCTAGCAAGGGGACACTTGCCCAACCTTCGCTAGAAGACAACGAGGGCTAACGAGCGTTGGGAAGCCCTTGCTAGCCTCGCTCGACGAGGCCCTTCCCCAGCACTAGAGATCGACAAGGGCTGGCGAGGGCGACCTTGCTTGGATGAGGCCCCTTGCCATCCAGGCGAGGCCACTCTTGGTGCAAGATCCCCTCGCCAAATCTGGGGAGGGACCTCATCCAGGCGAGGCCGGCCCTTGCTAGCCTGTAGCAAGGCTGGGCGAGGGTCTCCTCACTAGATCTGGCAAGGGGCAGCCTCGCCTAGCCCTCACTGGCTGTCGCTAAAGGCTGACAAGGGTTAGTCCGCCTATGGCCGATGAGGATGTCTTGACCCTCGCCCACACTGACAACCAATGACCTCCACTAGTCGGAGGTGGGTGGAGGAAGAGGAAGTGTGACAGCCCAAGCGACGGTGCACGGGGAGGAAGGATGGCAGTGCGTCCGCACCTCAATCCCCAGACGTGCGCAAGGAAGGGGAAGGGGCCCCTCTCTAGTCCCACATTGCTTAGGGGGGAGTCCTGGGCTTGTTTATAAGGGCTTGGGCCCCTTTAATCACGTGTTTTCTTTCAAATGATAACCAATACCCAATGTGTAACGCGTTTCACGTACGCTTCTAATTAATTAATTAATTTTGAAAATTAATTAATAAATATTAAAAATTCGCTGGCGCTGAAAACAAAGCTGTGAGGAAGGACGGACCGGTGGGCTGTGCCTCCAAAGCGGACAATATTATAGCTTGGGAGAAGGAAGGCCCGAGGGATGGCCCTCTGCCCCTACGTAACGCATTTTAAAGTCGTGAGAACTCAATATCCAAAACGGACAATATTACAAAGGGGAGGGGCCCTTTTTAATTTTTTTAATCTTCAATTTTCCTCCGATAATTTCTTTACGGGGAAGAAAGGAAAAAAAATGAAGGGGAAAAGAAATGAAGGAAAAGAGAGGAGGGGGGAAGAAATGAAAAGAAAAAGGCAAAAATTAATTAATTTTTTTAAAAAAATTATATAAAAATATAAAAATTATATAAAAATATCGTGTCACATGTGACGATTTGTTGTCCATGTCAACAATTTCCGACATAAATTATCCAGATTGACTCAATTGGTATCGATGTGAAAAGGTTTAGGTTAATCTAATTGAAAAGTTTGTAAGTGAATTAATACTTATAAATAGATTTATGACTTTTTTGGTACTTTTTCCTATATTCAGATTATGTGGAAGGTACTATTATGAAGTAAATTGCTATGAGCTACTTGTCAAATTGCACTTGTTCTCTAAATTGTCACTAGTTGGGTTCCTCGTCTTTGCTTATATCTCTGGAAAAAATCAATATATGTATGATTAGCACAGAATCTATACTTATCATAGTAGATATTAGTATCAAGAATAGTTTTTGAAATCATCAAAATTCCATAAGAATATTTTCTTAACAAGAGGCGTTGCCATGGATAAGTGGAGCCGTGCTTGAATTTCATAATAGCTTCGCTCTCTCTACCGACACCACTTACGGTGGTAAAAGCTTTGGAATGACCAAATTCGATTACTTGAATTACAAAGATTGCCAATAAGAGGATAGACACAAAGCCATTACAAGATGCCATAGGTGCTATATGACTTGAGAATAAGTATTGCTTGAGTGGCGTAGATAATGGTCTCACGTCACCATCGAAAAGAGTCACTACAAAACATTATGTCGGTCATTTTCTGATCACCGTCCACCATGACTTCCTAAAGGACGGCTCCAACTCTGTAAGTCATGCCTTTCAAGACCTGCCAAAGGTCAACCCAACAATATCAAGCCAAAATAAATATCGTCCTTTATCTGGAATAACGATCAAAGAAGAACCACTAACAATGGAGAAGAAAGGGGATGGTAACGACACTATACAATGAAGAAGAAAGAGGGATGGTAACGACACCATGTACCCATAAGACTATATGATTGGTGTCTGATCTCTAAAAATTTGTAATTTTCCGGAATTATTTTCTCTACTAATGTGGAATAGCATAAGAGAGGCTTAGGCCTTATAAGGAAACAAACATGCATGCACAAATCAACGCTCCGCCGAGAGTTTATCCATTCAATTTCCTTGTATTTTCGCTTCCTTCTACATTTTAATTCCTACAATTTCCTCTTAATATTTTTTCATTTCATTATCCTTTAATTTTCTCCTCAATTTACGTTTCATGGCATTTAGATTTGCAGATTCATCACTACATCCATGTCTCATTCACACAATTTGTGCTCGAGTGTGGAAACATGGAGCAATCTCGGTTGTTCTCCAATCGTCCAGAGCTCGGATTGGCTTATACTTCGTTGATTTGGTCAACAGTTATTTTGACACGCCAGAGAGAGAGATTTTCCTTGCTACTGATTTGGCGGCCATGAACATTCTTTTATTGAGATTAACATATTCAGGTTTAGTGAAAGTTAATATTACCATATAAGATATCTATTACATATAAGTTTATATAACATATCAATATTTCTTACATAGAAGATATTGTTCTATTTTGTAATTTTACATAGCAATTATGATGGCAATAAGAAATTTAGTTTGCACGGTTAATGTCTACCTATATGACAACATCATCTACACTATTGATAAAGTAAAACGGACTTCGTAATTTTATGGGATCTCAATCATTTTATTTGTTCCTTAACTATCCCCAATTACTTATTTTACAAATATATATCCAAAGACCAATACGTAAATATATGATTTTATGCCATCTCTCATACATTTCAAATTTTGAATTCGAATCTTTTCGACCCTATAATAACCTTCCAAGAGAATTTTAAATAATCTTCAAAAAAGCTCTCCCTAAATATGTACATATGTGTGCATTTTTTTTATTTTGGTCAATTTCAATGCAATGTGTATAACTCTCGATTTCGTGTATTCATTTTTTTTCTATAAAATGATTTTGCTTAATGTAATATTTGAATTTTTTTTTTTACTAAGTCAAAGAAAAGAGTGGTGGGACCCACTTTAAATAAAGAAAAAAAAGAAGTTGAAAAGTCAATAAAGCAAAAAGGAGAGGGGAGAGGGCTCGGCTAAATAGAACCTGAGAGGTCCCTCAACCAGAAAGTAAAGAAAGAAAAGAAGAAGAAAAGAAAGGGGAAGAAAGGAAAGGGATTTTGGCACGTGCACGTCTCGGATGCCTTGCCAAGCCGACTCAACTCCATATCGCAGCACCCGGTAAGAGATTAGGCCCTTCGTTCATCCAATTGAAGTAATTTTTGGGTTTATGGCTCAAATTCGAAATTTTTGGAAAATCAAGTAGCGAAGTCTGATTTTGGAGTCGTTGAGCCATGTATTTTTGTAGGAATGGTATTTTAGGGTGTTGTGGAACCGTGGGATTTTACGGATCGTGATTTGAGCTTATGGTTTGTCCAAAACAAAATTTCAAAGTTTCCCACGCTCAGTAAACAGTACGCGTCCAGCAGCTTTGAGCCTATATTTTATCATTTTTCGGCTTGATTTTGGGACGGTCAAGTTGGGATTCTTGTAGTATGTTTGAAAGGCTTTCTATTGACTATAAGTATGTTTGGATCGGGGTTTGGAGGAGAAAGTTAAGGTGCGATAAAGTGTTGTGCTTAAACTGTATGTTGCGAACGGCTTGAACAATTGCTTTGGTTATGCGATTTGTTAACTCGTAGGAGTCATTTTGTGAGAGTTAAGGCGTAGTTTAGTCATTTCATAACTGAGATAGATTTTTATTTTGATTTTAACATTATCTATTGGTTATTTAATAGGGTTGTGAGTTTGACGATACAAGTATCGTTTGTCGTTTGGTTGTGACAACGAGGTGAGTGGTACTATATCTTCTTTGGTTTTTAAAATCACGTCTTGATATATATATATATATATATATATATATATATATATATATATATATATATATATAATATATATTGAATTGAGAAGAGCATTTTTATTGCATAAAAGCCGGATCGAGCAATTGCCACTCTTTGGTTGATTGTGAATATTTGAAAAGCATGTTATACAAGGTTTGTGAAGAAATATATATGAAATTGGTTTGCGATTGATTTATGGAAATGTTTATGATAATTTGAGAAATGGATATAAAATGAATGATGGGCTATGTTGCAAAATGTTATTTGTTTGGTTTAAGATATTTCTGGTATTGGAGAATGGTTATTTATGCTTAATATGATTATGAATCCAGTGAGGGGTTTTTGGGATATGCATACTAGGTTTAGGATATCATTCTAGGCCAAACCATTGGCTTTGTAGGTGGAGATCTTGCCAAGATGGGAATCTTGGTCACCTTGTCACAAGACGTTGTGTCATGACCATAGTTAGATATTGAGCAAAAGATTGGTCAATGGATGGACCATCGATGTGTGTTGATATGAAATGAATCGATGGATAGACCATTGATATGTATTTTTAATGGAGATTATTCAATGGACTTGACCATTGATACTTGATCTTTGATGGTGATTTAAATGAGTTTTCATGTTAGTATAAGGCTTTTATGATAAGAAATAACTCTTATATAATTCGATATGTATTTTATCTATTGAGTTTGAGTTATAAAGTTTGGTATTGTTTTGTATACATGCATAGTGGTTACTCAATCTGCTTAGAAGATATCTACTACTCACTGAGCTTGTGATTGCTTACCCCTCTATTCCAAACCTTTTCAGGTCATTTGGTTAGCAACTAGTAGGTTAAAGAGTGCTATCAATGAGGACCTTTGGAAGTGAACTTTAGATAAGGTTTAAGGCTGCTGCGTCCTTTGGATGGAAGGACGGCCATATTACCCTCTGTAGGTTTTGGGGTGTGACACTTAATCTTTCAAATATGGCTTTCTTGCACACAATCAACACATGCTAATTTCCTAGTTTCATATATACAAAAGAATGGCGTAAGGAAAGGAACAAGAACTCATCATCGCATGGTGTCCGTTCCATTCTCAGAGCCCAACTTGCAATTCAAGTACAGCGAGCTTAGTCAAATTGCACTTGTCAAATTACACTTGTTCTCCGAATTGTCACTATTTGGGTTCTTCGTCTTTGCTGATTATTTGGTAAACATCTATATATGCATCATTATCACAACATTTGCATATATCATGGTAGATATTAATACCAAAGTTAGTTTTTGAATCATCAAAATTCCATAGAGATGTTTTCCAAATAAGAGATGTCGCCGTGGATCAATGAGGCCGTGCTTCCCTCTTTGTACGAGGTCAAAGCTTTGGAATGACTGAGTACGTTTACTTGAATTACAAAGATTCCCTATAAGAGAATAGACACAAAGCCATCACAAGATGCCATTGGTTCTTTAGGACCTGAGAACTAGTTTTGCTTGAATAGCGAAGATAATGGTCTTGATTCCCCATCAAAAAGGGTCACTACAAAACATTCTGCAAGTCATTTTCCAACCGCTGTCCGCCATGACTTCCTAAAGGACGACTCCAACTTTCCAAGTCGTGCCTTCCAAGACCCGCCACACGGTCAACCCAACGATTCCAACTTCCCAAGTCGTGCCTTTGAAGACCCGCTAAACAGTCAACCCAACGATTACAACTTTCCAAGTCGTGCCTTCGAAGACCCGCCAGACGGTCAACCCAACGACTCCAACTTTCCAAGTCGTGCCTTCCAAAGACCCGCAAAACGGTCAACCCGTCAAAATCAAGCCAAAAATTTGTTATTTCCAATAAAGAGGGATGGTGATGACACTTCGTACCTATAAGGCCATAAGACTCTGTATAGTCAGTGTATGATCTCCAGAAATTTGTTATTTCCAAAAAAAAAAAAAATTATAATAATTCGGAATAGCATAAAAGAGGCTTAGACATTATAAGGAAACAGACACACATGCACAGATCAACACTCCGCTGGTAGTTTATCCATTCAATTTCCTTGTATTTTCGCTTCCTTCTCCATTTTAATTCATATAATTTCCTTTTAATATATTTTCATTTCAATATCCTTCAATTTCTTCGCAGTTGACATTTCATGGCATTTAAGATTTGCAGATTCATCACTTCATCCATGTCTCATTCACGCACGCAATCTTGATCGTTCTCCAATCATCTAAAGTTCAGATTGGCTTATATTTGGTTGATTTTTGTCAACACTCGTTTTTGCATGGCGGGGGGAGGGGCAGGGTTACTACTAGTTTGGTGGGCACGCACATTATTTTATCGAAAGGTACTATTATCATATAAGACATTTATTACGTAGAAATTTATATAACATGCCACCATTTCTTATATTAAAGATATTGTTCTATGTTGTAATTTTACACGGCAATTATGATGGCAATAAGAAATTTAGTTTGCACGGGTTAATGTCTACTTACATGACAACATCATCTATACTATTGATAAAGTAAAGAGGACTTCTTACTTTTTTGAAATCTCAATCATTTTATTTGTTTCCCAACTATCCTCAATTACATATTTAAAAAATATATATATCCAATGATAAATACATAAATATATAATTTTATGCCATCTCTTATGTATTTCAAATTTCGAATTTGAATCTTTTCTACCCTACAATAACCTTCCAAAAGAATTTCAATAATTTTTAAATAGCGTTCTCTTTACATATGTACATATGTGTACATTGCTTGTATTTTTTTTTCTTTTGTTCAATTCTTATGCAATGTGTAGTTCTCTCAATTTCGTGTATTCTAATATTTTTCTATAAAATGGTTTTGCTTAATCTTTCAAATATCGCTTTCTTGCATACACGTCACTCGTGTGCTCGTTTTCTAGTTTCGTATAAACAAAAGAATGGCGTAAGGAAAGGAACATGGTGTCCCTTCCATTCTCTCGGAGCCCAACTTGCAATTCGAGTATAACGAGATTAGTTCAGCCCAACATCATCCTCGTTCATGGAAATTGTCCATCAAAGTTAGCCAAATGCCCTCTCGATTCCACATCCTTGGGCTTTTGGTGGACTTGGATTTTATCGAACCGAAAACATCTGCACCATATTCACATGTATCATTCTGAGCCGGAGTTTATAAGTCGATTGGCTGGAGCTCCACTAAGCCCGGTCTCGATAACACTTGGCGTGCAATCAAGAGTGACACGTCACGCCTTATGTGATTCACCCGACTCAACCCTCATTTCTTTTTTATTAGTTTTCATTATAATCCATATCCCTATTTGTCGCACTCTAAGTGGGTTTGGTTTGAATTGGTTAAGCGAATTTGTTTTTTGATATATTTTATCTTTTTATCCTTTTTAATACTTTCTTTTAAAATGAAATGCTATACACATATTTTCACATAAATGCTAAAATTATTTTGCGCTTGTATAAGCATTTGAATTTTTTTTAAAGAGATCTTTTGACATTGTACTTTACATTTTAAAGTTGGACTAGACAATTAATTGTGGGGACACTTCAATTTTCCTCTTAGCCAAGTTACTCTTTCTTCTTCTCCTTAAGTTTCCATTTCACATGTAATTTAAGAATAAGCCGATAAATTTAACTGATACATACATTAATAGCCATGGCTATACAAAGTAGAACCTATCAAGATCTCGCCAAAAAAAAAAAAAAAAAAAAAAAATCCACACATATGCATATGAATATATATTTAAATTAATCAGTTGAGAGATAGAAAAAAAAATTCAAAGATGCGAACTATTTAGGAAAGAAATTTAAATGGTTGTCAGATATTTTAGAAAGTAAAATATTTGTGGGATAAGCTGGCTGTTAATTGACTCTATTACGGTTATATCAATTTTTTTATAACACGTTATCATAGAATATACTAACAACAAGCATGGGCTTTTCAAAGAATTCTAGGAAAGTTTGTTGAAATAGGACATGCTATAGGATAGACTTATCATCATTCTCGTGGTATTATTTATTTAAAATTTTATTATCTTAAATTTTCTTACGTGAATGATCATTTATTTCATAAATTCTTAAGATAATATTATATTTTGATATGCAGATACGTTATAAGTGAAGTATCTCATTTTTATGATGTCCCAAGGTAAAGCGCCGAATCTTTCATAATTGGTTGACATAGAATGATGGGTTATTGGATTGCATCGATTGGCCTTTACTACTTTCTCATTATTTCGAAGGGGCTACTTAGAATGGCCGTTGGGCTTGAGTTGTCTCATTATTCCAACTTGTCCCGGTCAATCGAATAATACTTACTACAAATGACAAACTACATGATGCCATCGATCCAACCAAATGTTTTAACCTTTTGGGATTTCCAAACATACGGCGAGAAGGATGATGACTCGACATATTTGGACGTCACATGAGGATTGAGCATTCTCACGTTTCACACTCTGTCTACAATTTCCCTATGAATGTCCATGTTGTCTTAAGATTATGCTTACGATTACGACTCTCTCAGCTACTATAAATTCTTGAGTTATACTTTATAATAAAAGATGATGATAACCAACAAATAATGCACCAAACACCAAGAGTATCCCGAGCCCATATTTGATCAGTCGCGGAATGAGCATGAGACAAAATAAACAATCTGTGACCAATAGTCGGCGCATGCAACCTAGCTATAATCCCATGTTCAGAGAAACTCTACAAACATGTATCCAAATCCAGTCTTATTAGTCCAATTAGCCCAAGACATCACGTGCTTGGGGCTTATAAAGTCTTTGCTCAACACCAATTTGATCCCCGCACCATCAAATACAAATCAATTTACATTTGGTATATCCACTCAAATTTTAACTCATGCTTATCAGGTCTATAAAGTCGATAAAGAATTTTATTGGTCTGGAATTCATCTATGTAAAATGAGCTTTCTTTTCATAGATAACTAGATGATGCTCTATTGTCGAATCTGCATGCCACGTGTTGTCAGTATTACTTAATATTTTAACTTAAGATCGGGATTCAGTGGAAGAATGAAGCTGCATCTCTCTCTCTCTCTCTCTCTCTCTCTCTCTCTCTCTCTCTCATGCTTGCAAAAAAAAAAAAAAATTGATTTTCAGTGGGCTTTGGACGACCTAACGTGGCCCACTTTGACTTGCTTCCTGGGGCAAGTGGAGGCGAGGCCCACGATACTTTTGTGGGCATGCGTGCATGCAAAAGACAGCGATGATGATGTAGCTATTAATTTACAAATTTTCCCTCTAATAGAATATTCATAAAGTAACTCGTCGACAATTTTTTTGGGGAGAAAAAAAATCGTAATTCCTTAAAAGTAGGGATTTTTTTATATAATTGAAGGAAATTGTCTAATCAGTCATAAATATATTATATGGATGTCAATTTAGTCCTAAATCTTCATATAAAATTTCAATGTAATCATTCCAATTAATTTTCTCTAGTGACGCAGCAGTGTACCACATACGACAGGTGGCAATGATTGGACTATCACGTCAGCAATTTCCGATCAAAATTGATTGCAAAAAATTGAAATTTCACATTGGAGATTTAAGACTAAAATTGGCAAAGTTAAAAAAATAATGACCTAATTGATATCCATACAGTAGGTTTATAATCGATTGATCATTTTTCTTTATAATTGTATGTATTATGGTATTTCCCATATTTTCACATTTAAGTGTTCCACTTTTTGGTAGCATTGGAATCAGAAACTTAATGTTGCCATTATTAGAATAATTCATATATAGCTGGCTCGTCATATGATTTCGATTGCTTGGTATTTGTTGATTGGTGTGTGATGGGTAGCTCCACATGACTTTGGACATGGAAGGTAAAACAAGTGAGATATGTTCTCAACGTTAGAGATATCAAATTTATCTACAGAGCCTGATGGACTTGATTCAGACGTAATATATACACGAGTCTTTAACAAATCACTTGTGGCATAATGGCATTCCCCAGTTTATGGTCAAGCGTACGATGAAGTCAATATGTTTGAACTCGTTTTAAGCCTATGGCGTCTCTCAATTTTTGCTCCAGGTCTCTTGGTTGACTTTTTACAGACGGAGCATTTGACTTTCACTAACTCTCCCTCTCGAAGCATTTCAAATTCAAACTATTAAATGTAAAGTATCAAGTGTTGTGACATACTTTCGATCAAAATTAGGATAAAAGATATCAAAAACCCTAAACTATACCCACTATGATACATTTACTCTAAACTTTTATTTGTCACACCAAAAGACCCAAACTTATACCTATATAACAAATTAAGAAAATTATTTAAAAAGCCCTAAACTTATTCAATCTTAATCCTTTCAATTTTGTCAATTCAAACCTAAATTTTTTCACATTTTATCAATTGAGTCCAATCTAACCAATTTTTGCTAAAATTCGCTGGTGTAGACATTGGCCATCTTACGTTATAAGGTCAATGCTAACATCAACAATTTTTAATAGTATTTTATTAAAAAAATTTATTTTTCTGATTTTTCTGATTTTTCTTTCTTTTTCCTTTTGCTAGTGGCTAGGAGGGCTATCCTCGCTTGCCACAAGAACGGCCTAGTTGGGAAAGGGGAGCCCTCATCTAGGCCAAGGGAGGCATCACCTTCACTCGGCAAGGCTAGTTGGCCCAACCGTGGTTGATGTCCAGCCACAAGCAAAAGGAAGAAGAAAGGGAAAAAAAAATAAAGGCAGAAAAATAATAAAAAATTAAAAAAATATTAAAATATTATTAAAAATTGTTAACATTAATGCTAGTCATTCTAGTGTCATCGCCTGAGGTCCACATCAGTGATTTCCAACCAAAATTGGTTATATGAACTCAATTAGCAAAAAAGTAAAAAGATTTATGATTCAATTGACAAAATTGAAAGATTTAAGACTGATTTGCAATAGGTTTAGGACTTTTTGGACAATTTTCCTGTGACATATTTACCCTAAATTTGTATAATATAACACATTTATCCCAAACTCTTTCTTGTTACACAAAATCCCCCTCCCAAAACTTATACTCACATGACGTATTTACCCCCAAAAATTTGGTGTTATAGAAAAAATTTGGGATTTTTAATCTCATAAAAAAAAACTTTATAGATAAATTTTGTCACACGGATAGAAGTTTGGGGTTTTAATGTCACAAAAAATAGTTTAGAGTAAATGCCTCATAGATAAGCAAAGTTTGGGGTTTTTGTGGCTTTTTTTAAAAAAAAAACAAAAACAAAAAAAAAAACAAAACAAAACAAAAAAAAAAAGTGGTATCGTACTTCACAAGTGAACCAAAACTTGACTTCTTGTGATATATCTCTTCCATTTTTTATTTTATGCACTATTGGAGGCTATAGAGTCATAGCTTGGGCGAGGTTGATTGGTATTAGTTCAACTTTAATCTTACAAGAGAGGTGAATATCAAAATATGACAGATGTAGCGAGTCGGATTTTTAGGTTAATGCCTGAAAGAAGTAATCACGCTGAGTGCCTCTCTTCATCTTTTTATTAATAAAGAAAAGTGCAGAAATAAACCAGTGCCTATAATGCGGACATAAATTTGTTTTCATTCATTATTATGGCCTAGTTTAACTTTGTAAAGGGCCTTGGCGTCGCTCCCCTGCGAGTATATCTAAGGTCTCCCAATGGAGGGACTACGAATGCGGCGATGGGTACAGAGAGATGGAGGAGGGGAGAAAGGTTTATTAAAGAGTTTTTATTACTGAGTGTAATGTTCACTCAGAAATTTTTACAAGAGCCAGCAATCGGAGGCCGCAGCTGATCAGGGACGGAGAAAAACATAACCCTGCATGCTGATTTTGATCCTTGGTAGACCATACTCCAATGGTAATCTTTCCTGCTCTTTTTTCGCGAGAAACACAAACAGTTAACGCCCAAATCAAACGTAGCATCACTACACGCTTGGATCTGCGACTCATTCCAATATAACCAAACCAAAAATATTTCCTAAAGACACATACCAAACCACTTTCGTCTTCATTTGCTTTGGTCACCAGGCTCGTATTCTTCGACACCCTGAAAATCAGAACTTGATTATCTCGTTGTCCTATCTCGACCGCGTCAAAGACTGCAAACTAAAGTGTTCTTGACACAACAGGCTCGAAGGGATGATGGAGAAGTCTGCATCGCTACTGGAGAGAAACTGTGCGTACCGGATCAGGTCCAGTTATGGTTCGTGCGATGATAATGTCATAGTGGCTGGAGGATTGAAGGGCACGGCATTGACATTTTGTTCAGACAATGACGATAAATTGCTAGGAGTGTATGCATTCCTGATGATGCTAATATTAGCGTTGCCTTGAAGCTGTTTGGGGAAATTGAGCTTGGCCTTGGTGCCTTTGAATCTCTGAGGGCCACGATGGCGTAGGCGAGGGCTGCTACTTCGGCCCGTCAAGTGCCGAGCCACATCCGAGATGCTTTGTTCGGTCCTGTATCTCAGCAGCCCATTTGCCTCGCGGTCTTTTGCCTCACTCCTCTGTAGTGCCTTCTCATCATCCTGTTACTCTCTTCACGAACATAGGCAAACCAAAAAATGGAGGCTTGTTAGTTAGGTCAAGAGCGCAAAGTGAGAAAGCTGTAATGGAAGAACCCAAAAAAGAGCACTTGGAGGCTCAATTTCGTGTCCATAGCTGTATTGCATTGTCCTCTTAAGAAATGACTAATTATCATGAGCCATGTTTTTTCCCCCACCAATCTTTGATGTGTTTTCAAAACATTTTTAAGTGTACATAATCGTTATATTTTGAAGACAAGCTTTATCAAAATAGACCTCCATCTCCGCAATCTTGATCTGAGGTTGCTGGAGGTGCACAATCTCCGATTAAACCCGAGCCGATGCAAACAATCGGTATCCTCACATCCATTCGTGTACACACAGACAGAGAATTGCTACGATGTTGTATCCACCTTGAAGTATCTGGGAAATGATCTCTAGCGAACCCAAAAGCCCTCAAGGTCAAGGTCTTATTTTCTCTTTACTTCACTCGGATTCTCTTTAGAATTCCCTCTGGACAATGTGAATTTTGACTAATCACTTCACAAATGTTATCAAAGGATTTCCTTCGTCAAACTAACTAACTAAAATCAAGGAAACAATCAAACACATTAAACTCATAAATTCAAATTCAGCCGAGAAGAGAAGAGAAAACAAAAACTTCAACACCAATTCGCAATGACTAACTATACCGGCTAGCATCTAATACTATCCACGCCAATTCAACTCATATCCATGACTAACCTGACGCTAGAATGCCAAGACATGCAACTTAGCAGCACAGCAGCGCGAACGTAGCAATAGAGTCTAGTGACACCTGGTAAATCTTGAACGTGGGAATGTAGAACAAGCGGCACTTGAGCGTGTTGACGATGCCTGACAGAAGGCCTTCTTGGTGACCCCACCATCACTAGCACTGGAGACGGCAACCTATAGCTGCTTCTCAATGCCGGCCTTATCGATCTTGAGGTCGTTGATGGCCACGATGGCAGCATTGATGTCTAGCTTTGGCACCTCGCTGGCCTTGAGGGCACGGACAGCATTGCCCTTAAGAGGCATGGGGTACCAGTTTCTCAGATAATACTAAATTCCAGATATTACAATACGCATTGAACCGAAATTCTTGGACAATTTTTGTCACTTTCAAAGATCTCTCGAGCTATTAATGGGGTCCCTGTGTTTTTTACACGAGCTCCATGAATTGTGTGATACATGTGAAAATTGAGTTATCATCACTCACTAACATATGTCACATATGGTATTAGTCCTAGCAAGACTCTAGGATTGCTTCCCCAACTGGCAAGTACAAAAACATGATATGCGCAATAACAAGAACAACTTACAAATTGATTTCAATTCTCTAAAATAGATACGCAAATAGGAAATTTGTTCATTGGCCAATACAATAAGTTGTGGTTAAATTGTTTAGGTGTGTAACAATAACAAAATAGATATTGCATTCTTATCAACGCAACCACAATTGCTTA
Source organism: Eucalyptus victrix (assembly GCA_016097545.1). NCBI lineage: Eukaryota > Viridiplantae > Streptophyta > Magnoliopsida > Myrtales > Myrtaceae > Eucalyptus > Eucalyptus victrix. The sequence continues at coordinate 36,699,380 of CM027841.1, read as the reverse complement.
AAGCTGAAGCGTTTGTGGTCAATATTTTCTATGTACATCTAAATGCCGAGAAAGCACGTGAATTTAGGGCAATCCGCCGCGTTCAGACCAAACGGAAGGAAGGGTGTTATTATCTTTCACGAGGAGTATAAAGGCTGCGTTTGGCAATTAGGATAAAATTCGAGATAGGATAAAATTTATCATATCCTGTATTTTGTACCTACTCAAGACAGGATAAAAAAAAAAAAGGATATAAAGAGGATATAAACCAGATAAAAAAATTTCATGGAAGAAGTGGGATAAAGGTAAATAGAATTTCTAACATCCATAATAAGAAAGTTATATATTCGAGTTTAATTATATTTTATAAAATAATTCCAATATATAAATATAAATAAATATTATATTTTAGGTATTTTAGTATTTTGGTTATATTAGTATAGTCTACTATTTAATAAGATTGTATTAGAGAATGATGGAAGGGGAAAAATAAAAAAAGAAATTAATTAATAAAAGAGAGGAAAATAAAATAAAGTAAGCAAGAGTGTCGCAAGAGATTTTTACTATCTCTATTTGTAAAAAAACAAAAAATTCATTTTTATTAATGTCTCATTTATATCAAACAATAAATATGATATAATGTAAATATATTCAAAATCCTCTAGATTTCATATCTTACCCTATTCAATCCTATTTTTATTAGAAACGACGGCGTGTCAAACTAATTGGGTCATTGTTTCTAGATGTTGGGCCCACCTATTAGAGAAACGCATCACAAAGTATAGGTGATTGGCTCCAAAGCTGGAACTTGAAATTTAACCTATTGTAACCGATTCTCATTTTTTGAACCTTGAAATCTATCATGTTTGCTTGGAATAGATTCTAGAACCTATCCTTTTTCTTTGATCCAATCCCAGTGTCTAACCAAGGATTTTTTTTTTTTCCTTTTCTTGATTCATTTTTTACGGCAAATCGTGTGAGTTTATAAGCAACAGAACAATTTGAAGTAAAAAAATGAATAACAGGAATTCTCTATCCGTTAAAAACAACAATCTATAAGATAAACATGCAGTCATGTATAATTACAAGCAATAAAAAGTTCAAACACGTAACATAACGAATTAATTATAAAACTCATTTCCCCATTAATCCATAAAAATTTAAGAAGAGGAAAGACAGGCAAGAAGTTTCGAAAAAGGATGAAGGATGAATAATGAAGAAATGCTAAGATTAAAATTTATGAGAAAAAGAAATTAGGATTTTAACTTTTTAGCTTATAAAACCAGTTTCCAAATCGGGGTGGTCCAATTCAATTCCCCGGAGTATTCACTTGAAACCAATTCTCAAACCTGCTTTTTGAAGAGATCTGGTCCGATTGCACTCTCCTATCGCGAAATTGGACGATTCATTTTGCATACAGAAACTTTTCTCGATAACCATCTCCATTGACTTTCTCTCATAAAAATTTTCCTTCGTCTTCTCAGCATCAAGATCTGGTGAACATTGAAGCGAACCACGAATATTCAACGTGGAAATTTCGTGGACGGGCATGACTTGGAAACTTCTATGACTTTTTGCCGGATTGGCGCAGTGTTTGAGAACAATGCATTTCATCAAAAAATTGATCATAACGCATATATTTTATTCTCCTTTTCTAAGGAGAATTTTACACGGTTTCATGTGAAAATTTTATAAATCAAGAAGGATTGAGGCAAGTGTGAAATCGGACTAGATTAAATTTGATACAAAAAAAAAAATCAAATCAAGTTTAGTCTCTTCCTCTTATAAAATTGGATCTCATAAATTCTTAAAATTTTTCTATTAACTAAACCTTCATTTCTTAAAAGAGAAAAGAGAAAAGAAGATAAACTAAGAGCCTTTTTTTCTCTCGTTAAAGGAAATACATTGAATAGCGGATTTCAATCCATTACTCGACTTGAATCCTCAACGGATGTGGTGACCGGACAAGACTAATGGGCATGAAATTTCTAATTATGCTTTAGGATTTGGAAAATATTTAAACTGCATTTGGTAGTCAGGATAGAAAAAAATTTGTCATATCATACATTTAGTGTCTACTCAAGACAGAATAAAATCATATATAAGAGGAACATAGATCGAATAAAATTATCCCATGAGGAGGTAAGATAAAAATAAATAGGATTTTTAATATCTATAATAGAAAAATTATTTTTCTGGAATAACAAACTTCTTAAATTAAAAAAATTAAAAGTATATTTCAATATAAATAATATTTGAATTATAATATAAAAAATTCAAAATAAATAAAGTAATGATTTCATTTTTAAATTTAATATTATATATATATATTCAAATTTAATTATATCTTATAATATAAAGGGAAAATTCTAAATAAGGACCCGAGTTGACCAAATTTCTCAAATGAAGACCTTAAATTAACTTTGTATCAGATAAATATCTAAAGTAAACCCATTGTCTCAAATAAGGACCCGAAGTGGTTGAATCAATTCCAAATAAGAACCTGAGCTTGCTGGTCAACCAAATATTTGCTGGCTATCAAGCATGTCACATTTCCAATGACCAGAGTTTGGACAATTTTGTCCAAAAAAAAAATATAGGGAAAATTAACAAATCCTAAAACAAAAACAAAAAAACCCTAGGTTTTCTACGGTCTCCTCGTTCCTTGTACCCATCATCTGCAAAGTCAAAGACCGAAGTTCTCCCATTCCTTATACCCATCCTCCGCAAAGTCGAAGACCCAAATTCTCCGCTGGTTGAGGCTTGAATTCAAAAACAAGAAGAAAACCATATGCTTCTTTCTTTGTTTGTGGAGACCCAAATTCTCCATTGATCGAGCAAGGCGAGGAGCGACGAGAATCGAGTCGCGATGATGACCGGGTAGCGATTTGGTTGAGGAGTAGCAAGGGAGAAGAAAGAAAAAAACATAAAAATTTAAATAAATAACCTAAACTTAATTAATTTAGAATTTTCCCTTTTTTTTCCAATCACAAATTTATGACAAAATTGCCCCTATTTTAATCGCCGAAAAATGTCTGCCGGCGAACTAAGATTCTCAATAGATATTAACTTGATTACTTCGGGTTCTTATTTGACACAAAATTCACTTTGAGTCTTTATTTGAAACAATAGGTCCACTTCGGGTCCTTATATGACATAAAATTCACTTTAGGTCCTTATTTGAGAAATAGATTCACTTTGAGTCATTATTTGGAATTTTCCCTAATATAAATTCAAAATGCAAATATACTTATATTTATTACATATTTTAGGTATTTTTACAATATACTATTTTAGTAAAATTTAATTAGAGAATGATGGAAGGGGAAAAGGAAATTAAACAAAGAGAGAAAAATAAAATAAAAAAATAGCAAATAAAGATAAAGTAGACAAGAGTATCATGAGAGATTTTTACCATCTGTATTTGTAAATTTTTAGGTTCATTTCCATTAATATACCATTTATAAAAAATAACATAAATGATATGATGTGAATATATTCAACTTTATTATAATTGATAGAATATAGCGAAATCCCTAGATTTCATATTATATCATATCCAGCCCTATATTAATTAGAAATCCAAACGGCTAAACATAGCCTTAATGTATTCTCATTGTCAATCAAGACCAAGAAATCCATTTGACCGAAGTTGGGAAATTGCGAATAACTATGGCGTCGTTCACTAGCTTTCAGTTTGACTAGCTTTCAGTTTGAGTCTAAGTTCTTCTGTGCAGTTTTTGTTGTGCAAGCATTGGAATTCAGTCATTCCGAAGCTTTAATTAATGTAAGTTGTATTAGCACAGAGGGAATTTCTTCTAAAATTCAAGCAAGGCCTCGTCGACCACTGTTGAAAATCTTCTCCGAGGCTCATTCCCCACTGCCATCGTTGAAAAATAATCAATGGCTTAAATCCCTGGACGAATCTGACAATTATTGGTCGGAAGGTTAGCTTTTGAAAAGGGACTTAGCCGATCTTGGGGGAGGATTTCCGGACCAAAATACAATGCTTTTGTTTGTTCATAAAGTAATATAAAGAATATTGATGTTTCCGACAGCAATTTCAATGGTGACCCACTCAGATCAATCTCGGTGGGCAAAAATTTCCAATTTTTGTGCTATTTAATGGGAAATAATTTAGACAAAAAAAAGGGAAATAATAAAATAGTACATGCTATATCATAATTAAGAATGAGCAGTTGACATGCTATATCATAATCATAATTTCTATATATAAATAGCAGTTAACATGCTATATCATTGAATGGCTAAATAAAAAATGTCAAGCAAGTTAAGAATTATTTTAACGGGAGTATAAAAAGCAACGTGTTTTTATACGTGTATAATTCGTATTAATTTCAAAAGGTCGAATATTTTCCATAAGTTCGGCAAATGAGTTGGAGACCGTGGTTTTATTGAAATTACATACGTATGTGTATTTTAAGCAAAAGTACGAGTTTTATGTACTGAAGATAGAGAAGTTGGAATCACGTTCTTCCACAAAAACCAAAATAAATGAGCCAATCCACCAGGATAGTTTTTGCATTAGCCTTGTAATTGACAGGATGTTCGGAAAAGAAGGCAGCGTTTATGATTTTTACAGAGTTAACATTTACGTATGACTATTATCGTGAAAATTACATAATTGTTAACAAATGAAACTATGGATTATGGTGTGAATTGTATTATTGAATGGTCCGTGGTGAGTAGAACTAATGGCGAAGGAGTAAGGAATGCTTGGGCAGTCGTTATAGTAAAAACAATTTTAAATTAGTGCATCAATATGGGAGATTTCCGAGGGTTTATACCAAGGAAATAACATAAAACGTGCTTGTTAAAAAGAATATGCGATGTTTTAGTTACATTATCATGTCGTTGATGTTAAGATATTTTGGAGCCTAATGAAAGTAAGTCTCCCTAATCAATTATTAGGTTAAGATATTTTGGAGCCTAATGAAAGTAAGTCTCCCTAATCAATTATTAGGACGCTTCCAACCATTTGCTTGATCACCATGTTAAGATCTCCCTTTTTTGACTCAAGTCCATGACACATGTCGCACTTCCACCATGAAGTACGCGGCTCCCTTTCACTGAAGATAGAATAATGCAATGAATGCACAACGTACAACTAATAATCTACTTATAAACTTAAAATTCATGGTAATTAGGATTCGGTTCGGGTTCATGATCGACAACCTCGGATGACTATTTTTACCCGTACGAACATCCCCACTCGGATTTGTCGAAGTGTTAGGCAATCCTGGATTTTACTTAAGCTTTATATATCTCGTCACACGCTTCCAACTTATGAATCATTTGTGAAAAGAGAGAATGGGGGAGATAGATATTGACGTGGCAGGGTCGAGCCATGTTTTCTAAAAAATTGATTTAATTTTTGTTAATGAAACTAATTTTTTTTCCACATGTTACAAAATAATAAAAGGTTTTGAAAGAATATGAATGGAAGATACTTAATCAATCAAATCAAATAGAAAGACAACTACAGCTTCATATAATATGCACATCAGGAGCACATAACTGTGTCCTAACAACGATTCACCAAAAGAGAATGTCCAATACGTTGCGCGTTTGATGCGTGTTCCTCCCCATGATTTGAATCCTGCAAATGTCGTTAATTTCCTCTTGTTCATGTTGGGCACGGTCCGTTGGGCTCAAATTTTACAAAACCAATCAATTCGAGGACAAGCTACACCTATTGTCTTTCAAGATCCATTGGCTAGTGCACGTGGACTCCTGTAATACTATAGACGCCGATAGGGCCAGTAAGTCATGAGCACGGAAAGAATCGGAAAACTAGTGGCTTTCCTCTTCCATCATTGCATAGTGCCGTCATTGTCTTCACCAACTCTAATAATATATTGAGAAAACTCCAAATAAGAACCTAAAGTACTCTCGTTTTTTTCAAAAAAGAACCTAAAATAGACGTTATTTCAAATAAGAAACTGAAGTTAACCTTGTTTGAATAATGGTGAAATGGCCATATCGAGTCTCAAAAAATGACATGAACTCATTGTTTAATAACAGGCAATCTCGTCTTTTAAATTTTTTTTTTTATACTTTTTTTCTTTCTTTTTTATATTTTTTCCTTCCAAAAAACTATAAAAAAAATTAAAAATTAAAAAAGACACAAACAGGAGGGAGGCTCCCTCTCACCTATGGCCGATGCCCCATCACTAGTGGGGTAGCGATAGTCGATGAGGTCGCCAACACTTGGGCGAGGGCTAGTGACCCTCGCCGACTAAAAGTGAGGACTAGCAAGCCTTTGCTAGAGATGCAAAAGGACAGCGAACCTCTCCCAGATTTGGGCAAGGGTCGCCTGCCCTCACTCCAACTTGGGCAAGGGTTGATGGCCTCGAGCAAGCCGAGCAGCCCTTGCCCAGTGCCCCTAAAATTGGGTGGTGTAAGGTCTAAGGGTGCTTGGCGAGGATCACCAACCCTACGTGAGGGCCAACGACCCTTGCCCAAATCTAGGAGAGGGTCACCACCCTCTCTTGTCTCACCCAAGCACTAATAGCCCCACCAATCCATCATCGCCACCCCATTGGCAATGAGTGGCAGTCACAAGTGAGAGGGGGCCCTCCTGCCTCTATTTTTTCCTTTTAAAAAAAATTGTAATTTTTTAATTTTTTAATTTTCAATCTAATTTGATTTTAATTTAAAATGTATTTAAATGAAAACATCCTTGATCAATTGAAATTTTTTGCTAGCAAGACTAAGCCCTTATTTGAAACAATCATAATCATTTCAAACTTTTATTTTATACTAATATAGTCATTTTAGGCATTTATTTGAAACAATATTCACTTCATGCCTTTATTTGAGAAAATGAAAGAATTTTCCTAATATATTTGGAGTAGTTTGTTCCCAATATTATCTCCAACACATTGGTAGATGAAGATTGTCACGCCCCAATCCTCCAAGCATGTGCCAATCCTTTCTTAATTGATTAATAGTGTCGTCCTAGGACGCATCGCTGACCCATTCATTTAATATACACATGCGGAAGCATATAAATAATCCCCAGACAATAAAACAATGAGATAGGAAAGTAAGACCAATTTTTCACAAAATACCTTTTTTATAAACACACAGGTTTATACATAAAAGCCTACAAAAAGAAATCAGCTTTCAACAAAAGGGGAATGTCCTAGGATTAGTTAGTCAAACATGCTCGCCGATTCTCCGGGCTTCACCTTATGAACTTCGGGCCTCGGGTTCCCCACCGCTTTCAACTAGGGGCCTGAAAATGGTTATACAATAACCAGTAAAACAACGCCTCAGCAAGTTCTACTCCTTAAGACCCGATTAGGAAGCCAATATACCCTAAAGGTTGCCTAAGCACAACACGCGTCAGATGACTTACTTTAGCCTTAGTTCCATCCTGTAAATCAATTTTATTTACAGATGTCTTATATCACATCACTCAATCGACGTAGTTGATTACATGTCATCTCGACCCTTTCTTGGTCGGTTCATCTCGTTTGCTCAAATTTAATGCTGAATTACGGCTCAGCGAGCACGGCCTACATAGTCATCTCAAATACTCAAATTAAACGTTGAATTACGACTCGGCAAGCATGACCTGCTAAAACTTTGGCAGTAATGCTGAAGTACGGCTCAGTAGGCACAATCGATTCCAAATTCGATGGTAATGCTGAATTACGGCTCAGCATGTACAACCAATTCCAAGTTCGGTGGTGGTGCTAAATTACGGCTTAACGAGCACAACCTAGATTAGGTAGTAACCTACGGTCCAATGGACATAACCGTACTTCGGCAGTTTTCTTGATCTAACCCACAATGTCATACAATTATTCACCTACGGCCAACAACATTACACTTCTTAAATAAATTTTTCAATCAACACATTATCTTGGCCTATTTTCCTCGGGTTAAGAGTGCCCGATAAAAATGATTGTGTGTGGGTACACGGTCGATTTTAGCCAAAATATAGTAATTTCAACTTTATGAATATCTCACTAGTTTCAACAGATCATTACATATTTTTGGCGTTATAAACCGATGCCCGGTAATTTTCCAATCAATTACCAAAATTAAATAATTTAGGAATAAAATCCTAAAATCAGAATTAAATCAATTTAGCACGATTTAACACTAAAATAAATAAACAGACCGCACTACGATAATCAGCATAAAATTCCGATTGTCGGTTATCACAGCCTAATTTCTGGAAAATAATTAATTAATTACAAAAATTATTAAATAAAAGCAATAAATCCAACTTAGACCCGTAATGCCTAATTGGACGTCGGAACGGACCGGGAAAATTTCTGAGACTCGTTCAATAAATAATAACATGAGTCTACTTGGTAAGTACACTAACCATTTACCTAACATGCATCAATAAGTCTCTAATTTAATTACTCTAATTTAATCTATCCACCTAATTGCATTTAATTAAATCTAATCAACCCCTAAGCATCATTAGCATACTAATAAGGGATTAGTGAGCAAAACTCACTTGATTAGCGATCCGTTTGGTTCAAAACGTCGGGAACGCAATGAGAACCGACTTTCTCCAAACCGGACCAAACGTTTGAGGCCCGGAACCACCTCAAAACAAGCCTTGAAGGTGGCTGGATACCCACAAACTCAGCCTCTATTTTGAGCTACAAAAACAAGGAAACAAGGGCTGGTTCGGCTTTTGTTTCTGCTTGCTGGATTGCAGAAAGGAAACTAGTGGCTTCAACAGTAAAAATGGACCGATTAGAGCTCTAGTGAGCGGGTGGTTGGCAACCGGTGGCTCCCAAGGTCAATGGGGGGTGTGCCGGTGGTTGGAATGAGCAAAGGAAGGGTCAAAATTGGGAGAAACTCGCAAAAAATGCGAAATAGTTCACTTGGTATGGCTCCAAACGACCGGCGACTCCGTTCAAGGCGAGGTCAGGCTTGATGGAACGGTATGGATATCCTCGTCATGGCGATGGGTGGTTCATTCACTAATTCATCCGAGAAATCGATTTTTTACTCGGATCTTTAGCAAAAGGTCGACTGGAGCATAAACTGGAAAAAGTGAAAATAGATGAGGAAAATGGTCTGGTGGTGGTGTGGCTGCTCCGGCGACTTCTTTGGCTGCTAGTGGTCTTCGAACAACAAGGATGGAGGGAGATGGAGGAGTGGTGATGGCCGGTTGGCTTGGAGAGGAAGAGAGAGAGATGGAGTGAGAGACAAGCTTAGCTTTAGTGGGATCTCCTTGGCCAATTCTTCCAATGCTTTGTCCCATTGACTCTTTCTTGGCCAAGTATGGTCCCTTGGCCCTCCTTCAGCCAACAAGGCCTCCATCTAGAATCTTATGGTGGTCCAAATGTTAAGGGTGGTGGGGGCATACGAAATTCCAAGCAAAAGGCTTTCAATTGGACACCCGTTCATGCTTAATTCAATCAAATTCAGCCTCAACAAATCCCGTTGTCAAGTCAATACTCAATCAAGTATTTTTCCTCATCCCTTGAACCATCTTGCATCCCAAATTCGCAATAAAAAAACGGTCCCTGTCTTTTTCTAAACAAAAATGGTCCTATGCCGACTTTTTCCCAAAAAGTCTCGGGTTGCAAAAAATCTTCTCGAGATTAAATCGACGCTCCTAGAATTTATTGTGACATGATAGAACTTTCAATTTCTAAAATCGGGTTCAAATTCGCAATTAATTTCAATCCGGTGCATTTTTAGCGTAACCTAGGCTACTTGATAGCTTTTAGAAATTTTTAGTGCAAATGATCTGTGGTTAATTTTCTTTGAGCCACAATGTATCACTTTGACACATTAGAAACTTTTTGTGGTCATGAAAATCTCAAGATTTTAATTACAAGCACAAGGTACCCAAAACGACAGAAAATCGGTCTAGTGCCGATCGACGAGAATTTTGTAATTAGGTGGAATCACCCACACTTTGATCACACATCTCAATCGAATCGACCTATCCCTGATCTCTTATCAATTTTGACAATGCCATAATGACCCTTGCAGACTAGCACGGTCGAGCAGTCAACTTTTGGTCGAATTATCAAGTTCATTGCATTAAAATCTCTTAACGACTTCTCTAGATAGTCTGGTTATTGTACGAGTGATCGGCTCTAAGAATAGCACTATAGATGCATCGATGAAAGGCCCAATTTATTCCATTGAAAACAGTATTGAAAATTCAGGATGTCATAAAGATGCTGACCTAGCAAAGGTTGTGGGGTGTTTTTCTTCTCAGAAAAACCATACATTTTTCTGGGCACCACTTATAGTGGGTGATATCTTAATCCATGAGGTGTGTCGTGACCTACCCCTTGGTACGGAGGGAAATATGTTCAAGGATATTACTTAAAATGTGAGCCTACAACCCTAATTTTAGATGTAGACTCTCCCAAGCCTATACCTTACATGATGTTGGGTATTCAAATTGACGTTATAAGAATTTTCTAATAAGGATTCGCCACTAACTTATTGAAGTCGGCTAAAAATAAAGTGAAGAATGGGAGCATACTTCACTTCCTATGCAACTAGAAAATCTAAGATCGGAGACTTGATTATACTAATTAATTAATTAATGCCCTTTCAATACCTAATCTTGTTCATTTCAAAAAGATTTATGTCAAGCAATCTAGATTGGTTTTAAACATATTCACTAACATATGAGGTGATCACGCAGATGCACAATCATTAAAATAACAATTAGCAACCAAAGAAGGCAAAGCAAGGGTCTAACGCTAAGATAAAAATGTTATGGTAAAGGTGAACGATAATCAATATAATAAAAGTGCTCAATCAAGAGTGTTCGTCTCTTAGAACAATAGAAACTCTATGATAAAGTCATAATGGCTTATTCAATTTTTTAGCACGATTTTTTTTTTTAAATGATTTTCCCACAATGTTAATAGAAGACTACCCAAAAAAAAAAACTAATTTTAAACGTTTTCATGACTTTATAACAAAATAATTTTTTATGGAAATTTTAATTAATTTATAGTTATTTAGTTATTTAGTTATTTATTTATTGTTGTTGTTATTATTCTTATATTTTATTTTAAAAAAATTAAAATTTTTATTTGGAAAAGGCATCAAGCCGGGCTCGGTGCCCGAATCCGGGCCTACCGATTTGGACCAATTCACAAGCGGACTCCCACATTGAGCCCAATTTGGCCTAGGCCCTAAAACGAACCTAACCCCAAAAGCCCAGTTCACCTAAAAGTCCAACCAATCCCGCCTATGCCTTAAACTGATTCTGGCATAATCAAATCCAACGCTAGCTCTCTATTTCCATTGACCCCACCTCAGGCCCAACTCTTATTGTGACGGAAATCAGCACAAAATCCCATAAAAGAAACCTAAGCCGAGCTACCATCTAGGCCCTTTATGCTCTAGTAGCCCCTTTCACGCCACCCGAGAGTGAACGATGATTCTCAGCCTAACCACACTCCAACTCCAGCAGCTTTGGACTTTTGGGGCGCGCATGACAAAATTTCTGCTCCAGAAATTGATTTCTCAATTTCTATTCCCCAGACAAGTTTCTAAGCAAAGAAACCCGTTTGATAATGACTTAAAATTTCTATTTCTGGAACAAAAATCCATTTGATAACAAAATAAAATTTCTATTTTTAGGAATAGAAATTGATTAGATAACAACATAGGAAATCCTCAAATATAAAATAATAGTTGAAATAATACTAATACATTACAAAAGGTGAAAATACAATTTCATAGAATTTCCGGCATATTATTATCCAACTAAGGAAAACAGGACAAACAATGCATCGATTGAGCTCAGCGAAAGAACAGCCAAGAACAGCGAAACCCCTCCAAGGAAAACAGAACAAACAATGTGCAACCCGAAAACACCAGATAGCAACACAGCACGCATCGATCGAGCTTGGCGCAAGAACGGCCAAGAATAGCAAAACCCCAACCAAGGAAAAAAGAACAAACAAATCGCACAGAGAGAGAGAGAGAGAGAGAGAGAGAGAGAGAGAGAGAGAGAGAGAGAGAGAGAGAGAGAGAGGTGCAATCCAAATCCGAATGGGGACGCGGACGGAGGAGGCAAGTTCGATGGGACGACCAGAGCAAATTGGACGGTTTGAGGACGGCGACAGCGAGATGAGTGACAATCTGACTGGCAAGAGGACAGCAACGGCGTCAGAGTCAACAGTGGCAAGAAGGATGGATTTAGAGTCAACAGCGAGGATGGACAAGTTGTTCGGAGTCGACGGCGCTAGGGTTTGGTTGAAGCATTGAGAGGAGAAGGAGAAGCAATGCCCAAACAGAAAAGCCCGTGAATGAAGAAGGATGCCCAAATGGAGAAAAGAAAAAATAATTTCTATTTTTACCTTACCAAAAAAAAAAATCTATTTCTATTTCGAAACTCGAAAAGTTAAAAATTCCAAATTTTCGATTTCTTCGATTTTTCTATTTCTAGAATAGAAATCTATTTTAGAAATAGAGAAATCAAATTCGTTACCAAACGGATTTCTATTCCAAACCTGTTCCAAAGAACAAAACAGAGAAATCGAGAAACATAAATTTTATCATGTGCGCCCTTAGCGACGACGACGTCGCTGAACCTCGGAACGGCCTCCCCCTGCAACCGAACTCATATACCGTCCAACGCCGGCTATCCAAACCGGTCACCAATATCGATGAACCAACCCATGGAGAACAACCAATGCACGACTTGGAGAGACCAACTTAGACCGACATCCCACGTGACTATGGCTGCCAAGGACGAGATGATTACCCCGGGCCACTGACTGCCATGGAAAATCACTGAAACAAACAAACATGGAGAAAACAACACAAAAGAAGGCCATGGCACCTTGATTGATGAGCAAAAATTCATAAAAATACACTTAATAATAAATGAGACTCTTAACAGCACTCCAGCCACACTAGCGTGCCTCAAACTCGAAAGAAAAGGCGTTGTGCTCACAGGTTCACCTGAGGGTCATTTCGTCGAACATATGGTGAGTTCGGAAGATCTTAAGCATTTTTTAGAACTCGAACTCAGGTCTAGACCCAAAAAACATCACCACAAAATGCTCGACATCAAGCACCAACTAGTTAAAAAGAAAGCACTCAAGATCTAGAGACACCAAATTCAATCCTTCCTTAAAACAGAATAGGGCGAGGCAAAATGGGACTTCATGGGAATGAGTTTCGACTGCGGAAATCCCTATCCGACCCAGAGATAGCAGCTATGGGGCGAGCTCGGGACGAGTCAAGCTATGGTCGACAGCTTCGCGATGTCCTCAAGCCAAGATCCTCGGGAAACTCACGGGAGGTTTGGTGCGGGGTTAAAATGGAGCTGTAAACTCAAAGGCGTCGGACGGAGCTCAAGCGTGGCCAAGCTGCCGGAGAACTCCTTCTCGCCCTTCGATTTTACTCTCTCAATCGCTCTCTTTTTCAATCTCTCCCCCCGGATTCCCTCTCTTCCTCTCCCTCTCTCCCTTTTTCACTCCAGGCCAGGAAGACGCTAGCTGCCTCTGTACGAACCCGTGCCACACGACATTCTCCGCGGCGTTCTTTGCACCATGCACCAGCGTCTTTCATCCTGTGTTGCTTGTCATCAGTCCACAACAGAGAGGAGAGAACGTGAAGGGAAGAGATAAGCGGACCGGGCAAAAAAGCTAGGGAGATAGCCCGGCCTGCACAAGGGAAAGTTAGAAGAAGATCAAGAAAAAGGAGAAGGGGCCGGACCGGTCTAGCCCCGGCCCAGCCTCCCCCTTTTTCAAGAAAAAAGATATTTTTAATACACAATGTAATTTAATAAAAATTAATTTTGTTTAAGGGTTAGAAATTAATCTCTAATTTTTCATATAATTTAAAACCAAAATAAAAATGCAAAGTTTAAGTGTCAATAAGGTAGAACTAATTGTATTAAATTGACCAGCATATATAGCACACATATTTTGAAGCCGACCTATTGCCATTGCCAATATCTGTTCCACTTGAATCTCCTCATCTAGTCTTAAGGGTGTCAATAGTTAAACTGAACCAAATCACATCCCGAACTAATTATGAACTAAACCAGAAACCCGTTCAAATCGGTTTGGATCAATTTGGCTTTCCATTTCCCTTCACACCCAAAATTGAGTATGAACTGAACTAAGAAGAGATACTTTTAAGTTGGGTGTTCAGTTTTTATCAAGAATTTTGGTTTGGTTTGGTAAACCCGAATGATCCAAACCGGAAAAAAAAAAAAAAGGGTTATTTTTCCATCATTCACGAAATCGAAAATGCACAAAATTTCAGTTCTATTTTCCAGTTTCTAACACCCCTACTTAACCCCGCACTTTCCTAACATAGAACAATGTGAATTTCAAGCCCCTCCAATCGTGGATGTGAAAAATCAATCGAAATGTCCTAATACTTGAGGAATTTTGACTTCATGGCCACCGCTAGTGTGACACCAACGCTACTTGCATAGCATATATTTTCTTGCTAATCTCTTTGTTACGTGGTTAACGGACAAGCAATTATAAACAAATTGTTCACTCAGGGCGCGTTTGGTAATGATTCTGTTCTCGGGAATTAATTCTGACGATAAATGATTATTTTTGATTCTGTTCCCAGGAACTGATTTTGAGTAAAAACACGTGTTTGGTAACTATCTAAAATTTCTGATTCGGAATAGAATTGCGTTTGATAACGTGTTTATTGATTATGTTCCAAATTATTTTTAAAATTTTTAAATAATTTTTTCTACTTTTTTACTTTTTCTTTTCTTTTCGTTTCTTTTTCCTTTTTTCATTTTCTTTTTTCATTTTTTCTTTTCTTTGTTTCCTTTTTCTCCTATTTTTCTTCTTCTTTTTATGGCCGATCGCCGGATCGGCGGCCGGCCGGACGAGGGCCGGTGACCTCACCGAGTGTCGCCGGCCCTCGGCAAGGCCCCCTCGTCGGCCCGGGCGAGGCTTGCCCGGCCTCGCCGGTGGACAGCGGAGCCTCGCCGGGCCGGGCGAGGCTCACCGGCCACCGGCCGGGCCTCGCCGGGGCGGGCGAGGCCCACCTGGCCACCGGTCAGGATAGGCGGGCCTCGCCCAGCCCCACTAAGGCTCGGCCTCGCCAGATCTAGCGAGGCCGAGCCTCGCCGATGGACAGGCAGGCCTCGCCTGGCCCCGGCGAGGCTCACCGGTGGTTGGGCAAGCCTCCGGCAAGCTTGCCGGACCTCGCCTTGGCCAAGCGAGCCTCCGGTGAGCTCGCCGGACCGGCGGCCGGCGGCGGGCGACGGTCGTGGGATGGCCGAAGGAAAGAAAAAGGGTTTTATTGTGTTGATTCTTTTTCTGATTCTCGGACGCAGAATCAATTTTTTTTTTTATTCTCAAATCTTCTCCAAAACTGATTTTGGGAACAAAATTGTTCCCGGGAACAAAAATTTTACCAAACGCGATTCTCGTCCTAAACTAATTCTGGGAACAAAAAATCAGAATCAGTCACTGTTTGGCATGTTGCCAAACAGGGCTTCAGATACCAAATATGATGGGATAATTTGAAGGTGAAAGTCACTCACAACTCACAATACTTAAGTAAGAGAAGGAGACGAAGTGGCTTTTTCTGTGTTTTCTTTTATTTCACTTTATCGAAAAGGATTAAAATACTCGCTTTTAAATAGGCTTACAATAGGATGTTGACCAAAGAAAAAAAAAAGGCTTACAATAGGACACTTAAATGACCCGAAAATATATCTAGTATTTCAAAGAGATCGATTCCTAAGAATGTACAAAACATAAAACAAGACATAGAAACGCAAACAAACACTTTGAAAGCAACGCTACAATAAAGACTTGTGCATCAATCTTAGGAGCTGAAGAAATATCGACATTAAACTTGTACATCGACAACAAGACAGCCAATCGACAACCACTAACATCAACAACTTGATTAGTGAATCAGTAACCTCTTTGCATAATCAGCAACTTCCAATGAATTTGGTTTAATTATTAACATGGACGGCATTGCTCCGGGCGTCCACGGCATCGTGCTTTTCGGCGAGGGCTTTGCAAAGCGAGGAAAATGGGGAAAAAACGACTGTTTCGTCCATCGCGCGAGAGGTCGGGGAAGGAAGGAGAGAACGAGAGGAGAGAGAGAAGAAGCGAGATTTGCAGAAATGAAAGCCAAGGGAAGGGTATGAGCCGAGTCTAGTGAGGAGTGAAGAAGAAGATGATGATGGTAGCGGCGGCGGCGGCAGCATGCAAGTCCTCTTGGCGATGCTGAGTTAAAAAAGATATCTGCTTTTAGAGAGGGAAGTGAGTGAGAGGGGCATATTTTTGGGATTCTTGTCATTTTTTATGGAAATTATGATTATTTCCATAGAGGAGTTGAACAGTAACATTCAAGTATATAGTCAAAAAAAAAAAGATTATTGTTAGACTCTCGAACGTTACGAAAATTAAATGATTTAAAAATTATTTTCTTAAAAATAATTGGATATAATTTGTTGTTGATAATGAAAAAAAATATTGTCTAGTTATTTCAAACGATACTAGTGATTATTTTAGGAAAATATTTTTCAAATCATTCATTAATTATGAAACGGACAGAGTTCATTTATTATGAAACAAACAATCTTAGAATAACAAAAAATGTATGCATTCCCTATTGAATGAATGATATATATGCTTAACTTAGCTGTGTAACCAAATGATTCCATATGTTAATATTTCAATGCATGTAACTTATTCGTTACACTAAAGATGAATCTAATAAAAGTGCATAGACAAAATAACTTTAATTTATATGAATATAGTATAGCAATCTCTCTAAGTGTCACCTTTAAGTTTGTCACTTAATATCGTCAAAATGAGGCAAGAAAACAGTTTGATGTCCCGACTAGCGATATGGTATGTCCAATCATGGTAACAGTAGCAAAAATGTGAGGTTGCCTGAGTGCATTGTTTTTTAGTGGTATTGGAGAAAATTAGGGATAAGTGTAGAAACGAAACTTGTTTGGTTGATGGCTAATTGAGGACTTTGGTTTTAATTTTGGTCAATTGAGGAATTAATGCTTTAAAAGGCCACGATCAGGTTTCGTGGTCTTCTTTGTGAAATTCAAGCATAAAAAATGATACATGACAAATTATGAAATATTTCACGTGGAAACCATGTAGGATTTTCAACTCTTGAACATCGATGGCCAGTTTAAGATTGGATTGGAGCCTTTTTTTTAAAAATCTTCAGTTATTTATTCATTAAAATAAAATCTTAGTATCTCAGTTGATCAGTGGCCAAATCCTTAAGTTTGTTTCCGCATTTGTCCAGAGAAAATAAGAATCATTAATCAAAATATTGACTGACAATCATGCGTGGAAGTAAACAAGCAAGAAAAATCAAGAATACTGTGAGCACGTTATCAAATACATATTTGAAAATTTTGGTCTTTATTTTCAAATTGTGTTATGAAAAATTGGATCGGCAAATTATTTGGCCATTTAATTATTAGCAAGTTAAAAATGACATAATGGGTTTATCTATGTCAAGTTCAATAACAAATTATTAATTGCATTGATAGCAAAATAATCTGAATATATTAATTTTGCCTCTATTTATTTTTCCAACATTGTACATTATTGTTAACTTTATCGGTTTGTGATTTTTTGTATAAGGATAATTAGTTTGGGATAAATGTATCATACAGTGCAAGTTCAGGTTTTTTGTGAGATGGAAATTAGTTTTAGATAATTATAGCATGGGGTAACGGTTTGGCATTTTAATGGTAGTAGTGTGAGAAAAATTCAGATAAAATATATAGCATCATGTTTATAACAATAGAGTTTTATACGAGTACAATCTTAGTTAGTAAAATGAAGAAACATATCAACAAGCTAGGGAAGTTGGTATCCTAGTACTGGCCCTTAAGTGGGTACGTGAAAACATGCTTTTTACTTCTTGATAGCATCATTAAAAGATTCGCCAATGGCTCAAAGAAATTATCGATAACATATTACCAGCCGAACAAAGTTTCAATTTTTACCATACCGATGAGTATACTTGTCCAATTTTGACTCACACAATCGGCTCATTTTATACACATCTTATTTTATAGGACAAAAGCAAGAGATTATTTTGTTGTTTTTTTATAACCAAGTGGAAAGAAAGAGTAGTGTTGGAGAATAATGAGCACAACGTGTTTATTATTTGAAGCTTCAATAGCAATCATCCAACATGAAGAGAAAAATTATGGATTTATTGCAATCAAACTCGCGTTTGCCTCCAGAATTTGATAAGTCAATTTGTACTTCATCCACAAATCAAGGCACCGTCTTTTGTGTTGGAAATCTTCCAAATAAATTTGTTACCACGCAAGCTTAGTACTTGCCAACTGCATGAAATGCTGTGTCTTTTAAAAAGTTCACCTTCCAGCCTATTTCCAAAGATGTCAGGGAATCTAAGCCACCAGCTACTTTCAAAAGATGACAGTGGAGAATAAGCCATGGCTATCATCATAACTAATCAAGATGCTCGAGGTTTGCTGAAGTTTTGAATAAGGAGGGATAAATGAATTTATGGAGTTTTAACATGAATCAAAGAATTTTTTATTTTTTTTTTTGGTCGAACAAATCAAAGAATTTAACTGAAGTGAAATTGACATGCAAAGAGACTGAAGCCTCTTCCAAATGACATCCCATCGATAAGAAAAACCTAGGAAGGAAAGCATGTGGCTAGCACTTAACCCTTCTTTGGGGTTGACAAAGGAGGACATACGACAGGTCCAAATACCTCAAGTTAGAAACTGTCCACTCCCACCGGAGGTTCTCTTGTTTAAAATGAAGTCATGCCTTGCAAGACCCGTCATAGGTCAAGAAACCTAAAACCACTTTTCTTCACATTGCGAGGGAAAAAGAAAACGGAAGGATTTATGAGCAATGTCGTCCAATTACTTTCTATATTCCTTGCCCTTTGTCCTCTGCAACTTAGAAAAAAAGAAAGAAAATGAAAAAAAAAATTATGTTTACGTTTGCCGCAAGTGCACTGTATTTTACAATCACAAAGCACCGTGAGATTTTCCTCCAGAGGAATCATGAATACAGATGCAATTATTTTCTAGACTGAATAGGAATGAACTGGCAACCGTCGCCGGCCCCTCCAGCGATGGGTGGCAGCGGTCACGGCAGAGGAGGAGCCGCTGATTTTATTTTCTTTTTTTTAAAACAATTTTTAAAATAAATTTTAACTTTTCTTTTTAGTTTTTAAATCTATTTTTAAAAAATGAATAAAAATAATTTAAAAAATCCACGTGGAAAATAAAATATTATTTAAAATGCCAAGTCAGCATTTTTAACAGAAAAGGCTCACGGTATTAACTTTAGGATTCGATTGAAATAATTTGATAAGTTTTAGGACTTAATTATACTTTTTGCAAGTTTTAAAACTCAACTGTATCTTCGTGACAAGTTTTAGGATTTCTACAGCACTTATCCCAAAAATAAATCACGGGACTAGCCTCATTAATCATAGACAAGATCCCGTCAAAACAATTGGGAATGGGTCTAGAAATGTTATTATGTGCTAGGCTCAAGAATCGGAGATATTTAAGTTGGCAATATTGGGGAGGAATGTCCCCAACAAGTGATTTTTCTCTAAATTGATCATTGCCAAATCTGGAGATTGTGGCCCAAATGGCGGTAACCTACCTGTGAATTTATTGTCGCTGAGATCAAGGACCAGCATTGTCTGCATATTTGACAAACGGTTTGGGATTTCTCCAGTAAAGCCATTCCCGTGTAGGCTAAGAACGTGCAATGGCCGAAGATGGCACAAGGATTTTGGAATCTGGCCATTTAACTTGTTATCCCAAAAAACAAATATTCCAACACTTGCGATGCTCCCCAGCATCGAGGAAGTTTCCTGAACAGTTGATTCTTTGAGAGATTAATTCCATACGGCCGATTTAACTCACACAAAGAATTTGGAATGCCACCGGTGAGATTGTTACCGTCAAGAATCAGCTTTCTTAACTGTGGCATCTTGTCTCCGATATCTTGGAGAACTTGGCCTCTTAGCATGTTGCTTGAGATATCTAAAATTTCAATGTTAGAGAAAATGTCACAGAGCCAATCAAAAATGTCGTCTGAAATGTTCGCATTTGACATCCTCAAATAGGTAACGTTCCCTGTGTTTGAAGCCATTTTGGAAATTTAGGTCCTACTTTGCAATCTGACAAATCTATCTCGCGAACTTGGAATGGTGGAACCCAGGTAGAGCTTATATATAATATGAGCTAATTGGAAGAAATGTCTATCCCGATCAAGGTTTTGAGATTTCCAAAGTGAAGTTCGCTTACAACTCCATACAAAAAATTCCAGCCTAGTAAAAGCTGCTTTAGATTCGATAGTTGCCCAATACTTTCTTGAATGGTCCCACTCACTTTGTTATTTCTAAGATCAAAAGTTCTTAGAGACACCAGCTCCACCAAATCAGCAAGAATAGAACCAAAAATCAAGTTCAATGAAAGATCAAGGTACTCTAATTCTTTCCAATCTCTGAATTGATTTGGCAAGTCGCCACTAATATTATTCTTGGAAACATCAAAGATCTTCCACTTACTTTGTACCCAACCAAGTGAATCACCTAAAATATTGGAGATATTCCCATTTAAGAAGTTACCATTTAATCGTACCGATTGCAATTTGCAAAGACTGCTCAAATTTTTGGGAAAATCACCTCGCAGCAAATTCCAAGACACATCCAAGAAGACAAGCCTTTGATTATTTTCGATGATTGTTGTGGGAAAAAGGCCTTGGACACCACCAAAAAATATCGAATTCTCACACAGGTTGGACAAATCAATATGTTCTAGCTTGCTAAAGTTATAGATCCATGGGGGAATAGAACTTAGACCATTGGGCCCGATGCTAAGAAATCTAAGAGATGTGAAATTGGCTTGCAAAGAGCTAGATATATCTTGCAAGCCACAACTGCTTAATCCTAAATATTGCAAAGATGGTAGCATGTTAATGGAACCAAACCAATCTTTGACCTTAGAAAGGTCAACACCGAACATGTGCAAATATTTCAAGGAAGATAATTTCAACACCCAGGCAAAGTTGTTCGAGGTTAAATAACCCATGTTGAAGTTACTACTAAGATCCAAGTACTGTATTTTGGAAAGGTTATTGAGGGCCTACTTGGTAACGTTTTTATTTGTCCCGATTTCTGTTCTTTAGTTCCATGGAACAAAGAAAAGAACATAAATCTATTTGGTAACGCCAACTTATTTTTCTATTCGGGGAATAGTAAAGTGGCTGTGGAATATATTTGGAACAAAAACAAGAAAAAAAAAATAGCTTCTTATTCCGTGAACAATTTCTAGAAATAACTTTACCAAAAAAAAACAATTTCTAGAAATAAGTTCTTTTTTTTTCTTTTCTATTTTTCTTTTGTTCTTCTTCCTTGTTGCGGCCATCACCGGCCGCTTGCCAACCACCAACGCAATTGTCGGCAATGGTCGCCGCCACCTATAGCCCACTAGCCATCGCCCATAACCCATCGGTTGACAACCGCCATCGTCCGCTGGCAGCCTGTCGCCACCAATTGCCACATGATCACCACATGACCACCACCTTTTGCCGCACGACCGCAGACCATTGCCGCCGACCATCGCCCACAACCCACCAGCCGCCACCCCCTCCCGCGGCTGGTGGGCAGTGGACAGCAATCCTACGACAGCGATCGGCATCGACAATCGTGCAGCGGTCAAATCAACTGAGATAATTCCTCTTCTGTATTGAATTATCTCTGGACGAATCCTCCGCAACATAGGCAAGATATACCCCCACCGATAAAATGCCAAATGAAGACTAATGGCCATTTCTTTATTTTGCATATGTTTGTCGCAATTCAGCTATGCATAATCATATTTGGTTTTCAATTCAACTGAGACAATTCCTCTTCTGTATTGAATGATCTCCAAACGAATCTTCCACAACATAGGCAAGATCACCCTCACCAAAAAGGGCATGCATGGTAACGTTTCTATTTATCCCGATTTCTGTTCTTTTGTTTCATGGAACAAAAAAAGAACATAAATTTGTTTGGTAATGCCAACTTATTTTTTTATTCTAGATTATAGAAAAGTGGCTGGAAAATATATTTGGAATAAAAACAAGAAACATAAAAAATAAAAAAGTAGGTTCTTGTTCCCAAGAACAATTTCTAGAAATAAGTTCTTTTTTCCTTTTCTATTTTTCTTTTGTTCTTCTTCCTTGTTGCGGCCACCGTCGGCTGCTTGCCAACCGTCAACCAACTCCGGCCACCCGTAGCCACCGTCAGCAATCGACCACCGGCGACTGTTGGTGATGGTCACCGCCGCCCATAGCCCACCAGCCGCCACCCACAGCCCACCGACTTACAACCGCCATCATCCACCAGCAGCCTCCCACCACCAATTGCCACACAATTGACGTACGATCGCCGCCTATGGCCGTATGACCCCAAATCGTTACGGCCGACCACCGCCGCAAGACCGCAGCCCACAACCCACTGGCCGCCGCCCCCTCTTGCGGTCGGTGGGCTATGTGCGATGATCCTGTAGTGGCGGTCGGTGGCAACAGTTGGTGGTCGTGCGGCCGTCGTGCAATGGACGTGCAGCGGTCATGTGACGATAGGCGGCAATTGTGTGATCGTCGCCATCGCCCATAACCCACCAGCCACCACCCACAGCCCACCGGCTGACAACAACCATCATCCACCAACAACCTACCATCGTTATTTGCCACACAACCGCCTCCTCCGACCACACGACCGCGGATCGTTGCCGCCGACCACCACCACAAGACAACCACACAAAGCCCACTGGTTGACACCCCCTCCTGCGGTCGATGGGCTATGGGCGGCAATCCTACAATGGTGGTCAGCGGCAACGATCGGCGATCGTGCAGTAGTCGTGCGATGGACGTGCGGCAGTCATGCGATAGTCGTGCGACAGACGTGCGGCGGTCGTATGGTGATCGTGCAATGATAGGCGGCAGTCATGCAGGGGCAAACAGCAATCAGCGGTCCGTGAGTAAGAAAAAAAATTAAATAAATACAAAAATTTATAAATTTTTACCGAAAGCATTTCTATTCTTTTTCTATTCCAAGAATAGAAATTTTGTATAGTTACCAAATTCTTTATTTTACTCAGAAATTGTTTCCAGAGTAGAAATAGTTCTCCGGAATATAAATGTTACCATGCGCACCCAAAGCTGCCTAGGAATATCTCCATTGAAGCTTGCATGTGAAAGGTTTAGATATTCCAATTTTTGAAGAGAAGCGAAGAACATTGGGATTTTTTGGGTTGAAAAGTCATTGACACTGAGGTCTAGATATTTCAAATACTTCAATTCTGTTAAAGAAGGAACTATGTTACCTCCCAGCATGCACTTATTTGAAGGTATGAAGACGTCGATATCGATCTCTTCTATACATGGATTACGAAGATCAAGTTTCAGGACATGGCCAGTTTTCTTGTTGCATTCAACTCCTTCCCACTTGCAACATTCCTCTCCAATCCATGACAATAGGCGTCTCGAAGGATTTGTGAGACCATGCTTCAATTTTAGAAGAGCTTCCCTCTCTGCACCAATACAACTTACATTGGTTGAAGTGTTGGAATGACTGAATTCAATTACTTGAATGACAAAAATTGCCCATAGGACAGTAGACACAAGGCTATCATAATACGTCATAGGTTCTTTGGGACCTGAGAACAAGTATTGCTTTAATCAAGTGGACAATTGTCTTTGATTTAGCAAGAAAAGAGTCGCCATATAATATTGATGCGGTCATTTTCTAACCAATGTCCACCATGATTTCCTAAAGAACGACTCCAACTTTCCAAGTCAATGTCTTCCAAGACCCGCCGGCCAAACGGTTTATCCATCAAAATCAACCCAAGACATGTATCCTCTTTAATCTTTGTAATAAGGGTCAAAGGAGGACAACACACAAAAACGAAAAAAGAAGGATGTAGATGGCACTGCGTGCTTCTAAGACTGGCTACTGTCTTCTCCAATTTATTTAAGCAACCCTAGATTAGTAATCCATCTATGATATAAATGCAACGGAGAAACTTGGGTGAAAACCTCTATGTAGCTGGATCTCCACTTTTACTGTGGAAGGTTTTTCATTTTTAAGAGGGTTAATACCCTCAATAACCCCAAACTAATACACCTGTGACAAATTTACCCCAAAATATTTTTTTTATCATGAAAAACCCCAAACCAGTACACCTATGACAAATTCACCCCAACTAATCATAAAAAATAAAAAAACCATAAACTGATACATCTATGACAAATTTACCCCAAACTAATTTATTCAACCGCAAAAAACCCCAAACTGGTAAATTTGTGACAAATATACCATCCGCTAAATTGGATTAATACCACAAAAAAATCACAAAAATTGTAAACTGTGACAAACGAAGTTTAAAATCTCAAATTAGTATACTAGTCAACTGTCATGTGTCATTTAACTTAATAATTTGACAGTAGAATTTAACGAAAACTAAAAGAAGGTAAATTTGTTGCAAATATATCAGTTTGGGGTAAATTTGTCAAAAGTATATTGGTTTGGGCTTTTTGGTGGTCAAAAAAAATAGTTTTTGATAAATTTGTCACATGTGTACCAGTTTGGGGTTTTTCGGAGTATTAACCCTTTTTAAGAAGACAATCTCTCCATTAGAATGACTAGTGAAATAGCTGACTAGTGAAATAGCACACTCATGTTAAAAAGAAAAGCAAAATTTCTTTTATATGTAAAGGAAAAAACCAGGAAATTGATTCAAATGGTTATTGCATTACATGAAAATTGGAAAGTTACTCTCACTTTTTCATTATTGTTTCTGTAAAAACTATTCTGCATGCCACATATGAACGATTTTATTGTTCCGAATGGATCCTAATTTTTTGGCCAAGTTACGTTGGAAGAACCTCTTAGATCTTTAATGTACTAGATCTCATATATGCCTTTTGGACTAGATAACTAATCTCATAAATACGTTCAATTTTCCGCAATTAAAATGGCAAGGAGAGGTTTTTTTGACAATGATAACTTTGAAAAAAAAAAACTGCTGGAAAAAAAGAATAACTTGTGACTTTTTTCTCCACGTAACATTTTGGTAATTTATCAAGATTTTTCTGAAATCATCAATTTTTTGCAGTTGGAAAATTACCAATTTTTGTACTAACTTACCAACTTTTGTTTGCATAGCTTACTAGCGTTTCAATTTTACTAACTATTACATGAAATTTTTAATCTAAATTAGAGTAGTTTACCAACTTTTGTCCATTAAATTATGAATTTTCATTTGAGTTGCCAACGTTTAATCGTTCTTTCCTAATTTACTTAATTTTTTATTTAGTTATTAAAATTTATTTGCTCTGATTAGCTAAGTTGCTAAGTCTTTTTAGAGATTGATAGCCCATGTTAGCATAGCTCATCAACAGAGCTAATTTTCTGTCATCCAATGTAAAGAAAGAGAGTAGTGTTGAAGAATGAGGACAACGGCGACATTATATCATTTGAATTATGGTGAGGGACACAGCTCCAAAGACACTAAATTTATCAAACATACTATTCTGATGTAATTTGTGTGTTATAGTTACAAGGACACCATTATGTGCAATTTGTCTTTTTTTAAAGTATGTGAAGAGCTGCTTTTATTTTAATTGGTTTAATTGAATAAGAGTTTTTCGTTAATTTTCTTCAAGTATCTTTATTATTATTTGACAAAAAATATCTTCATTTTTTAATTATTTTTATACGAAAAAATATTAATCAATTTCTAAGAAAAACTTGACCCGGGTCTGGCATGTGGGCCAGCACGACCAAGCGTCCAAGTCGACTACCGTGCGGATTTCTATCTCCGCCAATACTTTCTTTTCATCAATGATCCATAAGTTGGAAGCGTGAATCTTCAACCAGACAGAATCGCCCACCCTACAACGACAGTTTCGAGGGAGGATGTTCATATGGCTAAATCATAATTACCGAGACTTGTAAGTTTATAAGCAGATTATAAGACATACATTGTACATAGGTTATTCTGTGTTCAGTGAAAGGAAGCCGTAAACATCATGATCAAAGTGCGATATGTGTCATGGACTTTAGTCAAAAAGGGGAAGATATTAACGTGGTGATCAAGCAAAGTTATTCGCACGTTCTATGTTATCGATCGAAGTGCAATATGTGTTTAATTAAATGGTTAGGAGCATCACAAGAATTGACTGGGGAGACTTACTTTTAGACTTAAATTATTTTAACATTGACAGTTACACGATAATTTAACTAATACCAACGAGAAGGCACTAAATCTTTTCCAAATCCTAAAGCAAGATTAGGAATATCTAAGTCATGCCCATCACAACCCGTCCGGTCAAGCCATCAAAGACAACGAGACTTCAAAGTCTTGTTTGTTTATAACTTATTAACTTTAAAGATTTCAACAATTTAACGATAATTTATTGTATCTCCAATGTACAAAGTTTCTATCCACATATATTTGCTTTAGAAACTTGAAAACAAAATGTAAGTTGTCCTTATTATTGCGCATATCATCTCTTTATTGGTCAGGAAAGCAATCCTATAGTCAAGCTAGGACTAATGCCATCTAGAACATATGTTAGCGAATCATGATAACTGTTTTTCACATGTATTTCGCAATACATGGAGCTTGTGTAAGAAAACACAGGGAACCTCATAAAGATACTTGAAGAAAATTAACGAAAAACTCTTATTCAACCAATATCGACGAACCAACCCATGGCGAACAACCAACGCACGATTTGGAGAGACCAACTTATACCGACATCCCACGCAACTATGGCAGCCAAGGACGAGATGAGTTACCCCGCGCCACTGACACAAACAAACATGGAATAAACAACACAAGGGAAGGCCACGACACAGACGATCAACAACACTCCAGCCACAGTAGTGTGCCTCGAACTCGAAAGAAAAGGTGTTGTGCTCACAGGTTCACCTGAGGGTCATTTCGTCGAACATATGTTAAGTACGGAAGATATCGAGCATTTTTAGAACTCGAACTCAGGTCTAGACCCAAAAAACATCACCAGGGAATGCTTGACATCAAGCACCAACTCAGTTAAAAAGAAAGTGCTCAAGATCTAGAGACACCACATTCGGTTCTTCCTTAAAACATAATAGGGCGAGGCAAAATGGGAGTTCATGGGAATGAGTTTTGACCACGGAATCCCTATCCGGCTCGGAGACAGCGACCATAGGGCAAGCTCGGGACGAGTCGAGCTATGGTCGACTACTTCACGATGTCCCCGAGCTGAGATCCTCAGGAAACTCATCGGAGGTTTGGTGTAGGGTTAAAACGGAGCTGCAAACTCGAAGGCGTCGGCCGATAGTCGTCGGACGGGGCTCAAGCGTGGCCAAGCTGCCGGAGAACTCCTTCTCGCCCTTCGATTTTTATCTCTCAGTCGCTCTCCTTTTCAATCTCTCCCCCGGATTCCCTCTCTTCCTCTCCCTCTCTACCTTTTTCACTCCAGGCCAGGACGACGCTAGCTGCCTCTGTACGAACCCGTGCCGCGCGACATTCTCCGCGGCGTTCTCTGTACCATGCACCGGCGTCTTTCGTCCTGTGTTGTTTGTCATCGAGCCACAGTCCACCACAGAGAGGAGAGAAGGTGAAGGGAAGAGATAAGTAGGTCGAGCCGAAAAGCAGAGGAGATGGCCTGGCCTGCACAAGGGAAAGTTAGAAGAAGATAAAGAAAAAGGAGAAGGGGACGGGCCGGCCCAGCCCTGGCCCAGCCTCCCCTTTTTTCAAGAAAAAGATATTTTAATCATCTTTTTAATTTTTTTTAATACTAGTAATGCAAATGTTCCTAATGTTTATATGATGTAATTTAATAAAAAATAATTTTTTAAGGATTAGAAATTAATCTCTAATTTTTCATATAATTTAAAACCTAAACAAATATGCAAAATTTAAGTGTCAATACGGTAGAACTAATTTTATTAAATTGACCAGCATATATATTATACATATTTTGAAGCCAACTTATTGCCATTGCCAATATCTATTCCACTTGAATCTCTCCATCTAGTCTTAAGGGTGTCAATAGTTAAACTGAACCAAATCACGTGCCCAACTAAGTATGAACTAAAACCAGAAATCCGTTCAAATTGGTTTGGATCAATTTGGCTTCCGATTTCCCTTCACGCCCAAAATTGAGTATGAATTGAACTAAGAAGAGATACTTTTAAGTTGGGTGTTCAGTTTTTATTGATAATTTTGGTTTGGTTCGGTAAATCTGAATAATCTAAACCGGAAAAAAAAGGGTTATTTTTCCATCATTCACGAAACCAAAAATGCACAAAATTTCGGTTCTATTTTCCAGTTTCTAACACCCCTAGTTAACCCCACACTTTCGTAATATAGAACAATGTGAATTTCAAGCCCCTCCAATCGTGGATGTCAAAAAATCAGGCGAAATGTCCTAATACTTGAGGAATTTTGACTTCATGACCACCACTACTGTGACACCAACGCTACTTGCGTAGTATATATTTTCTTGCTAATCTCTTTGTTACGTGGTTAACGGACAGGTAATTATAAACAAATTGTACACTCAGATACCAAATTTGATAGGATAATTTGAAGGTGAAAGTCACTCACGACTCACAATACCTAAGGAAGAGAAGGAGACGAAGTGGCTTTTTCTGTGTTTTCTTTTATTTCACTTTATCGAAAAGGATTAAAAGACTTGCTTTTAAATAGGCTTACAATAGGATACTTAAATGAAGCGTAAATATATCTAGTATTTCAAAGAGATCGATTCCTAAGAATGTACAAAACATAAAACAAGACATAGAAACGCAAATGAACACTTTGAAAGCAACGGTACAATAAAGACTTGTGCATCAATCTTAGGAGCTAAACAAATATCGACATTAAACTTGTACATCAACAACAAGAGAGCCAATTGACAACCACTAACATCAAAAACCTGATTAGTGAATCGGTAACCTCTTCGCATAATCAGCAACTTCCAATGAATTTGGTTTAATTATTAACATGGACGGCATTGCTCTGGGCGTCCATGGCATCGTGCTTGTCGGCGAGGGCTTTGCAGAGCGAGTAAAATGGGGAAAAAACGACTGTTTCGTCCATCGCGGGAGAGGTCGGGGAAGGAGGGAGAGAACGAGGGGAGAGAGAGAAGAAGCGAGATTTGCAGAAATGAAAGCCAAGGGAAGGGTATGAGCCGACTCTAGTTAGGAGTGAAGAAGAAGATGATGATGGTAGCGGCGGCGGCGGCGGCGGCATGCAAGTCCTCTTGGCGATGCTGAGTTAAAAAAAGATATCTGCTTTTGGAGAGGGAAGTGAGTGAGCGGGGGATATTTTTGGGATTCTTGTCATTTTTTTACGGAAATTATGATTATTTCCATAGAGGAATTGAACAGTTACATTCAAGCATTTAGTCAAGAAAAAAGAAAAGGAAAAAGAAGACTATGGTTAGATTCTTGAACGTTACGAAAATTAAATGATTTAAAAATTATTTTTCTAAAAATAATTAGAAATAATTTGTTATTGATAATGAAAAAAATATATAATCTAGTTATTTCAAACGATACAAGTGATTATTTTAAGAAAATATTTTTTAAATCATTCATTTATTATGAAACAAACAAAGTCTTAGAGTAACAAAAAATTTATGCATTCCCTATTGAATGGATGATATATGTGCTTGAACTTAGCTATGCAACCGAATGATTCCACATGTTAATAGTTCAATGATAAGTGTGTAACTAAAGATGAATCTAATAAAAGTCCATAGACAAAATAACTTTAATTTATATGAATATAGTATAGCAATCTCTCTAAGTATCGCCTTTAAGTTTGTCACTTAAGATCGTCAATTGCTAAAACGAGGCAAGAAAACAGTTTGATGCCCCAACTAGCGATATGGTATGTCCAATCATGGTAACAGTAGCAAAAACGTGAGGTTGCCTGAGTGCATTGTTTTTTAGTGGTATTGGAGAAAATTAGGGATAAGTGTAGAAACGAAACTTGTTTGGTTGATGGCTAATTGAGGACTTTGGTTTTAATTTTAGTCAATTGAGGAATTAATGCTTTAAAAGGCCACGATCAGGTTTCATGGTCTTCTTTGTGAAATACAAGCATAAAAAATGATACATGACAAATTATGAAGTATTTCACGTGGAAACCATGTAGGGTTTTCAACTCTTGAACATCTATGGCTAGTTTAAGATTGGATTGGAGCCTTTTTTTGAAATCTTCAGTTATTTATTCATTAAAATAAAATCTTAGTATCTCAGTTGATCAGTGGCCAAATCCTTAAGTTTGTTTCCGCATTTTTCCACAAAAAATAAGAATCATTAATCAAAATATTGACTGACAATCATGCGTGGAAGTAAACTAGCAAGAAAAATCAAGAATACTGTGAACACGTTATCAAATACATATTTGAAAATTTTGGTCTTTATTTTCAAATTGTGTTATGAAAAATTGGATCGGAAAATTATTTGGCCATTTAATTATTAGCAAGTTAATAATGAAATAATGAGTTTATCTATGTCAAGTTCAATAACAAATTACTAATTGCATTGATAGCGAAATAATCTGAATACATTAATTTTGCCTCTATTTATTTTTCCAAGATTGTACATTATTGTTAACTTTATTGGTTTGTGATTTTTTGTATAAAGATAATTAGTTTTGGATAAATGCATCATGCAGTGCAAGTTCAAGTTTTTTGTGAGATGGAAATTAGTTTTAGATAATTATGGCATGGGGTAACGGTTTGGCATTTTAATGGTATTAGTGTGAGAAAAATTCAGATAAAATGTATAGCATCATGTTTATAACAATAGAGTTTTATATGAGCACAATCCTAGTTATAATATAAAATGAAGAAACATATCAACGAGCTAGGGAAGTTGGTATCCTAATACTAGCCCTCAAGTGGGTGCGTGAAAACATCATTTTTACTTCTTGATAGCATCGTTAAAAGATTCGCCAGTGGCTCAAAGAAATTATATAACATATTACCAGCCGAATAAAATTTCAATTTTCACCATATCGACGGGTAGACTTGTCCAATTTCAACTCACACAATCAGCTCATTTTATACACATCTTATTTTATAGGATAAAAGCAAGAGATAATTTTGTTGTTTTTTTTATAACCAAATGGAAAGAAAGAGTAGCGTTGGAGAATAATGAGCACAAAGTGTTTATTATTTGAAGCTTCAATAGCAATCTTCCAACATGAAGGGAAAAACTATGGATTTATTGCAATCAAACTCGTGTTTGCCTCTGGAATTTGATAGGTCAATTTGTACTTCATCCACAAATCAAGGCACCGTCTTTTGTGTTGGAAATCTTCCAAATAAATTCGTTACCACGCAAGCTTAGTACTTGCCAACTGCATGAAATGCTGAGTCTTTTAAAAGTTCACCTTCCAGCCTATTTCCAAAAACATCAAGGAATCTAAGCCACCGTCTACTTTCAAAAGATGACAGCGGAGAATATGTCATGGCTATCATTATAACTCTGATCAAGATGCTCGAGGTGTGCTGAAGTTTTGAACAAGGAGGAATAAATGAATTTATGGAGTTTTAACACGAATCAAAGAATTTTTTTTTTCTAGTCAAACAAATCAAAGAATTTAATAGAAGTGAAATTGACATGCAAAGAGGCTAAAGCATCTTCCAAATGACATCACGTCGATAAGAAAAACTCTAGGAAGGAAAGCATGTGGATAGCACTTAACCCTTCTTTGGGGTTGACAAGGACGACATATGACAGGTCCAAATACCTCAAGTTAGAAACTGTCCACTACCACTGGAGGGTCTCTTGTTCAAAATGAAGCGGTGCCTTGCAAGACCCGTCATAGGTCAAGAAACCTAAAGCCACTTTTCTTCATATTGCGAGGGAAAAAGAAAACGGAAGGATTTATGAGCAATGTCGTGCAATTATTTTCAATATTCCTTCCCCTCCGTTGCTGTAGATGTGTTCTGATAACATATTCCCAGCCGAACAAAGTTTCAATTTTTACCATACCGATGAGTAGACTTGTCCAATTTCGACTCACACAATTGGCTCATTTTATACACATCTTATTTTATAGGACAAAAGCAAGAGATTATTTAGTTGTTTTTTTTATAACCAAATGGAAAGAAAGAGTAGCGTTGGAGATAATGAACACAACGTGTTTATTATTTGAAGCTTCAATAGCAATCTTCCAACATGAAGAGAAAAACTATAGATTTATTGCAAACAAAGTCCACCTTCCAGCCTATTTCCAAAGACATCAGGGAATCTAAGCCACCATCTACTTTCAAAAGATGACAGTGGAGAATAAGCCATGGCTATCATTATAACTGATCAAGATGCTCGAGGTTTGCTGAAGCTTTGAACAAGGAGGAATAAATGAATTTATGGAGTTTTAACACAAATCAAAGAATTTGTTTTTTTCTTTTCTGGTCAAACAAATCAAAGAATTTAACAGAAATGAAATTGACATGCAAAGAGGCTGAAGCATCTTCCAAATAACGTCAAGAAAAACTCTAGGAAGGAGAGCATGTGGATAGCATTTAACCCAATACCTCAAGTCAGAAACTGTCCACTTCCACCGGAGGTTCTCTTGTTTAAAATGAAGTCGCGCCTGCAAGACCCGTCATAAGTCAAGAAACATAGAGCCACTTTTCTTCACATTGCGAGGGGAAAAGAAAATTGAAGGATTTATGAGCAATGTCGTGCAATTATTTTCAATATTTCTTCCCCTCTGTCCGCTGCAATTTAGAAAAAAGAAAGAAAACGAAAAAAGAAATTATGTTACGTTTGCCGCAAGTGCACTGTATTCTACAATTACAGTGCACCGTGAGACTTTTCCTCCAGAGGAATCATGAATACAGATGCAATTATTTTCTAGACTAAACAGGAACGAACTGGCATCGAAACTTTTGTCTGTTTTCACCACAATTAGGAGCCACTAACTGATATCGTTCTTTGTTTAATTGCTTGAGTGATCAATCAGTTTTCGGATGACCCAAGGCAAAGCACCAGATCTTCACTGGTTGACATAGAATGTTGGGCTTGAGTTGTCTTGTTAAACTTTTCAACCT
This sequence comes from Eucalyptus victrix, assembly GCA_016097545.1. NCBI lineage: Eukaryota > Viridiplantae > Streptophyta > Magnoliopsida > Myrtales > Myrtaceae > Eucalyptus > Eucalyptus victrix. The sequence goes on along the minus strand of CM027841.1, from coordinate 36,666,294 downwards.
CCTAACTTTTGTAAGATTTTGATTAATGCAGAGGTGGTGACCGTTGGGGAGTCAATCTCGTGTCACTTGTCTGTTCTCATATAGTTAGCTGAATTCGTTCCACATTAACACGTTTTCATTACGAAAGTTCAGAAGACTAATAAATTGTATCATGCGGGTAGTTTGTCTCTTGAAATCTATTCATACCGAAGGCAATGGTGAAAAGTGATCAAAGACACCTCAAAGCCAAATAACGATTTTGTCCATGACTATTGTTCTGACGATTAATTTCCAAGTCCCTATATGAGAATAACTAAAGTAGATACATAGTAGTTCTTTTCTATATTAATTTTGGGTTGCATCCTCGAAAGTGTACTAAAAAAACATGCTTCATCTCACAAGGTTGGAACTTCAATCAATTCCCTCGTATTGATATCATTTTACAAAAAATTAATGCCCGACCCCTTTGAATGACGATTGAGGTTTTGAGCTCTCAAGTCCTCCATAAAAAAGGAGATCGTTGAGAGATACATTAATGTGAATGCAACAGGATTGCTGTCACCAACGAGGTTATTTTCGCAAAGTGACACTAGATGTAATTGCAGCATCTTTGTTTTCATTAATTTGGGGAATGTTGCCTTTGATAATATAATCGAAGAGATCCAGCACTTCAATATTGGACAAAGCATTGGATAGCCAATCGGGAATTTCATCCGAGATGCTTGCACATGACATGTCTAATGTTGAAATAGTTCTCTAGGTTTGAAACCAGTTTGGAAATTCTGATCCCACTTCATAACTGGACATGAGACACGTAAAATGTGAGGAGCCCAAGACGTGTTAACAATTATAACAACTTCATTCAGGAAAACTGATAGCTTTGGTCAAGCTCTTAAGATTTGTAAAGTGGATTTCGCTTACAATGACATTCAAATCAATGTCCATCGCCTCTGAATTGGATAGTCAGCCAATATTTTCTGAAAAAATTCCTGCTTAATTCGTTACCTTCAAGATGCAACTCTCTCAGAGACATAGCTCCCCCAATGTAGGACGAGAAATTGAGTCCCGTCACAGATCAAAAGATCATTTTGAAATTTCCAAATTGAATCGGCAGGTGACCACCGGAATTATTACTAGAAACATCAATATTCTTCAAGTTACTTCATCCACAAGCCAAAGCACTGTCTTTGGCATCGGAAATCCACCTACTTGAATAATAAAAAGTGCAGATAAGAGCTTAGACTCTGAAAGCTAATTTAGGACGACCTAGCTCTTCGCAATCTCCCTAGTTGGCTTTAGATGAATATATTTTCCCCACTTGATGGCGCAATTAATGGTCACAGACTAAGATCGATGGAGGGTTCTGGAGGTGTCTCTGGTGAGTATCGGCACCGGCAAAGGAAGTTCCACCAATTTACTCGGCCAAAAAAGAAAAACAGAGTAGAACAGAGCACAATCGGTGCAACTTGAAAACAGAGACCGGTGGTGATGAGTGGTGCCGGACGACTTTCGGAGGCAGCGGCAAGGACTTAAGGACCAGAAAAATCTTCAATTTAGAGGAATTTTCAAACATCGTATGAGTGCTGATGAGTGCTCTGCTCTCCGTCCTCTGGTTCTGTTGTGGCCAAGCGTATGGTGGCCCGCGATGGAGGTTCGACAGTGGCTTTTGTGTGGACTGGAGTTGACTGAGGCGAGGGCTGGTGATACAAGAATAGTACCGAGAATCAGCACCATCGATTGAATCAAAATCGGGCACCAGAGGAAGAGAGAGAACTTAGCTTCACTTTCATTTCGGTCCATCGAAGAAATGAAGGATCTGATCTCCATCGAGCTTCAATCATGGCTATTATTCTCGAAACTAGTGACGAAGTTTTATGCTCATTTAGCTGCACCTTGTGCACATACATTATTCAATTTTCAATGACAGGGAACGGTGACCCGTCACGTTGAAGTGCACTATGTGTCATGGATTTCCATAAACAACCGGAGATGTTAGCGTGATGATCAATCATGTCATTGTATAGTTAAATGATTAGAAGCGTAGTAAGAAGTGATAAAGGGAGACTTATTTTTAGGGCTTTTCAAAATAATTTAACCTCAATGGTGATATGATCATTTAGCTCATGCATCGAATAATCTTTCTAACAAGTGCGTTTTAACATTGTTTCCTTGATAAGAAAATTCAGATGACATATCTAGCTCCATGCTTAAAGTAATAACAATTTCACTTTGTGCAATCTAGTTAAAATTTATAATGAAGATACTATCTAAACAAATTAGGGAAATGTGCATCCTGATACTCGCCCTCAAGTTGGTGTGAGAAAATCGATGATGCATTTAACTTCTTAATGGCTTTGGGAAAAGGTTCGCGACTATACTCAAAGAAATTTTCGACCACGCTCATGCAATCAAGTCTTATTTACGGTGACAGTGCATTACATGTGTAGCGCACTCAATACACTCATGAATTTTAAATCATGCAGATTTTTAATGGGGTTGATAAAAAAATATGAGTGTATCTTCAACAATAGTTCCTTTCACAGTGACTGGTCCACGCAACTAAACATATTCATTAAAGGTGTCAAACAAGTGGGTCAGGTCGGGTTTGGGTCAGGTCATTAATGGTCCAACTCAAATTGATCTAAATTGACCTTTTAACTCATTTATAACCCAATTATGCCTAATGTAAAAAATTTTACCCATACTCGACCTAACTCATACCCAACCCATTTAACTAAACTTAAAAAAGCTTATATATATAATGGTATTGCTAAAATAATTTTATATAACACAAATTTAATGGACAATTTTTATAATTTTTAAAATAATTATTTAAAAAATCGAATTTTTATTAATTTTTATTTTTCTTTTAAATTATTTTTTAAATTATTTTTTTATTTTTAAATATAATTTTTAATTTTTAATTTTCTTTTTCTTTTTTATTTTTTGTTCTTCTTCTTCTTCTTGTTCTCAGGAACAATTTCTAGAAATAAGTTTTTTTTCTTTTCTATTTTTCTTTTGTTCTTCTTCCTTCTTTGTGGCCAACCGTCAGCCACCTCCTGCCGCTCGTGGCCATTGTTGGCAGCCGACTGCTGGCGATGGCCAGCGACAGTTGTTGCCGCTTGTAGCCCACCGGCCGCCACCCATAGCCCACCGGCTGACGACGACCGCCACCGTCTGCGATGCCGGGCTGCCGTCGCCGACCGCCGCACGATCGCTGCCTGCTATCGCACGACCGCCGAGCGTCGTTGCAGACTGCCACCGCAAGACCACCACCTATAACTCACTGGCCATCGCCCCCTCCTGCTGTTGGTGGGCTGTGAGTGGCAATCCTGCGACGGCGGTTGGTGGTGACGATTAGCGATCATGCGGCGATTGTGCGATGGTCGGCGGTTGTGCAACGATCGTGCTGCAGTCGTGCGGCGATTGTGCAGCGGTTATGCGGCGGTTGACGGTTGGTGGTTCGTGAGTAATTAGAAAAGACAAATAAATACAAAAAATTTATAAATTTTTACCAAACACATTTCTATTCTTTTTTAATTTCAAGAATATAAATTTGGTATGATTACCAAACATCTTATTTTATTTAGAAATTGTTCTCATAGTAGAAATAGAAAAAAAAAACTATTTTTGAAACAAATAGTTTCCCGGAATGGAAACGTTGCCATGCGCACCCTTAGAGTTGTCCTTTAGAAAATCATGGTGGACATTGATTACAAAATGACCTCATTAATATTATATAATGACTCTTTTCTTCGTATATCAAAAACGATTATCCACTTGATTGAAGCAATATTTGTTCTCAGGTCCCAAGGAACCTATGGCGTCTTATGATGGCCTTGTGTCTACTGTCCTATGGGCAATCTTTGTCATTCAAGTAATTGAATCCAATCATTCCAACACTTCAACCAATGTAAGTTGTATTGGTGCAGAGAGGGAAGCTCTTCTAAAGTTCAAGCATGGTCTCATAGATCCTTCGAGATGCCTGTCCTCATGGACTGAAGAGGAATGTTGCAAGTGGGAAGGAGTTGAATGCCACAAGAAAACCGGCCATGTCCTGAAGCTCGATGTTCGTAAGTCATGTATAGAAGAGATCTTTACTAACATCTTCGTACCTTTAGATAAGTGCATGCTATGAGATAACATAGTTCCTTCTTTAACTGATCTGAAGTATTTGAAGTATCTGGACCTCAGTGGCAACAACTTTTCAACCCAAAAAATCCCAACGTTTTTTGCTTCTCTTCAGAAGTTGGAGTATCTTAGGGCCTACATGGCAACGTTTCTATTTCTTCCGATTTTTGTACTTTTGTTCCTCAGAACAAAAAAAGAACAGAAATCTGTATGGTAACGCCATCTTATTTTTCTATCCCCTGGAATATAAAAGTGGCTGGGAAATAGATTTGGGAGAAACAAGAAAGAAAAAAAAAAAAAAAAGTAGGTTATTATTCCGGTAACAATTTCTAGAATTTTTTTTCTATTCTATTTTTCTTTTGTTCTTCTTCCTTGTTGCGGCCACCGCCGGCTGCCTGCCAACCGTCGGCCACCTCCTGCTGCTTGCAGCCATCGTCGGCAGCCAATTACCGGCAATTACTAGCGACGGTTGCCACCGCCCGTAGCCCACCGGTCATCGCCCATAGCCCACTAGCTGATGACCGCCATCATCCGCTAACAGCCTGCCATCGCCGATCACCACTTGCCGCCGCACGACCACCGACTGTCGCTATGGACCACCACCGCAAGACCGCCACCCACAGCTCACCGGCCACTGCTCCCTCCCACGGTCGGTGGGCAATGGGCGGCAATCCTGCGGCGACGGTTGGTGGCGACGATCGACAGTCATGTGGCGATTGTGCAACGGTCAGCAGTCATGCGACGGTCGTGCGACGGTCGTGCGGTAGTCGTGCGACGGTCGTGCTGTTGTCGTGCAGCGATCGTGCAACGGTTGTGCGGTGGCAAGCGGTAGTCGGCGGTCCGTGAGTAATTAAAAAAAATACAAAAATATATAAATTTTTACCAAACGCATTTCTATTATTTTTTAATTCCAAGAATATAAATTTTGTATAATTACCAAACACCTTATTTTACTTAGAAATTGTTCCCGGAGTAAAAATAGAAAAAAACTATTTCTGAAAAGAAATAGTTCCCCAGAAAAGAAATGTTGCAATGCGCACCCTTAACCTCTCAAATGCAGGCTTCAACGAAGATATTCCTAGGTAGCTCAATAACCTTTCCAAATTATAGTACTTGTATCTTAGTAGTAACTCCGATATGGGTTATTTAACCTCGAACAACTTTGCTTGGGTGTCGAAATTATCTTCCTTGAAATATTTGCGCATGTCCGGTGTTGACCTTTCTAGGGTCAAAGATTGGTTTGGTTCCATTAACATGCTACCATCTTTGCAATCTTTAGAATTAAGTAGTTGTGGTTTGCAAGATATATCTAGCTCCTTGCAAGCCAATTTCACATCTCTTAGATTTCTCAACATCAAGGCCAATAGTCTAAGTTCTATTCCCCCATGGATCTATAACCTTAGCAAACTAGAACATATTGATTTGTCCAAACTGCTATGGCTACAACGATTTTTCCTCTGGTATCGTAGGCCCTTTTCCCACGACAATCATAGAGAATAATCAAAGGCTTGTCTTCTTTGATGTGTCTGAGAATTGGCAACATGGTGATTTTCCCAAAAATTTGAGCAGTCTTTGCAAACTGCAAGTGGTAATATTATACAGCAACTTCTTCAATGGGAATATCTCCGACATTTTAGGCAATTCACTTGATTGCGTACAAAGTAAGTGGAAGATCTTTAATGTTTCTTCCAATAATTTTAGCAGTGGCCTGCCAAATCAATTCAGAGATTTCAAAGAATTAGAGTACCTTGATCTTTCATCGAACTTGATTTCTGGTTCTATTCCTGCCAATTTGGTGGAGCTATCATCTCTAAAAAAGTTGTATCTAAATTCTAACAAATTGAGTGAGACTATTCCAGAGAGCATTGGGCAACTATCTAATCTAACGGAGCTTAATCTGGGGTATAATTTATTGTATGGCGTTGTTGGCGAACTTCACTTTGAAAATCTCAAAAGCTTGACCAACTTAGACATTTCTTCCAATAAGCTCACATTAAATGAGCTCTGCCTGGGTTCCACCATTCCAAATTCGCTAGATTGATTTGTCAGATTGTAAAGTGGGACCTGAATTTCCAAAATGGCTTCAAACACAGTGGAATGTCACCGTGTTGGCGATGTCAAATGCAAGTATCTCAGATGACATTCCTCATTGGCTCTATGACATTTTCTCTAACATTGAAGTTTTAGATATCTCAAGCAACATGCTAAGAGGCCAAGTTCCCCAAGATATTAGAGATAAGATGCCACAGATAACAGAATTGAGACTTAAGGGTAATAATCTCATCGGTGGCATTCCAAGTTCTTTGTGTAAGTTAAATTGGCTGCATGGAATTAGTCTCTCAAAGAATCAACTGTCTGGGAAACTTCCTTGATGTTGGGGAGCATCGCGAGTGTTGGAATATTTGTTTTTTGGGGATACCAAGTTAAATGGCCAGATTCCAAAATCCTTTTGCCATCTTTCATCATTGAGCGTTCTTAGCCTACACATGAATGGCTTTACTGGAGAAATCCCAAACTGTTTGTCAAATATGCCGACAATATTTGTCCTTGATCTCAGCGACAATGAATTCACAGGTAGGTTACCGCCATTTGGGCCACAATCTCCAGATTTGGCAGTGTTCAATTTAGAGAAAAATTGCTTTGTTGGGGGCATTGCTCCCCAATATTGCCAACTTAAATATCTCAAATTCTTGAGCCTAGCACAGAATTACATTTCTGGATCCATTCCCAATTGTTTTGACGGGATCTTGTCTATGGCTAATGTGGATGAGCCTTATTTTATTATTATTTTTTTATTTATTTATGTTTGGTGTTGATGTTATGGTTAACACAAAGGGAATTAGCCAAATCTATGGAATTACGCTTGAATACTTATACTCAATCGATCTTTCAAGAATCATGTTAAATGGGCAAATACCACAAGAGTTCACTAAGCTCATTAAACTTGAAAATCTGAATCTCTCTCTGAAAAATTTGAGTGGATATATCCCCTCAAATATTGGTGACCTAAAAAACTTAGAATCTCTTGATCGTTCTAGAAACAAATTGTCGAGTACCATCCCTTCAGGCATATCCAGCATAGACTTCCTTAGTCATCTCAATCTGTCCTTCAATAGACTCTCTGGCCCTATTCCGTCTGGCAATCATTTGCGCACCGTGGACGATGAATCCGTTTATCATGGCAATGACAGGCTTTGTGGAGCTCCTCTTCTGAATACTTGTCCTGGAGATGAGCCACCCGGTAGTGATGGGCGCGACAGTGATAATTCCGTAGGAGATAAGCCTAGCGAAGGTGATTTGGATATCCGCAGTTGGTTCTATGCAGGATTGGGACCTGGTTTTACGGTGGGATTTCTAGGATTCTGTAGAGTCCTGTACTTTTTGGGATCTTGGAGGGTCTCTTACTTCCAGGCAATGGATAAGGCCATTGAGAAAGTTTCAATTACAACGATGATCACCATGCTTTGGTTCAAGAGAACATTCCGACAATGTGAAAAGGAGCTTGTTTAGCAGGTAATCCTTGCCCCCTTCTTGCTAACCAATTTCTTGTATCTTATCTTGGTTGAAGCCATTGTTGATTATCATGGGCATGTGTACCATAAGAGTTAGAGAGCTGGAGAAACTTGCCCTACTTTGAAGAACTACTTCAGATTATCAGATGGACAGAAGAAAATACGTTCACAGCAATAAAGAGAGTGTGTTTTAAGCCTCCTACTTTTCTTTTTCCTCTCTTGTCAGTTTCTAGTGCATGGCAAAATGAATATTAGAGGTGGCAAAATGAGTCATAGACCCATATATGTTTAAATCATAAAGGTCAACACAGGACATATGCAAATATTTCAAGGAATATAATTTCGACGCCCAAGCAAAGTTGTTTGAGGTTAAAAAACCCATATCGGAGTTACTACTAACATCCAAGTACTGTAATTTGGAAAGGTTATTGAGCTGCCTAGGAATATCTCTGTTGAAGCCTGCATTTTAGAGGTTAAAGGTGCGCATGGCAATGTTTCTATTCTAGGGAGCTATTTCTTTTCAGAAATAGTTTTTTTCTATTTCTACTCTGGGAACACTTTCTAAGTAAATAAGGTGTTTGATAATTACACAAAATTTATATTCTTGCATTTAAAAAAATAATAGAAATGTGTTTGGTAAAAAATTATAAATCTTTGTATTTATTTGTTTTTTCTAATTACTCACGGACCGCCAACTGTCGCCTGCCACCGCACGACTGATGCATGATCGTCGTACGATCGCAGCACGACCATCGCATGACCGCTGACCGTCGCACGATTGCTGCACAATTGCCGCACGACCGCTAATCGTCGCCGTCGACCGCCGCCACAGAATTGCCGCCCACAGCCCACCGACCGTGGGAGGGGGCGGTGGCCGGTGAGTTGTAGGCGGCAGTCTTGCGATGGTGGTCCGCAGCGATGGTCAGTGGTCGTGCGGCAGTCGGCAACAGCAGGCGGCCAGCGGACAATGGTGGTCGTCAGCCGATGAGCTATGGGCGATGGCCGGTGGGCTACGGGTGGTGGCAACCGTTGCTAGCCATCGCCGGCGATAGGCTGCCGACCGTGGTTGCGAGTGGCAGGAGGTGGCCGGTAGTTGGCCACAACAAGGAAGAAGAACAAAAGAAAAATAGAAAAGAAAAAAAAAAAGTACTTTTTTTTGTTTCTTGTTTTTGTTCCAAATCTATTCCCAAGCCACTTTTCTATTCCAAGGAATAGAAAAATAAGTTGGCGTTACCAAACAGATTTCTATTCTTTTTTTGTTCCAAGAAACAAAAGAACAGAAATTGGGAGAAATAGAAACGTTACCATGCTAGCCCTAAGATACTCTAGCTTCTTAAGAGAAGCAAAAAACGTTGGGAATTTTTGGGTTGAAAAGTTGTTTCCACTGAGGTCTAGATACTTCAAATACTTCGGATCAGTTAAAGAATGAACTATGTTACCTTCTAGCATGCACTTATCTAAAGGTACAAAGATGTTAGTAAATATCTCTTCTATACATTACTTACGAACATCGAGCTTCAGGACATGGTCGGTTTTCTTGTTGCATTCAACTCATTCCCACTTGCAACATTCATCTCCAGTCCATGAGGACAGGTGTCTCGAAGGATCTGTGAGACCATGCTTGAAATTAAGAAGAGCTTCCCTCTCTGCACCAATATAGCATACACTGGTTGGAGTGTTGGAATGATTGGATTCAATTACTTGAATGACAAAAATTGCCCATAGGACAATAGACACAAGGCCATCATAAGACGCCATAGATTCTTTGAGACCAGAGAGCAAGTATTGCTTTAATCAAGTGGATAATCGTCTTTGATATACCAAAAAAAGAGTCATTATATAATATTGATGCGGTCATTTTGTAACCAATGTCCACCATGATTTCCTAAATGACAACTCTAAGGGTGCGCATGGCAACGTTTCTATTCCGGGGAACTATTTCTTTTTAGAAATAGTTTTTTTCTATTTCTACTCCAGGAACAATTTCTGAGTAAAATAAGGTGTTTGGTAATTATACAAAATTTATATTCTTGGAATTAAAAAAATAGAAATGTGTTTGGTAAAAATTTATTTATTTTTGTATTTATTTGTCTTTTCTAATTACTCACAGACCGCCGACCACTGCCTGCTGCCACACGACCGTTGCACGACCACCACATGACCGCTGACCGTTGCACGATTGCCGTACGACTGCCGGTCGTCGCCACCGACCACTGCCGCAGGATTGCCGCCCACAGCCCACTGGCCATGGGAGGGGGCGGTGGCCAGTGAGCTGTGGGCGGCGATCTTGCAGTGGCAATTCGCAGCAACGATCAGTGGTCGTGCGGCGGCAAGCGGCAGTTATGCGGCAGTCAATAACGGCAGGCTACTAGCAAACGGTGGCAATCATCGGCCAGTGGGCTGTGGGTGACGGCCGGTGGGCTACGAGCGACGACAACCGTCACTGGCCATCGCCGACAGTCGACTGCCGATGATGGCCGCAAGCAGTAGGAGGTGGTCAACAGTTGGCAAGCGCCCGATAGTTGGCTGCAATAAGGAAGAAGAACAAAAGAAAAATAGAAAAGAAAAAAAAAAGGTTTAGAAATTGTTTTCGGGAACAAGAAGCTACGTTTTTTTTTTTTGTTTCTTGTTTCTATTCCAAATATATTCCTTAGCCACTTTTCTATTCCGGGGAATAGAAAAATAAGTTGGCTTTACCAAACAGATTTATGTTCTTTTTTTGTTCGGTAAACAAAAGAACAAAAATCGGGAGAAGTAGAAACGTTATCATGCAGGCCCTAAGATACTCTAGCTTCTGAAGAGAAGCAAAAAACATTGGGATTTTTTGGGTTGAAAAGTTGTTGCCACTGAGGTCCAGATACTTCAAATACTTCATATCAGTTAAAGAAGGAACTATGTTACCTCCTAGCATGCACTTATCTGAAGGTACGAAGATGTTAGTAAAGATCTCTTCTATACATGACTTATGAATATCGAGCTTCAAGACATAGCCAGTTTTCTTGTTGCATTCAACTCCTTCCCACTTGCAACATTCCTCTCCAATCCATGAGGTTAGGCGTCTCGAAGGATCTGTGAGACCATGCTTGAACTTTAGAAGAGCTTCCCTCTCTGCACCAATATAGCTTACACTGGTTGAAGTGTTGGAATAACTAGATTCAATTACTTGAATGACAAAAATTTTCCATAGGGCGGTAGACACAAGGCCATCATAAGATGCCATAGGTTCTGTGGGACCTAAGAACAATATTGCTTTAATCAAGTGGATAATCGTCTTTGATATACCAAGAAAAGAGTCATTATATAATATTGATGCGGTCATTTTGTAACCAATTTCCACCATGATTTCCTAAAGGACAACTCTAAGGGTATGCATGGCAACGTTTCTATTTCTATTCCGGGAACAATTTTTGAGTAAAATAAGGTGTTTGGTAATTATACAAAATTTATATTCTTGGAATTAAAAAAGAATAGAAATGCATTGGGTAAAAATTTATAAATTTTTGTATTTATTTGTCTTTTCCAATTACTAACGGACCGCTAACCGCCGCATTGTCGCCGCACAACCGCCGCAGACACGGTCGACGCACGACCGTCGCACGACCGGCACGACCGTCGCACGACCGTCGCACGATCACCGCACGACCGTTGATTGTCATCACTGACCTCTGCTGCAAGATTGCCACCCACAACCCACCGGCCGTGAGAAGGGGCGGTGGCCAGTGAGCTGTGGGCGGCAGTCTTTCGGTGGCGATCTGCAATGATGTTCGACGGTCATGCGGTGGTGTTTGACGTTCGCACAGGGCCGGGCAAGGGCCAGCCACCCACGCCCGGCGTCGGCAACCGTCGTCGGGCCCTCCAAAGGAGGCTGCCATTTTTTTTCTTTTTTTTTTTGAACTGTTTCCTTTTTTAAATAAATTTTCAATTTTTGTAATTTTTAGACCTAATTTAAATATATAATTTTTTTTAAAAAGCCACATGGAAAATAAAAATTAATTTTAAATGCCACGTCAGCATTTTTAATGGAAAAGGCTAACGGCATCAAGACTCAAATGAAAAATTTTGACAAATTATAGGACTTATTTGCACTTTTTGCAAATTTTAGGACTCAAATGCATTTTCGTGACAAGTTTTAGGACTTCCGCAGCACTTATCCCAAAAATAAATCACAGGACTAGCCTCATTAATCATAGACAAGATCCCGTCAAAACAATTGGGAATGGGTCCAGAAATGTAATTCTTTGCTAGGCTCAATAATTGGAGATATTTAAGTTGGCAATATTGGGGAGGAATGTCCCCAACAAAGCGATTTTTCTCTAAATTGATCATTGCCAAATTTGGAGATTGTGGCCCAAATGGCAGTAACCTACCTGTGAATTTATTGTCGCTGAGATCAAGGACCAGCACTGTCTGCATATTTGACAAACAGTTTGGGATTTCTCCAGTAAAGCTATTCCTGTGTAGGCTAAGAACGTACAATGGCCGAAGATGGCACAAAGATTTTGGAATCTGGCCATTTAAATTGTTATCCCCAAAAAACAAATATTACAACACTAAGGATGCTCCCCAGCATCGAGGAAGTTTCCCAGACAGTTGATTCTTTGAGAGATTAATTCCATACGGCCGATTTAACTTACGCAAAGAATTTGGAATGCCAACGGTGAGATTGTTGCCGTCAAGAATCAGCTTTCTTAACTGTGGCATCTTGTCTCCGATATCTTGGGGAACTTGGCCTCTAAGCATGTTGCTAGAGATATCTAAAATTTCAAGGTTAGAGAAAATGTCACAGAGCCAATCAAAAATGTCGTTTGAGATGCTCGCATTTGACATCTTCAAATAGGTAACATTCTCCTATGTTTGAAGCCATTTTGGAAATTTAGGTCCCAGATTGCAATCTGACAAATCTATCTCACGAACTTGGAATGGTGGAACCTAGGTAGAGCTCATATTTAATATGAGCTGATTGGAAGAAATGTCCAACCCGATCAAGCTTTTGAGATTTTCAAAGTGAAGTTCGCTTACAACTCCATATAAAAAAATTCCAGCCTAGTAAAAGCTGCTTTAGATTCGATAGTTGCCCAATACTTTCTGGAATGATCCCACTCACTTTGTTATTTCTAAGATCAAAAGTTCTTAGAGACACCAGCTCCACCAAATTAGCAGGAATAGAACCAAAAATCAAGTTCAATGAAAGATCAAGGTACTCTAATTCTTTCCAATCTCTGAATCAATTTGGCAAGTCGCCACTAAAATTATTCCTGGAAACATCAAAGATCTTCCACTTACTTTGTACGCAACCAAGTGAATCACCTAAAATGTCGGAGATATTCCCATTTAAGAAGTTACCATTTAATCGTACCAATTGCAATTTGCAAAGACTGCTCAAATTTTTGGGAAAATCACCTCGCGGCAAATTCCAAGACACATCCAAGAAGACAAGCCTTTGATTACTCTCGATGATTGCTGTGGGAAAAGGGCCTGGACGCCACCGAAAAATATCGAATTCTCACACAGTTTGGACAAATCAATATGTTCTAGCTTGCTAAAGTTATAGCTCCATGGGGGAATAGAACTTAGACTATTGGACTTGATGCTAAGAAACCTAAGAGATGTGAATTGGCTTGCAAAGAGCTAGATATATCTTGCAAGCCACAACTACTTAATCCTAAAGATTGCAAAGATGGTAGCATGTTAATGGAACCAAACCAATCCTTGACCTTAGAAAGGTCAACACCGGACATGTGCAAATATTTCAAGGAAGATAATTTCGACACCCAGGCAAAGGTGTTCGAGGTTAAATAACCTTTATCAAAGTTACTACTAAGATCCAAGTACTATAATTTGGAAAGGTTATTGAGAGTCTGCTTGGTAACGTTTCTATTTCCCCCAATTTATATTCTTTTGTTCCCCGGAACAAAAAAAAAAAAAAAAGGACATAAATCTATTTGGTAACACCAACTTATTTTTCTATTCCAGAGAATAGAAAAGTGGCTGGAGAACAGATTTGGAACAAAAACAAGAAAAAAAAAGGAGCTTCTTATTCTCGTGAACAATTTCTAGAAATAAGTTCTTTTTTTTTCTTTTCTATTTTTCTTTTGTTCTTCTTCCTTGTTGCGGCCACCGCCGGCCGTTTGCCAACCACCAACGACCGTTGGCAATGGTCGCCACCGCCTATAGCCCATCGGCCACTGCCTATAGCCCATCAACCGATAACCTCCATCGTCCGCTGGCAGCCTGCCGTCGCCAATTGCCACATGACCGCTGCACAATTGCTACCTACAATCGCACGACCGCGGACCGTTGCTGCAGACCGCCACCCATAGCCCACCGACCACCGCCCCCTCCCGTAGCCGGTGGGCTGTGGCCGACAATCCTACGGCGGCGTTCGGTGTCAACGGTCGTGCGGCGGTCAAATCAACTGAGATAATTCCTCTTCTGTATTGAATGATCTCCGAACGAATCCTCCACAACACAGGCAAGATATACCCCCACCGATAAAAGGCCAAACAAAGACTAATGGCCATTTCTTTATTTTCCATATGTTTGTCGAAGTTCAGCTATGCATAATCAGATTTGGTTTTCAATTCAACTGAGACAATTCCTCTTCTGTATTGAATGATCTTCGGATGAATCTTTCGCGACACAGGCAAGATCACCCCCACCAAAAAGGGCCTGCATGGTAAAGTTTCTATTTCTCCCGATTTATGTTCTTTTGTTCCTTGGAACAAAAAAAGAAAATAAATTTGTTTGGTAACACCAACTTATTTTTTTATTCCGGGGAATAGAAAAGCGGCTGAAGAATAGATTTGGAATAGAAACAAGAAACATTAAAAAAAAAAAAAGGTAGGTTCTTGTTCTCGAGAACAATTTCTACAAATAAGTTCTTTTTTTCTTTTTCTATTTTTCTTTTGTTCTTCTTCCTTGTTGCGGCCACTACCGGCCGCTTGCCAACCGTCAACCAACTTTGGCCGCTTGCGGCCACTGTCGACAGCCGACCACTGGCGACTGTTGGCAATGGTCACCGCCGCCCATAGCCCACCGACCGTCGCCCATAGCCCACCGACTAACAACCACCATCATCCGTCAGCAGCCTACCACTGTCAATTGCCACACAATTGCCGTATAACCACCGCCTGTGGCCACACGACCGTGGATCGTTGCCGCCAACCGTTGCCGCAGGACCACCACCCACAGCCCACAGGCCGCCGCCCCCTCCTACGGTTAGTGGGCTATGTGCGGCAATCTTGCAGCGGCGATCGGTGGCAACAATTGATAGTCGTACGACGGACATGTTGTGGTCGTGCGGTGGTTGTATAGCGATCGTGCGATGGCGGGTGGCAGTCATGCGATGGTCGCCACTGCCCATAGCCCATCGACCACCGCCCACAGCCCACTGGCTGACAACCACCATCGTTCGTGACAGTTTGTCGTTGTTAATTGACACACGAGCACCGCCTACAGCCGCACGACCGCAAATCATTGCTAATGACCGCCACCGTAGCACAGCCTCCCACAACCCACAGATTGACGCCCCCTCCTACAGTCGGTGAGCATTGGGAGGCAATCCTGTGATGACGTTCAGCGGCAACGGTCGGCGGTCATGTGGTAGTCGTGTGGCGAATGTGCGGCGAACGTGCGGCGGTCGTGCAATAGTCATGCGACGGACGTGCGGCGACCGTACGGTAGTCGTGCGACAGACGTGCGGCGACCATGCGGTAATCGTGCGACAAACGTGCGGTAGTTGTGTGACGATGGTCGGCGCTTCGTGAGTAAGATGAAAAATTAAATAAATACAAAAATTTATAAATTTTTACCAAACGCATTTCTATTCTTTTTCTATTCCAAGAATAGAAATTTTATATAGTTACCAAACACTTTATTTTACTCAGAAATTATTCCCATAGTAGAAATAGTTCTCTAGAATAGAAACGTTGCCATGCGCACCCAAAGCTACCTAGGAATATCTCCATTGAAGCTTGCATGTGAAAGGTTTCGATATTCCAATTTTTGAAGAGAAGCAAAGAACATTGGGATCTTTTGGGTTGCAAAGTCATTGACACTGAGGTCTAGATATTTCAGATACTTCAATTCTATTAAAGAAGGAACTATGTTACCTCCCAGCATGCACTTATCTGAAGATACGAAGACGTCAATATCGATCTCTTCTATACATGGATTACGAAGATCAAGTTTCAGGACATGGCTAGTTTTCTTGTTGCATTCAACTCCTTCCCACTTGCAACATTTCTCTCCAATCCATGACAATAGGCATCTTGAAGGATCTGTGAGACCATGCTTGAACTTTAGAAAAGCTTCCCTCTCTGCACCAATACAGCTTACATTGGTTGAAGTGTTGGAATGAATGAATTCAATTACTTGAATGACAAAAATTGCCCATAGGACAATAGACACAAGGCTATTATAAGATGCCATAGGTTCTTTGGGACCTGAGAACAAGTATTGCTTTGATCAAGTGGACAATTGTCTTTGATTCAGCAAGAAAAGAGTCACTATATAATATTGATGCGGTCATTTTCTAACCAATGTCCACCATGATTTCCTAAAGAACGACTCCAACTTTCCAAGTCAATGCCTTCCAAGACCCGCCGGCCAAACAGTTTATCCATCAAAATCAACCCAAAACATGTATCCTCTTTAATCTTTGTAGTAAGGGTCAAGGAGGACAACACACAAAAACGAAGAAAGAAGGATGCAAACGGCACTGCGTGCCTCTAAGACTGGCTACTGTCTTCTCCAATTTATTTAAGCAACCCTAGATTAGTAATCCATCTATGACATAAATGCAATGGAGAAACTTGGTGAGAACCTCTATGCAGTTGGGTCTCCACTTTTACTGTGGAAAGTTTTTCATTTTTAAGAGGGTTAATACTCTAAATAACCCCAAATTGTTACACTTGTGACAAATTTACCCCAAATTATTTTTTGACCATGAAAAACCCCAAACCAATACACTTATGACAAATTTACCCGACTGATCATAAAAAACCCTAAACTGATATATCTATGACAAATTTACCCCAAACTAATTTATTCAACCACAAAAAACCCCAAACTGGTAAATTTGTGACAAATATACCATCCGTTAAATTAAATTAATACCACAAAAAATCATAAAAATTGTAAACTGTGACAAATGGAGCGTAAAATTCCAAATTTGTATACTAGTCAACTGTCACGTGTCATTTAACTTAATAATTTGACAGTAGAATTTAACAAAAACTAACAGAGGGTAAATTTGTTACAAGTGTACCAGTTTTTGATAAATTTGTCAAAAGTAAACCAATTTGGACTTTTTGGTGGTCAAAAAAATAGTTTTGGGTAAATTTGTCACATGTGTACCTGTTTGAGGTTTTTCAGGGTATTAACCATTTTTAAGAAGACAATCTCTCCATTAGAATGACTAGTGAAATAACACACTCGTGTTAAAAAGAAAAACAAAAGTTCTTTTTTATGGAAAGGAAAAAACCAGGAAATTGATTCAAATGGTTATTGCATTACATGAAAATTGGAAAGTTACTCTCTTTTTTTCATTATTGTTTCTGTAAAAACTATTCTGCATGCCACATATGAACGATTTTATTGTTCCAGAATGGATCCTAATTTTTTGGCCAAGTTACGTTGGAAGAACCTCTTAGATCTTTAATGTACTAGATCTCATATATGCCTTTTGGACTAGATAACTAATCTCATATATACGTTCAATTTTCCGCAATTAAAATGGCAACGAGAGGCTTTTTGACAATGATAACTTTGACAAAAACTGTTGGCAAAAAAGAATAACTTGTGACTTTTTTCTCCACGTAACATTTTGGTAATTTATAAAGATTTTTCTGAAATCGTCAATTTTTTACGGTTGGCAAATTACCAATTTTTGTACTAACTTACCAACTTTTGGTTGCATAGCTTACTAACGTTTCAATTTTACTAACTATTACATGAAATTTTTAATCTAAATTAGAGTAATTTACCAACTTTTGTCCATTAAATTATGAATTTTCATTTGAGTTGCCAACGTTTAATCGTTCTTTCCTAATTTACTTAATTTTTTATTTAGCTATTAAAATGTATTTGCTCTGATTAGCTATCCCTTTAAGTTGCCAAGTCTTTTTAGAGATTGATAGCCCATGTTAGGATAGCTCATCAACAGAGCTAATTTTCTGTCATCAAAGGTAAAGAAAGAGAGTAGTGTTGAAGAATGAGGACAACGGCGACATTATATCATTTGAGTTATGGTGAGGGACACGGCTCCAAAGACACTGAATTTATCAAACATTCTCTTGTGATGTAATTTGTGTGTTGTCGTTACAAGGACACCATTATGTGCAATTCGTTTTTTTCAAATTATGTGAAGAGCTGCTTTTATTTTAATTGGTTTAATTGAATACGAGTTTTTCGTTAATTTTCTTCAAGTATCTTTATTATTATTTGACAAAAAATAGCTTCATTTTTTTAATTATTTTTATTCGGAAAAATATTAATCAATTTCTAAGAAAAACCTACCCCGGGTCTGGCATGTGGGCCAGCACGACCTAGCGCCCAACTCGACTGCCGTGTGGATTTCTATCTCCGCCAATTCTTTCTTTTCATAAATGATCCATAAGTTGGAAGCGTGAATCTTCAACCAGACAGAATCGCCCACCCTACAACGACAGTTTCGAGTGAGGATGTTCATATGGCTAAATCATAATTACCGTGAATTTTAAGTTCATAAGCAGATTATAAGACATACATTGTACATAGGTTATTCTGTGTTCAGTGAAAGGAAGCCGTAACCATCATGATCAAAGTGCGATATGTGTCATGGAGTTTAGTCAAAAAGGGGAAGATATTAACGTGGTGATCAAGCAAAGTTATTCGCACGTTCTATTTTATCGATCAAAGCGCAGTATGTGTTTAATTAAATGGTTAGAAGCATCACAAGAATTGACTGGGGAGACTTACTTTTAGACTTAAATTATTTTAACATTGACAGTTACACAATAATTTAACTAATACCAACGAGAAGGCACTAAATCTTTTCCAAATCCTAAAGCAAGATTAGAAATTTCTAAGTCATGCCCGTCACAACCCGTCCGGTCAAGCCCTCAAAGACAACGAGACTTCAAAGTCTTGTTTGTTTATAACTTATTAACTTTAAAGATTTCAACAATTTAACGAAAACTTATTGTATCTCCAATGTACAAAGTTTCTATCCACATATATTTGCTTTAGAAACTTGAAAACAAAATGTAAGTTGTTCTTATTATTGCGCATATCATCTCTTTGTACGTGCTGGTCGGGGAAGCAATCCTATAGTCCAGCTAGGACTGATGCCATCTAGAATATATGTTAGTGAGTTATGATAACTGTTTTTCACATGTATTTCGCAATACATGGAGCTTGTGTAAGAAAACACATGGAACCCCATAAATAGCTCGAGAGATTTTTTTTAGGGGAAATGACATAAATAATCCATGGATTTTAATCCAATGTGCACTCTAGTACCTCGATTTTTAATTTGTTTAATATGGTCCATGAACTATTATTAAATGTTCAATCTAGTTTCTAAACTATATAAAATTGTTCCATGTCTTCCTCCCGTCAATTCAAGTTAACAAATCTGCTGATGTGAATCCCAATCTGTTAAGTTTAAACAGTGGATAATAAAAAAAGGTTACATGTGGAATACCAAGTAAGATATTCATATCGAATCAGAATACAATAGTTGAAGTCATGAAATAAGGATGGACATGTTTACGTCCTAATTTTTTCTTCTTTCCTAAAGCAAACGGAAAAAATAATGAGTCGTCATTTTAAAAAATGCAACTCAATATATGATAGCACGTCAACAAATATTGTCTGTTTTGTCATTTGAACCTAAAAAAAATTACATTGTACATTCACCAACAATTTAGGGACGAGATGGTATAAATCAAAAGTCCAAAATGAACCATATTGAACAAATTAAAATTTTAGGATGACATTACATATTAAACTATAATTAAGGTATTATTTTCATTTTCCCCTGTACTTGAATATTTCCCAACTGTTCTGGTCCATTTACGGTTATTGCTTCTGTGAACTTTCTTTATACTCATAATAAAATAGCGCACGTCATGTGCATGGGAAAAAAGAAGGAATAAAACTTCAATCATGGAAAGAAAGTACTATTATAGATTAAGTAACTTTAAAAAATGAATTCAAATTATTATTGGATGCACAATGCTAATTAAAATCGAATTTGGAATGTGAAGACATATGGATTGCATGTAAATTACCTTGATATTTTCAATTTAATACGTTACAAGACATATAGCAAACATTGATACCCATGAAATTCATGTGCATGAGTATTATTGAACTTCCCGGCTGAAATTTGCCTGACAACAAAGATAGGTTCCGGTACATGCCATTCAAATATATTAATTAAAAGGGTTACTGACTCTCCATTGACTACGTAAATAAGAGAATATCAATGAAATATGTGCTCCGCAAGTAACACTGGTAGTAATGCCCATGAAGGACGCTAGGTTCAAGTTAGAGAGGCTTGAAACTCCGCTTGTTCGGTTATTACGAAGATTGGGGGCTGTGTGAAGAGGTCCAAGTGGAACAGATATTGGCGATGGTGATGAGTTGTCTCCGAAATATACATGTTGCATGCACTAGTTGATTTGATATGACGGTTCCACCCCCATGGAGATGGCGCCGTCAACAAGAAGTGGCTACAAACCCATGTCTTTGCTTCGTAAAAGTAAGAACACCCCACAGCCTTTTGCTAAATTTACCAATGGAAGCCGATATACCCAGGAACAGATTAGTCCAAATAAATTAATAGAGTTGGTGAAGACGATATCAATGTTACAAAATGATGAAGGGAAGAGCCACTAGCTTTTCGATTTTTTCCGTCATGACTCATGATTTACTGACCCATCAACATCTACAGTTTTATTGGAGTCCACATAGTCTACAAAAATTTAAAAATCATTGTCATAGGGCATGATTAGTTTTTGTAAGAATTGACTCCATATTGATGTGCCCCACATGAACAAGAGGACAATGGTGACATTGTAGTATTTGAATCATGGTAAGGGACATGGCACCAAAGACATTGAATATATCAACCATAATCTTGCAATGTAATTTGTGTGTTATTGTTAGAAGGACACCATTATGTGCAATTTGTTTTTTTTTTTTAACTATGTGAAGAGCTAATTGTATTTTAATTTGTTTAATTTTTTTGGTAAATTTTTTATTTTTTTAATTGAATAACGATTTTGATGGAAGACGTCAGTAACATAAGAAACGAAATAAAACATCAGATTGTCTAATTCAAATCCTATCACTACATAACACCATGCTAACTTCCTTATATAGTTGCTCCTAATAATTGTATGGCGAATAGTATTCTCGTACCGGATCATACCACGTCCAACTCAACTCGCGCATCTAGTCTATTGAGCAAGACACACAAAACACTTTAGACACAACTAGTTTTGGCCTTCCATTGGCCTCATCAAAAGAGAGTCATCAACTCTTAACTAGTTTGTGCACAAGAAGTGTATCTCGCCTTCAAAGTGTCGTAGAGATATATTATTTGTATTTTAGAACTCCTAGCACTAACTGTCCTAATGCCACACCCACCAACCAGTTATACAATCCCCTCTACATCGGTCATTCTTCACTCAATAACCCTAAACTTCACTCGCAAGGGTACAAGGGTATGAGAAAATCCTTGTGTCACATTAGTCTTTAACATCCTCCCCTACTCAATTCCGCAATGTCCTCATTGCAGACCGTCATGTCGCTTCCCTGCATTGTGGAACCATCAACGCTACTTCCTTGGGACTCACATGAATGGCAACACTCGCCCAACAAAATAGGTCATTATGCTTCCTTGGCAACACCTTCTTTCACCAACTAAGCTCCTCTTGATCTTAGTAGGACCAATGGAGGTTTCTCCCCTTAAGATTCGCCAAATTGGTCTAGGAACATTTTCCCTATTCACTGAGGGATTCGACTCTTTCTATGCCCCAATAGTCATCCTAGAAACTGATCAAGAGCCATACTTTGCCCCAGCAATTCACTTATGCCCTCATAGGACCTAGCAGACCAAAGATTTTCTCCAACTCTAACTCACTTATTGGAGGGATATGCTTTAATACCATCTGTCACAAGCCAGCAATTCCTTAGCCACAGCATAGCCCTTACGATGTTTGATGAGCAAAAAACACCTGACCAACCTTCCTTCTATGGTTGTTCCTAAGGACAATACGGCAAATAATATCCTCGTACTGAATTGTACCATGTTCAACTTAACTCAGGCATCTAGTTCATCAAGAGAGACATATATAACACTTTAAGCATAATAACTAGTTTTGGCCTGCCATGGCCTCATTAGGAGAGTGGTATAAACTCCTAACCAGTTTATGCACAGGAGACCAATCCCACCTTCAGAACTCCATAGAGATATATCATTTCTATTCTAAAACGCCTACCACCAACCATCCTGATACCACTTTTACAAACCAATTGTTTCATCCCCGCCATATCACTCACTCTTCACTCGATAATACCAAGCTCTATTCACAAAGGTATGTGAGTACGGGATAATTCTTGTGTCACATTGATCCTTGAGACGAGAGTGTAGGCATAAAGCTAGTGTAGAAGTAGGACACCATCAGTCAAAATGAATGCCATATTCTCTATTCACTGCTATTTACAAAAATGCAAAAAAGGAAAGGTTATGATTGCTGCAAGTGCATTGTCTTCTAAACACATTGCAATCGCAGCACAATGTTACGCTTTTTCTGAAGAGTAATCAAGAATATAGGTGCAAATATTTTCTAGACTAAACGAGAACGTATTGGCATCAGTTTTTTGTTTCTGTTTCCACCACAAATCATATGCCACTAACAGTTGTCCTTCTTTGATTGCTCGAGTGATCAATCAATAAAAAGATTTTTCTTTTACATTAATGTAAAATAAAATAGATCTAAATTTATGCTTTGAGGGATGGAATATTCAAAGATGTGATTGAATTTAGGAAATAAATTTAAATGGTTTTCAGATGAGGGAAAGCTGAATTCAATTTTGGAAGGTAAAATATTTATGGGATATGTTGATAGTTAACTATTATATTAGGAAAATCACCCCCCTTCAGTCCTAAATATGCCAATCCAATTATAAACTTCTTGATTTTGCCAACTTAGTCCTAGACCTTTGTACGAAATTCCAAGATAGTCCTTTCGGTCAACTTTTGCTAGAAGTGAGCAATTCTAAAGTCAATCCAGGTTTTGCTTGGAATCTTAAACCTTCTATCAGAATCACTTCTCCAATTTGTGAAACGTAGAACGTACCTTATCACAAGTTTCAAGATAAGTTATAAAAGTCCACTAACTTCCATATGTTTTCTTGATTGAATGATTGTAGTGAATTACACATCTAATGATCATCATTTGCTGCTACAATTTATTTACCACAACTCTTATTTAGACATACAACAAAAATGAAACATTAACAAAATAAAAATTTCAATTATAGATATCATCGGAAATGGAAACTCAAACTAAGTTCAAATTACACACTCATCATCAAACATCTTAAAATACTATAGGATTGCATGCAAACATAGAACAAGAAAAATACAAAAACTTGTTTTAGATTATAGGTTCCAAAAACCTAAAACCAACCCGTCGAAATCAATTCCCCAATTTTTGGAATCTAGAACCTACCTTATATACCATAAAACCATGTCCACTCTAACTTTTGCTGAAAAATCACTAACACAATAGTTTGGTCTAGGGGTGAACGATTCCAGATGGAACTTAGAACCTACCCATTGGAACAAGTTCCTCAATTTTTGGAATCAAAAACTTACCATGTATATCCTAAAACTTGGAACTTACCCTGCTACTAATTCCAAGGTTGGTTCCAAAGTCCACTCAAGTTCCACCAATATTATCAATTGAACAATTATGGTAAATTGAAACCCTTAATAACCACCACTTGCTGCTATAATTTACTAACTATAAAGACACACAAAAAATATTAACGTTAATAAAGTAAAAACCTCAATCATAAAATGGAAGCTCAAACTAATGCTTCCGGAATCAAGGAAAACATTAGAACTTATTCTAGGTTCTAGGTTATAGGTTACAAGTTTTAGATTCTAAGTTCCTCCAATTACAAACTTGAAACATACTCGTTGAAATAGGTCCTCATTTTTTGGAACCTTGAAACCTACTCTATATATCTTGGAACCTGGAACTTACAGGTTCCTATCGGTTCGGTTCTCAATTTCCAGATTCTACCCTAGAACCATGTCTACCCTCAGTCTAGTCATCAATTGTTGTCCTATATGGTATACCACCACGTTAGCGATTTCCACGAAAATTGGCTGGAACAATTACATTGAAATTTCACGCAAAGGTAGTAGACTGAATTGGCTTATATTCGTACAATAACTTGAGGACCGATTGGACAATTTCCCCACTATATTACTGTTTTATCGAGTTCTTTGAAACATGTTATCATTTAATATATTAACAAGAAGCATGGGCTTTGCAAAGAATTTCTTGAATGTATGTTGTAATAAAACATACTATAGGGTTGATTCATCATAATTCTTATAGTATGATTAATTTAAATTTTTGTTAATGAAATAATTGCTTACCTGATTGATTAATTATTTCTTATTTTGGTGAGAAAACTGATATTTTAATATTTAGAAACGTTATAGGTTAAATATTTCAAACTTACGAGGGCCCGAGGCAAAGCCCCGGATCTTCGGTGGTTTGACATAGAATGTTGGATCATGCGATGGTATCTATGAGCCTTTACTACTTTCTCCTCATCTCAAAAAGGCTACTTAGAATGGCTGTTGGGCTCAGGTTGGCTTATTAAACTTTAGAGTTTCATAAAATTTTGAATCGACGCAGAGATGGTGACATCCCAAGTCGTACATGAAATAGGAGAAGTTATCGAGTGATACAAAAATGTCAAAAGCCGTAAAACGATTACCACCTCGAGGGCTCTTCTTAGGGGCTTGGCCCAAAATGGGCCGAGCGTGATCATTTCAAATAATGCCAAGTAGTGCAGTGGTTGAAAGTAGTCTGGGTCTCATGGGTTCGAAAGACGTCGATGGGGACGTCAGTGCATAAGCGGAGAGATTGTCGAGTGAAACATAACTGCAACACACACCCAATATGATCGCCAACTTGAGAACTCATTTTAAAAGACTTGACCTATATAGATAGAGTTGGAATGCTCGAAGAGATGAGATACTTATTTGGCTAGCTTGCAATCAATACACTATCCATAGCAATAGTTAGACCTGTCAAATGGTGGATCGTCTAACTCAAATAGACCCATTTTAACTCATTTTAAGCAATGCAAATTTAGTAATTCATATATATGCTGTATCCAACACACAAATAGACCCATTTTAACTCATTTTAAGCAATACAAATTTGGTAACTCATATCATAGAAATATACTCATATTGTGTTTAAACCCATTTATGACATATTTGCTCAATATAACTAACACATTTATAACTCACTTAACACCTATGTGGGTTAAAAAAATTGTTTTTAACCCATTTTGATAGGTCTAACAATGATATAGTTAATCCAATCAAATATGTTAGCTTTTTGAGATTTTTATGCAACAAGGATGATGACTGGACCGGACCCATTACTAAAATACCTCCATGTCATCAACAGATTATGTTCATGATTACAACTATCTCAGCTACTCTAATTCGTGACCGTTTACCGTAAAAATCCCTAGTTTTCTCTCCTTTTCTCGTCAGTCTCTTTGATGGGTGTTTCTGAAGTATTTACAAACCATATTTTGAAGGGAAATGTTTTGGTTTTGAATACACTAATTAAGCGTAATCTAATTAAAGTACATGTATATTTAAAATCAAGATAATGAATGAGCAAATAGATGAATTATGTAGATGGATATCAATATAGACCTTGTGGAGTTGATTTAGTGGTTAGGAAGTGGATTCATATGTGAATTATGCATTCAACACAAATTCGATCTCCCATGTCACCAAGTATAAATAATTCAATATTTGATTTATGTAACTGGGTTTTAACTTACATCTTATTTGACTTACGGGGTTGTTGGAGAATTTTGTAGGTTCGGAATATATTTATCTAAAGTGGCTTTTTTGTTATAAACAAAAAAATAGATGATGGTCTGAGAGAAATCTAAATGCCACATGTCGTCAGCATCATATTTTAGTTTAGTTTAAGATCGGGATTCGGTGGAAGAATGAAGCCGCTCTCTCTCTCTCTCTCTCTCTCTCTCTCCCGGAAAGTGAGCTTACTCATGATGACTTGCATGCCAAAAGATTTTGAGTTTCAGTGGGCTTGGAACGGCCTTACCTGGCCCACTTGGACTTGCTTTATGGGGCAAGTGGGGGTGAGGCCCACGACACTTTGTGTGCATGCGTACATGCAAAAGACAGCGTGATGATGTAGCTGCCGACAATAGAGCATTTTCGAAGCTAGTGACATGACATATCCTCAACGTTAGATATATGAACTTTGTTTACTAAACCTAATGGACTTTATTCAAACGTGTTATAAAAAAGAGTTCTCCACAAATCACTGACTGCATTCCTCAGTGCAAACTATCAGAAGTAAAGTATCGAGTTTGGTGTCATACTTCACGAGGCAAATAAAACTTGACCGTGAGAAATTTGTTTTATGCGATATATTTCTCGATCCTCTCCCTCCGTCGGTCATTCAGAGTCTTGTCAACCTAAAGTATTAGTTTATATACGTAACTCTAATTATCATATTTATGATGAATGTACCGACTTTTGGAAGAACCTTAATAAAAATAGAGATTCCTCTTCCATTTTGATTTATGCACTATTGGAGGCTGTAAAGGCTTAGTTTGGGCGCGGTTGATTTGGTATATGTCAAACATTAATCTTTTGAGAAACATGAATTCCAAGTCAAAATATGATCACACGTGTAGTAGGGTTGGGATCTTTAGGGTAATGACCTAAGTAACATCGACACTAACACGCGACATGACAAGACAAGCCAACATGTTATTTCTAGAAAAACGAAGAATTTCAATACGTTGAAACACATTATATATTAAATGTATACTTTTACATATACAATAAATTTTCATTTTTATGATTATTTCAATCGAATTAATTTGATTCAAATTCAAAAATAAATAAATAATAATAAAATAGAATGAATTTACGCTAAAAGTATTAATCCATCATTTATTAAAATTATTTATTATATCAATTTGACAAATTCAACTTCATTCCAATAATCTATAAAAGTTGGAGGAAAAAAAAAATAACTCACATTCTAGATTCGTGTATCAGACATATCGGAAGAGGAGAAAAAAAACTTGGGGATAAATTATGTATCACGGGACATAAGAGTCAGAAGAGAAAACTAAATTTTTTCTTTCTCCATTTTTTTTTTTTTTTTTTTTTTTTCACATATATACATTTTGACCTATCATTTATTGAATATTTTTAAAATTGACCTCGTATGTTAAAATCATATGTCAAAAACTCATATGTCGGTATCAGAAAGTATCGGGAAAGTTGACTAGGTGCCTGAATTTTCCAACATGTGTTATTCAAATATTGAAGAGTGTTTGAGAATATCGGAGAGTATCAAACGCATATTAGAATATCCGGCACAATACTAAAGCTCATGAAGAGTGTTAATGCTTCTTAGGGAATGACTAGAGGGGAGAGCCGCATTGATCATTCCTCCACACCCTTTTATTGATTAGGAAAAAAGCTGCAAACATAAAGTGTTGCTTTCATTCACCATCTAACTCTATATGTTAGTGTAGGCCTAGTTAAAGGGCCAAGGCGCCCAAGCACTGACAAGGGCGTTCAACCCTCGATATCGAATGCGAGGTGCTGGCGTCGCCCCTTCAAGTTCCAATCCCCCCGCAGTCGACCAAAGCTAGCGCTCTCTCTCTCTCTCTCTCTCTCTCTCTCTCTCTCTCTCTCTCTCTTAATTGTCTTTTCTTCTCTTAAATTTTTTGTGTTTGCTTTTCTTTGATTTTTGGGCCTTTTTTTTTTTTGTGCTGCCGCGTCTTCTAAAAAAAAAGTTTAGCGTCAACAATTTTTGACCACTCAAAGTGGACGGAGCTAATAAAAGTTTTTAATGGCTTTATAAGTATACAATAATTCAGATCTCGATTGCATTAATTAAAAAGGATTTGATAATATTTTCACAACCCAAAGGAGGAGAGACTCCAGAAGCAGCGATGGGTAGAGAGAGCGTTGCGTCTTGGCGAGGCTAAAAGGACAGATGGAGGAGGGGTAAGGGGTTTATTAACCAGTTCATTTGTGAGTGCAATGTGCACCCAAAATTTTAAAAAGAGCCAGCAATCGGAGGCCGCGCTCGATTAGGGAAAAAGGCAAACACGACATTCCATGCTAATTTCGATCCTTGCCAAAAACATACTCCAATGGTAATCTTTCCCGCTCCTTTCTCGCAAGAAACACAAACAATTGACGCCCAAATAAAGCGTAACACAACACGCCTGGATGCGTCATTCCAATATTAACCAGACCAAAATATTTCCAAAGAGAATGTTCCAAAGACACACACAAAAGCACTTTCCTCTTCACTTGCTTCGGTCACCAGGCTTGTATTCCTCAGCATCCTGAAAATCATAACTAGATGGTCTCGCCACCTCGTCTTGTCGAGACGACGACATCGAAGATGGGGAACCAAAGTGCTCTTGACCCAACAAGGTCGAAGTAATGATGGGGAACTCCGCATCACTGCTTGAGAGAAGCTGCGCGTACTGAATCAAGTCCGGGTATGCTTCATGAGACGATGCCGTCGTTGTCACTGATGGATTAAACGGCATGGCATTGATGTTTTGACCGGACAATGACGATGGATTGCTAGGAGGATACACGTTCCTAGGGATGCTAGCACTAGTGTTGCCTTGAACTCGTTCGGGGAAATTGAGCTTGGCCTTGGTGCCTTTGAATCTGAGGGCAGCGGTGTCATAGGCGAGGGCCGCTGCTTCAGCCGTGTCGAACGTGCCAAGCCACACCCGAGCTGCTTTGATCGGGTCTCGTATCTCGGCAGCCCATTTGCCCCACGGCCTTTGCCTCACTCCTCTATAGTGTCTTCTCGTCATCCTGCTATTCTCTTCACAAACATAAGGGAAATCAGACAATGGAGGCCTGTTAATAAGGTTAAGAGCGAGACGTGAGAAAGTGTGATGGAAAAACATACAGAGGAGCATTCGGAGGCTCAGTTCCGGGCCCCTACTTATATTGCATTGTCCTCTCTTGAGAAATCACTATTTATCATGAGCCATATTTCTCCTATCAATCTTCGACGAGTTATCATAACATTTTTAGATGCACATAAATTGTTCTATAATAAATAAATGCTTTACTAAAAAGAGAATTGCTATGACAAGGGATTGGTTTGATGCTTTTTAATTTATCAATGTTCGCTTAGAGTTACGTTTATGTGGAGACTACATAGAGTATGCAAGCCACCGACCAAAAGAGGGGAAAATGACAGTTTTCTTTAAAATTGGGCGAGGAAAAGATGAGTCACTTGTCGTCATCTTACATAAATTGACAAAGACATTTGCATCGAAAGCAAATAGATTTAATTAAATTTGAAGATTCTTATAGTTTTTTAAAGGAACATGGGGTTGAGAATGATGACAAGTGTACACTGAAAGAACTAAAAAAATTGTTAATTTAAAAAATCCTCATTGAGAATGGAAAAAAAATGATAATGGTAAAGATCAATTTTTAAGATTTGTGGGGTGGAGGATGATGACAAGTGTACATTAAAAGGACTGAGAATTGTTATTTAAAATAAAAAATCCTTATCAAAGTACTTTCAAGAATTGTGGGGCTAGATTTTAGAATATCTAAGAAGCATGGTCCTTCTTCAAACGCCATACAGCTCATAATATGATCGATGTATATATATATTGAGGATCCGGCCTAACTCACCTTACGGGAACACAACACTGGTTATACATCATAGGAGACTAACCTAGCAACCCACCAACCAGGTCCCCGTTTAAGTCACGTTGTATATATTATTTTTCTATCTGCTAACTCATACAAATGAGTAACAACGTAGACATAGGAGTACGTTAACAGTATTGGATACCTAATTATAAATCTAACGGAAAGAGAAAAGAATAACAAATTTACATGAGGTTATCTAAATCAAAAGGACACAGACCCACAATTTCCTTTGAAATTCCTAACAACGTTAATTATTAGTTTTTGATACCTAAATATTAGCTAAACATTTAATGATAAATTGCATAGAAAATTAAGGACCAACTTTAATCCCTAAACAAAAATAGTATAATTAAATTTTATAGCATATAGCTATTACGAGCATTTACATAGCATATAGACATGTCATCTTTAAAATACTAGAGAGATGGATCCAAATTTAACTTCAACTTTTTATCCTTTACCATTTGAGATTTAACTACGGAATTATCGAATACCTCGAGCCCTTTGATAGCCACACATATGGACATTATGAGTCATTTAGAACCTTGTCAAATATTTTCATAATTTCTTAGGCTAAGAAAATTTTCTTTTTCTGGTTTGGCAGGGACATCAACAAGTGCTTCTTTTGCTTAGTTAAAAAGTCAAGATAGATTATTATACATGATGTGATAACACAAAGCATATGAAGCACATTGACATTTTTTATCTTTTTTATAACCTCAATAACGACAATGTCTCTGATTGATTTGATCTACTAACATGCAATACATAGCGCATTCAAACTTCAACAAAAATTTGGGTTTAAAAGCAGCAAGTGCGTCACCCTACCAAGCGCAACCACAACTAGGGCGAATGAGTTTTGGTCAAAGACGCAACTATAAAGAAGCTCCTTCAAGAAGAAGACGACTTGCAGAAGCGTACTGAAGTCTTCATCTGTCAGCTAAAAAACACATCGGTTGACACATACTGAACCACGTAGTGAACATTAAAAGGCAGCCAATATTGCCCCACCAGAAATTTTTTTGTGTAGATCAAGAATGAGAAGATGGGAACAGAAGAAAAGAGTGAAAAGAGAGCAAGTTCTTTACGGAAAGTAACGAGATGCCTTGCACTTGGACAACACGGATCTTATCTCTATGCAGCCTCAATCATGTGTGCACGCGGATATTTTAATTCATTCGCTAAAATCCCACACTTATCCCCCTTTGTTTTCATTTTCTTTTAAATCCCTCTTGCGAGTTCACATTACACATCAAAAAACCATGAAATGAAGGGCTGTGTTTGACTAAAATCTTGCATCACATATTGATTAAGAGATTCAACAAGGATAGGACAAAAGAGAAAAGAAACGCGGACATACACACAAGAGAGTGAAGATCTAGATAAATCCTATAGCTAAGATCAAAAAAGAGAGGAGAGAGAGTCGCTTTCACTCTTGCTCGGTGCACTTGCAAGTGCTAAAAGAAGCATATTAGAAGTCTCTTTTCCGATTTTGGGGAAACCAAAACACAGTTTTGCCTAGTATCAGACCCCAAAATCCACAACAAAGGATCCCCCAAAAGGAAAATCTTTAAAAAATCATGGAAGCAGAAGTATATATGCTTAAGAAACATGAGGGTTTTTGCGGGATGGTGCAAAAGCAAGATCACAGTAGGATCCTTACCCTGATTTTGAGATGGTTGAGGCGAGTCGAAGACGAGAGTTGTAGTGGTGGATTCAACTGATGAATAAGCTGAGCTGGGACGATTTGTGGTGTTGGTGGTGGTGGTGTCCATGACTTGAGTGAGAGCAGTGACCATGGCCGAGTCGTCGGTCTCGTACCAGGATGACAAGTAACTGCACGGCTCTTCGTCTTGTTCTTCTTCCTCTTCTTCTTTGGCCTTCTCTTGCACCGATGCTTCAGGAGGAAGTGACCTCTTTCCATGCCTCCGATGATGATCCACCTTTCGAACACTAGTGTCCTTCAGATTAACAAATGGCTTCTTGAGATGCTTTCTTTTTCGTGTGCCTGTGACGGGGAGAGAGAGAGAGAGAGGGAGAGAGTTTGTGAAGAGAGTGCTAAACGACTAATATATTGCCTCTCACTGTCTGGCTAGGGTTTTGAGGACGATGAACAAAAAAGGGGGTAAAGGAAGTGATAGATCGATCTGAAACTTCACATTTTTTTTTCTTTTCTGTTTGTTCATTCGATGCTCAAAAGAAATTATTCGAAGAGCAGGCGGTGGGAAAGTTAGGTCGTAGAAAGTGAGAAATAGGGTTTGAATTGAAACTTTTTTTTTTTTTTTTTTTTTATTCCAACGTTAGGAGAACAATTGATGGTATATTTTGGCACATCATGATTTGAACTAAGAATTTTTAAGTTCTGTATCCCGTCCCCACATTTCTCTCTCAAATTCACTTATAAGAATGTTTCATGAATAACTTAGTAATCATCCAAAAGTTATCAGAGAATCAGATTCTCCCAATTTTAAGTGTAAATTTGATCGAATTTGAAAAGAATAATTAATTTGTTTAGGTGATTTTATTTATTAATGCTAAACACCTTACAGTCTTTATTCTTTTGTCACTAGTTATTAATACCTTAAGATTCTGAAAATGTAAGAATATAAGAACGTAAGTACTTAGAAAACCTCTATTCTTATAAATTATTCTTAGGTTGATACTAAAAGAGTGCATACTCAATATTTCGTCGTTGATTTCCACCAATATCTTGTTCAATAAATACTGATTTCACTGGAGTGTTTGGGTGGACATGCATAAGCATGCTGACATAAATGCGAACATTAGTCCATTTATTTGAGTGATGATCTTAAGTCACCCTTTCTCACATTTGACCTGCGTTCAAAATTTTACTCATAAAGTGCTTCTAACAAGCTTGAATCCAATACCACAAACATTAGTGTTTTAAAAGGATGGAATTATGAAGCCCTTATGGCGTAGTGGAATCTCCTTTGTATTGCAATATCGAGGGCAAAGATATAATCGGACATTGATAATGTAGGCGGGACAGGTAAAAAAATTTCCATAGAAAAACGGGTCATTGACACTCTTCAAAAAATAAACTGGAATCAAACAAATTGCCAAATTCATGGGTACAAAATAAGGTGATAATAAGAAAGTAGAGAGTTGTTGCTCAAAGGGGCAACAATTTTATAAATTCATGGCTTTCAAAATGTGCAAAATATAAAATTTCGAATATCAGGGTAAAAATTTAATATTGCATGACCCGATTTGTAAGTTACATTTCCTACCATTCAACTCCAAGTGCATTCTTTACACAATTTCTCTTTAGATTGCACACACAAGAGAATCTCAATTTCACCTATCTTACAAACCTTGATTATGATTTTATGACTTTATACGCATGTAGTCTACCTTACCTATTAGTTTAAGTTTCGAGGTGCTACAAGACAAAATTAGCCGAATGCACGACAAGTATCGATTAGCATCAATCGAAACTTACCAAGTTGACTACCCAAATTATTTATATCATTCAAAGTTTTACGAGCTTGGTAACATAATATATAGTATACCCTATGAAACAAGCCATTGGAAGTCAAAGCGATTCGTTCAATAAGACCCATTAAAGGCATCATATTTCAACTGGGAATCATTTAACTACTCCAAAGGCACCGTTTGTCATCAAGGGTATAAGTCAGGCAGCTATAAATTAGTATATATTTGATGGACTGGATTAAAATGCTCACGATGCAGATGACCTCACAAGAGATCGACGAATTGATCGTCGTTTTCATGACCTTGGACTTTAATGACAGTATTATAACACCAAGTAGGGTTTTCAAGATGAATATCTTTTTTATTTCTATATGAAAGGATGCGACAAACGGGAGAATATCTATTTAATAATTAAAAGATCTCGAGTAACCCCATCTTAATTGTTGTAATTTTTCATAAATGACTAAGAGATATCGTCTTGTTGTTGTGATTTTTCACCTGTAATTGGCACAAGAAATGAGAGAGAGAGAGAGAGAGAGAGAGAGAGAAGGTTGTACAAAATAAAACGCTTTGAAAAATGAAAATGAAGATGCCATGTAAAGACAAGCACAACGCCTACTTCCAGAACGCACTATTTAGATATGTGTTTTATTCATGCTCAACGCAAGGAAAATGGTCCGAATGTCGCCAAATAATATAATATATGGATTTTTAGTCCATGCAGAGATCACGATCAGTCATCGAGCCCACATGCAAAAGCATCTCCTCTAGTAAAGATTCGCGATTTATATTTTGTCAGAAATGAGCACGATTCATATGAATTCTAAATTCTCCCCCATCACCATTTGCATCTCGATGATGAGATACCCATTCCCTAGGCTTCATATATGGTAAGCAATGTCTTCCTAACATTCTATTTTGAGCATCGGATATGACCATCGCTTTAGTCCAAAAAAAAACTGAGTTTTGCACCCACATATCAAACATCATCGTCAGATCTTAAAATCTATAATTTGCACCTCATTCGACCTAACAAATTTGGGAAAATTATCCAATAAGTTTATGGATGTCAATTCAGTCCGAAATTTCTCAATTTTACCATTTTTTTTGTCTCACTACTCTTTTTTATGTACATGTATATGCAATACTCACAAGGATCGAAACCCTGACCTAATACTCTTCAGCACGCTGCCACTTCAGTAATTTTAGCACAAATTGATTAGAAATAACTATATTGAAATTTCACATAAAAATTTATGATTAAATTAATATCCAAACGATAAGTTTAAGACTAGTTAAACAATTTCTCTAGCACATTTACCTCCATACAACACCAGACCCTGCATCTCTCTCTTAGGAAATAGAAGGGCTAGTTTCAGTAGGCAAGTTGGTTTTGTGGAAAGTCTAGTTTGGGAAGAAA
This sequence comes from Eucalyptus victrix, assembly GCA_016097545.1. Taxonomy (NCBI): domain Eukaryota; kingdom Viridiplantae; phylum Streptophyta; class Magnoliopsida; order Myrtales; family Myrtaceae; genus Eucalyptus; species Eucalyptus victrix. Next base: position 36,631,769 of record CM027841.1, on the reverse strand, counting down.
AATGGGAAGTTTTAAGTGGGAATGTTTGACCAAAAAACTAAAATAAATGGGTATGGGAGGGGACAACCTGGAATGAAGACTGAAATAGCAAAACTCATGGTGCAAATTAAGTTTTCAAAAGTCATGATGGTGTTTGACATATGAGTGCAAAACTCATGTTGCTTTCTGCAACTATCCCTTATTGTAATCATTTAGATAAGGTGTACATCTCTTAGTTATGTATCATGAAAAGTTAGAATGCATCTTCCTTCAATCAAGCATGGAAAAAAAAAATACGGCAAGAAAAGAAAATCACTACATGTAAGATCAAATTGTGATACAAAGTTAGTTAATTGGGGCATAAGGGATCTCCAATCAATCATTCTTATCTTCTTTTATCTTCTCTAGTGCTTAAACCATCTAGGATTTTTCCAATCCAAAGTTATTCAATGTTCTAGTTCATGGTACTGTCGACTTGTATTCGGTTAAACCTTGTTTGATGACACAGCAAGAACACCGAATAGGATCCAACTATTATATCTCAAATTACATCGGGTCTACTAAACTTAGCCTCAAAGCACCTCATAAACTGGTAAGCGCAATTGGTGAGGTTTAAACATGTCTCCATTAGCTCCTGAGCAAGAAATTTCCAAACACAATCAACTTCGCCAACCTAGCGGGTTGAGTGTATCCTATCTTAGTTGTGATAAATGGGAATATGGGAACATGAGTGGGTTACTCAAAACTACTGTTTTTTAAGAAAGTACGGAGAAGAGTGCGCACTTATGCCGAAAAATCATCATCTAGGAATTGAAAGGGGCGTTCTTCACATGTGGGAAGGATGTCCCTTTCCTCATTGGGCATTTAAAGAATTATCATTCCAATAAATCCCAAAAACATGGACGTCGAAAACCTCATGAATCATATAAAATGTGAGCCAGAGTGAATGACTGGGGATATGGAGTTGTTTGCACTTGGTATCACGAGAATTGAATTTATGCCGTGCGTCTAATCCCAACAAAAAGCCGACTCTTCAATTCAGTGTATCCTATCCAAAGTTGCGAATCAGTAGGAGACCAGGTCATTTAATTACAAACGTATTTATTTCATTTGATAAAACACTCATAAAAAGTAATCTATTGACCACAAAAAAAAAAAAAATCATTCCACATTGTTCCGTTAAGTATCATGATATCATTGTATGATCAATATAAAAAATAAACATGGTCATAACTTCCTACTAATAGTAATAAGAAGAAAAAATTATCAAAAAAATTCTAAATTTATTGCACTTTTATCAATTCAATTCTAAATATTTCAATTTGGTAAATTTAGTCTATCCGGGCTATTTTGACTTGAAATCACTAACGTAAACGCCAACTAGTCTACATAGCATGACCAACATTGATGTGGACAAATTTGTTGAATTTTTATTTAATTTTTATTTTGTTTTTCTTTTTTTCTTTTCTTTTGTTTTTTTTTTATCACTATTGGCAGCAAGCTCCAGCAACGTCCGCAACCCCTACTCGACCTCACCCCTATCTAGGCAAGGTTGGCCTCATCTGTGGCTAGCAAGGATGGCTTTGCCTACATCTAGGCAAGGAGGCCTCACTCACTACCACGATGGTTTGGCAACACCACCTTCACCTGCAATTGGCAAAGCCATGGCAAGGCCAACCTCACTCACATCTACAACCCTCATCGGCATCAACAAGGGCTTTGTGGCCCTCGCCAACTACAGTGAAAGGAAAAAAAAAAAAAACAAAGGAAATGAAGGAAACTAGAAGAAAATAAAATTACTATAAAAAAATTCAAAGAAATTTTGAAAAAAAAAATTCTATGTTGGTACTAATTGTATAACATAAGTTGGTCGGCATTCACATCATCAATTTCCAGCCAAAATTTGTCAGATATACTATATTGATAACTTGTCAAAAAATTTAAGACTAAATTACTGAAACTAAAATGTTTAAGACGGAAATGGTACAAATACAATAGGTTTTTAAAAAAATTGTAATTATCCGTTATAAGCATGGTCATATTTCTCGCAAACATGATTTAGTCTGTTGTAATTCATAAACTTGTCTTTTATTTTACTATAAAACGATCGCTCTCACCATAGTGATGTACCTACGAGGAAAAAAACAATATTGTGGACTTTCTAATTCACGAATGAAAAGGGTGGAGCCAGATGATCGGCAATAACGACCCCCTCCAAGCGTTCTAACTAGGGTCGCCCACCTAGCAACGGTACCTCTTATAGGTGTTCATAAATACTCTGTAGCACTCGTGACCAGAAAAATTCGAGGTCCCAGAGCCTGTTATCGTGCAATTAGGAAAGTGTGTGCTCGAACGGAATTGGACGAGCGAATTTCGTCTGGTTGGCTGAACCTGGCTGCTTGCTGTATACTTTCAGAAACAAAGAAAGAGAGAGAGAGAGAGAGAGAGAGAATCATCCAACAGTTCAAACTTCATAGCGACTGATGATTTGTCGATGCGGTCAGACCAAAATTCTAAACGTGTCGGCAAAAATTGACATTCATGCACTGAGTCCGCATCGACCCCTCTCTCTCTCTCTCTCTCTCTCTCTCTCTATGTGGTGTGTGGGGTTTTGTCCAAATCCCCGAAATCATGCGGGATTTGGATCGGTTTGACTATGACCGTGGCCACGCCTTGATTCTGCGAATTGGTCTGCGATTGGATGGACATGCTCTTCAAGTCTCTGATTCCTTGCACGTGATCGTATTTGACCGATCTTGTCTTCGTCCCCACCAGAAAAGAAAGAATGAGTTCATTAACGATTCAGTCGAGCGAAAACACTTGATATAATATTTAAGTTCACATGGTTAATCTATACGTTTCGGATGCGTTAATTTTGATTTTTTTTAGGAAGTATACTTTAGGTGAAAGAGTCTCAAATCTTTGCCGATGGGCTCAAGGTGCTGGCAAGCCAAATCTAGGTAGATCTAGATTTGGCTTGGGCCGGCCATGAGACCTAGGGCGAGGTTGGCCTGCACTAGATCTGGCTTGCCGACGGCTGGCCAACCGCTCACTGGTGACATCACATAAGACGAGAGCATTTCCAGAATTATAAAAGTGTGGCAACAGCAAAATTGAAAAACAGAAAAATGTATTAGCATTCCCGAAATGTTCGAGGTCCCAAACACTTTTGAAGCTACCTTGGACTAAAGGTTTAGAGGCCTTAGAAATGTAGTTACATCTCTCTAAAACTCTTTAAAAAATTTGTCAAATGGAATTTGCATTTGTCAAAATATTTTGAGTCCCAAAAGAACTTTTGTTAAGTGTTGCCAGAGCACGCTCCCCTAGAAGATTTGGTTGCGAGCAAGAGCACGTTTTGCGATTTGCGTCTTGTCCGTTTATGAACCCACATGCATGAGCATGTGCCTATGGACAGAACGCACGTACATGACCCACGCACACGACTTTTTGTCAAAGGAGAACGTTTGGCCTTGATGTAACTCCTTTTGTTGTGTTGCAGTTTCTGTGCTCTGCCATTCTAGGCCAATCTGTATTTTGCGGTCGCAATTGGTGTTTGATGAACGATTTTCCGCCTCTTCAAAGCAGAGCATCGCTAGCAGGATCTATGTTCTCTCGATCTAGAACAAATCGATCATCTAATCCAGATCGTCACGTATCATCATGGCAATGTAAACAATGGTGATATCTTGACAGGCAAGTCGAGTTGTTGAATTAGAAAATTTCGCTATTGTAAATAATACTTCGCGAGTGCTATTGTTGTGTGGATTTTGTAAATGTGATCTTTGATTTGAAGGTAAATTTGGCTTTTTCATGTTACATAATGAGCTGGGATGGATAAAATGGGGAGAAGAACCAAAAAAGTCTCTACCCTATTATATTTGTACCAATTCAATCTTAAACTTTTCAATTAAATCAATTTAGTGTTAAACATTTTCACGTCATTACTAATTCAATCCATCCGCCCAATTTAATCTAGAACTTGTTATTGTGGACGCCAGCCATCCTATATGATATAGTTAACACTAATGCTTACATTTTTAATAATTTTTTTTTGAATTTTTTCTTTAGTTATCTTTTCCGTCTTTTCCTTTATTTTTTCCTACTATATAGCCCTCGAGAGTCACTGTAGCTCGCTAGCGACAGGCGGAGGTAGCCATGGCCTCACTAATCACAAACAAGGCCGCCTTCACTCATGGTTGGCTAGGCCATGGCGAAGTTGGCATCCTTGAAATCTGGACAAAGCAGCCTCATTAGTGGCCACTTGGCCTCGCCCACATTTGGGCAAGGGCCATGACACTCATCTATAGCTAGCTAGCTCCGACGACACTTGTTGGCCACAATGAGGAAAAAAAAAAAGATAAGAATGAATAGAGAAGAAAAGAAAAAAAATAACAAGATATTCAAAAAAATTATTTAAAATCATAAAATAAGATGTTCATGCCAGCACAACCATATCTCATAAAATAATCAGCATCTACATCATAAACTTTCGAGCTAAACCATCTGAATAGACTGAATATCAATATGGAAAGGTTTATGATTTAATCGATTCAATTAAAAGGCTTATGATTGATCTAGTACAGGAACAATAAATTTAGAATTTTTTTTGGTACTTTTCCCAGGATAAGCTAATGCCGACACTGTTTTTTGTAGTCAGAAAGAAACATGGCGACTTGACTGGGGATTATTTTGACTAACAAGGATAATGACAACCGACGAAAGGGACAGGTACATCTTGCAAGGAGGAATCTAACTCGCAAAGAGAAATAAATGAGGAATAAAAAGAAAACAAGAAGATGTCAAAGCCTATTCGGTGCATCGCTTGATACATCAACTTCGTAGACCCGACCACTATGTACTCAAGAAAGGAACAGAGCGTCCCTGCTCCAGAGCAGAGGAAGGCGTGTATTTCATGCGCGACTGAAAACGTTGGTGCAATACAAAGCACAAGGACCCGTTAAATGATCATTTCGGAATGATAATGACAATCAACGGGAGGAAAAATACGCTCCAATCGCGAGTGAACCTGTCTTTTTCCGCGAACCACACCCCCCCACGATAAGAGGAAAAAACAATGACTAAATAGACAAATAAAGACAAACTTGTCGTTTGCCTTTCCGAGGAAGAGCGAGGTGGTGCAATTATTAGAAGCCTCTACGGACCACGTTCTCCCAAGACTCGCGCGCACTTGATGTCGGCCTCGAACGCCCGGGGTTCCGGCGAGGTGTCGGCGACTTTTGAAACCACTTTCGTAGACACGACCGATGCAGATGGCATTTCAAATTTCAGTCCGACTCAATTCCGCTTGAGACAACATTGGCCAGACGGCAAACCCTGTTCACCCCAACCATCACGAAGCAAAAGCCGGGTGCGAAGCATGATCGAACCCTTTCCGTCGTCGAAACCTCGAGACATGACACGACACGACATGATATGCTCAAACAAGCATGTCGAGACAACCTTAAACATGTCCACATGGATGCGACAGTTTGACATGCTAAACACTAATTCCGATGCTTTTAACCTGAGACCACACGAACAAATAAGGCTAATTTTGTTCACCCCAACCACCACGAAGCAAAAGCCAGGTGCGAAGCATGATCGAACCCGTTCCGTCGTCACAAATCTCGAGACATGACACAACATGATCCGCTCAAACAAACATGTCGAGACATCCTTAAACATGTCCCCATTGAAGCGACAATTTGACATGCTAAACATTGATTCCGATGCTTTTAACCTGAGACCACGCGAACGAATAAGGCTAATTCTGTTCAGCCCAACCACCATGAAGCAAAAGCTGGGTGCGAAGCATGATCGAACGCGTTCCGTCGTCGCAAACCTCGGGACATAACACAACATGATATGCTCAGACAAGCATGTCAAGACAACCTTAAACATGTCCACATCGAAGCGACATTTTGACATGCTGAACATTGATTCCGATGCTTTTAACCTGAGACCACGTGAACGAATAAGGCTAACTTTCCGCATGCTAAGGCGAATTGCTAGTGCTAAACCTATATCCTCATTTGACTTCACCCCATTTCCGTGACGCTAAGATGAGTGATGGATCGTAGACTCTGAGCCAATGGTTGCACTCTAAAAGTTCACGAGTGGCAGAGGAGGAAAGAAACCTCTAGAAACAATATGTACATCAATCTCTCGGGGGGCAAAAAGAAAAAAAAGAGTAAACCAATAAGCGCAAACATGACTAGATACGAGAATACTTTATTCGTGATAGAAAACCACGTCGATTATCGAGTAAGTCCCCAGAGAGAATCACCAGCAAACTACGGAACCGGTTTGGAATCCCAAGGAAGCTCCAAATCCTCGCGTTCGGAAGCTGCCTGTCTGCGCTCTGCACAGAGAAAACTGGTTTCAGCAATTTTGGTCCAGTTACGGACGGCCTACCTACCTCCAAATGCATCTAAATTCGAAAGGTCTTCTCCATATGAGTTAAGTTGATTTGCCAGCTATTATAGGGAAAACATATTCTAAGTATCGACTAAGAGAAGACATTAAATATATCAGAATGGACTCATTGATCACAAGAGTTACATTCCTTCGAGAGGAACACAAGGACCATGTGACAGAAAAATTTAAAAGCCGACCATAACCAAAACAAAGGCTAAGGGGAAATACCATGCTAAAGAAAAAGGACCACCACTTCGTTGCCCAATCAGCGGTAAGCGGAAGCAACTCCCGGAAAAGAATAAACAGAAGAAACTGAAAGATTTGCCTCGCGTAGAGCAACGGTTTCATGTGTTGTTCTAGCAAGAGGAACAGCATCTGCTTGGGTAGGACCATCATGAGAAGCTATATTATAATGCGGTTGGCAGGATGACTGCAATTCGTCGTATGCATAAGAAGCTGCCTGCGACGGTATGACGGAGCTAAAGCAAAATGACAATGCTATCAGAGTTCAGAAGCTTCTTAAATTTTTTAAGCTTCCTGGTCAACGTCAATCAATTAACATGAAAATTAAAATGAGTAACAAAGTCTTCACAAATGTAATGAAAGTTCATCGCCAAACACAGATCTAGGTACTTCAATAGTTTGTGCCTTCCACGAACGGGTTCTTCTATGAACTAAACCTGAGTATCCATTGTGCAAAAACCTTTTAAAACCAAAATACAAAAAGAGAACAAGGAACTTCGAAAAAAGGAAAAGTTTTGATTGATTACAAAATTGCAACATGTACCTAGTTATCAATTTTTATTCTTTTCTATTCTTTTCTATTAATAAATAGATTTCTTGGTAACACAGAAACCGCATTAAAAAATGGGATTTCCTCTCACGTCATCCCCTGGATCCCTCTTATTTTAGTATTTAGACTGAGTCCTATTATTGGGCCACAAGTAGTACGCACAAAAGAAATAACAGCAGTAACCAGTCTGGACAGAAATAACCCTTCATAGATTAAGTTAAATAAAGGTGACATAAAGAACATCTTGGAAAAAAGTTGATCAACGTGAATCTGCTCACAAGAAAGCACTGGTCAGCCTATGCAACTCGACAAAATGTCAGAAGATCTATCACTAGCACAAGCAAGATACCAAATTTGGAATTTTATATAATCTCCAGACCAATAAGAAACCTTCAAAGATCATCCCAAAGTGAAAGCTCCTCCTATTTGCGAGAGATAACCCCATAAGATCCCCGCTAACAAAGCTGCAGACACATAGCAATGCATTTTTCTTCACAAACCAGCCATTCAAACTAGCCTGCCTTTGGCTGTCAGTCCACATTGCCATGTGCTTGCTATTTCCAGCTAGTTCACTTTTCAGATAAGACCCAACTCATCTGATGTGAGGACCTCAACACTAGAAAACTTTAATAATCATGGGTTGCCAACAGTGAATCAATTAGTACTACAAGATAGTAATTAATACTAGACACTTATACAGTAGATCTGCTATTGCCCAAGCAGGGTTCTTTATGCGAATACAAGTTTTAGAGAACATAAATGCGCAGTACCTTCTACATGGATCGTCCACAGAATATTGTGGTTCTTCAGGGAAGTATGGCTGATGAACTTCTGAAGAAATTTGTGAGCCTCCTTCAGGAGGAAGAGAAACTTGCCGAACATAGTAATCAGACTCCATAACCGGTTCTATCTGTCCCATATGAGTTTCTGATCCATATCGTTCATACCATGCTTGTAGAATGGAGCCTTCATATTGCTGCCTAGGAATGGCCAGGGAATTTGGGTGCTGCCTCTGGGGTAGATACAAGTCCCCTGGAGGAGGAAACCCTGCCGCTGGCTCCAAATATTTCTCCAGAGCATAAGCTGGTCGAGCAGACCGAATCGTTCCATAGGGGAAGGCAACAGAAGAAGGTGGTATCACATCTATTGGTCTAAACAATGATACTAGAGACCTCACCTACAGCAAAGATAAAGCCCATCAGAATTTTCTCAGCCCAGATATTCCTTTTGTTGCCAATAAAGTGAATGACATCTACCTGCTTTCTATTGAGCTCCTGGCGAAACTTAGAACGGCTAACATAATTATCCTCGATTGCTCTCTTGAAAACACTCTCAGGAATAGGTAAACACTCTTTGTAGATCCTAAACTTCACCTACATTGAGGATAGGAGCAAAACAACCATCAATAAAAACAATCTTTCTGAAGGCACTAGGAACATAAGATATCCATCAAAGCAAGAAAAATATTGTTAAAAGTGACTCCAAAAGTAAGATATATTAGTTGAAATCCTAAATCAATGAAAAACCCATAAAATGACAAAGGCAGCTCTTTCATCTCACTCATATTCAGTGCAACTGGCTGTCTCCAAGCTCAAACAGAATTTTACTGTAGTGACCAAGAAAGAAATAAATCTTGAAATACAATCCAGATGAAACCAAGTATTCGTAACATGCAAAATGGACAATCATCGGAGACTCTTGCATTTCTTTCTCCAGAATACAGAACAAATTAATGTAGACAATTTCCTCCATGCCACAGCTGTCAGACTCAACACTATTTCTGCCACAACCATCAAGCAACAAATCATGCTCTTCACTTTCCCACAATAAACATAAATTAGAAAGCTTTTCTGTCAACGCATGAAGACTTAAGCAATGATAGACCTTTTCTCTTTCTGACTGAAAGAAGATTTCGTTAAATAGGTATCAAGGAGTAGCGCCCTGATATGATTTCACTTAAAAGAGAGAATCCATTAAATCGAGCAAAGAGTTTAATGATGTAACTTGAATACTTTTGGTTAGGAATGTAACTTGAACTTTTACAAGCATAAGTTATAAAATTTAAGTCAAGATTCTTGTTTGTTCTACCTTGAATTCTCTTATCTTAGTAGTTCCCTTCCTTAAATTTTGCATCAAATAATCAACATTTCTACATTCCAGTTCGTATTATTGCAATACCAGCATTTGATTACTAAACTTCAGTGACATGGTTGAAAGATTCATGTTATGTCAACTCCTAACTAGAGATGATATATCCTTTACTGTAAATAAACATATAACGATGTACAACCCACCACCACTGGGCACTCGTGGCAATGAAGATTTGAGTCAAGATCAACTTCTGTCATTGGCAACATGGAGGTTTCAAAAAACCAACACATCTCAAGCCACCTCCTTAGTGGCCAGCTGTCACACAAAACTATGCATCCCTACAGATCCATACCAGTTGCCATTGACATTAACTGTGAGTTACATGTCCATGGTTCAAATAGCCATGGCCAAGAATGGTCTCTGTTTAAATTAAAAAAAATCATTGACCAAAGCCACCACCAGCATTTTATTTCATGCTTCTTTACTTTGTTATTTTTCTTTGTACTTCGTAGTTCTTGTGTTGAGGTCTCCACTCATTCAATTAAAAGGTAGAAAATCAAGACATCATTCTTTTTCATAGTCTATACTCTATAGACGACATTATACATTGTCATGGCAAGACCAACGTCAAAGATCATCCACGTCAGCACTTGACACCAAAAAGACCATTATTTACTTTTGAAAATAATATTTATCCACATTAAATAAAAGATGAACCTGAAAATGATAAATAAAAGCATATAAAAGCAAACAGTAAAATCAATCCATGCACACGCTAAACATAAGATACCTTTAGCCACCACCCACCTCTACGAATTGCAACATGCTCGGTTAAAACGACTTCCCAACTAAAGCAAATCCTAGGCAACAATGAGGTGTCAAGGTTGCAATACTAGTTTGGGTACCCTTTAGAAAACCCTATTAGCCTTGGCCATATAGTCGGTGATCACTCCAAACCCGACTATCATACTAATATAGTACCTTCATTATACTAGATTATTCAGATAATTAATTTATCTATCCTTGTATTGCTATAACGATTTCTTCAAAATACTCAGAAAAAGCAACTAGACCATCAGGGCAGTATGAAGTTCTCATGGGTTCAACACAGACAGGTTTGGGACAAGTTCAGGTCATAATCAGAACTAATTGGATTTGAAATGGGCTCAGCAATTCCTAACTCACCTCCCTACCTCACCACCCAACTCCCAAAATAAATCATGAAAAATTAAAAATAGATAAAGGAAAAATGGAAAATGTCTAACTTCGCCACTTTTTTACAAATAAGCATGTGAAACAAAACCTCGCACAGGATAAGAGCCAGAGGTGGTACCGGAGTCCAGCAAGCCAAAAGAGTACAATTGTTCATAAACACCAGAGACAAAATCACTTTCAATCATAGAAGGGCCAAGTTGCATGCTTAAATCATCAACCAATACTCCAGCACACTACATTCAACACAATGCTAACTCCACTTTCAAGATGCAATAAAAAGATTATCTCAAAAGTTCCTTGATACCTGGGAACGAAATTTCTGGTCAAATGCCATGGGCTCTATGTCCAAGTCTCCCCCAGATGTCGCCTCATATACTCCATAGAGAAGTTTTAATTCAAAATCAAACAAGAATAGTTTTGCACCTGGCTTGACTTTCTTCACAACTTTCAATTGTCCCACAGGCAGCCCAAAAACACGATATCGATAACATTCCGGCTTCGTTTTCCCACTACACAAAAATATAAACCCCGCATCCCTCTCACTATCCTTTTCCACTTTCTCCTCCTCATGTGTCGTAGATGGAGTTGGTTCAACGGTAGGACCGCCCCCAAATGCCATGACACTAGCCATTGCTGGACAAGTCTCCAAAACACTGATGGGATTAGGAGGAGGTCCACCATCAAGTGCAGAAGTCACTATCATCTTGGAATGTGTCTTCAAAGTGCCCTTCCCTATCTTTTTAGTTGCCTTCATCAAAGATGGTCCTGGGTACCTATTCTTCTTGCCTTTCATCTTTGCTGTGGAGAAACCGCAGCAACCTTAAAGTAGATGGTATTTGCAAGTTTCGCACCCAAACCAATCTATAAACACAAAAGACATTTAATTTTGTAGCGCTAACCTAATAATCATGGACGTTGTAAACATATTCTCTTCTTCAATTTCACACTTTCTTAAAATTTTGACAAATCAAATTCCAATCAAATTTCGAGTACGCAGAACCAAAGTGCTCACAAAGGAATCTTGTAACTTACAATGATAGAAATTGAATTAGATTGAACCACAATTCCCCAAAAAGCATTCAATAGACATTTCAGATGAATAATCGAATTGACACATTCCCTTAGCAGTCCAAGGATGTAATACCTTTAAGAAAAAAAGAGCTCAGTAGCTTCAAAATAAAGGCAAACAGGAAAGCAAGATTACTTGGTTAGAGAATTAAAGGATAAGCTGTGACCACAGGGTAAAGGTAAATGGAGTTTTAAAAGTAGATTCCCTCGAAATGATTTGCTCACTTTTATCTAATTATCAAACACCCACCCAAAGATTATGTCTACATCCAATTTTAACATGTTTTCAAGAAATGACCATATTTTCAGTCAGGGTCAATTAAAGAGGTCAACCATAGTCAACCAACGACACAGCTACTTATCAGAGAAGTCCTAATCACCATTGGAGTGGACCTGGCAGCTGTCATGATCCAAATACAGCACAAGTAGACCTGCTCTTCTATAATCCAGCACATGGCACTCGTACAAAATCTTATCACAGCCCTTGTGACAACCTACCTCCATGGCAACACTTCTCATGGTCTCCTTGTTTAATCACAGCATTAAGGTATCTTCCAATACCTTAATTTCTTATTTCTGTCAATTGCCTCCAAATCATGTCCATAAAATGTTATCCATGTAATAATAGTCATATCAATCATCCAAGGCCTTTTATTCTTTAATTTAATTACTGCCACAGCTTACATCTAGCCTCTTGGTCCAAGAACCTCAGGATCATTAGTCGTGTACAAATAAGGTCACTTATATCTTGACTCTCCAATAAAGCACCATTATTCCAAAATCGGCCATCAAGCCCCTGGGGCTCAAAGAAGGCCTAAATATAAATTCTTGAGATATATGCTAACATGGCCAAGCGTGAATGGTATGTAGGTATGTCAAAACAAGTGTTGATAAATCAAAGTTAAGTTCAAATTGGCCTAACTGTTTTCACACTATAGGACTCATCAAGGTATGCTCCAAAGCTGAATAATCAATGTCAAACTTTGAAACAGTACTTTGGCCCCTTCTATTAAAATATCAAGCCAAAGCATCAAGGAGACCACAGTGAGCAAGCAAGGAGCACGTAGTAACATGTATAGGCACCACTCCTCACCACAGGACTTCTCGATACTATCAGAAAAGCTAATCTCAACCTTTACCTTCCGATTCTAGGATCTTCACAAGATTTTTCACATTGCCTCCAGTTGTTAAACCACATATTGCAAGGAATATGAACACAACATAGCACCAAAATAGGACTCTATTCAGCCATTCTCAAAGCCAGCTTAACATAACTTAGAGCTGGATTCTCATGCTCGCATCACCTAAATGAGAAATCAAACCGAATCCGTTCAGAAAGGCGTTCGCTGAAATATGCACAGAACCGGTAGAACTGATCCAAGTAGGAAACCTGAAATACCTCATTCAGAACAACAACGAGTTCATCTACCGGACTCATCAAGCAGCACATTGTCCAAATTTGCACCAATAAACCTCGTAGAGCATGAAAAAGCCTCAAGCTAATGGCCGATAACACAGAAATTTGACATACAAACCATTGATATCCATTTTGTCACAGCTGCAAAGAACAACGCTAAGGGTGCATTTCATTCAGTATTTTGAAAGCCTGCTAGGGAAATGTAAAGGTCCTTAGTCTAAAGGAGTTGAGGAAATGCAAATTGTGTTAGGTAAAATGTTTTCTGTAAAGCAACTTTGGGTGAAGTAGTGCTCAGTAAAGAAAAATTTTGCAAAGGGCTCCTCTAATTTTTCTTTTTTTTATTAAAAAAGATATCAAATTGTCATTGGGGCAATCACCCGACCTCAGGTGGCCATTACGTGGGTCGTGCGACCTTGCCGGCCCCTCGCCAGTCAAATCCACCCACGTCAGTCCTTGCTAGCCGCTCTCACAAAAAAAGATGAACAGTAGCAACAATGGGGCAAAACTGAAAAACCGAAGAATTAGTGAGGGTAATTTTAAAAGAAAAAAAAAAGTTATTTAACCCTAGTTTTAGCATTTCGCACATACTACTTTAGAGGACTAGTCCTAGGATTTTGCAGCATTTCCAAGGCAAAGTTATTTAAGGCTTGTCAAACATCCTAACATTTCCTCGACAGCGTTCGAGGCCGAAAGCCCCAAAAAAAAGCCGAACCGAACGCAGCCAAAGTCGCGACCTTTAGTTCCGCTCCAAAATCGGCAACCAAAAACCGAAAGGACACAAAAAAATACAAAAGAAAAGAGCAACCGCGTCTACAGCGGAAAATTCAGCAAGCAAGCGTCGCCTTCGCTGATCAACCCGCATGCAAAAACGGCTGGCCGCGGCGAGCCGCGAGGGAGGAGGCGCTGATCAGGAGCGGAGACGCGAGGGAAACGTTACCTCACAATGACGAGCTTCTCGAGGCGCGAAAATGGCGGAACGACGATCGATCGGAAGCGAAGCGGACGCGTCGATCCGGAGGGGCCGAGAGCGAACGGGCTGCGTCGACTGATCGGGGATTAGCGGGGCGGATTAATCGAACGAGCGAGGAACGGTCCCTCCGATTTGTCCGTTGGATGCGAACGGGCTCTCGCGGGCCATGCGGGCCGCGGGCTTTTCCCCGAACGGTACGCGGAACTAAGCCCGAAATTAAATAATAATTATAATAATAATAATGATAAAGAGAAAAAGGATAAATCCAATAAAATTCTGAGAACTTGTGACGAAAATGCAATCTAATCTAATCTTGGGATCCATTTATTTAAAGGGAAAACTATTTTCAGAAAAAAAAAAATTGACTTTGTAGCACAATGTCGAATGAAATCATTTTCCAATAAAAGGAAAATAATTTTTCTTAAACTGCCAAATAAATGAAGATTAACTATTTTTCTTGTCCAACTAAAAAAACACTATTTTTCTTGAAAATGATATTTCGAAAATATTTTTATTTATCATTGAAATTTATAAAAAACAATGCACCTTTAAGTTGTTCAATTTGTACATTCGATTTCTAGAACTTGTTACAAATATATAATCAGTGCTTTTCTTAACTTCATCAGATTCAAATGACAAAATATGGTGTTGCGATTTTTTTTTTTTTTTTTTTTTTTTTTAAATAAGTAGCCCGTAAGGAAAACTACATGAGAAAAAAAGGAAGCGTGGGAAGCAAAAAGCCATCTCTCGCCGGCGAACGTGGGCCAGTGGTGCCGCCTCATCGGAGCCTCCCCTCTTTTTTAACTCTGTTTTTTTTTTTATCTTTTGGACTTTTTTCTGATTTTTCATTTTTAAGTAATAAGATATTATCAAGACGATGTCCTTTGAAAATTATTGAAACGAGCCATGTCAGCATTCTCCGTTATTCAACTTTGGACGAAGTTATAAGGGAAGTACCTTTAACATATTTTTGACTAAGTCTAAGGATTTTAATTGACAAATTAAAAATTCTAGAATTTGATTATATTTTTATTATAATTTTTAAGACTTTAAAAACACTCATCCTTTAAAAAAATTATTTTTTGAAAATAAAATATCAAATCATTTTTGAAATCTCAAAGATCAAACAAGATATTATAGAATAATTAATATTAAATTACTTTTTAAAAAATAGTAAAATTAGTTGAGGATCTGGACTTTTTGATAGGGTTCAGCCTTTTGATCCGGACAGAAATATGAAGTCGGTAGGCCATTTAGATCGTTAAGCAATTTATTTTTGAACATGTTTCTTCTTGTTTTTTCCGCAATTGACTCCTAAATCACAGTTGTTTTTCTTTTCCGTTGATATTTTAATGTTAATTTCAGGTTCCATCATAGTCGATAAAAGTAAAATTTTGAAAGAGTGGGCTCATTGCTGGGGCATTTGTTCTAGATGTTTTTATTTTATTTAATATTACTTTCAAGAAAAATCTCATGGCAAATAAGGAATTGCTAGGAAAAAAAAATTATTAGAACACGTTCCCATTATTTCTCCTGTTGCAAGATCTTTGAGAGGCCAAAACTTCAAGGAAGGTAACTCATCCCCCGGATATCTTTTTTGTTTTTATTTCACATAACTTACTATTTTTATTCAAAATCATCCCTTCTCATTAGTTCAAAATTGGACTATAAAATGCTCACGTGGATAAACCTAGCATGCATGCCACTTTTTTGTTTACACACATGGTGCTAACGTGAGAGTATTATAATTCATTATAAAAATATATTACCATTGGAATATAATACGCAGAAATGACAAGAATTTGTAATCTACATTAACAGGAAATCACTAAAGAAATAAATAAGAAATAATAATAACACAAAAAATTTACATAATTCAGTCCACGTTACGTCCACGGTAATAAAAATCAACTATAATCGAAAATAAATAAAAATAATGTTTCCCACACTTAGATTTAACTACAAATTCAGTATGTTTATAAATAGGTTTATTACCTTCTGGTACACTTGTGACAAATTTACCCAAAATATTTTTTTTGGTACATTTTTAACAAATTTACCCCAAACGGGTACACTTGTGACAAATTTACCATCTGTTAGTTTTCGTTAAATTTTAATTAATAATAAATAATCAACTATATTAATCAAAAAGTTAAATTTACAATTATTCATACGCTTAAGTGTTTTCCACACTTATATTTAATTACAAATCCAAATTATTTATAAATAAATAACTTACTTTAACATAAACTCATAGAATAAAATTATTGCGTATTCAAACTTGAAACAAAAACGCGCGCAGCTCTCTTAAGCTTGACGCGTGTGGCTTTTACGTGCGGCTCATGTTCTTTCTTTACTTTCGTAGGGCTTCAGCGACTCTTACGAAAAGAAAGAAGACGTGCACGTTCTGCTTTTCTACGTGTGTCCAAAAGGTCAAAACTTTGACCCCCACCTCCTTTTGGTTCCACTATGCAGAGACTTCTTCCCTCTTTTTTTCTCTGCCAAAAGAAACCGCCTTGGAATTTTGTACGCCCAAAGTCAAATATTTGACTTTGGGCCCCACCAAGAAAATTTGGCTAAGGAGGAAACTTTTGCTTCCTTTATTTTGTTTATTTCCTTTTTTTGTAAATTTTTAAGAGTTTAGCAAAACTTTTCTGTTAACTGAAATCCAAGCGAACTATACTTTGTAAACGTTCAAATTTAAGATATAATTTAACAAATGCATTAAAGAAATGAAAATTGGAAGGAAAAGATTATTGCACCTACCACTCACAATTAGCAAGTGGGCCATAGCAGCCATGGCTCCCAATCTGGTGGTTGATAAAGCTGAAAATCAATCAATTTGGTTTAAGTTTCAAATGAAATCCAATCCGATCCAAAAAGATATAAACAACAGCAATTTAGACGAAGTCAATTACCTGAATCATTAAGATCCTATCAAAAATTCACCCATTTCAATCAGTTGGTTTGAGGTTTCAATTCACATTTTGTTTGCCTTCTTTTTTGCCAAATCCTTTTGCCTTTCAAAGATTATATTTCTACTATGGAAAATACCAAAAAAAATAAAGAAAGCATTTGCTCTGCTTCTCATTGACACTGAAGAGACAGGTGTCAGATCCGGTTTCTGCTTACGCAAGCGGGCTTAAAAATGGGCTTTATGGCATCCAGGGAAGTGGGGTGTTCAAGTTAGAAATCCGAAGATAAACTGAATATTATCTTAGATAATATTTGAAGGAAAAATAAGCCTTCCCGACACAAACTGATCAGAACTCATTGCTGCTGTCCTCATGATATCGGCAAGCCACAAAACTCAATTTGTTGTATTGAAGCGATTTGTATATCTCGCTCAAAACTGGATGTTCGAGCTAAATTAGACTTTATTTGCCCAATTTCAATTCCCCCTACTTAGAAACAATCCATCAAGAGAAGGTTGGCGAGGTGTCCCGCTCACCAGGCTCCACCCGGGCTTGTCCTTAACCAAAGCAGGTTTCCTACCGTATAGGCAAATGCACCACCTTTCAAGAAAAAGAGAAACTTCCATTGGTTTGTTAAAATAGGGACAAGCCTTGTAGGCGAAAGAAAGCCCTACTAATTGGCTCGAGATGCCACGATTGTGAGGGAGAGTATAAGTGGTTGGAGATTATTGCAAACAGTTTCAATTGGGAAGGTAACCAATGGAGTGGAGTGGAGTGACTTGTCATGTTGGACGAGCATTTGCTTCATGGTATCAAGGGAGTGAAGACAATGGTTGAAGAACAGAAGCAACAAAATAGCCAGCAACGGAGGCGTAGGGAAAATTGATTGGGGGAGCGCGAAAGTGTCGCGGATTGTAAAGTTACCAACCGGTCGGCAGTACGAGCTGCAGCAAATTGTAAAGTTGTTAATCCCTGCTATTTTGTTTGATTTTCATCCTTTCTGCCCTTAGATCTACTGGATTTTTCTCCAGATATGCTCTTCTCCTGTTTTAGTTGCACCCCTGCTCAAGAACACCTCATCCATTTCTTTCGTTTATTGACCTGAAACCCAAACACACCCATAGGTTCCGGTTTGGCTCTCAATAACTTAGGTCTGTTCAACACCCCCTAGTGGTCGCAGTGCTCGAATCTCAGATCCAAGATCTGAAACCAGAGCGTCCGCAAGCCAGTCAAGCATAGGAGCACACAGCCACATCCATCGATCGCAACGCTCGCCAAAGAACGGGTGACCACAGCCGGTGGTGAACACAGTGGCTGTGGTCACCTAAAACTCCTGAGCACACCAGATCAAGCAAAAGCGCACACCATGTACCATTGAAGGAAGTCCACGTTTAAAGAGAACAAGAAAAAGAGATGAATACACCAATAGAAGACAATTAACGAAGTGGTTCTCATAAATATGCGAGTATATAATCATCACATCATCGCTTCAAAATTTCTAAAATTAGAAAGGGAAACAGGAGGAGAAAGGAAAAAGCTAAAAAAGAAAGCTCTCCCTTACCGGTTTCACCTCACAACAGGTACAGGGGGCTCTAGGACTAAGGATACAAAGCAGGACAAAACGAGAATGTCCAAAAAAGAATGTATAGCGGAGGAAGCCTCCATGGGCTGCAGGCTGCAGGCTGCAGCAGAAGCCTCTTGACCGCGCCATGCCACGCTGTCAAGATCGTCCAAAATTTCAGAGCTCCAAAAAAAATGCTCCTTTGCCACCAGGAACTTCGCAAAAAATCCACAAAAAAAAAAAAAAAAAAAAAAAAAAAAAAAAAAAAAAAAAAAAAAAAAAAAAAAAAAAAAACCGGAAAATTGCTCAGCGCTAAGCTAAGCGTCACTTCTCTAACTTTCGAAGAGACTTCCGGATGGGGGAAAAAAAGGGTTTTTATAGTTTCTCTCTATTCGGTTTTATCTCTTTTTTCCGAGAAGTCGAGATAATTAGGGTAAAAGCGATGAGTTACTGGGCTGTGAGTGTGAGTTAGTACACGCAAAAGGGCAGCTTCCTTAGTCTAAATCCTTGGCAGAACTTGCAGCTGGGTCTAATCCAACGGATGAATCTTCACCATCCGCCATGCTTGGGAAGCTTCCCATGTTGTTCTCTTCAAGGATGTTGGCACGCATTTTCCCGGGTCTTGTCCGGACATTAACCCCCATCGGAAAAGGAACCTGTAAATCCAAGTTGTCAGCTGCGTGAGGCTACTTCCGGTTTTGCCATATATATCACCTCACTGGTTTTCCATAATATCCAACTTATTTCCTTTGTGTGTCAATAAATAAGTAGACATTGCTACAAGGATTCTGGCATATGAGGATGGAGAAAATAGGCTTTTGTTAAGTGACCACAGACATACCTGATCACCAGCATTCGGTCCCTCAGTATTGAAAAGAATAGGACGACATCTTTTGTCCTCATTCATCAAGCTCGAATTTTGGAAATGTGCGATGAGTGCAGCTTTTCCTTGTATACGAGCATACGCAAGAGATGCTACTTTTTCACTGTTGAATTTCTCCCATTTCTTCCCATTGAATGCCTATTAAAAGTGGAATCATGTTTTGAGGTCTGATCAAGCCATAATCTTTAAATGCCCCATTCAGCTGCATTTTGAACCAATTACGACATACCTTGTAGAATGGAATTATTTGGACAGGCTCAGTCATGTTGATGAAAGCATACCCGACATTGCATTTGTTCTGCAGCAAACATGAAAGTCAAACAACTACAGTAAATAGGAGTTTAAAGTAAAACCCATATCAACTCCTCCCTTTCTCCAACCTAATGCCTCAAGCCCAAAACACTCACTTCAAAAAGAAATGCACTTGCCTTAAAATCTATTGGCAGATAAATGAAGTCGTAAGTTCCTCGATGTCGTTCATCAATTGCAGCCAAAAGCATTTTGGATGTATACCTGTGTTTAACAGTAACAGTAACTTCAGACTAACTTGAGTACATAAAGAGAAATCAGTGCTCCTATCAAATACTAATGATTCTCTTATTGATGCTTCAAAAAGGACAATGAGGTAAAAACCAATAAATAAGCCTTTACCAAGGAAACATATAAATGATAAATCGTCATCAATCCACCCTGCGAAACCATAAATGACCAGGCACAAATACATAGTTACAAAATTTGAACTTTCTCCTTCTCTATACTAGTAGGGCACAATTTATCGTGCCACAGCTGAATCAAATCATATAATAAAAATTCAATATGAATAGTAAATCATATCCTACGGCTAGACCAACAGATCTAACCATGTTTATCCTTCTACGTACAGTAGCTTCTAAGTCATGATATATACAGAGGAATAACAAGGATTTTTCCCCCTTTAGGTATCGGGCCAAAAGGAATTAGTAGGAAGAAACGCCAAGGATTGTTATTTGTAAAAGCCTACACTTGTGAAGGATACATTGGTCAAATATTAAACAGAACAAAAGTTGATGAGTATTCTTTCGGATGTCGAATTACGTACTTGTTAGGAATGTTCTTAATCATCAAAGTTGTCCTGTTATCTTCTCCTCGCATTATCCGGTCAAGGTCAAGTTCATACTGCTTCTTGTTGTCCACCTGATTAGAAGCGCCATCATTTCTTCGATTTCTAGTACGCTCATTGGAAGGATCAAATGGAGTAACAACAGGCATCATGTGGCCTCTCCCAGGAAACATAATTCCCTGCTGATGATGCGATTGGAGTCCCAAATTTCTAGGGGCCATTGGCAAGTCCACAGAGTTCCTGCCAGCTTGCTGAATGATGTTATGAGGAACAAAATCCACAGAATGTGGCCCTCCACCAGAAATTCGCATATTTCCAAGGGACACGTGATGAAAACTGGAAGCCTTGGGTGATTCTCCTATATATGGTTGTTGCCGGTCCCAAATAGAAGGATTAATGGCTGGAGCAGACCCAACACTATGATTATTCATGGGCAAAACTGTGTTGAGCATTTGAGATGGTGCTCCAGGGAGTCCATGTAGTCTTGGCAGAGGAAGAGCATTACTGATTCCACCGATAAAAGATGGAGAGTTTGGCCACAAGAGGCTTGGAGGTTGAGGAGAACATGAATTGCTCCATGTGCGATGATGTCCAGCAAGAGGTTGGCTCCCATTAAGAGCGGCTCCAAAGACTGAGAAAGAGAGCTCACATAATTAAATCCGAAAGATGACCCAAAAAGATAGTTAGCATTACAAAAGATCCTCCTACATATCTAACAGGAGAATAAATGAAACTAGCTCACCCTTAAGTTAGAACTTGAAGAGGCAGCAGGTTACATACATACTTTGCACCGCACTCCATCTAAAAGGAAAAACAGCCAAAATACAGATCCTTTTGTCCGCTTAACCCATGAAACAACTTCAAAAGGATCTTCCATTTAAAACTACTAAAAGAACAGTGGCAATCAAGACTCAAATGTTTGGGATTTCTAGATTTCCTGTTTGTCCAGAAACGACTCAGAAAAGAGAGCCTACTCGAGAAATATTATCCAAAATAGCAAATGTGCCTTTTTGTTTTTTCCTACTGACAGCCTGCTCGACATCTATTTGCAAGAAATAAATTCAATGCTTACTACTTGCATGCAGATCTGCTAATGAGAACACACAGCATTTTTGAAAATCATACTTACCACCTTCATTAAGTCCCAGTGAGTGTCCTTCTGGGCCTACTCTGCACAATTGCCTGGGATCCACTCTTTCAGGTGGTAACTGGTTGAAGTTAGCCCCCATGATATTGGGAGAATTACAGGGAATGCCATTTGCAAGGCCATCATGATATTCTGGAAGAGAATGAGGATGAATGCCAGGTGCTGGTCGAATATCAAATGCCAGTTGTCCTTTGGTATAACCAGATTCAGTAATACCAGAATAATTTCCAACTGAACCAACCCTCATCAAAGAAGGCAAGCTGCTAGGAACACTAGAAGATATCCCCTGATGAAATGCAGCTTCTAGAAATGGGGATCCCACAGAGTGCATGCCCAAACTAGTTCCATTATCTATGCCGTTAGATGTGATTGTCCCCAGAGGTGGTCCTGCTAAAAATGCTCTGTGAGAGAACTGCCTGCTTATTAATTTAAAACAGTGAATGAAATTCCAGCATCTACACACCAGATATTCTAACAGTGGAGTTATTTGTGGGGCTGTTCTGCTGCATAAAAAGATCAATCTCATCTTGTTCCAAGTCTTGTGGCAGCTGTTGCATACTGCAGCATAAACAGATCGATGAAAAGTCAGTAACAGATCAACAGATAAAGTTCCTCTCTTTATACATCTCAAGCCACAGCTAGAACTATACTCAGCAAAGGTTAGTCAAATCAAAGTGTACATAAGTCTTTGCATAATCAGATGTGTCCAAAATTGCACACTTGCTTCAGAGACAGTACTTTCTCAATTTACTAACCAATATAAGTTAGGATATCACCCTTAGCAGAAAAAATTTTGAGTATGATTAATCCAAGCCCCAGGCCACAGAAGGTACAAGGGGACAAGATTATTGTTAAGGTTGTCAAGTTTAAAGAATCGCACCGTCTTGCACCACCAGGACGACTTGGCTCAACTTTAATCTGTTTTCCAGCAATATCGCTCCTGTTCAATGCACGCAGAGCAGCCTCTGCAGCTCTAACATCATAAAATTCAACAAACTTATGATTACTTCGGAGTGGAGTCTCACGAATCTGCAACGGAATTACAAGTATGCAAGTCAATTCACTTCGTTGCGATTCCATGAAGAAAGACACGTTACAACCCATAGAATTTCTGACCTCTTTGACTTCTCCATAAACACCAAATATGTGGCGGAGTTCATCATTTGAAACAGAAGAGTCAAGGTTAAATACCACAAGAGTCCCTTGGTTAATATCTTTTTCTGATGGGTTGTCCTGCTAAATGGGAAAAGAACAAAACATGAGGGTCATGCTAGATAATTTAAGCACATGACAAAATGACAGAAATTTATACTACCATAAAGTGAAATCTCCATCTAAAACAACAAGAACTGCACATCAACAAGGACAAAACAAGACAGATTACCTTTGGAATCGAGTAATGAATGTCTAGTTTTCTACGCCTTAGAGGTTTGTTCTGGAGTGCTTTCATGGCAGTTCGGGCTGCTCTGATGTCATAGTAAGATATCATCACAAAGCCCCGATGTTTGCATGCTGTATAAAGAGTGCGAATACCTCCATATTGCTGCATCATGAACACAGTGGGTCATAAACTGGCCAACATTGGAAAAATATGTCAAAACTAATTCCATATTGCCGCACATTGATGATGTGTTGGATCATGTCCAATAACCTGCAAATAAAGTTAAGAAAACAAAAAAGAGCAAAACCTCAAAAAGAGCCCGTAGCTCGGCATCTTCAACATTGCTATTTATGTTCCTGACAAACAGTGTCCTAGAGGGGTGTTCTCCATGAGGGTGCTCCCCTGCAATTGAAGCATTATTTCCTGATGGAGAGACTCCACCAGTAAATTCAAACTTCTTCTGTCCTGCAGATAAACCATCATCTTCCAGATCCATTCCCCCGACACTACTAAAGAAGTCCAAGTCCTCTGCATCATCCCCAGCCTTAGGCTGCGCAAGAAAGTCAAGTCCATCCGTCACTCCAGAAAGCAGGTCGTCATCATCAGGGAGTAGGTTTCCTATTGTCTGTGCTTCAATTTCTTCCAAGGATTCAAGTACTTCCTCTTCTTCATAGTGGACAGTGTCAATTGAATGGCCATACACTGCGCTATTTGATTTTAGTTTCACTGCACCAAGAAGATGCAAAACCAATGAGACAAACAGAAGCACCACGAGCCAACTTGAAAGAACGAACTAGCAGTATCATAAAGAACTGCTGTGCGACAGAAAATTAAACATCAAAGAAGTTAGAGACAGAATATTAAATAGAGTAGTCTCACAGGAGGAACTTGAACATAATTGAGGAAATGAAAAGAGACAGGGCCTACTTTTCCTGCTAAATAACTCCGACAATGAGCTTGAGAATAGACTGTTCTCAGACCGAGCACCCATCACATTAATTCTGTCACTTTCGGTAAGGTGTGGAGCTAGCTTTCCATTCAAACTAGTTTTAGATCCTGGAGCGTAGTCTGCAGTTCCCAACACAGCCAAAGACTGAGTAAAGTGTCCGTCTCTTGCAGTAGCCTTTGCATCTAAGCTAACATTAACATTCTCTTCTCGCATTGGGAAAGGCTCAAGAAGATCAGCAGACATTGTTGCTGGCAATTCCATCCGTGAAAGCTTGGATGGGGTTGAAGAAGTGAAGAACTTTCCACCTACTGTTCCTGACGTCAAGAGAAAAAGCTACTCTCAGAAATGTCAAAATTAATTCGTCTAGATTTGATTCCTCTGAGAATATGTCTATGAAAACCAGCAGTGACAAGGAAAGTAAATCGAATCTAAGCTATACTAATATGGAACTCTTTCCTATTCAAATAATCCACAACTCCATTCACCTCTTGAGTTATAATGGCCTTAGCAACACAAAAGGAAGAAATGAAAAATTATTCCTATTATAAATGAGAAGGCGTCAAACCAAATATGAAAGAATCCAACAAAGGAATGCGCAATGGCCACCCAATGCACAATGAATGCAAACTGAGTTTTCTTGAAAAGCTTACCACTACCAATGATAACTTTATGCTGTTTGCAAAACAATGTCTCCCAGCATACAATTACACTGGAATCAATCAACTTATACAAATTGAAGAAAGTCACTGCTACCTTAGAATCAAAAAAACTTTATCCATCTATCCAACATAACAAGTAATTCGCTGTTTTTTTATTCAATTTATTTATTTATAATCATGTAGGTCGCACTTTTTTGATGATGTTGTATGAAAGTCTGATGATTGTTTCATTATTTACGCTTCTTCAATATTGCTTTTATCATTCAAATCCCAAATAAACGGTTATTTGGGATTTGAATGATAAAAGCAATATTGAAGAAGCATCGATAAGGAAACAATCATCAGACTTTCATAGAACATCATCAGTGCAAATCCCTTATGTCTCACAATAAATTTCAAAAGATGGCGCGTCACAGGATCCTCAATCTAATCTGGCATGCCAAAACAAATAATGGCCCCAATACCACTTTAGGTCCCTTATCTAGCTCCAACTAGCGAAACAAAGCAACCTGACGCCTTAGGAACAACGTTACATTCCTATACATTTTCTTACCAAAGGTTGGAGTGGTCCAAACTCTAAGATCCTTATTGCAGCTGTATATGTCTGTATCACAACAGACACCCCACCTTAAAGATGCTCAGGCAATGGAATCCTCATCCTGAGCATCTAATTATAAGTTCCATTGACAATGTTTGCAAATGCTAGAAAGTTGACTTAAAGTTAGGTGAAAAATACTATTGACTCCTCTCCCCGATCATCAGACGCATTCATAGATCGAAATTCAAGAATAAGATATGAAACATTAAAGCTAACCCTTTAGTCAACCTGTGACAAGAAGAATCTTTGGACTCAAACTACCATGCAGGTTCCGCAAGGATTAGACGTGTGGTATCACCCTTTAGCCTTCACAGTTTTCATTGGCCCAAATGCTGGCTTGCTTAGATTCCCAGTTCAGGACACAGCTCATATTAATACATATACTCTGTGCATGTTTCTTGATACTAAAATACTAAAAGATAAAGACTGGAGTGAAGCAGACTGGAATGACACCCAAAGCCGTATCTGCCACTGGGTCCTATTAAGACTTCAGAGGTTGCAGATAGGCTAAGAACATCAGTCAACTCCCTTCCGATCCGGTGAAGAATCAGTGGAACAGTTAGTCCACTTAATCATATACGGTCACTTTCACATCTGGATTCACTTTTTCTTCTTGTGTCATGATTAGGATAGGGATCAAGCATTACCATTCAAAAGCAATTCACCTATTTTATATATGACCCTATAACATGGAACTTATGCAAAAACAATCAGAATCCATCAAGGTGATATTTGAAATCTAAACACCTATGGGCCATCAATCACATTCCATCATGAACTTTCGGTAAAGTTAACAAGAAACCTGATTAACAAAGTCGAGCAGAAAAGATTCCCTACAAACAGTTTGCCATCAATTTCTAATTTGTTTTTCCCCACTATTCTGAGACTTGCCCTTAGGGAACTTCTAATTTTATTAGTAATTTGTAGGCACCAATAGTGATAGAAATTGTGGTTCAACCAGTGAGGACAAACTACTCTTGAGCAAAGTTCAACCAGCATCTGAACGAGAATGCACCAGATTGCCAGCTTTGAATACAATCCTTCAAAGCAATATTGGGGCAATTTTGTGCTTCCTTGGGGCAGAAAGAAGGGGGATAACCAACCACGTGAACACACATATATATTGCATGTGTACTTTCACTTGTCATGATTCAAAAGTAATAAATTAGTTCTCCATGAAAGACATGCCACAGTGATGCAGAGAGAAGATATAGGAACTTCCCCATCACATGTTCATATTGGCAGCAGCGGTGTTGTTGCACCATGAAGCGTAGGAAGTAAATAAAAAGGGAAAGTGCTCTAAGTACTGCTAAAAATACATCGCTTTCGGCCCAACAGACTAGAAAAGGTACAGTGCCACATGGTGATGCTATTCATAAAAGTAACAATTACTTGCTAAAATTTGCCACTGACCATTTTGATCAGGCATAGCCTCTGACTTCCAAAACCCAACCTGCCTCTGTAAAGTATGAGATAAAGTCAGGTGACTAGAATGGATAACAAAACAAAAGGATGAACTTCAAATATACAATTCTGGCCAAATCCTCCCATGTGACCACAACCGTGCAGTTAAACCAAATAGGAAAATGAGCAAAGGCATAATTTCCCAATACCTCACTGGGGAAATGGACATCTTCAGGAGTGCGGTATGCTGAGGATAAACCCTTCAGGTCCATCATCGGAGACGGCATGATCAAACCCTCGAGCTAGAAACTCGCCGACTGTTCTTCAACAAAACAGCATGAAAGGACTCCTGGTTGCACAGAAAACCTGGAAAGGAAAAACCCAGACTTACCCTCCCGCAGAATTTTACAAGCATAAACTTGACCATCAAACAGAATATGTCGGCTCGAAAAAAATTCTCCAGCTTGAATCAGCAAAAGATCTTGCATATAACCACGCACTAATGACGGGGAAGAGATGGAGAATCATTCGCGGGTAGACAGCATAAAGACACACAAAGAATTCTCGTAATAATTCGCCGGAGCTAATTCCACTAACAATTATGCCGAACTAATTGCAGAATCCCGCATCCATCGATGTTCATGAAGCAAAGACCGCAGAGCCAACAGGCAAAGCAACTAGCAGGAACGGCAACACCACCACCACAACCAAAAACAAAACAAAAAACAAAAACCAAAAAACACACATTTCAAAACTGCATAATCAACTCAAATTCGAAAGCAGCACACCAAAATCAGCACACAATTCCACCGAATTCAGCTGCCGGAGCCCCGAACGAGCGTAAAAAACCGAACTTTCGACCTCGACGCCGGACCAAAAGCACGTGGGAAGCGCCCGAGGGGCAGACGGAGGCGAAATGCGACCGAGGAACCTTAAGAAAGGAAACCACCTTTCTCTCGCAGGCGAAGGCGAATTTCCGCAGCGACAGAGAGAGGGAGAGAGGGGCGGAGAGGGAAGAATTTAAACAGCGAAGCAGGAGGAGAGAGAGAGAGAGAGAGAGAGAGAGAGAGAAGGAGAAGATGGAATGAATTACGGCATAAGGCAAGGGAGGACGAGGCCGAAACAGCAAGGGATCGCCTCAAGAGGAACCTGTGCCTTGCAGGATCCTCCTCCGGAAGCAAGTCCCCTTAATAAACTTCGATTCCTGTTCTTCCCTGCATTGCACGTCAACTCCCCGAACGAAAAAAACGCCTCCCCAATTTTCAAAATTCTCCGAGACGCGGCAGCCGCGTCGTCTCGTCCGTCACCTCCTCCTCCCCCTTCCTCCCTTCCTTCTTCCGTCTCCTCCCCCTGCCTCGCGGCGGCGGTCAGAGGCCGCGGCGGCGTCCTCCGGCGAAGTTCCGGTCGCTCGCCCGAAAGAGACAAGGACAGAGAGCGAGCGAGCGAACGAGCGAGAGAGAGAGAGAGAGAGAATCGTCGATGTTTTTTTTTTTTTTTTTTTAATCCCTCCTTCGCTCTCTTTTCTTTCGGGGAGTGCGTGCGGGCGTGCGTGTCGTGGAGAGAGAAAGAAGAAAGAGAGAGTTTACGGAGAAACGACTTTGACGGTTGTTGAAGCGGAGAGCGAGCCGCCGTTAAAGCGGGGAGGCCTTGGGGCACGCTAACGGCGTCAATGCGGGATCAGTTGTCGTTGTGCGGTGTTGAATTGCGTGGCAATGCGAATGGGAGCATCCCTCGCATCCCTCTCTCTCTCTACGGGATGAAGTGTTGTACGATGATTAGCGAGCTTCAATCTCTCTCTCTCTCTCTCTCTCTCCCGATGTCTTAAAGCCAAGTCGGTTAATTAATAAAGGGTTATCTCCTTTTTCCTTTTTTCTTTTTTCCTCTTTTGCGTTGTTTGGAGTCCAGAGTCGAGATTACCAAATTATCCTTCTTGAAAATGATTGAGTTACCAAAAATCGAGAGAGATAAAGAGGGTTTTGCACGACATTTATAGATAATAAGTACATGCGGTTTGAAAGGTGTCTCCCGGAAAATTTACTTTACCACCGAAAATTATTTTTCTCGTCTTTCGACCTTTCAATCGTTTAAGAGAAATAGTTAATTGAAATTACGTTTTTGATTTATTTTATGTTTGAGTTTGCGGAAAATCGCCTCTTTATTAAAATGATTTTACGCGAGAGGAGGACTCTCTCTCTCTCTCTCTCTCTCTCTCTCGTCTTTTTTCTTTTTTGTAGACAACAAAAGGGGTCAAAGGTTTGGTACTGCTACGTGGAGCTGTGCGGTTGGTCGGGTCGCCGAGAGTCTTTTGCATGTTGTGGCGGAGAAGGAAAAGGGAAGATAAAAAAAATAAAAAAATAAAAAAGCGGGTGGGATTCGCCGATGCTTGTTTGTCGCTTGCGGGAGCGTACGCGCACGCGGCGACGGAACGCGCACGAGGCGACGCGAGCGGCAATGATGCGGTGCGCTCGAGTCCACGGGCTCTCGGGGGACGCGTGGTCCCCAGGGGTAGGTCGGTCGCCGGAGACGCTCCACCCGCCACGTGTCCAATCGGTGGCGGGATTTCACGTAGGTCGGGTAAATCACAATCGTTGATTTCGGAAGTCCCGAACCATAGAATTCTCGCCATTTAATGGCTAGGATTTGTGGCCCACGGTGAATCAAGTAGACTCGGCTGAATGATGAATTTTGAATTAATCACATTCGTTAATTCTGTAGATCTCACATGATAATTACAATCGATCTATGGATTTAAATTCGAGGAAAATTACTCTCGAAATTGTGAGTCGTGCCATATCCGATTGCACTACTACATTAGGAAAAATTTGCAAGTATTTGACCAATATCACAATTTTAGAATATCATCAAACCACGATCAATAGCTGCTTTAAACTTGTGCATAGCTAGTTGAATCTTGGAACCTAATTCGAAACTAAAGCAAAGTGGATCAAGTTGCAACTAACCCTGAAAACCTTTTGGATCTTTTTTAGCTATCAAGATATCCTTAAGGAAAAAAGGCACGATCGTTTAAATGACATCCAACATATTCCCGTTCTCGACCAAAATGATCCAAGTGTCACATTGTCAAACGAGTTCACCTAAGAATCCACACCACTGCAAAAGATCAACCTCCAAACTTCACCAACGCTCGACCAAACACCATTTTAGGCAGATTGAATTAGGAAGAGAGTTCTAACCTAACTCGAGCCAATGCCGTCGGTTTTCATGATCATGAAACTATCGAATTGAAGCAGACAGCCGGAGAATTTTCAGGTCCTAGTGATTGTCAAAGGGTGCAATTGTAAATTGCAATGCAAAGAAATTGGAAAAGGGATTGGCGTGTGAATAAAGCATTATGGTGGGTCTTCAATATTTCCTAGTTTGTCATTTCACCACCGGCCATTTTCATGCCCAAAGAATGTTTCTACATGCCATAACAGCACATCCTCATCATTGCGGTTGATGCTTCCCATGTTTTTGTTTGGCAACAAGGAAGCTTCGGAGAGAGAGGCTAGCCAATCTTTGCAATAGATGTTAACTAATGCATTTTGAGACCTCAACACTTAGTGGCTATGATTGTCCAACTTTCAGAGCATTATCCTGCAAGAGATCTAGTTGCTTAACAGGTGCAAGAACCATATTTGAAAGCTCATAAAAGAACAATATCTCATTTTAGATCCGCCAAAAGAAGCAGAGCGAGAGAGGTGGTTCAGTGCCTACAATAACTTGGTCCCGACACACCGTCTGTCCACACAACATGCGATAACTCAGATCTAAAAGCAAATGAAAACATTATCCTCTATAACATGATAAGAACATGAGGAATTTGTTATCAGAAGAAGATGACAATGAGAAGTAGTCAAGTGAAAAAACAGGGGGCATTTATGGATAATGCCAAAGAAAGGCCGAAAGCAAAAAGCAAACCCCTCAATTTTTTTTTCTTTAATGTACTCGTTGAAACGGAGATTAGGGGAGCATTTAGTGTTTGGGGTGGCCGTGTGCTGGAACGACACTTGGCTATCCAAATATGACTTCTCCAGATGGCATGATTGGATCATGATTCGTTTTGTCTTGCATTTTGCTAAGCTTGATTCGCATTATCCTCTCACCGACAAGATGAAGATCACAAACAATGATCAATGATGCCTAAAGCGTACCAAATCCACATGAATAGAATGCATCGAAGTTGTTCTCCCGGGATCGGATGCAACGGGGTAGTCACTTCGAGTTCAAAGTTCTAGATTCGAACTTGAAAAAGAAAAATACCAGAACTTTAGTAGTCAGTCGAAAACCATTAAAGGTCCGGAGACAAAGCTCTTTCAAATTGTAGCAAACTTATTCTTAACACCTGAAGGCCCTTGATCATGTAATTTTTCAAAGCCTCCGCTTAAAATTGAACTTGGTGCTTACTTAACTACATTAGAAGGATTCACCTAGATTGTTAATGTGCACAAAAATTGCACAAACGTGATCTTTATGCGGTTATATTTTTTCATATTTCTTAACAAGAGAAAACCTAATGAGTGAAGATAAATTATGGAATTTATGGAATTATTTGACAAAAAAGAAAATGGATCCGAGTCGAGAAATTCGGTAGTTGGCCATGTTTTGCACCTAATTCGAACACTCGAATTTCTTACTTAATTAATAAAATCTGCACAAGAGGATTTTTTTCTAATTCTTTTTTTCCCCAGCACTAATATTTTAGGGAGACAAAGACAGATGACAGCAGAAGCTCTAGACGTACGTTAGGAAACATAGGGGACTTGTCCAGGCTACAAGGATCGAGCTATGTCAGGCGAGAGAATTATTATGTTACTAATTAAACAATGATAAATTATAAAATAAATTACCCCATAGGCCAAAAAAGGAATTAAAAAATTTAAAAAGCAAAGAGCAGATTGAATGATTGGAGAGAGGAAACATGTGGATGTAATCATAGGCCGACGGGTCCTGCATTAAAATTCATTTGCCACCCTACAAGATTCTATTTACAGCCCTATGTTTATTTAACTCTCATCAGCTCTTTCTCGGGAAAAAATATAAAAAAAAAGGAAAGAAATTATAATTAAGAAATAATTGATTCCAAAATGAAATGGGTTGATTTCGATCGAGTGCACTGCACTTCAATGTCACTTGTCAAGGTTACGTGAGTCAAATCTCTATTCTTCGATCTGGCCAAACAAAAAAATGAATATTTTATTTTCTATGAACATCTGGCTTGAGTAAATCTTATGTATTAGGGACCACAGAGACGGCGATTTGCTCTTAATTTTTTCACAAAGTACAGGGAAAAAAAATTGGTTCTGATCCATTAGTTTCTTAGCCACCTTATTCCAAAAATTTCACTTCCATGGCCATCTTGATAATTTTGAGAGCTCGTCTATTGTTTATATGGATTAGCAAATATTCAAGCTTTATTTGGGAAAAAAGGGGACTATCTACCGCGTCGTTGTTACCAAAATTGACCATTTTCACTAAGTTGGATTGTGAAATGGATGAGGACCGCATTTAGTGAAAATGACACGGATTGAGGTTTGAAAGTCAAATCTACATCAGTACTTCTTTTTTGGTCATGGAATTTCACTTCAGAAAAGTAGATGATATGGATTTTGGACTTCAGTTTTAGTAATTTGTTTGCAACGTAACTCCCTTGTTTAAGTTGAGCGAGAAAGTTTCTAGAGACTCGTTTCGCCAAAAAATTAAAATATCTTTTAAATGTCAGTCAAATTCAATCGTCATAGGATGTGAAAAAGTCTTTTGTTGATCTTGGATGGAAAGAATAAAGTAGGATGTTGAAAATATAAATTTACTGAAATTTAAAGGTTAAGATAAATTTGCAAAGTATATTTAATTTGGTGATTGATTGGACAAATTTTTATAACGAATACGATGTGATGTATTTATAACCCACTATCGAGATTGTTATGAAGAAGTAGATATTGATTTTAAATCCACCAATAACTTCCTAATCTTATTTACAGTTATAATAAATTATTAGCACTAGCCATGAACTTCTATCACGTAGTTATGATTATCCACAAGAGTTGTCAATTCCAAAAATATTAGAAAAACTAATCAACAATTATGTCCTCAAATCAATCCACTATCCTCGATATGTTGACAGGCTGCTGCTAAGTAATTGCACCGTTCCAACACTTAGCCACAATTTGACGTAGTCTAATGTCAATAACTTCATCAATCAACAATTCTCAGGTGCTAGTGATGACGCCTATTAATTACTCGCACCGTATCGCCAACTCTCTTCATTGTCGACAAGCTCTTGTTGTTGAATTATGAATTTACCAAACTTTATTCCTAATGACCAAATCCACTCTCAGTTGATTTTGTGTCATTCATTTTTCGGTGTCGACATGACTTGAGTTTATGTTCGGAGGAACATGAGGCTAAGTGATCGGCATCTGCAAGCACCCATCTCTTGTGATGAAATCTCGATTGTGTTAGACGCAAATTGCGCAACCCCAAGATCTCCATAACCAGAACAAGAACATGCATAATTGAGTAGAAAGATTAACGCACCTGGATCCATCGAACATAGAGCGGAAGCATAAAAAGGATTACCCACATATAAAGGGGATTCACGCATCAAGTCATTCTCCTCTATTGCCCTCCGTATCACTAGCTCAATGAGGCTGCCCCCCTCACGTGTAGCGTTAGGTAAACGCTCCTTAGGTGAGGATACATGTGAGAATTCGGGTTAGAGGAGAGACTTGAGCATTATTTATTGAGTTTCCAGCCAGTCCCCCTCATTACGGGCCAGGCTCAACTCAGCCCACACTAGCCAGCCCATATTAGACTAATTAAGAAACCTTCTATCTCTCTTTAGATCAACCCTGTTTTACGGTAACCGTAAAAACAGTAAATTACAATATCAATTAATTTAGTCCACATTATGAAAACTCTTACAAATCGATCATAGCAGAAGAAAAGAAAGAATGAAAAAACAGGGAAATTCCACCTATCACGGATGCTTTTGCCCAAATCAGGAAGGTGGACATGCCTAAAGCATGAAGGGGGTTCTCTGTCACTTCGCCGTTACCGAAATTGACCATTTTCACTAATTGAACTGTAAAATGATAAAGGATCATGTACATAAAAAGTGACACGGATTGATGGCTTAAAGTCAAATTTACGCTTGCACTTCTTTTTTGGCTGTGGAATTTCACTTCAGAAAAAGTAGTTGATATGGATTTTGGACTTCAATTTTTGTAATTTGTTTGCATTATGGGTTATCTAAAGTTAGGTACATGTCAAGTCGAAGCGCTCTCAAGGCAATAGTGACAACGGATAAACTAGGGACTGTTTTAGTTACTAGCTCGTTT
Source organism: Eucalyptus victrix (assembly GCA_016097545.1). Lineage (NCBI taxonomy): Eukaryota > Viridiplantae > Streptophyta > Magnoliopsida > Myrtales > Myrtaceae > Eucalyptus > Eucalyptus victrix. The sequence goes on along the minus strand of CM027841.1, from coordinate 36,597,883 downwards.
AAGCTAAGCAAGAAAGTTTTTGTAGATTTGTTTCGCCGGAAAATCAAAAAATATTTTAAATGTAAATCAAATTGAATCGACAAAGGATGTGAAAAGCCTTTGTTGATCTTGGACAGAAAATTAAAATAGCCGAAAAGATAAATTAACTGGAATTTAAAGGTAAAGATAAATTTGCAAAGTAGTTCCATAATTGATTGGAAAAATCTTTATAAGAAATACAATGCAAAGTATTTATATCCACAGTTTACATACATTGATTTTAAATCCACCAATAATTTCCTAATCATATCTATGGTTATAATAAATCATTAGCAATAACCACGAACTTCTATTATTTAGTTATGATTATTTACAAAAGTCATCAATGCTGAAAAATGTTAGCATGACAAACCAGTAGATATGTCCTCGCATCAATCCACTGTCCCTGATGCAATGGCAGGCTGTTGCTCATTAATTGCATCGTTCCAACAATAAGTCACAATTTAAGGTAGCTTGATGTTAATGACTTCGTAGATCAACTTCTCCCATGTGCTAGCGACAACGCCTTTTGAAGACTCGCACCATCGTCGATTCTCTTCACTGTCGACAAGCTCGTGCTGTTGACTTATTAAATCACCAAACTTCATTCTCATCAACCAAGTCCGCTACTCGTTCATTTCAGGAGTTGGCCATTTTCCAGTGTCGACGAGACTTGAGTTTATGTTCGGAGAAACGTGAGGCCGCGTAGTTGACATCCGAAGGCGCCCTCTTTTGTGATGAAATTTCGATCAACTCAAAACCTAACATGGATGCTTTGCCCAAATCAGGAAGGAGGACATGTTTGGTAAGCCAAACTCAATTACCTAACCCCAACACCCAGAAGAAGAATGCAACATTAAGGGCAACAACATGGGTGCTAAATAATGCTGTATGATCTTTCTGTGATTGAAATTGGGCGGGTGTGTAGTTGGTCACTCAAAGCATGATGATGTCTAACATAATGTTATAGGTACGGCAAAAGAGACTAGAAATACCCATCATTATATTTGAAAGTATCTTATGCCGTATACTAAAAGTAATCATCACATGCTGCAGAAGCCACTCCTCCTATTCAATAAAAATATGGTTCAGAGTAGAACCTAGAACCGAGAACCGAGCTAGTGTCAACCTATCTGATTCTATGTTTCAAGATATGGAAAATAGGTTTGAGTTCAAAAAATTGGGAACCTATTTTGCTAGGTAGGTTTCAAGTGACTTTAGGTTAGTGGAACCTGAAACTTGTAACCTATAACTTGGTATGAGTATTTGTATTTTTCTTGATCCATGTCTTCATGCATTATTGTGATGTTCCATGTTGTTTGATAATGAATATATAATATAGATTCACTAATTTGAGCTTTTATTTTATAATCATGATTTTTACTTTATTAATATTTCATATTTTTTATGTGTTTAAATATAAGTTATGATCAATAAATTATAACAACAAATGATAATCATTAATATGATAATTCACTAAAATTGTTCAATTAATAATAAACATGAAACCCGTGATAAAATAGGTTCAAAGTTTCAAAGTACATAAGGTAATACTAAGTTCCAAAAAATGAATAATATGTTCCAACGGATACGTTCAAAGTGGAAGCTGTAACAACTTACTCTTAATATTCAATCCATAGCAAATGATTTAAGACCAAATCATGGATGTTAAAAAAAATCAAAACTAATAGCTCCATAGCAAATGATGATTGGTAAAACCAAATCATTTTTTTGTTTATTTTTTAATACTTTTAAAAAATACACTGGCCATGGTCAAGGCCAGCCACCGGCCAAAGAAAAAGAAGAAAAAAAAGAAGAAAGAAAGAGAAGAAAAAAAAATGAGAAGATAAAAAAAACTAATTAAAAAAAAGTTTTTTATTCTGCTACTTAATTTTCTCATCATTTTGTGCAGTAGCTACGAAAATAAAAAAATCGGGAAAATGGAAAATGTTGGGAAAATGGAAAATACAAAATTTTCCACAATAATTTTTTTTATCTATTGCCACTTTCCCTTTCAAAATGTGACACAAAATGAAGTCCTAATTTCACTTTTTCATTCCCCCTTTTTGACTAAGTAGCGACGTGACCCGTTCTTAACCAAGCAAACGCTAATCCATACTTTATCCAATTGACTTCGCAGCCGTGTAAAGACAGAAACGTTTCCATTCGCTTCCTTCTGTCCCATTTTAAGATTTTTTCCGTGTTCTCACGGAATCACTAGTCTGGTCGAATGCGAATATCCCCGTAGGATGCCCAGCTTTGATGCTGAGCCCCATCCCGCCGATTCTTCCTACTGCCATGCCCCTCGATGGCGACACAGCGCAAGATGTGGCTTCGCATACTTCGAATTTCACAACGACCACATAAACAAAATGAAGGGGACCAAAAGGTTGATACCATTAAAAATATCAAGTTGGTTTATTCACAATATATTTATTATGAACTAATTTGCATCTCGCAAAAAAACCTTGAGTTAATATCCTCACCTCATATTCACCTCAAATTGAACTTTGTCTTATGAAAAACCTCGAATCGGTATCCTTGATTCAAATATGTCCTATGACAAACATAGACCTGTTATTCTCCAAGTAAGATTTGTCTTACCAGGGGTGAGTAAGATGGATTTCCAGATTGGACCCAACTGGCCAGTTCGGTCTAGTTCCTAGTTCCTAAAAGTATATTTTGTGTTCAGATGGTTCGGTACTTGATTTCAAGGGGCAATTGAATTGCACTGAATCAATTATTTTTATTTATTTATTTTTATTTGTTAAATGTCGCACGCACGCTTCCTCTCTTCTTTCGATCTTTTCCTCTTGTCCTGCAACTGCTGGACTAGACCAAGAATTGATTACTCTCATGTCTTATAGTCATCTATTACACATGTTGACAAGTATGCATTTTAACATGATATTTTGGGGAAAATGTATTGTAGCAATACCAATTTTGTATTTTTTGCGAGATGAAAATTAATTTGAAGTCTATGTGTCATTGGGGTTTTGATTTGGGCTTTTTAATGACATGGATCCTTCAAAAAAGGAGGTGGCTTCAAAATATGTTATAGCATTTGGAAACCCATTTTTCTTTTTGGAAAAGTTTCGATTGGGGATACTTGTAAAAAAAAATTTGAAACCATCCCATGTGCTTTCAACATATGGCCCGTGTTATCATACCAAACCACTGGATTAGCTAGGCCCTAATGGGCCAGTAACCTTGGAATGGGCTTAACTGGGCGTGATGATAAGGGCCAATGAAAAAAAAAATATAGCCATCGTGGGCCGGGCTGAACGAACCCGGGATCCGATCGGAATTAGGATAACAAAATAATGAAAGGTGGTGTTTATCGTTTCCATGAAAAAATGAGGGTCTGCCGGCTCCGTCGATGTCCCCGTCGCTGGATTATGACACGTGTATTTTGTAAAATGTTGGGTCCATTCTGGGAAAAGCGCTTCCAAACCCCCGCCAAAACTATGACAAGTGTATTTTGATAAATGTTCAATTTAATCGGAAAATATCCTTTGACAGATCCCCATCTCTTTATTTTAGGTCACCAAAATGCCACCGCCGCCTTCTTTGGAGCTTAAGATGCATCAATTGATGGAAAGTACTCAACCATTTTTTTTTTTTACAATCAAATCAACAAGTTAGTATAAATGTAGATCGCGTTACAATAACAATGATGGAGTAGTTTTAACATTTTCAACTTATATTTCTCTTTGTCATTTGTTTTTGACGAGTCTTCCAATCAAATTTAAGTACTTATATGTACTCACATCTTTATAAATCTAACGTAATCTCTTTCAAACTCCATAATGTGCATGTGATATTTTTTAGACCCGATAGTCCACTCTATCTGTAGCATGATCAGATTCTTAATAGCACTCTACGGCGGCAGAATTCGATAATGAAGCACCGACGTTATCCAGTAGTTTTTTTTTGGTCGGTACGTTATCAAGTAGTTGAAGAATTCTCCATCGTTGTAAAGTTTATGCCGATGCTTTCCCAATTATCTCAAAGAGTCCGAAAAACACAAAACAAGATTCGAAACATAGTAAGGCCCAGAGGGTTTCAAGGCCCTCGATGATAAGGCCATTTGCTTCGGGTAAAGTGACCTGCTCCTGGAAGTGTCCTTCGTTATCGAGATCAAATGATCCGACTCAACTAGAAGACTTCCTCCGGTTCGTGTGGCCAGAAATTTTAGGGTTTCGAGTCTCGACCGTGGCCACTGCTTAAGTCTGCAAGTCTGCGCATCTGAGCTCGAATAGGCAAGATGTATCACATGTCAACACTTGGACTAACATTCCAAACGTTGTCCCACACTTTTCACTTTAAGTCTTGAATAGTCAAGGATTCCGATAACCAAGTATAAGTCTTAATACTTTTTGTTTATTTATATTTTTATAATTCCTATGTAAAATGTGATAACACCCAAAAGTTTAAAAGTTTTGCGATTGGACCGACGGATGTATTTTTTCTTATTGGGCTAGCTGGTCATCAAGGAGTTGAGAATATGATTGTCAAGGATCCTTGTATTTATTAATTGTACACTTAGAGCTGGGTGACATTTTTGTGCGTACTTCTATTGCTGGCCTCCACTAATCAGTACTAAACTCTCCAACAAGATTGTAGATTAGTCCAAGAGGGATAAGGTATACGTTTGCAACTGGTGCTGAAGTTGGGTAGTTCACTCATCTTGAATTCTAGTTTAACCGTCGAATTTCTCTGTTGAGACCTTCGACATGAGAGCATATGGCCCTCCAAGAATTTGTCGGCAGCAACAATCGGGCGGGAAGCCATCCGGAGATGCTAGGAGACACGGACGGAAAATCCTCCTCGATGTCAACGTACGTGCAACTTATTCATCCATGCTGGATTCAATCCGACCCGCGAAAATCGATCTAATAATGGTAACTAAAGCGGCGGGAAGGTGAAGGATTTTGCCTGACGGACAGACTGACGGGAGATGTGATGGAGCCACTCCACTAAAATGAGAGATTTGGCCATGGTGGGATTACGAATGGAGTCCAGGTTTGGCTGATTAAGCGGGACTGTTTAGCTTTGGTGGGGGGAAGGGACAGGCGAAAAAGCTAAGGAGAGAAAAAGCACGAGAGATTGTTCTACTTTAGTTTCATCCCACCTAAGAGGCGTCCTTGTCTTGTCGGATCCTTTGGTTCCCCGTCCCTTTTTCCCCCTCCCCTTTTATTTCCATTCTCTCTCTCTCTTGTGCCATTTTGATTCGCTTTCGCTGTTTGGTCAGTTTTGCCGGTTGGATCATTCACACCGGTCGTGTTTCAAATGATTGCTGGTGACCATGACGATAGGCTCTTCCCATATACTGTCTCCCTGTTGATGTCTCGATAGATCTCAACCATCAGGACATTCGGTTCGAAGTATCGCAACTACCTTGATTCGTGTGAATTACTTATTTTGAATAATCGATATGTTGAATTGGGTAACATATATGAATAGAGCATGTATCCTTGAGAACCTTTTTTGTCTTGCCTTTTTTTTTTTATTAATCAATACCATAAGGTAGTAGTTATGGTTTAAACCGAACATTTTGTAATAGGTGCAAGATTCGAATAACACCCAGCAAAAGTCATTAATGGTGGATGCCACTCACTCGCCCTTCTCACTTATCAAGAAAGAAAAGTTGGTATTATAGTGGAATTTAGGCTCTCCCCTCGTATTGATAGCCTACAAAGGCTGCAGCAGAGCAAGTCCTAAAGGAAGTTCAATCACTTTGCCAAATCATGGTGGAAAAATTTGGCAGGCGCTTTGATTGAATGACGCTTTTACTTTAGATTTGCCCCAAAAGTGAAGGTTTCACTGAGCAATTTGTTAAGAATGAACAGAGAAAAAAAAGTAATGCAAGTAGTCAAAAAAGAGTTAAACACATGGGCCATAGTCCTCATCATAAAAGTAGTTCCTCCTCTCATCTCCCTCCCTCTCTTTTTCTTTTCTTTTCTTTTTATTTTTTTCCTCAACTTTCCATTTCCTTAAATTTGATCATTTTTTTTCCTAAACTATTCCTTCTAGCCCCAGCTCTTTCCCTATAGCTGGCTGGTAGGACGAGACATGGATCCACAGCCCATGGTGGCCGTCCCTTCCTCCCTTATAATAATCCAATGACAGCTTTGTTGAGGACCCCCCAAAATTCAGAAAAAAGAAAGTTCAGTAGACAAGATTTCATCCAAGTGTGGCTGATGATAATGCTAGTGTGATCAATGTCATGTACTAAATTATTCAGGGCGGACATTGCAAATCCCCAAAATCTAGTGATTCTTACTGAGCTTGTCATTTCCATCAGTCAAGAATGATCAAGAACAATTCCTGTTGTTCTGGGTTTTGAATTCTGTGAAGTACTTTTGGCTTTTTCTCCCCTTCCCTTTCAACCTGGACTTGCATTTACCTGAGGCCCACCGAGGTTTCCTGCGAACTCATCGAGGTTAATTTGACGAGAATTTGCAAAGTGATGTCTAAGACAAAATTAGGGCAAAATATTTTCAAAAATAAAAATATATTAGTGTTGACACAAAAAATTGACCAACTTAAAATCGACGAGCTACAAGCTCCACTGACAGGAATGAAATTTGGAGAGAATGGAAGCCGTCAGTCAACAATAAAGAAAATTGACTACACCATGTGAGCTACAGACAAAGCCTTCGTCGTCGGACTTAAGAGAAGTTGATAGATGGCGACCTATCCTAAATTTTGGCTAAGTGTTGAACAGTGAAATTAATGAGTAGCGCATATCGACGATCGTGGATTGACATGAGCATATAATCGTGGGTTGGTTAGCCTAATATTCTTACAAGTGTGTTTAGGTCAGTTTTTCCAATAGACTCTAGAGGTCCAAAGTCCCTTAGAGAAAATTAGAGTGTTTGGTAATTTTTCTTACCACAAAATAATCGACATTGGACGAGGATATGTCTTAGGCTTAGAGCAATTTTGAAATGCTATTGTATAATTTGATTACTTTTTTTCTTTCAATCTCGCCCTCTTTGATAACGAGGCATTTCACTCTTGTCCTCTAAAACACTGTTTGTCTCCCTCCTCGTGTATGCTCTTTCTGCTTGCTTGCTGTTGACGTGGCTAAGGTTGAGGTTGAGGATTGCAAGGTCAGGCTAAAGTCGACGATTATTGTGGGTCAAGGTCAAGGGTCAAGAGACCCAAATCTAACCCTTCAAAGGCAATCGACAAGATCACATATCCTCGGTGTTGTGCATCCTCAATAGCCCTCTTTTGGGTTGTGTCGACTATCGGATAGCTACATTTGGGTCACTCAGAGATTACGCAATCTTAACGGTCCATCATTTATTGTCACACGACTCTAACAATCCTTGCCTTGAGTCACACGATCTCATTGACGGGCTAACACCTCTCTTTCTAGTTTGCCCGAGCTTCATTGTAGTTGATGTCTTCTCTTCCATCTATGCTTCCACTTTCCTTTTTTTTTTCTTTATAAAAAGCGAAAGTTCTTTACAAGCTTGTGGGAAAATAGTGTTTATCCAAACCTTTTTTTTTTTGGTCAGAAGTTTACCCAAACATTATACGCAATTTATGAAAACCCCTTTAATCTAACCCCTTTACTTTTATCTAAAGACACCCTCAAAAACCGAACCGGACACACTTTTAAAACCCCCGGTAGATATCCAACCGAAAGAAGACCTCTCTATTTATTATTAAAAAATAAGAGATTGTGTTCATTTATCGTAATTCAATGTACTTGTAGGTATAGGATTAGGAAGTTATAGGCAAGTTCAAAATCAATAATCACTTCTACCTTAGAAGTCAACAGTGAATAATCATATTATTCACAGTTGATTCGTCGGATCAATCACAAAACTCAATGTTATTTATAATTTATTTTCTTTTTTTAATTTTCAATAAATTTAACTTTTCCACGTGATAATTTCCTGTCATTTTACTTTCCTGTCCAAGATCAACGAAAGATCCTCTGGGGACCTTTCCACGGGTTCGATCTGATGAATGTTTATTAGGGAATGATAATTTTTTTGCTTTTTTTTTTTTCCAGTGAAACGGCACCTGATCGTCAAATAAAATACGAAGGTAGTGTTCTGTCAATTCCCCCCAGATTTTAAAATAACTCGAAGAGGGGCAGGGGGCGGTACCCCAACGTTGGACCGCGTGGGGCCCTGCCGTGCTTCGGAGCAGGCATTCGTTACGGGGAGTCGTCGTTTTCAACGGGCCCCCACCCGAAAATAAAAAAAATAAAATAAAAATGGGAGGATTAAAAAAATTATTTTAAAAAAAAATCCCTCGAAATGAGCCGGGCGTGCTTTTTGCAGTCGGATATTTCTCATTCTTTCCATCTCATCCGCCGATTAAATTAACGATAGTCGCAATAATTAAATGAGTTAATTAATTAATTAACTGCAGGCCCGGCCGAGGAAGTGACGTCGTTTTCCATGTTCCGGGAGGCAAGTGCGGGGCCCCCTGTGGGGGGCCCCACCAGGGCTACAGACGTGAAGTGCCTCGCGCGTGCGTGACAGAAGCATCTCTTCCTTGGGGCCCCCACCATTCCCCCCTTCCCCCTCCCCACGCGCTCCCTCTCCGCCGTGCCCCTCACGCGCCTCCGGTTAAAGCATAATTCGAGCACTGACGTGACATTAGCTTTATTACTCTCGTATCGCGACTTCGAAAATCCGACGACGTGCGAAATCGTGTATTTTATTTAACCCCAAAAAAGAAGACGGGAAATAATCTGCGGATCGACGGAAGTGTCCAGATTCATAATCAATTTTACAATGTTTAGCACAAGTATCGTGTAAATCTCTGCGTGTATCATAAATGATCACACTTGTCCAAAAAAAAAAAAATCATAAATGATCACAAAAAAAATTAATGCTTGGATGTCCGGAGAATTGTGTTTACCATGTGTTCCGTAGTTCAATCATGAAAACTTCCAGATCCAAAACTAATCAGGTTCTAAAAGTACAAGTGAGTCTTTAACTATTTATGAGCTATTAAAGCTTAAGTAACAAATGGATTTTTTTGGGGGTGCCTTCAAGGGCACTTCTTAAAGTGATTATTTAAGGAAAAAGGTAGTATTTTCATCTAACTTCGATGTTGAGAAGCTTTCTTCAGCCTATCAATCGGAATAATGAAAAAGAGTAAGAAAACATGACCATTGATTTTCAAAGTTTATTGAACAATTGACACTTCAAAATTTGAACATTCATTTTAATTTTAATTTTTTTGTAAAAAAATATTTATTAAGATTTTGTTCATTTTATGAAAAATGTGTCGTTTTTGATAAATTTTTTCTAAAAAGTCACTTTTTAGGAAAATAATCATATTTTTTGGTGTTCTGTTAGGAAAATTTGATTTCATTTTCTTTTAATTCATTTTAATAATTTTTTATTTATTTATTTATTTTTTCTAAAAATTGATTTAAAATTTTCTTCTTTCTTCTTTTGCCACTTCCTTTTCCTTGGCTGGTTGTTGGACACGTGATGGTCAGCGACAGGCCAAAAAGAAAAATGGGCAAAGCAAAAAGAAAAAGAAAAGAAAATTAATAAAAATTCACAATTTTATAAAAATAAAAAATAAAGAGAAATAAGTTAGCACTAGTAAGAGGGTGAGATAAGGGAGAATGAGTAAGAAAAATGTTTTAAAAGTGGAAAATATTTTCTTTTATTTGAAAAGTGAAAAATATTTTTTCCCATTTTAGAAGACTTTTTTCCTTTTATGAAAAATAATTTTCCAAATCAATTCATTTTTTTGTGAAAAATGGACAATTCACGTTTTTTTTGTGAAATCCTAAGGCTACATTCGTTTCACGAAAAATGGGCCATCTCCGGAAAATATTTTCCCATAAGTCATTTTCTAGGAAAATGGCTATATTTTTTGGTGAAAAACTTAAATTTTGAGTGAAAAACATTTTTCACCGTTCGTTAACTAATTTCTTTATTTTTCTTTTTATTTTTTATTTTTATTTTTTCCTTTTCCTTTCCTTCTCCTTCCTCCTTCCTCCTCCTTCTTCCTCCTCCTTCCTCCTTCCTCCGCCGCCACACGCCTGACAATGGCGAGCCGACCAAGATCCGATCGCCAGATTCGGCGAGGCCAAAGCTCCACCTCGCCCCACCCAGCTTGCTGGATCTGGCGAGACCCGAGCTCGGTGAGCTGAAGGTTGGACAATTCGAAAAATGTTTTTTGAAAGAAAGAAAAGAAAAAAAAAAAAAGACAGAAGAAGTTAAAAATGTTTTTGTTATGAAAAACTTAGCCTTGAATGTAAAAGGAAAACATTTTCTAAATTTAATCGGAAAAATTTTGGAAGTTATTTTTCCACGAACTCGTTGTGTAATCAAATGTTCCACGGAAATTCGTTGGCCTTCAAGTCAAACTAACTCAAGCACTTAAATAATACAAGCACAAACTTTAAGATACTCGAAGCAAAGGTCTCACTAATATGACTAATATATTCTATTCTACGTTTATATATTCACAAATAAAAAACAAATGAGTAATTAATAGTTTTCACCGATTCTACTTTGCTTTGAAAATTCCATCATGCATTCCATTCCATCTAAAACTTAAATTATACTTCATCGGTCGAGTGGAATCGAGATTGAGTTTATGGAAAGATCAATCGAGTCGAGTTCGGATTCGAAAGATCAATCCAAGTCGAGTCGAATTTTACCACCCTTTCGCCCGTCATCGTCGCCGCCCGTTCTCCCCCCACAAAAGAAGCGACATGGCACGCGCTTTCCCCGGGACGGCGCGTCATCCTCTCCCCTCCCCTCCCCTGTAAAGCGAACTCCCGTCAGCGACTCTCCCGTCGTTTTTTAAACTCCAAAACGGCCCCCGCAAAAACGACGGCGTCCCCGGTACGCCCCGCGCGCAAAACGACACCCGGTCGTCCGCCCAATCGCCCGCGTCGTGGAGAGCGAGCGAGGGAATGATGTCTGGCGTCTCCCCCCTCCATTTTTAATTTGGCTTTTCCCACATAAAAGCCAAAACATTAAAAAAAAAGGCAATAAAAAAAAAAGGCAAGGCGAGAAGCGCAATTCGCTTTTGTCCATGTCCGCCCCCATCTCCATCTCCTCTCTCTCTCTCTCTCTCTCTCTCTCTTTTTCTCTCTCCTCTGCGTCTCGTCTCGAACGTTTTCGGCTGCTGCTCCGACGTTTTACCCCCCCTCAGGCTTCGACGATGACGAACCGAAACGGGACGGCGCGATCGATCCGCGCGTGATCCCCGAGGAACGCCATTGACGCGCCGGATCAAAACCTCCGCGCGCTCGCTCTCCCCCGTCCTCCCTCCTCCTTCTTCTAGGGTTTCCTGCGCCCGGCGTCGTTCCCGCTTCTTCGCCCGCGCCTCTTGATCCCTCGGAGGAATCCGCCGCCGCGTCGGAGCTCTCCCGTCGTGTCGTGGGGATTCGCATTGGCCGGGAAAATCCGCCGGCCGGCCGGGTCCCGCATTGCGGTCGCTTTGCGAGCGCGGGGTGGTTTTCTGCGCGTTCGAGCTGAAAAAGGCGAATGAGATGGAACCCAAACGCGAGATCTTGGTCGCGATCGCGGATTCCGAGATCGTGTACGCTTGAGGTCGCCCGAGGAGGACGACGGTGGTGTTTTGTTTGTTGAGGCAATGCTGAATTGAGGTCTCGTTCTGGATTGAGGGGAAGAAACCGTGACTCGAAAATGCATTTCGCCAAGCTCGATGACTCGCCTATGTTCCGGAAGCAGGTCTCCCTCTCTCTCTCTCTCTCTCTCTCTCTCTCTCTTCCCCCGGGGCGCGCCTTTTGTGTGGGTTTTCTGTCTTGCTATTCTCGTGATTCCTTTAAATTCCTACAAGTTGGGATAAAAGGCGCTGACTTTTTTTCTTCATCTCTCTGCAATTGAGCTGATTTGGGGGAAAATCTATTTTGCTACGAGACTACCTCCGCTCTTATAATTCTCCTTCGTTTCTATTTTTGTCCGTTTCTTTGTTCTTTTCTTCTTTGCTGACGAACATCAGCTGACTTTGTTAGAAAGAGATTAAACTCACTAAAAAAGTCGATTTTTTAGTTAATTTCGTCAAAGATAGGAAATGATTTAAGTGTTCATTTTGGGGGGGGGGCGGCTCCTGTGAAATAATTGGTAAGAAGTTCTTCTGGGTATAGTGCGGAAACCCCTGTTCTTAAAGTATAGAAGTTCTTTTTAAGAACTCTAGATGTAAAGAAAATGAAGTAATTTGTTAGATTTGATATGTTATAGATTCCGCTTTTGCCTTTATTTTGGAGAAAAAAGAAGAAGAAGAAGCGAAATTGACATTTTATGAGGATAGATTGCTTATCAGAACAGCTTCCTGAAATCAGCGGGGAATAAAGCATCTTCGCAGGTTTTGTCGTACATTTCCTGATTGATCGTGATTGCCATGTATGCTGTTCAGGGGATTGGGCAATCATCCATCCTATTAATTTTCCTTTCGATAATTGCTAGTGGGATATTAGTTAGCTTTAAGTCGAAACTTCAAAGGCCATCCTGCATACTTCTTTTGGAGGTTAATTGTCCCAGAAGCTTTGGAGGCATACCCTTGGTCATCTTGCATACTTCTTGCTAGATCGTATATGTCTCTTCTTCTCATATTACGTTAGACATGCTGATAACTGCACTTTGCAAGATCATGTTGGAGGCAAGTTATCTTCCATGATGAAATTACTCTTTGAAAACTTGTTAGCATGATAGTCCATTGAAATGAGAATCTTTCTGTCCCATTTTAGATGGAAGGTAGAGTTTCCATAAAATTTGCTCTACTGTTTTGTGGCTGCTTACTTGCAGTGTTTCTAGTTGTTATGTGGTGACGCATATCCTGCCACAGTGTCTATCTGTTTTCTTCTAATGATGACTTCTTTGAAGTTGTTTTTCCTCAATCTACATTCTCACTGATGCTACCAGTACTTGACTATAAAGTTTCTGTTGCTCATGTTTTGGTTGAATCCTGTGGAGCTTATCATTAAAGGAGATATGAGATCATATTTACATTTTAGTACATATCTCCGTGGAAGAGCCTCTTGAGGACCACGTGTAACCTTTTTCTAGCTTAAGTTCCACAAGTCAGTATACTTGTTCTTCACTTTTTATGGAACTGGATATGCATGTTGTTCGATTCAAGCTAAGGCAGGCTAGGTCATCTTCAATGCAATTTTTCCATTTTTGCATGCTTAGTTTGCAGAAAGTACCAGAAACGTGGTTAATATTTTGCCCAAATTCTACTTTTTGGTCCCTACAAATTTTTTCAATCAAATCCTTAAACTTGCATACATTATCTAATCAAGTCCCTCCTGTACCAATTTTGCTCAATTCAAGATTCTTAGCTGTCAAACTAGGCTGGAGTATGAAAGTTTGCTGCAGTAGATAATCTGCTGTGGAAAATGACATGGAGGGAAATGAAAATATATTCAAGTTTGCCTTGGGACCACTATTCCCCCAGCTCATGTGCATAGGATATATGGAAAGAACGTCAACTTTTTTCCTGGCTTGCTAGTTATTTTGACAAACCAATGATTTTTCCCTTGTTTCAGAATATGATTAACCAACATGGTAACTAATATTGATTATGATGGGTAGGATTAGATTTTCCAATTTTTTCTTCTGCTTCCTCGATGTGGCATGAACTTTAAAGGGATTCTAGAATCTATTTTATTTTTATTAGGGCTAAACTAATTTACTTAGGCTTTTTGACCCCGTCGTTCTAAGGTAAGGAATTACCAGTTACATCAAAGGATGTGGTCAATACAGTTAAAACCAAACTTGTAACCTGAGTTCATTTGTGAGGCAGAATTTTTCTGGAATGGCTTGTCCATAGAGGCAAAATTTTTTCCATGTTAGCCCGAATTGACCGAAATTGGTCCCTGAGGGACTTTATTAGAAAATTTATGCAAGTTCAAGGACTTGGTTGGACAAATTAAATATTGAAGTATACGATTGAAAAATTGGCATAATTGTGGTGACAAAATGTAGAATTTTGCTTGATATATTCTCTCCTAGTATTGTTTGTCATAGCTGCTTAAATGCTTTGGTGTACACTGCATTGTTATCTGGCAATGTGTGGCACTCCATTTTCTCTCTGCGTTACAGCAGGAGTATCCCTTAATACCCTGAGGGTGGCCTCTTCATATTCCTTACTATTATTATTGAACTGTCTGTATTTATTATTTTGTTTATCTATAAAGAACATTGATTGGATTGAGATGGTTATTTATGTATCATATCAAGGGCATAGCATTTGTCTAGAGTCAGTTTGAGGCGAGGTTATACTCCAGTTTCTTCTCAATTAGTCTTTTTCTCCTGAACTGTCTCTTTTACTTTTCATGTGAAAAAGAAGTTATACATAAAAAAGTGGTTCATCTGTTCATTGAAGCTAAATTTGAGAGTCCATCTTTGATCCGTGGTCTAATCCTCTGATTCTCTGTCAAAAGAAAGACTTTTGAATTTGTGCCTGGCATATGCACTTTGTCAACTTTTATTCATGCTGAGGTTTTCTAGGAGGTTGACGACTGCTTTGGTAAAACAGATACAGAGCTTGGAAGAAGGTTCTGATTCATTGAGGGAGCGATGTATGAAGTTCTACAAAGGGTGCAGAAAATACACGTATGCTTGCTTAATCTTTCTTGACAGTGCTCTTTCGATCCACCTGAATGTTTTTGTTCCAAGAGAATCGGGAGAACATCTCTACGAGATGGTCACTTTTAGCATTGTTCTTTGCATTTTTTGCAGCATGAACTATCTACCATATGTGCTAATGTCCTCTCAGTCTCCTGTCGTATAACCTTAGCAATACTCTCACCCTGTTCCATCTTGGCTTTTGGTTCATTACTGGCTCTAGTTCATTTGTTAATGTCTACTGCTGTACTGTTGTAATTATCAATGTCCTTAAAGTATTTTGCTGATAAAATGCAATTTGGTGCTTCTTTCTAGTGTCTATGTTTCCAACTCATTTCCTTTCCTTTGAAATGGATAACCAGACATTTATGTATGGTTATCCATGACAAAGATAGCTGTAGGGTAATTAATGAATTTGCAGTGAGGCTTTTGGACAGATTGATGTTAGTTTTAGCAATGCCTTGATTAACTTAGTATTTGTAGACTGAAAGAACGGCTCAACTTCGTTACTTTTAAGTAGTTTCTTTTTATTGTCACGATTGTTATTAGTGTGCCAGACAATCAGCTTTTGCTTCTTATACTATTGCTCTGTGCCCTTGTTCCTTTTCTCTTTTCTAGGGAAGGCCTTGGTGAGGGTTATGATGGAGACATTGCTTTTGCAAGTGCCCTGGAAGGTTTTGGCGGGGGGCACAATGATCCTATTAGTGTGGCCTTTGGAGGTATGTGTCCGTGCAACTAAGTTGTTATGCGGGGAAACTGACTTGCAAATGTTATAGATGCTGCGGCCTATTCCTACAATCTCTGTGTTCCTCTCTCTCTCTCTCTCTCTCAGTGCACAGTCATAAGTGAAGTTTGGCCTTGTACGAGTGCTTGTAACCCTTATAAACATGAATTTGACTGCATTCCTGAACGTCCAGACCTATGATTTTTTTTATGGGACTGAGAACGTAGGGACCTAGTTCACTCTGCTGTTTCAAGTTCAACAGCAGTTCAATACAAACATTGTGAAAAGACCGACTGCGAGTACCTGTGCTTGCGTGCTTGCTTTGACAGCTCTACCTTTGGCTGTTTCAGTGAGATGCTTCCTGATTGAATGAGTTCTTTCTGTCAAAAAGTTTCATAAAAAAAAGATTACATGGGCATTTCCATAAAGCTCCCGATATTTATTTAGCTTCATTCCTAAACATATCGCGAGAGCATGTGAAGTGAAGGCAAGCATGGCATCTGTATTTATTTTTTGATTTCATCTGCATGGTTTGATTTGCAATTAGGAGAGCTGATTCTTTTGATTACTGATTTATTGCCAATGATGAAACTTCTCATTTGTTTTGCAGGCCCTGTCATGACAAAGTTTACTATTGCTTTGAGAGAGATTGGAACATACAAAGAAGTACTTCGGTCACAGGTACTCAATTATTTGAAACTGTTGTTGACTCGATTCTGACAATTTTCTTTTGCTGTAGTGGAATTGCTTCTTACTTGTGTGTTAAGGCGAAGGAATCTTCAGAATGTTTGTTTTGTATGGAAAACTCTCGATAGTCCTTGCTGGTAAATATGCCGGTCTGTTGCATTTATCTGATTAGTTGAAGAGACTTTAATCCTCCCAAGTTTTTTCTTTAATAATATGTAGTTTCACTCCAATTGAATTTTTCCTCTCTTGAAATAACATATGCCGGTATCCTTTGGTTCTTTAGCAAGTGCTGTCTCCTAGAAAGCATTCTCTACCCTGAAAGTGGGAAAATGACTACATCTAGTGGTGGGAAAATGACTTCTTTGTCACTATGCTGTACATGCATTCGATATGTCTGATGGACTGCTCTGTACAAACGGTCATGGAGCAGTCTGCATTCTAAGTCGTGGCTCAAATGAAGATGAAGCACTGTGCTGCATAGTATGAATTTAAAATAACCGAATGAAATGTTGTCTTCTGGGAAAGATCTGGACTGTCATACACAGTTAGATCCGTTGAATGTGGCCACATTATTTCTTGTTTCTAGATCTTATTTAATAATCAACTTGCTGACATGAGCTCCTTCTGTGTATGGCGTCGCACCCCATTGGTGCCCTATTGTAGTCCTTTTCTGTAATGGTCAACTCGCTGAGATGAGCGCTTATGTCTTATTTAGTTTATTCCTTCACTTGTTTCTCATGACTACAATATCATGCGTTGGCTTTCTATCTGTATTACCCTTTTTACTAGACATGCTAGTTTGTCAAATAAATAGTCTCTTGAGTGTCTCAGAAGCTACTGGGATCAAGCTTATGAGTGTAAGTTTGGATCAGTTTTAGTAGATTGATTCACTTTGTACCGAACATTCTACATTGCTTCTAAGATAAGGTGGTTTTCTTTTGTTCACCGAGAGCACAATTCCCCTTTTGTGCTTTTGCTTTATCATCATTTTTCCCTTTCCCTCTAGGTTGGGCTCTCTCTTAAAGATGCTTCCCAGATTAAACTATAGTAGTTTCACGAACAAGTTTAATGGCCATTAAGTGGAGGATCCGCATTATGATGCCCAGAATCTTTTGAAGAAACTACATGACACATTTGTATAGTTGCATTGACATTTTTCATCACCTGACACTGGGAATATTTTTTTCTAGTAAGGTTTTCATGTGATTGGATTGCCTTCCTTCTCCCATGCCTGTCTCTTCCCCTTCTGACAGCTTCACCTCTTGCTTTTATTGGCGTATATGCATATGCAATGACATTGCCTTTTGTATGTTTGTTTGCTTTGTTATTCTAGGTTGAGCATATGCTAAATGACAGATTATTGCAGTTCGTCAACATTGACTTGCATGATGTCAAGGTATTATGATGCAAACTCTTACTGGATTTCACTATTTGTTGAAATTGTGACATGGCCATCCTATTAAGGATGGCTGCATAGCAAACGTGTATGAGAAGCATTTTAGGAGCATGGCTTCTACCTGATAGGAATTAAGCTGTTCATTTTTTTATATGCAATGAGGCTTACTAAAATGTTTGTCCTTATCATGATTTCTGATATAAGTTGGCTAAGATTAAATAATGTATAGTAGATTCAATGAAGCTTTTACGATGCAAGTAATCTTAGCAGAATTATATGTCGTTTGAGGATCATGAGGTCACTATGAGAACTCATATTTTGCAATTAGTAGTTGTTTGCAAAGAGCAACTGCAGAAGCTGGGTATAGAGAGGATGCAATCAGCCTACCATTTATATTTTGGCATTTGAAGCTTGCCTTGCACGGAATTGCTAATTGAGAAGCTCAGACCAGATTTCAGTCATAAAGCCAGGGGAGGAACATTATCATATAGTATCTCAGAATAGATAAGAAAATGATTTTTAGAAAACTACTTTGTGTTTAAAATTAATGTCCACTTTCTCTTGAAAGATTTAAGGGTTGTGCATTGTGACTAAACTGTCCTGAAAGATAAAAGAGATTATTCCAAATGGATATGGGAATTAATTTAGGTAGGGTGGCACTTTCTTTACAAGAAAACATGGCTTAAAGCTGACAAGAAGTTGGCACGCTTAGGGTTGTTGATGGTGTTTATGTTGGAATCATGTGAGCTGTTGTCGCATGATTAATGGACAAGTCATATTTGGGTTCAATCCATGAACTCGAAAGTCACCTGCTTAATTAAATGAGCCAATCCGATTTATTAATTCGCGTACATTGATATACTTAATTTATTTTTTTTTTTCTGTAGAGAACCATATCTAGCAGATCCATTTCATGAATAAAATGCATCAAAACTAAATTCATCTCAAAGAAGCTATTCGGATATTTCCAGTCATATTTGGGTTTGACTGACCCAATTTGATCTAGTTCATCTAACTGGATATGTGAATGATTAGCAGGTTGCATTTGGGTTTAAGTTTTCAAATACGGTTAATAAACAGGTTGTGTTTGGGGTTGAAAACATTTTAAGTCTAATTTGATGCAACTCAAAGATGACAATCACATGAAGCAGCAACCTTACATTTGGTAGGAATACTTTAGAAACTTTGGATTTTATATGCATGGCTTGTTATCTCATCTCACCACATGAGATCCCAGACTTGATATTAATGTGCGATTTTTTCTTTGTCTAGATGTTAGGACATTATTATTTGGCTGTTTTTTGGGTGGCTTTGCAGTCAATTCAATATTGTTGGGCTGGAATTGCTAAAAATATGCAAATAATTGCCTGTATTTGAAGTGGATTTTTTTGGAACCCCCCCCCAAAAAAAAAAAAAAAAAAAAAAAAAAAAAAAAAAAAAGAAAAAAACCCGTGCCACTTAAAAAGTGGCTTGCCTGACGGATCTTAGTACAGCCAAAATTGCAGAGTTGAGTCTGCCTGTATAGCAGGTTTTACCTTGAGGTGCAAAAGGGAACACTACTTTGCTTTGAACTGATTTTGGGCAACTAGTACAGGCAAATTTATTATTACAGAAACAGAGAAGTAATTGGCATAAATTAAGTGTTTTATGAAGAGCATGACGAAGTTAGTTTTGCAGTATGTTGGTTCTTCAGACAGTTTGGTATGACAAATTTCGTGCAAGTGCAGGAAGCGCGCAAGCGGTTTGACAAGGCCAGCCTTATTTATGATCAGGTGTCATTCCTTATCCTCTGCCAATATAATATCCTAGCAGCAATTATCTTCTCGTCTGAAAACCTAGTCGCGGTCATATTGTTTCAGATAAAAGTACCTTTTGAGAAACACTTTTTTTCTTTTCTTTTTTTCACTGGTTTCAGATAACATAGTGGTCACATCTTAGGTTTGTCTTCTCTTGGCCGGCGGCCGGCCAAAAAAAAAAATGAAAAAGAAAAAAAAGAAAAAAGGAAAAATAAGAAAAAAATAGAAAAATCTTATCAAATTTACCAAACATGTTTCTGTTTTTTTTTTCCCGGAACAAGTTCACCAAACGCGTTATTTTGTTCAAAAATTGGGGGGGGGGGAGGGGTTGGTGGGGAAGAGGAAGGGTGTCCTAAATGCAAAGGAACTTTTTCTTGTCTTGGTAGATGTAATTGAAAAAAGGTATGAATGTTGGGAAGAACATGGACTAGCCACCTATTCAGACTTATATACTCATTAATCATAATTTGTTAAAATATTATTGGTGGACAATCTTAAATTATCTAGATAGGGAGTATAACTCAGTGCATAGTTTATTAGACGAAATTGTTGAATGGGTCTTGTCCTCCAATATGATTGTGGTACTTTGATATTAAGGAAAATAATTGTCAACGTGTGTGGCTTCTTTCAAGTAAATCCTGTCAGTATGGTTCTTATAGACAGGTGTGGTTTTATGGATTGTAAACCTTGTTTGTTAACTCCATTGATAGAATCTTGCTTATCGGCAAGAGGGGTCTTGTTTTTAAAGAACAGAAAGGAATTAAGAGTATATATATCAGCTTTAAGTATCCTAATGCCATTTATGATATTCAATGTCGAACAACATATGCAACGGACGTTGGTTGAGAAGAGCATTTTCGAATATTTTCACTTTGCATCGGGCATTCCATGTCCAATTGCTGGTCAATGAACTAATTAAAGTTTTTGTTTTTTTTTTTTTTTTTTTTTTTCATTTTTGTTAAGAATATACTGTTGACAATGGAGACTGAAGTCGTTTTATCACATGCATTTATATCTTGTTGTTGCGGTTTTTTTACGCATGAATCTTTATGGCCCGTTATTAGTAAACAAATGGACAGATGTAGACCAATTTTTATGTGCAGGCCCGTGAGAAGTATCTTTCATTAAGGAAAGGAACAAAAAAAGATGTAGCGAATGTCTTAGAAGAGGTAAGATCTATGTACTTGCAGTTATTCTTATCTTATGTATGACCACGTCGATATCTCTGTTATGTGTTTTCTTTTCTTGGTGGAGAAAAAATGGATTTGAGAAGAAGACAGAAAAAAAGGGGGCTGGGGCATGCAGCATGATGAATTCTCTGATTTATGTTGTAATGTTAATCTTATTTAGCATAATATTCATTGAACTTGGTACCTTCAAAATTTAGGAGCTTCATAGTGCGCGGTCCTCATTTGAGCAAGCTCGTTTTAACCTGGTGAGTACTTGCATCCTTCCAGTTCACTTTGTGTCAACAAATGTGATGCGCCATAACCATTCTGCTTGATCTCTTCTATAGGTAACTGCTTTATCTAATGTCGAAGCAAAAAAGAGGTTTGAATTCTTGGAAGCAGTGAGTGGGACAATGGATGCTCATCTTCGATACTTTAAACAGGTGAATCATATTGAAAGACTTTAGCCTTCACTGGGTCTAATTTTTCCAAATACTTGGTATACTCACATTGAACTTACTTTATAGGGCTATGAATTGTTGCATCAAATGGAACCATACATAAATCAGGTCTGGTATAATATTCCCCTCAGTGTTTTTCCTACTCTGTCTTGGGTAGATTTTGTTATTTGACATTAGTGAAAAAGCTTCTGTTATTAAGTAACCGTTTTTTATCCAAAAGCTCTAACATGAGACGTCCACAGTCATATGTAAGCTGCTTCTACATGTGTAACACATGTTTCTTGACACTCTCACTCCTATGTAAGCCGTTTCTTGCATGTGAATTACATGATGTTGATGTAACCTCTTTAATGAGATAACTTAAGATCAAAACCAATGGTTTGAAACCTTGCAATGGTCAAAGACCTGGTGCCGCTTCTGTTTTGGTAGGTCATCTGGTCCAACTGAGTTGAACTGCTGCGCTGATGATTTTCTCACAATTTACGACTGAGTTATCTACTTTATTCATTGGAGTGTATGTTTGTACACAAATATGTGCTCAGCCAAGTTGACTCAAGTGTCTGTGTTTATGCTTGAGGTTAAAGGTTCCATTCCCCTTGTGGGTGCCTTTTTTTCATTTTTTTTTCCTGAGCTAGAGACCCAGTCAAGGATCTGGTCAAACTGCTGATGTATTCACCAGGTTTACTGCTTGAACTGGGCCTATGTTGGGTATGATTGGTTTTTGACCTGTCTTTTTATCACATTTCCTGGTTCAACTGGTTGAACCATCTGTTCCGGGTTCAAAAACACTGATCACAACATTAGTAACAGAAATCGACAGAATAACACTAAAACTTGGTGTTAAACTTCGAACTTTTTACTGGTGCTTTTTACCGCGTTAGACAGACCAAGAGAAACTGGCCTTTAATGCATATCAACATGTTTCTCAACAATTATTTTGGTGGTCATTTATATATGTTGTTTAATGTCTGGTTACCCGTCTATCTTTGTTTTTACCCTGATTCTCGACCTTTTTGTTTAGTATTAAGACTTGATGATAATGTGGTGTAACCAATGGATTAAAACACTGTTGATTTGGAATTTTATAGATTATTGGGTGAGTTTTTGCTGGAAAATACAGTTTAGTAACATTGGGATTCGAAGACATTCGATCCTTTAATTCCTCCACACCAGTAATAACAACTCAGTCAAACCTATTCCTACTGTGGGTTGGTTATATGGATCCTACACCTTATTTAATGTGAATACATAAACAAAATGATGATAAACTCCAAATGGTTGACTGAAAAGTGTAGCCAGATTGCTGCCATGACCTATGGTGATGAATTGATTGAGCAACTTGACATCGGTGATGCCAGCTTATCGGGAAGGCAATTCAGGAGTGCTCTTTGGGATTTTAGATGCTTTGCTTTGGAAGCTTCCTGTCAGATATTTTTGCTCATCTATAGGTTCTCCACTTGTAATCTCTTGTAATCTTGTGGGTGAGAATTCTCTTTTGATAACCATCAAAGAATGAAGCAAGTGATGGTTCTTGTGTATGTCCTCTGTATGGATACATCCCCAGATGGCTAAGCGATTAGAGTGTTGGTGTTTTTCATAAGAGTTACCTAACTAGATTGCCTGGGATATTCACCTTTTTATATCTTGAAAGTACATGGTAGTGGTATTTCCGGTAACTATGAATCATCAATTGTGAGCAAGTTCTCCACTGTGACAATTGATGAATGTTCGCTTATTGTAATTTGTCTTTGGAAGGAAACAAGTAGGACACTTGAAGATGAGTGATTAGTGGTCTAGGAAAATACTCCAAAGCCCGTTTTGTAGTGGTTTCTCAAAGTCTTCTAGGAGAAATTTTCATTTTTTCTTCTTGCTATATATTGTTTGTTTCCAAATACTAAAAACTTGGAGCTAGCTCTTTGCAGGTATTGACCTATGCGCAACAGTCAAGAGAACGTTCCAACTATGAGCAGGCAGCTCTTAATGAAAGGATGCAGGAATATAAGCGACAGATTGATAGGGAGAGTAGGAGGTCTTCCAATGGTCCTAATGGGTCTCCCAATGGAGAGGGTATACAAGCATTTGGCAGAAGTTCCCACAAGATGATAGAGGCCGTCATGCAATCTGCTGGAAAAGGAAAGGTCCGAAGAAACTTCTTTCCTTCCCTGTATAAGGCCATTATCTTTGTCTTCAGCATCTTTTGTGCTACACTTCACCGTTTCTCTGAGCTTATCTATTGTGAATTTCGTAGGTTCAAACCATTCGGCAAGGTTATCTCTCAAAGCGATCATCAAATTTGAGAGGTGACTGGAAGAGGAGGTTTTTTGTCCTTGATAGCCGAGGAATGCTTTATTATTATCGCAAGCAATGCAGTAAGCCATCAGTAAGTAATATTTTCTGTTTCGTCATTGAAATTAATTGTTCACATGGTGCTTACTTGTAGGAATTTACCAGGAAACAGCTTTAACCACATGAAACTGAGCAAGCTGAAATTTCTTTTTTCTTTTTTCGGCCAAACCAATTTCCTTAGTTTGGTTTTGGTATTCCAATCAAGCCAACTAATGTTTTCATTGTAGCTCTTCATCTTTTGTTTACTATGTAAACCCCATTGCAGGTGTGCAATTATCTCAAACTTTTTTTTTTTTTTGTTTTAAAGTGAAAGAATAGTCTATACTTGAAGAGATTGATACGGATGGTGTTTTCGTCTTGGGTTAGACTATAACTGTATACCGGCTAACTGCTACCAGTCCAATTAGGCCTAGAAAAGAAATACATCATTGTGAAGGCCCAAATGGTTCAGTAAGAGGCCAAACTAAGATGTTGATTACTTCTCCTTTAATATTTTCCATGGTGGACTTCCTAATCAGTTGGTGGACTTCTAATTATTCATGGCCCTACTTATTATTATCATTTATTAAATACTGGTGTCAATTTGACTTCATCTCTTAGGGTTCTGTCAGTCACAACGCTGGTCAGAGAAATAATTCAGAGCTTGGGTCTGGATTGCTAAGTCGTTGGCTTTCTTCTCATTATCATGGTGGAGTCCATGATGAGAAGTCTGTTGCTCATCACACAGTGAATCTGCTTACATCAACCATAAAATCGGATGCCGACCAGTCTGATCTAAGGTTTTGTTTCAGGATTATTTCACCATCAAAAAGTTACACTTTGCAGGTGCGTTTCCTGCATCCAGCTGTCTTTTTTTAATGGTTGTTTCAAACAACTTGTGATTTGTGCATAATTAGAGTAGCTTGTAGAAAAGAACCTTACAATTGTTATTTAGCTGGTCAGTGCAGGCAGAAAGTGAGTTGGATCAGATGGACTGGATTGAAAAGATAAATGGAGTGATTGCTTCATTGCTAAGTTCTCAGGCACCTGAAAGGGTAATTGCCACAGAATTGGAACTGCTGGCTTCTTTTTTTCTTCATCTGAATATATGACATCCTATTATCTTTCAGTGTCTTTCTGCTGGACCTTTGGGAGGTAGTCATCATCATTCTGCCAGTGAGAGTAGCTCTTATGAAAGTTCTGACTTTGATCACAATGCTGCTGAAGAATACACAGCAGAGAGACATCTTGGTTCTTCTCATCATGACCGCTTGTCGAGGAACTTACAACAGCAACGATCCTGTGTCAAAATTGAGAAGCCCATTGATATATTGCAAAAAGTGTGTGGCAATGATAGATGTGCTGATTGTGGAGCTCCTGAACCAGACTGGGCATCCTTGAATCTTGGCGTTCTTGTTTGCATTGAGTGTTCTGGTGTTCATCGGAACCTTGGGGTCCACATATCAAAGGCAAGTGAAGGAGTTTCCAGGTTGCTTTTGCATGTGACATTCATTTAGTTAGTGATACTGGTGTGCCAAAAACAGCTTACTCCTTAAATGTGAAACATTTGCCTTTCCTTTTAAATGTTTGACAGAAGCTTCTTGATGTTATGTCTTAATTGTTTGTATCTTTGTGGTGTGATGGTACTTATGAATGTTGGATGCAAATCATAGGTGAGGTCACTTACACTTGATGTCAAAGTATGGGAGCCTTCAGTTATAAGTTTGTTTCAGTCTCTGGGCAATGCCTTTGCTAACTCCGTTTGGGAGGAACTCTTGCAATCAAGAAGTACTTTGCATCATCCAACAAGGTAACCGTTTTTGCGGCTGCTTAAAGCCTTTTCTCGTTTCCTTCTGAATGGTGTTAGAGAAAGCTCATATTACTAATGTTCAGTGTTCTGTGTGTAGCTTATTTGATTCCAACAAGCTGCAGATGCATCTTATGGCCAAGCCCAGTCCCTCTGATTCTATATCATTGAAGGAGAAATTTATCCATGCAAAGGTATTGCCCATGTACTTTTCACTTCATTGCTTTTGTATCTTGTTTCTCTTACTGTTGCTCTGCACACTAGCTGAGAGGATATGCTTATTCTGGAACAACTTTTGACAACAATCCTCATGGGCTATGTTCTTTTCGGAAAACAATTTTTATGAGTAACAGAGTCTTCGAAGAGATTATTGCAACTCAACGGAATGTGATTGGAATAATATGGTCACCTGTGGACTCTGCTCACGGATGAACATCTTTTTTATTAATCGAGTCATATCTCAGCCAGGGTTTAGAGAATAAATCCAGATGACCAATTAGTACACTGGCCTTCTTGTTGCACTGCTGACGAATTGATTGGACCTTGGATTTGGATGTATCATTCTTTAATCATTTGAGTTGTTCAGCTCTGCAAGTTCCCCTTTTATATTGTAATGAAGGGCTGTAAGATATTGTGCATCATTAGAGCCTTTTCAGTTCGTGACTCCCTTCTTCTTATTGCTTGCAGTATGCAGAAAAGCTCTTTGTCCGCAAGCCCAGGGAGAGTCCAAGTTTTCAATCAGTGGCGCCAGAGATCTGGGAGGCTGTCTGTGCCAATGACAAGAAAGCAGTATACCGGTACATTGTTACTTCTGAAACAGATATCAATACTGTGTTTCAGCAAGCATCAAGCAGCTCTTCTTTGACTCTTGCAAAAGTGATGCTATTGCAAGAACAGACAAATCACAACCAAAGCTGTAGCTCAGAGAGATCCTCAACGAGCTCCTTGAATCTTGGAAGTGCTGGTGACAGCCAAAGGATGGATTATTTTGAAGGATGTACTCTACTTCACCTTGCATGTGAAACTGCTGATATTGGCATGCTGGAGCTCCTTCTACAATATGGTGCAAATGTTAATGCTGTTGATTCAGGAGGGAATATGCCGCTCCACCGTTGTATTTTAAGAGGCAAAGCTGCCAATGCCAAGATGCTTCTTGCAAGGTGACCAAAGGGATCTTCTTGGCTTTTAATCATAACTGATTTTTATTTATAACCATTTATTATGCCTTGGTCCTTTGATAAGCTAAACTGCTATATTTGATGCTTGGTGATTCTAATATGAATTAGATGCATGGCTTATAAAGTAATTGATGTACATTGTGGAGGATGAATGTGTTGTCCTATTTTTCAGGGAAAATGTTGAGATAGTATAAAGTTGGGGGCAGAATACAATTTAGTTTGAGTACCATGGAACTAATAAGTAACATTTTTTATTCTGTTAGCTCCTTTAGTTGGTTTACCTCCTCTGGGATCCATAGTGCAGTGGTCATGAAGCTTGTGCTTGATAGCAGCAATAATGTCTTTACTTAAAAAAAGTTTATCCTTTGTTATATCATATAGACATCCTGCTTGAGAATTATAATTCAATTGCAGGGGGGCAGATCCACAGGCACTAAATGACGAAGGAAAAACTCCCCTGGAGCTTGCAGTGGAGTCGAGTTTTGGAGACAATGAGGTTCTCACTCTATTGTCGGATACAAATGGATGAAGTCATTAGGAGATAATTCTTGAAGTGTCATTCTGGATATCCTGGAGAGGAGGTATTTTTGTTGCGTATGTGTTGTCATCTATACATATATAGTTCAAGAGCTGGTTTTGTTGAAGGAAATGCAAAAGGCAACTGGGGGTTCTGGAGGAGAGTGGTAGGTTGTTGTGCCTGCCCCCACAGGATTTTGTGGAAGTCAGTCCCCACCATTGTCACCATTGTAATTTAAAGCATCAATTTGTAAGGTGAGAGGTAAGGTGAAGCCTCTGATCAAGAGAACTGTAGTGTGATATCTATGCTGTTTGCATCATTTCCTGGTCTAGCTGTGAAATTGTACTTTAGGCCATTGTCTGTTTTGTCTGTATATTAGTTCTTTTTAGGCAATTTTCCTCTGGGATGGAAGCTTTATTATGATGTAAACTCTATGATGGTAATTAGAAGTGGGTCACTAGGGAGTGAGGAGGAAGCTCACTTTGATTTTTGAATGGGGAAGTAGGATGTACAAACATTTGATGTTTTCATATCTTCTGAAGAGTCATGCTTTTCAGAGCCCCCGTTTTCTTTTCTTCGGTGGATGGCTAGCCAAGAATGAACTGAAATTGGAGGGATCAAACTCGTCGATTTTAACTTCTGAAGAATGCTTGCCGCATTAGCATTTGGTTATCTGGAATTGTTCCCAGTTCACTTTATGATTTTCTCAGAGTGAGTTTTTGGTCCCTTTCTCTTTTTCAAAGTTAGGTTGTGCTAACTTTGAGGATTTTGTACTCCATGACTCCTTTTCTAGAATTTATTTAGCTTTTATTTATTTATTTGTGAAATCAGATATATTTAGATTGAATGAGTAAGATTCTGGCTACACAGACCTTTAAATGATGTAATGATTGGCTCAATATATATATTTTTACTGCGAGCACCTTTATAACTCTATGAGCATGATCCTATCCGGTTCGGTGCTGATCTTTAGCTGTTAGTTTGCTTCCGAGCGTTATTGAACGAGGTGTGTTGTACATTGGGTGCATAAGTGAGTATTGGCCCGACTGACGATGCTGATGTTCGTTATTCAAGATGTAAGTACTCAAACGTACCCTGGCAAGGGAAATGGTTCAGGATTTTGTCGTCGATGTGGTTTGGCCTCATGGAATGCTGATTTTGAGAAGCTTACCAAAGAAATTATAGTCTCAATGGACAACGGTAGATGAGGACGTTATCGGACGGAGATCATATATGCTTTGAAATAGCAAAGGTGGATGCCTTTGAGATTTCAGCCTCCATCTCACCTTGCTGGCTAAAGTTCATTTCTTGGCCGTTGGGTTACTCTTTTATCTGTAGGGAAACGAAGATGAACAACTTACACGTGATGCTCTAATGGACTAGCTGGCGACGTATCTTTTATGGGTACGTGAAAAGCCCGATATTTCCTGTCATCCCACGCTCTAATCACCTCCTTTGTTACGTTCAATGATTCGCACGATGAGATGGTGACGCAACACTCGGAAGTTGCCGGTGAGCCCCCACTGTCCATACGTAAGTGAGCCGGAGCGAAGTCATCTTTATCCATTAGAACTTGCCATAAGCCATCGTTTTGGCTGAAGTACCCAAAAGATCGAGCAGATGTCTCAGGATGAGAAGCGGAATTTTGTTTCCTCTTGAATTGGTTTCCGAAGTCCACAACTAAACCAAACAAGACCTATAATTTCGTTTCGACACCGTACTGGTTCAGTCCGAAAGGTTTGTGCAAAGCCACGATTCATCTTAGTTAGATCACCCGACCGTTGCGCGAGAACATTGCATTAAGCATCGACCTTGGCCGTTCCCAATCGGTCCCAAAATGGCCCAAATACCCGCAACGGAGTGGCCTCTCTGAAAGCCTCACCACCACATCTCTAGTCAAAAAGAAAATGACCCAATCCTTATCCGATATCCGGAAGTATCTCCTTCATCTTATCTCTTTGAACTCATCAACCCCACTCCTATAAAATGCACTTCCGAAGGCATCGAGTCCGGATGATGCTTGAGACCCTCCATCAAGTCTCACACCAGAACCATGCAGACATCAGTAATTTTCGCAGCAGCACCGTCTCTCCCGATAGCGTCCATCAAAAGGTCACTTGGGTCCCCATGGAAGCTCATGCTAAGGCCACAGAGTAGTCGTTTTCCTCTCGTTAAAGCGCATGCCATCCCATCCGATACGTCTACGGTCGACTATAACTCCACGGCCTCGTAAGTTGCTGCCATCTCATCTTTCTTTCTCCGTTCGGTTGAATACAGAACCACGGACAACAGGAGTCCTCCTCGGCTTGTCTCTGTGTTCCAGTGTCTTTCCAGCAGAGGCTTGTGAGACGGTTGGAGGGGAGGCCTGCAATGTGGAGATGTATCCGGAAGTGAAGCTGAAACCTGAACCTCAGAGCAGCAAACCCAGGACTTCTTCGGAGCCTGTCGACAGAGAGTACTACGAGTATGATAGCCCCAATACGTGAGCTCTCGTGATCCCCAACCTGTTCATTACTCGGCAATTTCGATTGTTGAATGCATATTGAGTCTGGAGACTTTTATTTCAGGGTGTTTCTAGGAGAGGCCTGTGATGATCTTGGAGGAGAATTCTGTGAGGCTGAATTTCAAAGAGGAGTGCGCTGAGAGAAGAGCTTCTGTAGATCAGTCTGCCGGCTGTGGTATAATAATGTCACCGTGTACCGTCTCTTCTGATGCCAATCCTTTGTGTTATGTAATTGGACATCCTATAGCTGCATATATGCCTAAAAAATCCATCCCCAATATGGACTTGACCTTGAAATAAAGACGAGAGTTTAGTTCTTGGAGTAGTCCTCACGTGAATTGTCGCATTCAAGTCGAATGATGCTCGGCTATGCAATCTAGTGATTTCGCTATACTTCTGACCAGAAACAGGAGCTATCATGAGAATATATTGCAGAGATGAGAAGCAGCCCATATCTTCTAGTATGAATTTCATACATTTAGAATTTAAGAATCTGGCATAGATACCTTCGATAGTGAATCTGGCATAGATACCTTCGATAGATATTCCAACTACCAAAAATTGATGTATTGGTAAGGAAAGTGATGCAAGAGGATCTAAAGTTCTCCACTTGATGAACCCAGTATTATACTTCTCCAAAAGGGATATTCAAAATGACATCAAGACGCTAACTTCAAAGATAAGAAAAAACCCTGCTAATGTTTTATGTAAATCATAACTTTCATCAATAACTACAAGCCAACAAAATGATATCTGGTTGAGAGTAATGAAGGAAATATCACTGCTCAGAGTCATCGTCTAATGCCTCCAGGAGCAAATACTGAAGAGCTATAGAGTACTTTGCAGTTTCTCTTCTAATGGAGTCGCCATTTCCTGTTTTGCTACTGCTGCTGAGAAGAAACGACCCACAGCCATCACCTGTGACACATAGAACCATTTTAATATTGGGTTATGCGGCAGAACACAAAATTGAGTAAAAAGCTAATCAGTTTTATCCTGGAACCAACCTTTTATTGTGAAAATGGATGAAACCCATCTCTTATAGATATATAACAACCGAGGGGAGTCTCCATGATGTGTATCAGCCAGCAGAATCTCGCAATGGCTTTTCTTGCTATGCAAGTCATGTGCGACAATAGCCATCACAATTTGTAGTGAAACAGAGTTCAAATGCACATAGGGATTGTAAATATTGTCTAATTACCGAGCATGCATTGCAGCATTGTGACACAAAGCCAAAGTTCTGACCATTGCAAGGTCTCGTCCCCGAGGATTAGCATATTTCTCTTGGCAATTCCTTCAGTAAGACAAACCAAATTATATAGAACTCTAATCAAAGAGGTAGCTGTCCGAGTCACTTTGATGACAATCAACCAGAAGGAGAGCATTGAAAACTGTCAGCGACACAAACACACAAAGGCCAATGTGCAAGAGGGTACCTCTCATCGAACAGTTCGCCAAAATCATCGACGATAACAGCAGCTGGAAACGACTCGTGCAGGTGAAACGCCGCAAAATACTTCTTAACCGCTTCATCATCCTCGACATATCTTGAATCAATGCAGAACCAAACGTATCATACATCACCGTATAACCTCTCTCTCTCTCTCTCTCTCTCTCTCTCTCTCTCTCTCCACTGTTCTTGTAGCCTAGTAATAAGTAAAAGCGACTGGTTCAGCAAATTGCTCACTTCATTTGTATACGCCCAAACACGCCGGATGACGGATCAATGCCCTACAGACAAAGACGGCAGAAGCACGAATCAACGGCTGATGAAGTGGCAACCCACATGAGAGAGAGAGAGAGAGAGAGAGAGAGAGAGAGAGAGTTAGTGCCTGAGAGAGATAAGGGGGTTTAGCTTCCAATCTCCGTCGGTTGCATATGAAGACAACAGCAGGGACATCGTCGGAATCGCTCCGCAGCGCGCGGTTATAAGCGAACTGGAACAGCAAAGAAGTTTTCCCGCTGCGGCATCACTCGCAGCAGCGGAAGCAGGGTCACTGTACGGCGAACTGAAGCTCAATGCATTGGGTCCCCCGATTCTGCACCGACCCAGAAGGAAAACAAGAATGCCCACCACCTGTTTGATCTGATGTGTGCATGTGTCCGAGAGAGAGAGAAAGAGAGAGAGAGAGAGAGAGAGAGAGAGAGAGAGAGCGTGTACCAGGATGGAGGACCTGATAGAAGCGTGATGGGATGAGATTCGGCGGAGGAGGCAGCATCGTTCATGCAGAAGAACCTCCTCACGTTCGAAGCCATCTTCGTTTCGAAGCGACAAAAAGCTCGGTCGATGCCACGAGCGGGTTGCTTTTTGGTTTTAAGGTGTTGGGAAACGTCTGCAAAATCCAGAAAGGTCCCTTCCTTCTCCGAAGACAGAGCGTCGCTTTCTTGAGAAAATTAAGGGAAGATGAATGTGTTCGGGAATTCGCTTCGAGGACGGTTGTGTTGTTACGGGAGACATTTATAGGTTTTATTTGGCGGTATGGATAAAATTTATTTTATCTTTTATTTAATGTTTACTCAAGTTAGGATAAAGTTGAATAAAAAAAATATGGATCGGATAAAATTATTGCACGGGGAAATTGGATAAATTTGAATATAATTTCTAATCTCTATATTAAATTAACAAAATTAAAATTTATATGAAATTTAATATAAATTCAAAATAACAAAAAACAAAAAATTAGTTTTTAAATTTAATCTTATTTTTTAAAATATATTCCACTTTAATACTATGCTATAATATAAATTTATATATTGCATATTTTAGGTATTTTAGTATTTTAAGTATATTAGTACAATTTACTTTACTATATTTTATTATAGAATGATGGAAGGGGAAAAGGAAAAAATATAAAAATAAAATAAGCAAATAAAAATAAATTAAGCAATACTATTGCAATGTTTTTTTTTACTATCTCTTTTTGTGAACTTTTGCATTTATTTACTAATATGCTATTTATATTAAAAAATATGCATGATTGACTTTTTTGTACTTGTGAATCACTATACGGTAGATAAGATATAACAAAATCCTTGAATTTCATTTCCTATCCTATTCAATAATGTTTGTGTTAGAAATTCGGACCACTAAATATAGCTTTAAAGGATAAAAGTGAAGATGAAAAAGTGGAAAATTCCCGAATTATGCTCGATGTGACATATTTATTCTAACTTTTTTTTTTCCTTGTGATATATAAAACCCTAAACTATGCTTATTGTGACATATTTATCCTAAATATTTTCTTGTGATACAAAAAACCTTGAACTTATACTCATAATGAATTTACTTTTCGTCAAGGTTTTTTAAGATGATTTTTCAGCTGAAACAATGTGAGCTTCTATTTTACTAAGTCATGTGGGGGTTATGTGAAAATTATTTGCTTTCTAGCATCCTTATAGATAGATTTTTAGTGGTTTTTGTTTGAGAAGGTAAACATGTTACATAAGTACAAGTTTGACATTATTTATGTCACAAAAAGAAGTTCTATGGGAAATGTGTCGCAATAAATATAGCTTAGATTTATGACAACTTTTGTCTGATAAAAGAAGTTTCATTTAATCGATAGACATTTTACATCTTTTTTTTTTTTTTCACTTTTCTAAATTTGGAATGGGCGGTTGTGTATGAGCTCAAGCTACCGGTTAATATATAAACATAATTAGGAAATGAAGATTTGGTATTAGTACTTTATAGGAAGAGCAGCATGAGATTCCATCACAGCTTAAGCATACTTGAGCCACTCAGTTGCTCGTATTGTGTTTAGCCATGATAATTCCTCACTAGATACTTGTACAATATTTTTTTTGTCTTTTTGTTTTTGCTATATATAATTTTCTTTATTTTTACTTATTTTCTGACGTGGCATGCACTTAAGGCTGCAACAGTAGCAAAATTGAGCGACTAGTTAATTGAAGGACTTGATTAGAATTAGGCTTCATTCGATTTGCGAAAAATGTGGCATTTCTAGAAAATATTTTCCAAAAAGCTATTTTTCTAGGAAAATGCAATTATTTTATGATGTTCGATCGAAATCTGAAAAGAAGCAAAAAATATTTTTTGTTATTAGGCAAGAATTTTTTTTTCTTTCACACACTCTTTTTCAATTTTTTATTATTTTATTTTGTAAATATATATATATATATATATATTTAAATTTTGATTATTTTATTATTTTTTAGGTGAGTTCAAGTTTACCTTATGTGGGCAAGGGAGCTTGAGCTTGCTGTTCATTAGATCAACGAGCCTAGAGCCCTAGCTAGCTCGCTGCTCATCGGGTGAGCGGTGAGCCGGGGCTTGAGCACATTGTCGATTGGGCAAGCGGCAAGCTATGGTTCGAGCTCGTCGTTGGCTTGGTGCGCCGCTAATTG
The DNA here is from genome assembly GCA_016097545.1 of Eucalyptus victrix. Taxonomy (NCBI): domain Eukaryota; kingdom Viridiplantae; phylum Streptophyta; class Magnoliopsida; order Myrtales; family Myrtaceae; genus Eucalyptus; species Eucalyptus victrix. The sequence goes on along the minus strand of CM027841.1, from coordinate 36,564,328 downwards.
GGATATTGGTGAGCCTTAAGCTTGCTTGAGGCCGATGAAGCTCGAGGCTCGACTATGGTTGGTTCGTCATGGCCGGGACCCAAGATAGACTCAAAAAAAAAAAAGGAAAAGAGAAAAAAGAAAAACAAAAAAATAAAAATAAAAATTCGATTATTTAAAATAAAAAAGAAAAAAAGAAAAAGAAAGATAGAAAGGTTAACATTGGTGTGAGATAAGAGAAAATAAGTGAAGAAAATGTTTTCGTCTTTCTCAAAAAAGGAAAACATTTTCCTCTATCTTAGAATTTTTTTTTCTTCATGAAAAATATTTTTCTAATCTAATTTATTTTCAGTGAAACAAACATCGGAAAATTTGGAATATGTTTTTCTAGACATTATTTTTCGTGAAATGGACAGAGCCTTATATCCAAAGCATTTTGCCTACACTTTCTCAAAAGTTGATGACTCGATTACCCATTTGACTAAACATGCGACCGCATAGTAAGAGTAATGCGGAAAATAAGATTGCTGCACTTTTATTTTATATGATCGAATCCATACAAGAAAGGAATCCTAGTAATCCTCGCTATTCATTCCCGCCCTAGTCTCTAACCTTATAAATGTTGTAAAAATGTTGAGAATACACGAAAATAATAATAATTGTTGGAATAATTGAAAAAAATTAGAAAATAAATATAATTATATGAGGTGTGCAAGCATTGTCCTTAAGGATAATATTGTCCCACATAAGGCTGTAGTGCTTATTCTTCCAAGATACAACAATTCTTCTTTTTTATTTAGTACTAAATTATAGAAAGAAATATAACAACGTTATGTGTATAACTCAAAAAAAAAAAAAAAAAAATTGATATGAAAAGATAAACAAGAACATTCCAGTATATATATATATATATCACTCTATATCACTTTTCAATTATGTCTAGAGTAACAATTTATAGGTAAAAGAAAGAGAGAGCTGTTAAGAAATAGTTATAAATAAATCGGTAATTAAAAAAGAAGATGACCGTTGTATAGTGATTATAAAATAATGAAGAGTTTATGTAGAAATAAATGAAATGTTATAAAGCCATTAGAAATTCGTTATATGGTCCTTATGTGACTGTTAAATAACCATTATAAAAGCCTAATAAAACCATATGTTAATTGTAGACAGAAAAAACCGTTACAAATTAATAGTGGTTACCATTATAAAAATTAGTGACTTTCAATATTTTGACCAGGCACCACAAATCGCATCTACGCCCTCTTTCAACTTCTAGTAAGAACAAAATCTTTTGCAAAGATGATGAAGCTCTCTTTCTTCTTCATCCTTGCCCTCATTCTCTCGGGTCTCTACTGAACACAATCTAAATTTCTTTCGTGTTTTGTAACCGTGCGATTGTCGATGACACGACTCAATAATCAAGTGTTTCTGATGCCCGATTTGCTCTCACAGGTTCTTGTGACAATCCTCTCCATGCCGATGCACAATGCCGAAGGATAATCGACGAAGACAACTGCAATTTCTACGACTGTACGAGGCACTGCTCAGAGGATTACGGGATTGTCAAGGCAAAATGCGTTGCCAATCCTCACAGGAGAGGGGCTCGCGCCTGCGCCTGCTACCTTTGTTGACCTCGTTCGATACGTGTTCATGGTTCTTTCTGAGAGATCTATGATCTGTGCTTATGCTAGTGTTGACGAGCAAATAAAATTTGACACTCCTTTTCTCAGCTTTGATTTGTTGTTGTCGTTCGCCTTCGTTGTTAACTCCTTCGCCAGGTCTCCGATTGACGATGTTTGAAGTTGGCAATTCGTGCGGTCATGTCACGGTAGTACCCCAACTTAAGTTCAACTCATACGCAGACAATCTATTACGCTGCCAAACACTTTTTAGAGGAAGAACGAGAATCTCAATTAAATTCACTCGACTCATTCTCTATAACCAAATAGGTTCTTGAGTGTCATACCGTTACATCAGTAATTTTCGATGAAGATTGACTAAAAAGACTATATTAAAATTTGTATACTTTAATGGCAAAATTTTTAAAAAATTGAAAAATTTAGGATTGAATTATCATTTGTATAATAAAATTATTATTTTTTGTGTATATATATATATATATATATATATATATATTTTGTGTATACGAAAAGATTTTAGAAGTCTCCTTTATTTTTCTAGGAAAGAAGTCTCCTTTCTAATCAGGTACTTTTTGAGTGTGACCATTTATGATATATATTTTCACATGCGAGATTTATTTTGAATAGATTGATTTTTCTTACATTAAATGGATCGTAGTGAAGTTTTTTTTTACGTTCCTTTTCAGTTTACTTTAATATGAAAAAATGTAGATGGACTTATTTCAGTTTTTACCGATATACACTTAAAATATGTACGATATCTGAGCATTCTTGAAAAAAATTTCCCACGTCTCCATTATTTTTTGGGAGTGGGAAACAAACCTACAAAAATAGGTAACAACTTTTTATGATTCCATTTTAATCTTTATCTTATCGACAAAGTATAGTATTTGTAATCTAATTTTTAGGGTAAATTAAAAAAAATGCTGAATTTATTACCCTTGTGCTAATTCACTTCTAAATCTTTTAATTTGACAAATTTAATTTTAAATTTTGTGATAATTTGTCACTTGAGCTCTTCTAGCAAATTATGACTGGAAATTGTTAATGTGGATTTTATATGTGGCATGACTGACATTGGCGTGAACAACTTTTATAAAACTTTTTATAAAGAATTTGAATTATTTATTGTATTTATAGTTTTTTTTTTTGGTTATGCTAGTGAGGGTCATTGGTGACCCTTGCCCACCACGAAGGCACTTGCTAGATCTGGATGAGGGTTGCCTCACCCGCGGTTGGTAGGGTTGTGAAGGCCTTCATCCAAATGAGCTTAACACGATTGTGGGGCCATGAAGTCATTGGTGATCTACGTTGACACTGTGAAAAAAGAAAAGAAAAAAGAAAAAAAGATTTTTTTTTTTTTAAGTAAGAGTTAAAAATTGAAAATTGTTTACGTAAGCATTAGGTGTGTTGTGCACGATGGTCGATGTCTAGTTAGTAGTTTTGGCCAAATTGTCAAAATATTTATTACTAAATTGGTCAAATTAAAAGGTCTAAGACTAAGCTAATTTAAGTGTAATACTTTTATAGTTTTTTTTTTGGGTAATTTTCCCTAATTTTATTTTTTATATTCTACTTTAGCTTGCATTAAGATAGATTTATATAAATTTAAATTACATCGTATACTTTGATATCCACTTATTTATGAACTTACTGAGGAAATGTTTCAAATTGTAAAATCTTTAATATATCATCATCTATTGAAATTTTAAAATTTAATTTTTCTTTGAGAGACTTATTTTCGAAATTACTTTTTCTTATAGAGATCTATTTTAGAATATTAATTAGTTAGAATATACGCAATACCCCGAAGATATATTCAACCCGCTTTTAATTTCCGTTGCGGATGGGGAAATCCGTGTGAACAATGCAAATTACCTGTTCAAGATCAATGAATATGGCAAGAAGGGAGAACCTCCATAGGAAAGAAACGAAGCCTAGAAATCTTATAAATTGACCACGCACCAGAAGCCGTGGGTGCGACATACCTGTAGTGCTTCCTACAAAGGTGGTGTGTCTTATAGGATGGCCGATGTCTACGTTAGTAGTTTTCAGTCAAGATTTCAAAATGCTTATCACTAAATTGGCCAAATTGAAACGTTTAGAATTCAATTGACATAAGTGCAATAGATAGTGCGGTATAATGTATGATAGCCATAGTATCAAGTTCTTCATGTGACTAAACCATGCACAGATTCATTGTCTGGAAAGGGTGAACCGACCAGACATGTCTTTATAATGTCGTGTGACTGCATCGTTTGTTTCTTCTTGTCGAGGACTCGAGTTGATGACCATTATGTCGATACCCCGAGTCAAAGTGACTTTATTTGGTAATACTTCCGAAAATAACTGATTCTATCTTTTTTTGTCATTCGAAATAAAGAAAGAACAAAAATCTGTTTGATAAAATTTTTTATTTTCGGAAATAAAAATTCACTTTTTTCTAAGAATAGATTTAGAATAGAATTATATTTTGTATCATATATGTATGGTATATGAAAAAATGTAGAAAAAAGTAACTTCTATACTTGGGAATAATTTTCAACTTTTTTTTTTTTTAAATTCTTTTGTTCTCTCTCTTCTTCCTCCGCCATCTTTGACGACTAGCTGGGCAAGGTCCAGCAAACTTGTCGGCAACTTGTTTAGCCACAAGCCTAGCCCTAAAGGCCTAGTGAGGCCCAACCTTGCACCGGTTGGTTGTGGTTGGGCGAGGTTGGGCCTCGCTAAGCTAGATCAAGGCCGACCTCGCATTGCCTAGGCGAGGCTAAGGCTCACAGTGGCTAGGTGAGCCTTTAGCGAGCTCATTGGAGCTCTTGCCTTGGCTTGACGGGACTTCGGCGAGTTCACTGGACCTCACCTAGTCTCACCAGCCACAATCGTGGCCGGCGACCAACCTCAGAGAAGGAAGAAGAAGAAAAAGAGAATAGGAAAAAGAAAACAAAAAAAAATATGAAAAATAAGAAAATTATAATAAAATTATTAAAAATTAAAAGAAATAGAAAGGATAAAAAAATATTTTTAAATAAAAATTATTTTCGAGAGGAGAGTTGTTATTAAATGTGTCCTTAGGTTCTTGTAGCAGCAGTAAACGGTTACGTGCTTATCCGCAAAATCTATGCGAGAAGATCCTCGAGCGGCACAAGGGCCGCTTTGGTAACGTTTCGTTCTTTTTTTTTTTGTTTCGAGAACAGAAAGAAAAAAAAGTGTTTGTTAGGGAACACTTTTTAAACAAAAAGATGCGTTTGGTAAATTTGTTCTGGGAATAAAAAATAAATAGAAACACGTTTGGTAAATTTTTGTTCTTTTAATTTTTTAATATTTTTATTTTTATTTTTCATTTTTTTCTTTATTTTTTTTTTTTTCTTTCGGCCGGCAGCCTCGCCCGGCCACGGCGAGGCTCGGCGTCACACCGGACGCGGCGAGGCTCGGGCTTGCTCGCGCAGGTGACACCTCGCCTCGCCAGGGGCCGGCGACGCTCCGGCGAGGTCGCCGACCCTCGACGGCATCGCCGGCCCTCGACGGCCGGCCATGGCCGAGGCCGAGGCCGGCGATCGGCCAAAGAGAAAGAAGAAGAAAAGAGGAAGAGAAGAGAGAGAAACAAAAAATTGTTTCTTCAAAATTGTTTCTGGAACGAGAAACAATTTTTTTTTTTGTTTTTTTTTGTTCTTTTTGAGTTAGGGAACAAAAAAACAAAAAAAGAACAGAAACGCAACCAAAAACGCGTTTCTGTTTTTTTTTGAAAACAAAAAAACAAAAAAGTGTTCCAGGAACACTTTCTAGAAACAAAAACATGCAGGCCTACAGCTGCAATTTCTGCTCCGAGGTCTTTCGTACGGTCAAGGCAAGATGCATCCGCAATCCTGGCGAGCACTGGCTCCACGCCGGCACCAGCTACGTCCCTTGCTGACATCTTTCTGATTTGTCTTTGCTCATGCCGGTTCGATAACCGAACTTAATTGTTGCCAATGTTGGATTCTGTTTGATTAAGAAACTATTATATGATGCCCGATAATGAAAAATTTCAATACAAATAATAGCTATTACATTATAGCTTTTTACGATGCATTTATCGTCTCTTTATCATCTATTGTGTTGTTTATTTACGATAATAGTTGTTACATCACGATCCTATATTACTTACAAAATTATTTTGTAATGGCTGTGATGTGACCTCCTTATAATATAATTAAAACTGCTAAGCTGTAATGAATTGTTCCAAAGCATATTTTAAAAAATAATAATAATGATGGCACGACCTCCTTATTAACGATAATTAAAATTGTCTCTCTGTTTCTTTTCTTTTTTTCATCACTCTACTAGTAAAGATAATCAATGTCATGATAAAGATTGCTCTATGTTTGGGAACCCATTTGCGAAGCTTTTTGGACCTTTAAAGGCCCTTGGGCAAATGTTAATATTTTTGGCATTTATTTTTGGTAGCTTATTTATTTATTTATTTTGGTCCGTTCTACTTTACTCCTATTTGAACTCTCAGACATTTGCCCTGCATTCTTGCATGGCATGTGAGTCAAAACCCACATTTGAAACTAAATCGTCCCCACTGATGACACCTAAATTTTGGTGGTCCATTTAATCATTTATCGCATTAAAAAATTAGGGGTTAATTTTATCTCTAAAAAAATAACATTAATTACATACCATATAAATTTAGATGCAGTTATTTTAATTTGCATTTTTTGCATTTATTGGACCGGTGGTGGATGGGTTCAAATTAGCGGTTTTGAGCTTTAACTTAACAAGCTGGACTAGGCTCACGAAGCGAACGAATTGGCCCAAGTTTGTTTTTATGATAATCGGAAATTATCTCGTGAAAATAGAAATTTGAAATTTTCAAGATATGATGGAATTTTTTTAGATAGGGCAAGTGAAAAACGAATATTGCATTTGGAAAAAAGAATTTTTGTGGATATTGATTTGAAAAAATTTAAGAAACCCTAATTCTCGGCCTATAAATAAGTTAATTCGCGTAGGGTTTAAAGAGAGGCCACATATATCGATACACATGGCCGTATGTAGGGGGTGTGCGAAGGGAGGCTTGCGCACACACTGAGAAAAAAGAGAAAGTCGAGAAGTCACGGCCAAGTCCCTTTCGCGGCCGTGACCTTGTTATCTCTGCAATCCTTACGTAGCCTCACCACTATGCCTACCCTCACGTCGCTATTGCTGATCCATCAAGAGTCCTGCCACCAGCGACGCACCTCAGGTCGAGCTCCCAGGAGTGTCCAGTGGTCACGGCAAGCTCCTCACCAACACAACTCAGGATCGTCTGAGTCACTTTCATCATATTTTAGAGCCACCGAGACTCCTGTGGAGTTCCATCTATGCCCGATGGATTCGCCGATGTCCAGCAAGGCCAATATCTCTCCACATACGTGAAAGTCATGCCAGATTTTTGTGGCCACCACTCGCAAGCCTGAAGTCCGAGCTACATCTCTCATTGCCCCGAAGTCCGTAGGCAAAACAAGTACCAAGATTTTGGTGAAATAAGCCCAAGTGGTGGATTTGTCTTCTTCTGGGTGTTGTCTAGAAGTGAGATTTTTGTGAGTTTATTTCATGCAAGCAAAGGGATATTTTTGGGCAAGGATAACGTGAAGAGTTTGGTCTGTGGCACCGCACAAATTTCAGAAAATAAGTAGTCAACGCTTCCTTGTCGAGAAGCCTTCACCACCGAGAACCCATGACGATTTGCTGTCCAGCCGAGGTGCGACCTTTGACGATGATCACACGCCAAGGAGCCTCCGATGACGAAGGTAGAAAGCTCACGACGTTCAGATTTTGGCAGCTCTAACAAAGCTCCACTTGTCGATGCTTGGAGATCAACATGGAATGAGAGAGAATTTTCCAGGCGTCCTTGATGTGCCCGAGACCTCCACCGATCCAGTTATTTTGCTCTCTTTTGGATTTTTATTATTGCAGGTCTTCCTTGACCGAATCCAGTCACCGCGCCGGTAGCCAGCGAGTTTTAGCACAAGCCAAGCATCGTCGTTCCTTGAATTCACAGTATTCGTGTTTGCAGGTGTCTTCGTGAGCATCGGTCATTTCCCATGGCCGCCCCGACGTCTATCTAGAGGCAATTAATCGAGTCATCCATTAGCAAGTCTTGAACCCACCGCAACTACTTTGATGATTCTCTGAACAACTCAACTTACACCAGATTCTTCAATGGGCACATGAGGGCGTTTCCAATGCAAAAGAAGCGGTGAAATTTGTCCTGTTTTGCTCGAGCATTTTTTAAAAGGCGAAGCTCAATAGCAAAGTGAAAAGAAGCTGAAGTTCTTGGATAGAATTCCAAAGTACTTGGTCTTGTGGAATGCGTCCAACGATTACCTGGCGACTGTGCATGCTACGGATCGTGGATCTTCCTCACCGTGATTCCGGTGATCCATCATCCGTCCGAATTTGGAAATGTCACCCGCATGATATTGTGAATTCGGTAAGAATCTCGATTAATTTGATTTTCATATATGTCTACTTAATTCATGATATAGCAATCTTTGTTTGAATGTTTGATCGGTATTGTCGTATCCAAGAGATCTCTTGATCCCTCGTGAATTGAGAAATCTTCCTAATTTCATAACGTGCATACGATTGACAGTCTGATTTCACACTTGAAATACGACTTGCAATTGCATGGAAAAAGTCACTGTTGGGAATAACGGATCCCCGAAAACGCGGATTCGATACTGAATCGAATCCCTAAATCAATGCGGAAGACAAAGCCCGGGAAAACACGCATCACCGATCGTAAAGCACACCACGGATTCGAGCGTACCTTGTTAGCCACAGATTAAACACCAATGCCGAAGATCGAGGAAGAAATTCTGATCCGATGATGCCAATTTTCCTTGAAGGGAAGACGGGACGCCTTAAGCGTTTTTCTTTTCTTTTTCTTGGAGGGAGAGAGGGAGAGGAACATACGTACGTTCTGATATCCCAAGTGGTGTCTTCTCTCTCTCTCTCCTCCCTTTTATACCTTCCCCCATCCACGGGCCCTATTCCCGTGGGCCGGGCCTTTTTGGGCCCAACTTGAGCGGATGGGCCTTAAGCCCACCTCATAAATCCATCATCTCCCACTCGCACATGGTGGTCCAAAACCAACATGGGCGGACATTCCATACTCAACCCCATCAGAGAAAAATCCATCATAGACTCTCACTTAACATGGTGGGCCGAACAGAATCCTCTTTTCCTCTCTTCAACATTCATACCGGTGAATAATCCGTGTGACCAGCATACTTTGAGAGCTCGTTGCCATACATCTGTTAGGAATATATAGCAACTCATAATGGGCATCACTTCCTGAGTAGATTTAGTATGTAGTACCCTAGATTGATCGATCACATTTATATCTCTCTTGATCTCTTTTAAACAATAATATATATATATATATATATATATATATATATATATATATATATATTGTATTCACAATTATGATTATCACAAAGACAGCCATAATTGGTTAACCGGTGAATACAAAACTACAATGTGATTCTCCAAAATCGATCTTCCTCTTTCCTTCAAACTCTCAATTTCAGTCCAGCTTGCTTTTCTAGAAATGTCCCATTAGATTGAATCACTCATGACCATTGGCAACATCCTAAGATAGCAAACACTAAATAGAAATCTTGAGAATAAGTAAGAGTCATGAGGGGACTAAGAAATTGAGGAACTCTCTTCCTCAAGAGTCTTACACGACATAAAAGTTGAGATCAAACTTTTGCCACTCTTATTGGTCGTCTCATGCATACGTAGTATGAAATACGTATTACGGTATTAACTCCTTTCCCATGGAGCGTATGTCTACACCTTTCAATACCGTACAGATAATAGTTCAGACATACCCAATGTCTAACTTGAGTTCACGTATCTACTCATTCACAAAATTCATCAGAACTAACATCTGGCATCTTAGACAGATAAAGTAAAACATGTGGGGTATTTTTTTTTTTTTTTTACTTTCGGACATAGTAAGTATTATGTCCTCATCTTAACACTCAGTTAAGGCGACATACGTGTTTTAAGCTTGAGCTCTCAATTATCACATAGATAATAAGCTTAAAAACAGTCTCATTTCTATTTATCACACAGTAAATAGAGGCGATTACCCGTGTGAGTGGGCTAATCTTATATCTGTCCGACATACTTCTCAACTTAAAGTAATGCACTACGCATTAAGATGCATAAAGATCAAACAAAGATTCATAGGCATTAATGATGAAAACACAAATTCATCAAATTATGAACACTTAGGGAAATTACAATATTCAGTACATCAGTCTCTACGCAATCCTAGAGATTTCACATGGCCACAAAACACATCTCTAGGTATTGGCTTTGTCATAGGATCTGCCATCATTCTATGCGTAGTATGTACTCTAAGTTCACATCTTTTCGTGCAACCATATCCTCGACAAGATTATACTTGGTACCTATATGTTTGGTCTTGCCATGATATTTTGGATCTTTGGTATATGCTTTTGCTACTTGGCTATCACAGTTAACCAACAATTAATCTGCAGCACTTCCAATAACACCTAAATGATCCAAAAATCTCTTAAGCCAAACACTTTCTTAAACTGCTGCTGATAATGCCATGAACTCAACTTATATCGTGGACAAGGCTATACATTTTTGTTTCTTACTGCTCCAACATATGGTGCCATTATTCGGTAAGAAAACAAATCCAGAGGTAGATTTCCTTTCATTTAAATCTCCTCCCCCAATCGGCATCAGAATAGCCTTTGAGTTGCAGATCCTTTCCTTTATAACTCAGCGTATAATCAGCAGTTCCCTTTAGATACCTCAGTATTCTCTTAACGGCTTTCCATTGTGCTTGACCTGGATTGGATTGGTATCTGCTCACCATTCCAACTGTAAAGTATATATCGGGTGTTGTACACATCATAACATACATCAAGCTCCCAACAGCACTAGCATAAGGAACATGTTTCATTTGTTCCTTCTCTTGTGGAGTCCTTGGACACAGACTATGGCTCAGTCCTTCATCTTTTTGCAATAGAAGTGTCTATGGGTCTACAATCTTGAAATCTTAATTCCAAGAATGTATGCAACATCACCCATGTCTTTCATCTCAAAGTTGGAAGACAACGAATTCTTCACAATATTAACAAACTCCATATTGCTTCCGGTAATTAGTATATCATCAACATATAATGATATGATCACAAATTGATCGTTGGATCTTTTGATATATACACAATGATCCTCATCAATACGTATATACCATTGTCTTGATGACTGCTTAAGACCATATATCGACCTCAAAAGTCGACATACTTTTTCTTCTTGGCCTTTTACTATGAAACCAGTAGGTTGTTCCATATATTTCTTCCTCTAATTCTCCATTGAGGAAAGCAGTCTTTACATCCATTTGATGTAACTCAAGATCCATACTAGTCACTATTGCCAGAATAATGCGAATCAAGGTAAATCTCACAACAGGAGAAAATGTATCTTCATAATCAATTTCTTCCTGTTGATTATACCCCTTCGCCACAAGGCGAGTCTTATGCCTTTCTATCGAGCCATCAGCCTTTCGCATTATTTTGAGAATCCACTTGTTCCCAATAGCTTTGTGTCATTTTTAGAAGATCAACCAGTTCTTAGACTTGGTTTGATTTCATTAACTCCATTTCCTCTTTCATTGCATAAATCAATTTTTCCTTATTAGGGCAATTCAGAGCCTCATTAATATTTCTTGGCTCATCCTTATCTTGTGGAGCAACTATAAAACTTTCCCTTTCAATGTCAAAACATCGACGGGGAATACTTTGGTGACTTGTTCACCGTATGGGAGATTGTACACTTAGCACATCATTCCCCATCATGCTCCCATTTGGATTAGGTAATGATGATGTCGTCACATCAGGTGGTTGCAATTGAGAATGAGTTAAATTCAATTCATCACATCTCATATTACTCCCACTTGGACAAACTCCACTGACATCATTATCTTGATCCAAGGTTTCAAATAGGGAGTAATTTTCCCTTATTTCGCCTCTCTTAGGAAATTCATCCACTAAGGATGTGACATCCTGTGATTCAGATTCAGTTATACTCCCACTTTCCTGCTCACCTATGAACACATATCCTTTTAAGTGTTCGTAGTATCTCATGAAAATACTCTTATTTTCTTTGGGACCCAATTTCCCAAACTTGTGAGAGGACTCATGAATATAGGCAGCACAACCCCATGGCTTAAGAAAACTTAGGTCCGATTTTCTAACTGTCCATAACTCACATGAAGTGGAAATAACTGATTTGGAAGGCACCTAGTTAAGTATATAGGCAGCAGTTAACAACACATCACTCCAAAAAGTGATAGGTAAGTTAGCATGCGCCATCTTGGACCTAACCATTCCAGTAGGGTTCTGTTTATTCTCTCTGCAATACCATTTTGTTGAGGAGTATTTGGAATAGACAACTATCTTTCTATTCCTTTTTCATCAAATAATTTTATGAACTTATTAGATAAATATTCTCAACCTCGATCGGATCTAAATACCTTTATTTTCTTGTCTAATTGATTTTCTGCCAGGTTCATAAACCTTCAAAACAACTTATGCTTCAAATTAATGAGAAATCAAATAGACATATCCGACTCGAGTATAATCATTTATAAAAAAAAAAAAAGTGATGAAATAAACAGCCCATTGCCTTCCTCTCACATTCATTGGACCACAGACATCAGAATGGATTAAATGCAGAGGAAATTCAGCTCTTTTTCCTTTTCCAAATGGTTTCCTTATTGTTTTCCCTTCTAGGCAATGCCCACTTATGGAAAAATCGACTTTTTCAATATTGCCCAACAAGCCCTCTTTGGCTAGTCTATTCATATGTTGTTGGCCCATATGACCAAGCCTAGCATGCCACCATATTCACATCATTATCATATAAGGTGGAAGACGTGAAATAAGAGAATAACATATTGACATCATCACAGTCAATATTTAGTACAATAAAACCATTCAGTAAGTGACCACAACCATAGTAGTTTGTATCTAAATACAAATCTACACCTTTATTATGGAAGTTCATACTAAAACTAAGCTTAACCAACACTAAGACAGACACTAAATTTCGACGAATCTCTAGAGCATATAGAACATCAAGATGCGTCCACCTTGCATGTTCAATTGGCAGGTGCCAATTCCTTTACATCAGCTCTAGAGTTGTTTCCCATATGGATTCACTTAGTTCCAGTTGGTACTCGTCGAAATTCCACGAAGGATTCTCTATCCTTCCCTCTATAGTCTGTCGCTTCTGAATCTACAATCCACAAAGGACGTTTTCCTCTCTTGTGTTGGTTAACTCTTGATTTCTTGCAATAAGGACTTGATCCTTTGCATTCCCATATATTGAAGGAATCAATACGCTTGCGCTTAGAGCACAAAGCCCTTTCTGAGCTAGAACCAGCATTGAAAATATCTATTTTCGGCTCAAATGTCGTTAGGCGGTCCTCAGCTAGCTCAAGGTGGCGCATGGCATCCTCAAGATCTTCCATAACATGGTCAAGAGCTTCTAGTGCTTCTTGCTTTTCCAACACATATTGAATCTTCATATTCAATATTTCACAATTGTTGCCGTTCATATCAGCAATTATATTCTTAGTTGCTGAACCATCGTTCTGAACACATCAGACATACATGCACGAATAATTAATGCCTATCATTTATGCATCCCTATTTGCATAGACCCATCATATTAATAAATAATTTCAAGTAAGGCTTCATAATCAAAAGGTCACTATGTTTCCAATCATCCTTAAAAAATCCTAGCTTAAAACTATCATTAATATGATTGTCTTATGCAAAATCAATTCTATGAAGTTACAAAAACTTCTATTACTACCTACAGCAACCAGCAATAGCAGAAAGCAAATAAAAATTTTAACATCCAATAAAATAACAATGCTTTCACATGATACAACTAATATATCGGTTGCTACATCAACAACAATCAGGTAGTAAACATTACATAATTAATCAAAGAAATAAATAGGGAATGTCCCTTCTAATCTATCAGCCATAATATCTGAGACATTTGAAGGCACATTTGCCAACCATGGAAAAACTTTTGGAGAGCTTTCATGTCGCCTCCAAGGCACATTCACTTGGCGCCATGTGGCGCTCAATCTAAGGGTTGAAGTTTTGGCCAACTCAATCCTGTAGTGCTCTCTCACAAAAGCTTCCACTAGCCTCCTATAACCCGGGACCACGTTGACCTCCCATAGCCGATCCAACACTGCTTGCCATTCAGGTGGAAGAGTGTTCATCAAAGCCGGCACCTTCTCAAAATCCGGCATAAGATAATCATTCCAGATGATTTCCTGTATCATTTGATTGACCTTGACCATATGTAATACTAAATCACCATCATGCCACTGATAATTAGCTAATTCTGACATCAGCCTTTTAAGTCTTGCATTTCCCTCGTCCGTTCTCGGGATTGCAGGTATCCTTGCATAACGCATCATAGTTCCTGTAACAAATGCAGAACTAAAAATGGATCACTTATAATCCATAATAAATATAAGGGAAAATACATAATTTTCCAAAATTCATGCAACAAATGCAGAATTAAAAATGGATTACTTATAACCCACATAGGCATGACTGAAAAAGAAACAATTTTTTTTTGGGTCAACGGTCAACGGTCAAAGTCAATGGTCGGTCAACGGTCGACGATCAACGGGTGGTCAACGGTTGTCAGTCAACGGTCGGTCAACAGTTTGGGTCAGCGGGGCGCGCGGGTCGGAGGACCGGTCGGACCAGACGGACCGGTCGGGCCGGCCGTGCCGATCGGACGAACCGACCACACGTGCCGCGCGCGTGCGCTAGCTGACGTCACGCAGACGTCAGCCGGCACGTGCCTCGTGCGTGAGCGTGCTGACGTCATGCAGACGTCAGCCGCACGTGCGTGGCATGCGCCTGACTGATTAGGTCGGGTCGATCGCCGTCGGGTCGGGTTGCCAGCCGGTGACCGGCCGGCCAACCATCGTTGGCGATGACGTCATCGGTGACGTCATCCGAGCGGTTACCGACCGTTGGATGACGTCACGATGACGTCATCGCGTGACGTCAGCACTCGTCGGTCCGCGGACCGGCACGTGCCGGTTCGCCGATCGGCGCGTGTGCCGCACGCGCTGGGCGAGCCAATGCTTCCGGGCGCATCGCGCCCACGCGCAGCGCCTTCCGGTCGCGCGTGTGGGCGGGTGCGGTGTCGCCCGGCGGTGTTCGACCTATCCCCGGACTCGTCTCGACGTCGCCTTTCACCCAGTGTCTTCAGAATTTCATTTCGACTTACGAAAACTCAGAAAAATGGCCGAACAACGCTCGGGTGTCGGGATTTCTCGCCCCGATCCGTACGGCCGAAAGTTTTTTGCGAAAAAATCAATCAAAAACATCAAATTGATCGGGAAAAATGTGAACTAGGGCTCTGATACCAATGTTGGGAATAATGGATCCCCGAAAACGCGGATTCGATACTGAATCGAACCCCTAAATCAATGCGGAAGACGAAGCCCAGGAAAACACGCATCACCGATCATAAAGCACACCACGGATTCGAGCGTACCTTGTTAGCCACAGATTAAACACCAATGCCGAAGATCGAGGAAGAAATTCTGATCCGATGATGCCAATTTGCCTTAAAGGGAAGACGGGACGCCTTAAGCGTTTTTCTTTTCTTTTTCTTGGAGGGAGAGAGGGAGAGGAATGTACATACGTTTTGATATCCCAAGTGGTGTCTTCTCTCTCTCTCTCCTCCCTTTTATACCTTCCCCCATCCACGGGCCCTATTCCCGTGGGCCGGGCCTTTTGGGCCCAACTTGAGCGGATGGGCCTTAAGCCCACCTCATAAATCCATCAGTCACTAATCCGATCTCACGCTCAAGATACGATTCATGATTTTATTTAAAAATTGGCCAATCCGATCTCATGCATGAGATGTGATTCGTCAATTTATTTCCCAAAATTAGATGGACATGGATGATATCTTGCTTGATTTGTTGTTGTGCTGTTCTTGATGCCTTTATTTGATTGCTTCCGTAAAGGAAAAACCCAAAAAAATATATTTGAGTTAGATTAGATGCATTTTAGAATATTTCTTGTTTTAGGGTTATCTTGCATATTTAGAATAGAGATTTTATTTCAAATTTTTAAAAATAAAAATCCAAAAAATGCATTCATTTAGGATGTTAGTTTTAAATTTGAATTACATGTTTAATTATTTGGCAATTTTAATTTCGAATTTCATAAAAAAAAATAGAATCGGGGCATTCTTTGCATGTTATTGCATAGATCGCATGCTTCTTAGGAAAATAAAAATCATATGCACATCATATAGAATTAGGTTCGTACAATGCACGTCATATAGAATTAGGTTAGGTTAATTTAATTAGAAATTGTCAATCATTGGAATTTGGTCATTAGATTAATTTAGATTGCATATTTAAGTGTTGCATTTCTTTAATTTCGAATCTCAGGGAAAATACAAAATTATTTAGAATAAATCCATCTCATGCTTAGGATAGACTACATGCTTATTTATGTCATGTTGCTTAGGTCATATAGCTAAGTCATGTTGCCATGTCATATCATTTTATGTTAAATTAGTAGCATGCATTGCATAAAGCATGATTTTCATTAATTAAGTGAAAATAAAAAAAGAAATTGTGTGTTAATTAAAAATCATATTTAGGATTGCTGATATAAATTCTAAACTAACAACGCAGATGCTTTCGTTGCTACGGGGTGAGTCTTGCAATTTATTTACTACTTTACTTGGATGTTAAATTGGTGGTTTGCTCACCCATATGATCACCTCACATGTTAGGAAAATATATTTAAAATCAATTTAAGCTGTCAGGAAAAGCATTTTTGAAAATAAAAGAATGGTACTTAAAGGGCATTAGAGAAATCTAGTGTAACCAAGTCCCTGTACCTAAATCTCTAGTTCGTAGGAGTAAAGTAAGTCTCACATTACTTTACTTGGGTTTCTAATCGACCCACTAAAAATAGATTAGTGGCGATTCCTAATTGAAAAGTTAATTGCATGTTAAGAACTTAAATATAAGTCGCGAATTGGTATGGGCTTGGGAGAGCCCGAGTTAAGTCCAGGCTTAGCAATATATTAGCCAAACCCTAGGTGATGCACTCAAAAATTTGGTCGCAACACCCAGCCCAACTTCCCTGAAAATGTGGAGATTCGAATCTCCCCACCTCCCCCTTGTGGCCATTGGGGTTTTGCCCTACCTTTTTGCAGGGCATGAGGGTCGAAACCCACATTTGAAACTAAATCGTC
This sequence comes from Eucalyptus victrix, assembly GCA_016097545.1. NCBI lineage: Eukaryota > Viridiplantae > Streptophyta > Magnoliopsida > Myrtales > Myrtaceae > Eucalyptus > Eucalyptus victrix. Next base: position 36,547,358 of record CM027841.1, on the reverse strand, counting down.
CCCACCTCCCCCTTCCATGTTGGAAAGATGGCCACTAGGGTAAATCCTGGTGGTAGCTTATTTATCAAATGCTAGCATTTCCAAAGTTTTTTAAAGGCAATTAGCCCAAGGCTCCTTCCCACCTCCTTTTGACTTTCTAGCTTTCTCGACATGCAAAAGACTTGAGTTAATGAATATTTTGAATTTTCAATATTACCCTCACTCACTAGTCATTGTTCCACATTTACCCCTTTCTAACATAAAAGCCCTCAAATCTCTTGCCTTTCTCTTCCCTTGCCTCTCTTTGTCACATGCTCACCTCATGAACGTAGCTCCTGGTGATGTTGCTTGCCTGGTCGCTTGGTTGACAGTTGTCATCGATTGCTTGGTCGATGGTTGCGTTGTCACTCCAAATCTGTTGTAGTGAGGCTTGTGGAGGTTGCGCGACTCGATGTTGTTGCACATAGGGTCTAGCGGCCTCAAAGCCTTTGCTTGGGCTTCGAATGCATCCCTAGAATCCTTCTTAATCCCAACTGTCATGACCATGGAAGCTCCGAAGTAATGGAATGTCATCTTCATGAAGCACTTGAAGCGGGAGCTAAAGCGCAAGGTCTGTCGTGATAGCTTCCTATCTCTTTGCATCTCCACACCTTCGCTTTAATCTTTTCCATTGATGTCTACCTCAACCTAATTGGCAATTTAGTTGCCTTTGAATGGGCTCGGACATAATTCGGTTTGATTGGCTAATCTATGTCAAAAGTGCAATGACAATCGATTTGTCAACATTTTTTCCTTAACTTTAGCTTGCTCGATTAAACTGAATCGCAGCTGCTCAATGTTGCTTAGGATTTTATTATGTCTATTATCATGGATTGTTCTATTCTGTGCTTCTGGTTGTAATACTCTCCGTGATTGAGCTTGTTTTGGGAAGATTAGTCCATGCTGTGCTTGATGGTCGAATATAGGATAGGTAATGCTTTATGATGGCAGCAAGCAACTGTTGGAAAGTAGGATTTTGAAGAATGATGAAGTTATTTGTTCTAATGAGTCATTTATGTTCAATGCTTATTTGGTTGATGTTGGGAAGGCCTGAAGACGATACTTATATCACATCTTGATTATTGTTGGGCAATTGGATTTATAAGTTCCCTCTACCCAGGGTATTGCTTGCTTGTCTTCTTTGTCATAGCTGTTTTGTTGGGTGAAATCGTTAGTAGGTGCAATGTGATGAATATGGAGTTCTTGAGTTTCGTTTGTTAAGTTGGTTGCTCATGATGTTGCAACCTGCAGGAAAATGGGAACCAAATTTATACCATCCTTATACCTCACATGTATAGATTCTGCATTCCGAATAGCACAGCCTGCTTTAAAATGCCTCCAAAGGACTCCTAACCAGCGGCCTTCTAGGATTAAAGTCATGGAATAATTGGAATCAGTAAAAGCTGCTAGTGCTAATAGAATACTACGAGATAATGCTTTAATTCATTTATTATGTCGTTCTTACTTGATGTGATGTAATCAAAGTTTGTTGCTCACATTTTTCCATTTTTTGAGGATGAATCTTGAGCTTTGAATGTTCATTTCCACTGTACCGAGTAGTTACTAGGAGTTGTCTTCTCTTGTAAGTTATTTGGAATATTAATGACGTATATATCAAAATACGTGCATTGGCTTGTGAATTGAGACATTGTGATTGTACTTTTGTTTAAGGGAAGAACAGTTTTTCTAAGGCTAATCCTTGACTTTGTCAGAAATTTGAGGTTCACAAAAGAAGTCCATTGCTCCTCAAGAATCCGAGCTCTTTAATTTTCTGGCACGACAAGGCTTTGAACATGAGCAGAAGCTCATTATTATTGCCATCAAGAATGTGTTAATGGGGTGCTTGCTCTGCAATCAATCTCCGAGAAGTTGTATGTTGTTTAGTCCATTCCCAGTGATTTTTTAGGTTTGAGATTAGTTGGGTAAATTGATGAAGTCATTTAAAGCGAAGAGCTACTCAGTTGTCCATTCCGAATGAACAAGAAATATCATTTATAGTGCTATCTCGTGCAGCTATGACATGTCTAATTTTTTTGTTGCAAAATAAGAGACATATTTCTTATCACATGCCAATCTTAGATAAAAATTTCCATATGATATCGTAAACAACAAATTTTATTATTCTAATTAACTTTGCTAATTGGTCGGCATACTTTCTTTACTATTTGTAAATCTAAGGCGCTATTATTTTTGACACTTCTCATGTGATTTTTTTATTTATAAATTTGTTATCATGTCCTTTTTACATTACTCTCAACATGAAAATATAAAGATTACCATCATTGTTTTTTTTTTTTTTTTTCAAAATTAACTAAATTAAAATAGAAAAAACTTAAATTGATCATGTTAAAGGACTTTCCAAATGTATTTTTACCAAGCAGCATTTCCCAAATTTTTTATGAAATCACTTTTTAATTACAATTTACTAAATAGTCTTAGCATTTCACTAAACCCCTTAGGTTAAAAGCCTTTATATTTTCCCAATGGCTTTCCCCAATAACTAATGTAATTGTTACATAGTTATTCATATATGAACAATAACAATTAAAATTATGTTATCGTTAGTGCAATGACACGACATCGTTTATATTAATTCAATATTAATTTGTACTCGATGTATATCTCAAGTAAGTAACTGATAGTATAATTATAACCTCATGGACTCAATTGAATATTATTATCTAAAATCATGTAATTTAAATATTGGATGCATTTTGTTTCACGGAAAACGAATAATTTTAAAAATATTTTGCTATGAATTATTGTCCATGATAAAAAAAATTATTATTTAATTATTTCGAATGATATGACAGTTTTTTTTTTTCAAGAAAAAGAGAGTTATTATAGCTAATAAACCGTCAATGGGAGAATTACCAAAAAAGTCCCAAACCTATTGAGATTGTGCTAATTAAGTTTTAAAATTTTTTTGGTCAATTAATCCTAATTCTTTTACAAATCTGTCAATTCAGTTCGTCTAGCCAAATTTGATCGTGCCACGTTGGCCATGCCACGTTAGCATCGATTGTGCCAAGCTAGTGCTAGCCTACCAAATTTAATCAGATGGATTTAATTAACATAATTACAAAAAAAGTTTAGGACTTAATTATTAAAAAAAAATGTTATGAACCGAATGGCACAATTCTAATAGATTTATGACTTCTTTCTTTTTTATAATTCACCCACTCGTCGTCAAGTCAAATGAGTGTGGTGGAAGTCTGGTCTGCGAACGAGGAGGAGCGAAGATTATCCATTTGTCTTCGTAAGCATCGTTTCATCGTCTTCCTCGTTCCTATTCAGACATCTTTGCAACTTGCCGGAATATCATCACGTCACTGTAACTAAAGCTTTCTTCGAGTGGTTGGATGCCTTCCGTCAATGGCTTCTGCGCACCCTTTTCACCTTCCGATCCTTCGCACCTCATCATCTATTGAAATTCCATACCTTAATTTTTTGGGGAGATTTATTTTCCGAAATTAATTTTTTTTATTACAGAGATCGATTTGAGAATATTAATTTATTAGAATATACGCAATATCTCGAAGAAATATTCAACCCGCTTTTAATTTCCTATTTCGGATGGGGAAATCCGAGTGAACAATGATGCAACTTACCTATTCAAAATCGATGAAATCTATTGAACTTATAAACTTTAATTTTTTGGAGAGATTTATTTCCGAAATTACTTTTTTTTTTTTTTTGCAGAGATCTATTTTAGAATATTAATCAGATATAATATACGCAATATATCTCGAAAAAATATTCAACCCGCTTTCAATTTCCTGTCGCGGATGGGGAAATCTGTGTGAACAATGCAAATTACCTTTTCAAAATCGATGAATATGGCAAGAAGGGAGAACCCTTTTTTAATTTCCTGTTGCGGATGGGGAAATCTGAGTGAACAATGCAAATTACCTTTTCAAAATCAAAGAATATGGCAAGAAGGGAGAACCCGCTTTTAATTTCCTGATGCGGATGGGGAAATCTGTGTGAACAATGCAAATTACCTTTTCAAAATCGATGAATATGGCAAGAAGGGAGAACCCACTTTTAATTTTCTGTTGCGGATGGGGAAATCTTATAAATTGACCATGCTCCAGAAGCTGCGGCTGCGACATACCTGCAGTGCTTTCTGCAAAGATGGTGAAGCTCTCGCTCTTCTTCGTCCTGGTGGTGCTTATTTCAGGTTCTTCTCACTCCTATCTGCATGATCTCTCCTTCCATTTCGCTGCTTACTGCTTGAATTCCCGCCTTTCGTGTGTTTAGCTATGTCAAAGCCGTAGCTCATGATGCAGTACAGTACACGATAGGCATAGTTTCCGGTTCTTCTCGCTCCGATCTACGTGATCTCTCCTTCTGTTTCGCTGGTTAAATTTTTGAACTCGCATGTCTTTCATGTATTCAGCTATTTCAAAGCTGTAGCTCATGGTGCAGTACAGTGCATGATAGGAATAGTTTCAAGTTTCTTCATGTGACGTAAACATGCACGGGTTTGCTGTCCGGAAAGTCGGTCTTTTAACACGACGGATCGACTGGACGAGTCTTTTTATGATGTCGTGTGACCGGATCGTTTGTTTGTTCGTGTCGAAGACACAAGTTTATGAGTCGTATGTCTGATGACCCCGAGTCGCTTCCCGTGCAGGTTCTTGCAGCAGCAGCAACCGTGTACGTGTTGATGCGCAAAAGCTGTGCCGGAAGATCCTCGAGCAGCACAGCTGCGATTTCTACGACTGCACGAGGCACTGCTCTGAGGAGTTTGGTTCGGTCAAGGCAAAATGCATCCCCAATCCAAGCAAGAAATGGCTCCACGCCTGCGCCTGCTACCCCCCTTGCTGACATAGTTCCGATACGCCTTTGCTCGTGCCGGTTCGGATAACGGAAATTAGTTGATGCCAATGTTGGATTTCTGTTTGATTAACATAACTATTATATGATGCCCAATAATGGAAAATTTGATATTAATAATAGCTATTACATTATAGCTTTTTATGATTCATTTATCGTTTATTTATTATCTATTTCGTTGTTTATTTGTGATAATAATTATTCCTCTATTACCTACAAAATAGTTTTGTAATGGCCGACCTCCTTATAATATAATTAAAACCGTTAAGCCGTAATGAATTGTTCCAAAGCACCTTTTTGTCTCTCTCTCTCTCTCTCTCTCTTTTACCCATCACTCTAATAGTAAAGACAATCAATGTCATTATAAAGATTGCTTAAATAACTAATGTAACTGTTATAGCTATTCATATATTGTTTAAAATAATAATATTATTAGTGCACTGATATGACATCGTGTAGATTAATTCAACATCTTGATTCTATGATTAATATTTATACTCAATGTAAATTTCAAATAAATAACTGATAGTATAATTATATCCTCTTGGACTTATTTGGATACTATTATCTAAAATAACGTAATAAAGATATATGACAAGTTTTTTTTTTTCGTGAAAAATGAATTTAAAAAAAAATATTTTCTTATAAGTCATTGTCCATAATAAAAAAATATTTTATTTTTTAATTATTTTGAGCGATATAACTGATTTTTTATTTATGAAAAAGAGGATCGTTACTAGAGGTGAGCATGATTCGAAAGTAGAACCTGAAATCAAAAAATTTTGGATAACATTGGTTCTAGTTCCAAAAATTGAGGAAGGTGAAATTTGCATTTTTTATTTTATCTATGCCTACGCATTCGCATGATTTGGCCATATGTCATGGCGTTTAATTATGAGTGTATACTCTGGAGTATACTTTGGAACCACCAATAACTTTTATTTATGGTTGATATTTTTATTTTTCTTATGTTTTATATTTTTCGTGTGCCTAAAGATAAGTTGTAGCTAGTGAATTATAATTATAAGTAGTAATTATTAAATATGATGATTCACTATAATCATTTAACGAATAATTAATCCAAGATTTGAAAGATAAGAAGAATAAAACTCGTATGAATTTGGAACCGCTCACCCCTCGTGATTATAGCCATCAAGTCAAATTAGTGTGACGGAAGTCTTATCAGCGAACGAGGAGGAGCAAAGAGTATAGTAAATCATCACGTCACTGTAACTAAAGCTTTCTTCGAGCAGTTGGATGCCTTCCGTCAATGGCTTCTGCACACCCTTTTCACCTTCCAATCCTTCGCACCTCATCATCTATTGAAATTCTATACCTTAATTTTTCGTAGAGATTTATTTCCGATTCTTTTTTTTTTAATTTTACAGAGATCAATTTGAGAATATTAATCGATTAGAATGTACGCAATATCTCGAAGAAATATTCAACCCGCTTTTAATTTCCTATTGCGGATGGGGAAATCCAAGTGAACAATGATGCAACTTACTTATTCAAAATCGATGAAATCTTTGAAATTCTAAACTTTAATTTTTTGGAGAGATTTATTTCCGAAATTACTTCTTCTTTTTTTTTTTTTTTTTTTACAGAGATCTATTTTAGAATATTAATCAGATATAATATACGCAATATCTCGAAAAAATATTCAACCCGCTTTTAATTTCTTGTGGCGGATGGGGAAATCTGTGCGAACAATGCAAATTACCTTTTCAAAATCGATGAATATGGCAAGAAGGGAGAACCTCCATAGGGAAGAAACGATGCCTAGAAATCTTATAAATTGACCGTGCTCCAGAAGCTGCGGCTACGACATACCTGCAATGCTTTCTGCAAATATGGTGAAGCTCTCGCTCTTCTTCGTCCTGGTGATGCTTATTTCAGGTTCTTCTCACTCCTATCTGCATGAAATAATATATGAAAAGTTTTTTTTTTTTTTTCATTGTCCATAATAAAAAAAATATTTTATTTTTTAACTATTTCAAGCAATATAACTGATTTTTTTATTTTATTTTATGAAGAAGAGGATTATTACTAGAGGTGAGCATGGGTGAGCATGATTTGGAAGTAGAACCTAACCTGAAATCAAAGAATCGGACAACATCGTTTCTAGTTCCAAAAATTGACGAAAGGTGAAATTTGCGTTTTTTATTTATTTTTATCCATGCCTTCGCATGATCTTGCAATATGTCATGGCATCTAATTATGAGTGTATACTCTGGAGTATACTTTGGAACCGCCAATAACTTTTCTTTATGATTGAGATTTTTATTTTTCTTATGTTTTATATTTTTCGTGTGTTTAACTATAAGTTGTAGTCAGTGAATTATAGTTGTAAGTGGTAATTGTTAAATGTGATAATCCACTATAATCGCTTAACAAATAATACATCCCAAGATTTAAAAGATAAGAAGTTATCGTAACCGAAATGTTCCAAATTCCTAATAAAACTTGTATGAATTGGGAACGCTCCCCCTCGTGGTTACAGCCGATAATCGTCAATTCAATTTAGTGTGGGGAAGTCATATCACCGAACGAGGAGGAGCGAAGAGTATCCATCTTCGTAAGCATCATTTCATCATCTTCCTTGTTCCTGTTCAGACATCGTTGTAACTTGCCGGAATATTATCACGTCACTGTAGCTAAAGCTTACCTCGAGCAATTGGATGCCTTCCGTCAATGGCTTCTACACACCCTTTTCACCTTTTGATCCTTCCCACCTCATCATCTATTGAAATTCTATACCTTAATTTTTTGGAGAGATGATTTCCGAAATTACTCTTTTTTTTTTTCTTTTTTACAGAGATTGATTTGAGAATATTAATTTATTAGAATATATCAATATCTCGAAGAAATATTCAACCCGTTTTCAATTTCCTGTTGCGGATGGGGAAATTCGAGTGAACGATGATACAACTTAACTGCTCAAAATCAATGAAATTTATTGAAATTCTAAACTTTAATTTTTTAGAGATTTATTTCCGAAATTACTTTTGTTTTTATACAGAGATCAGTTAATATCTCGAAGAAATATTTAACCCGCTTTTAATTTCCTGTTGCGGATGGGGAAATCTGTGTGAACAATGCAAATTACCTTTTCAAAATCGATGAATATGGCAATAATGGAGAACCTCCATAGGGAAGAAACGAGGCCAAGAAATCTTATAAATTTTGACCATGCTCCAGAAGCTGCGGCTACGACATACCTGCATGCTTTCTGCAAAGATGGTGAAGCTCTCGCTCTTCTTCGTCCTGGTGGTGCTTATTTCAGGTTCTTCTCACTCCTATCTGCATGATCTCTCCTTCCATTTCGCTGGTTACGGCTTGAATTCCCGCCTTTCGTGTGTTTAGCTATGTCAAAGCCGTAGCTCATGACGCAGTACAGTACACGATAGGCATAGTTTCCGGTTCTTCTCGCTCCGATCTACGTGATCTCTCCTTCTGTTTCGCTGGTTAAATTTTTGAACTTGCATGTCTTTCATGTATTCAGCTTTTTCAAAGCTGTAGCTCATGGTGCAGTACAGTGCATGATGGGAATAGTTTCAAGTTTCTTCATGTGACGTAAACATGCACGGGTTTGCTGTCCAGAAAGTCGGTCTTTTAACACGACGGATCGACTGGACGAGTCTTCTTATAATGTCGTGTGACCGGATCGTTTGTTTGTTCGTGTCGAAGACACAAGTTTAGGATAGGAATAGTTTCAAGTTTCTTCATGTGACGTAAACATGCACGGGTTTGCTGTCCAGAAAGTCGGTCTTTTAACACGACGGATTGACTGGACGAGTCTTTTTATAATGTCGTGTGACCGGATCGTTTGTTTGTTCGTGTCGAAGACACAAGTTTATGAGTCGTATGTCTGATATGTTAGAATATAATTCATATAAAACTTGTTGCGGAAATTCATAACAAATCAATGATCTTTGATCTTCATGATTTTCACAAATAGATTCAGACAAACATTTATCCATAGCGCTACGCTTGATGATGATTGTTGTAGAAAACCCAATGATCTTGAACCAAAAGGAGAAATTCGATTTCTCTCCCTTAATCCACTAAACCTTAATGTATTCAATTGATGGAGGAGAGAATACGTTCTTTCAGTTATTGTTGTTCGTATGTGGGTGGAGAGAGAACCGGACTCTTTTATACGTTCATTAAAAAGGTGCATTCTATCAAAGCGATATACCCTTTCGTTTTATTAGAGTGGAACCTTCTCATAATCAATATTATTTATAGCATTTCAATTATTATTAAACCATATAATAAATCACATAATATGGGCCACAATAATTCTTACAATCTCCCACTTGGCCCATATGATTATCTTTTCATGGTTTAATGAAGACTATAATGTGCACAATAAGATTATGCTATAAAATTTCATTAAATTGGCAATCACATAATAATCACAATTAAGTAAAGAAAACTAATGCGAGTCATAGTGGTTATGTGTCATTAATCGACATAGTCCCTTCTATGTACTACAACTATAGTACTTTACTTAACATGATCCATAAATGAGTCTAACCATAATGTTTCTTTAGAAACTATCCTGTTTAATATTCATCTATTTCCATAATGTATACTAAATAAAAAACAGGAAATATCATAAACATGTAAGTGAGCTCAAAGTGTCAAATACATAAACTTAATACAATCATAATACAAACATTAATGACGTCCAATAACGCCCATCCTTTCAACATGCTCATTAAATGTTTTGGGCGGCAATCCTTTTGTTAAGGGATCTGCTATCATAAGATTGATGCTAATGTGCTCAATTGACACTCTTTGTTTCTGAACTTCTTATTTGACAGACAAGTATTTGATCTCCATATGCTTAGCACCCTTAGAATACTTGTCGTTTTTAGAGAAGAAAACTGCTGCAGAATTATCACAATAGATTTTCAGCGGCTTGGCAATACTGTCGATGATCACAAGCCCTGAAATAAAATTCCGCAGCCATAATCCATGAATTGTGGCCTCAAAGCATGTCACAAATTCAGCTTCCATAGTAGATGCAGCAATAACTGACTGCTTTGCACTCTTCCGTGGAATTGCCTTTCCAGCCAAAAGAAACAAATAACCAAACGTTGATTTTCTTGTATCGGCACATCCAGCTAAGTTTGAATCTGAATATCCAATCACCTCAAGATGATCAGATCTTTTATAAGTGAGGATATGATTCTTCGTTCCTTGCAGGTATCTAAGAACCTTCTTTGCAGCTTTCCAATGATCCATTCCAGGATTACTTTGATACCTACCCAGCATTCCGACAGCAAAACTAATGTCTAGTCTGGTGCAAGTTTGTGCATACATTAAGCTTCCCACAATAGATGCATAAGGAATATTATTCATTTGTTCTTGTTCCAATTCACTTTTCAGATATTGCATAAGGCTAAATTTATCACCTTTCTGAATTGAAACTATTCCTGCTGAACATTTACTCATATAAAATCTCTCTAAATTTTTCTCAATATAGGCTTTCTGAGACAATCCTAATAATCCTTGTGATTTATCACGGAATATTTCTATTCCTATCACATATGTTGCCTCTCCCATATCCTTCATTTCAAAATTCTTAGAGAGAAATTTCTTGGTTTCATGTAACAAACCAAGATCATTAGCAGCAAGCAAAATATCAACATATAGAACTAGAAAAATAAACTTGCTTCCACTAATCTTCATATAAATACACCGATCAACGGTGTTTTCCTTAAATCCAAATGAAGTTATGGTATCGTTAAACTTAAGATACCATTGTCGGGAAACTTGTTTAAGTCCATATATTGACTTCTTTAATTTACATACCATGTGCTCCTTTCCGTTTACTGAAAAGTCTTTGGGTTGGTCCATATAAACCCATTCCTTTAAATTCCCATTAAAAAAGGCGGTTTTTACATCCATTTGGTGTAACTCCAAGTCATAATAAGCCACCAAAACCATAATGATTCTAAGTTAATCCTTTTTAGAGACTGGTGAAAATGTCTCTTTATAGTCAATGCCTTCTTTTTGAGTAAAACCCTTTGCAACAAGTCTGGCTTTATGTCGTTCAATATTGCCTTTTGAGTCGCGCTTGGTCTTAAAGACCCATTTACACCCGACCTTCTTACATCCTTTGGGCAATTCAACTATATCCCAAACTTGATTTTGATGCATGGATTTTAATTCTTCTTTCATGGCATTAAACCATTCATTAGAATCTTCACATTCCATGGCTTGGGAAAATGAATCTGGATCATTTCCAATTCCTAAGTCATTTTCTGACTCTTGTAAATAAACCATATAGTCATTAGAAATAGCCGACCTCCTTTCTCTTTGAGATCTCCTTAATGCTATTTATTGTGACTCGGCCATTGGAGGTTCATTATTGACATCTTCATTATTGAGTGTTTATTCATTAATTTGTTGTTCTTGATTATTGTTAGATTGTTCTATAATATCAGGAACAACAACTTTAGAAGCTTTGGGTATAGGAACTCTTACCCTTACTTCTTGAATGCAAGCATCACGCATTCTTTCACTCCCATTGATGTCACCATTCTCAATGAACCTAATATTTCCAGATTTAACAAATTTTGTACTATGATTAGGACAATAAAATTTATACCATTTGGATTTCTCTGCATAACCAATGAAATAACCACTAGCTGTTCTTGAATCCAATTTCCTTTTATGTGGATTGTAAATTCTTACTTCTGCTTGACAACCTCAAACATGCAGGTGTTGTAAACTAGGTTTCCTTCCCGTCCACAATTCAAAGGGAGTTTTTGGAATTGCCTTATTAGGAACCCTATTTAATAAGTACATAGAAGTCTTTAAAGCATACATCCACAAAGACAAGGGTAAAGATGAATGACTCATCATACTCCTAACCATTTCCATTAAAGTATGATTACGTCTTTCTGCTACACCATTTTGTTGTGGTGTACCTGGCATTGTGTATTGAGCACAAATGCCATGTCTTTCAAGGAATTTAGCAAATTGACCTGGACATTATCCCGATTCATCATATTTTCCATAATATTCACCGCCTTTATCCGATCTTACTATTTTCACATTTCTATCTAATTGCCTCTCAACCTCTTTAATATATACTTCAAGTGCATTCACTGATTGAGACTTATCATACAATAGATAAATGTAACCATAACGTGAAAAATTATCAATAAAGGTTATGAAATAGCTTTCCTTACCAAAAGATAGAACATCGAAAGGACCACATATGTTAGTATGTATAATTTCAAGAAGCTCTTTGCTTCTTGTGGCACCTTTCTTAGTGTGCTTTGTTTGTTTACCTTTAATACAATCAATACACACTCCAAGGTCATAAAATCCAAATTTGGAAGAATTTCATTCTTTACTAATCTTTGCATTCTTTCTTTGGCTATATGACCCAAATGTTTATGTCACAAGTAAGCAGAATTTTCATTCACGAAACTTCGTTTAGTGCCAACATTATGATGCAAGGTCATTAATGTCTCAACAAAAGTATTAGCAAGTCTAAATTTGTAGAGACCATCACATAAAGTTCCAGTTCCAATAAGAGTATCACTCTTAAATAGACTGAAAGATTCAGATCCAAACTTACAATAAAATCCCGCCACATCAAGTCTTGGCAAAGAAACTAAATTGCGAGAAAATGTAGGTACATAAAAGGTTTGAAACAAATCTAAATAATGCTCAGTATCTAAGATCAAACGATAAGTGCTAATGCCTTCAACTGGAGCTTTGTTTCTGTTCCCCGTAATCACATAGCTTTTATTTGGTTTTATAGTTTGGATCATAAGAAATCCTTGCATCGTATTTGACACATGAGTGGTGGCACCAGAATCAATCCACCAAGTATTATAAGGAATTTCAGTAAAGTTTGATTCAAAACATACTAAAGCACAAGGCTTACCTTTCTTTTCAAACCAAGCCTTACATTTCAGACAATCTTTCTTCAAGTGTCCAATTCTGTTGCAAAAATGACACTTAATAAGATTGTGTTCCTTCTTGTGGATTTGAGAAGCCTTCGAAGAGTCATTCAGGACGTATAGTCCTTTCTTCTTACTCCTTCCACCTTTCCTCTTAAAATTCTTTTGAACTTCTTGATGACTTGAGAGATGAACAGAATGAGCCTTTTGATTCTTTATCCTTGTTTCCTCTTGAACTAGCATACTGGCCAATTCGTTTACATTCACTTATCCTTTATAGTGTTGTAATTCATTTGAAATGGCCCATATTGCTCATGAGATAAGGAATTAAGTATAAATTATGCTAAAAATTACTCATCCACGTTCATTCCCAAAATCCTTAACTTTGCTGCTAAATTCATCACCTCAAGTATATGCTCATGCATGGTACGTGAACCATCATATTTCATAGTGGTCAGTGTGCTCATCAATGTACCAACAAGTGACTTATCAGTAGTTTGAGAACGCTCTTCCACAAATTTCATAAATTCCTTAGCATTGTTAGTCTTGGGAAGAGAAGGCTTTAAGTTGTTTGCAACTGTCATTCGCATGAACATTAAACTCAGTCTGTTCGATTTTTCCCAAGCTTTATGGAAAGATTTTTCATCATTGCTACTTTCATCAGTAATAGTAGCTGGTTTCTCAGCTTGAAGCGCTAAATCAAGATCCAGGACACCTAAGTGAAACTGGACTTGTTCACTCCAATCAGGAAAATTTATCCCATTGAATAAGGGAATAGATGAGGAGTGCGAATGGAGTGAAACAGGTATAGATACTGCAAATGTGCAAGAAAATACTCATACATTAATGCTTTGAGAATATCACCTAATCAGATTCAAACTAAATGACACATGTACATCATAGTTCTCCTTTCGGCGATCCTATGATAAACAAAAATATATATACCATAATGATGCTAATAACTTTTATTTGATAATTGTAAATATATCTTATTAAAATTTATTTGTTATCTTTAGATATACAAACAAATTTAACAAGTCATATTAATTATCAACTATTATGTTCATGAATTATAAGAAAATAATTAACCTTTGGGTTAATCCCTAAATTCTTATAATAAATGAACTTCAATATACCCATAACTCCAATAATGATATAAAACATATCAATTTCATATATAGCATCAATTAATCACGGGTAATTAAATGAAATAATTTACAATATCAAAAAATTCAAAAGACTTCAAGGTTCGGCCACTTTGGTGACTAACAAACCTTTCATAATATGAATTTTTAATATTGTAAAATATAAATATTTACCAAACTTGCACACAAGGACAAAAACTTAATCAAAGCATAAGGGCATAATTGTAAAATCATAATTCCTTAAGGGTAGAACCAAAAGATTATAATCCAGGAGCAAAATGGTAAATAATCAACAATGGCAAAATCGTAATTATAAATTAAACAGGGGCAAAACAATAAATAAATTGCGAGAAGGACAAAATTGGAATTTTAAAAATGGCATAGGGGCAAAAACGTAAAAAGGGCCCCGCGGGGACGTCAGGCGCGTGCTGAGCACGCGCCTTCATCCGCTACGGGCGCGTGCCCCGCACGTGCGTGTCTAACGCGCAGGCGCGTGCCCCCACGCACGCAGCGCTTGCGTGCGAGTGACGGCGCGTGGCGCGTGGGTTCCATGCGCTTGCAATTGCAGCGCGAGCGTGGAGCCCACGCGCCTTCTTCCTCACGCACAGACGCGATTTTTCGCTAGTTTTTCGCCGTTCCACTGCTGTTTCGCCACCCGTTTCTTCTCTGGCAACCCATCCCAAACACAAATAAAATAATGGGTTTTCTGGAGTATGCCGGCACGACCACCTGGGTTTAAGTTTCGGTGAAAATGACCAAGAAATTGGCCCCAAATCAAACCAAAGTTTCCCCAAAACGCAAACCCTAACCACCGCGACTTGCGCCGCCCGATTAGCCTCCGGCGAACACCAATATACCGGAAAAACTCATGGCTAATGTTCCTCATGGCTATGCGACGATGTGGGTCCGAAATCAAGCGGTGGGTTGCTGAATTTTCCCCGGAACCGGCGAGTTTCTTACTTGCCCTCAAAATTCCGAATTTTTCATTTTCGTCCTTTTCCACTCGCGCATAGTAACTTTTCTTCGCCATTTTCGTCCATGAAGAATCATTCGGATTTTCTTTATCCATAATCATCCAAAAACATTTTAACAACAATAAATAATACGAACGGGATTGTTCCAACGAAACATCAAACATAAATTATAATATTTCTTTAAATGGAAAAATCATGAGATCATAAACCAAACGCTCTAATACCAACTTTGTTAGAATATAATTCATATAAAACTTGATGCGGAAATTCATAACAAATCAATGATCTTTGATCGTCATGATTTTCACAAATAGATTCAGACAAACCTTTATCTATAGCGCTATGCTTGATGATGATCGTTGTAGAAAACCCAATGATCTTGAACCAAATGGAGAAATCCGATTTCTCTCCCTTAACCCACTAAACCTTAATGTATTCAATTGATGGAAGAGAGAATACGTTCTTTCAGTTATTGTTGTTCGTATGTGGGTGGAGAGAGGACCGGACTCTTTTATACGTTCGTTGAAAAGGTGCCTTCCATCAAAGCAATATACCCTTTTTGTTTTATTAGAGTCGTACCTTCTCATAACCAATATTATTTATAGCATTTCAATCATTATTAAACCATATAATAAATCACATAATATGAGCCACAATAATTCTTACATGATAACCCCGAGTCGCTTCCCGTGCAGGTTCTTGCAGCAGCAGCAACCGTGTACGTGTTGATGCGCAAAAGCTGTGCCGGAAGATCCTCGAGCAGCACAACTGCGATTTCTACGACTGCACGAGGCACTGCTCTGAGAAGTATGGTTCGGTCAAGGCAAAATGCATCCCCAATCCAAGCAAGCACTGGCTCCACGCCTGCGCTTGCTACGTCCCTTGCTGACACGGTTCCAATACGCCTTTGCCCATGCCGGTTCCGACAACGGAAATCAGTTGATGCCAATGTTGGATTTCTGTTTGATTAATAGAACGATTGAATGGAAAATTTGATATGAATAATAGCTATTACATTATAGCTTTTTACGATGCATTTATCGTTTATTTATTATCTATTTCGCTGTTTATTTGTGATAATAGTTATTGCATCGCGATCCTATATTACCTACAAAATAGTTTTGTAATGGCCCTGACACAACCTTCTTATAATATAATTAAAACCGTTAAGCCGTAATGAATTGTTCCAAAGCACTTTTTTGTCTCTCTCTCTTTTTTACCCATAACTCTAACAGTAACAGTAAAGACAATCAATGTCATTATAAAGATTGCTTAAATAACTAATGTAACTGTTGTAGCTATTCATAAATTGTTCAAAATAATAATATTATTAGTGCACGATATGACATCGTTTGGATTAATTCAACATCTTGATTCTATGATTAATATTTATACTCAATGTAAATTTCAAATAAATAACTAATAGTATAATTATTTCCTCTTTGACTTATTTGGATACTATTATCTAAAATCACGTAATATAAAAGTATGAGAAGTTTTTTTTTCATGAAAAACGAATTATAAAAAAAATATTTTCTTATAAATCACTGTCAATAATAAAAAAAATAAATTATTTTGAGCGATATAATTGATCTTTTTATTTTATGAAAAAGAGGATTATTACTAGAAGTGAGCATGATTCGGAAGTAGAATGCGAAATCAAACAATTGGACAACACCGATTATAGTTCCAAAATTGAGGAAGGTGAAACTTGCGTTTTTTTTTTTTTTTTCTATGCCTTCACATTTGTGGCGTTTAATTATGAGTATATATTTTGGAGTATACTTTAGAACTACTAATAAATTTTATTTATGAACAAGATTTTTTTTTTGTGTTTTATATTTTTCGTGTGTTTTAATATAAGTTGTAGTAAGTGAATTGTAGCTATAAGTGTACTTATTAAATGTGATGATTAATTATAATTTTTTAATAAATAATACGTTCGGGAATTAAAAGATAAGAAGTTATTGTAACGGATAAGTTTCAAGTTTCTAATAAAACTTGTACGAATTTGGAACCGCTCACCCCTCGTGTTTACAGGCGATAATCATCAAGTCAAATTAGTGTGGCGGAAGTCTTACCAGCGAACGAGGAGGAGCGAGGAGTGTCCATCTTCGTAAGCATCGTTTCATCGTCTTCCTCGTTTCTGTTCAGACATCGTTGTAACTTGCCTGAATATCATCACGTCACCGTAACTAAAGCTTACCTCGAGCGGTTGGATGCCTTCCGTCAATGGCTTCTGCGCACCCTTTCCACCTTCCGATCCTTCGCACCTCGGGACCGGTCAAGACAGGATTTTGCCCGCGAGGCCAGCGAGTTTTGCTCGGATCCCGTCGTGGGTCTCCCTCAACCGCACTTCTTCGGCCAAGCCTCCTCCCACCGCCCAGCAGGGCCATGTGGAGAACTTGCATTTGGTCTCCCTGTCCAGACAGGGGAAATTCGAACAGGTCCATGAGTTCATCAAGAGCATGGACGAGGCCGGCGTCGCCGTCAGTCCCTCCACGTATAAATCCCTTTTCGAAGCGTGTGGGGAGGTGGGACTCTTATCGGACGGAAGATCGATTCGCGACCGGTTGAAGAACCCGCCTGGGTTTCTAGAAGATTGCTCTCTCCAGATGTACTGCGACTGCGGGAGCTTATCGGAGGCGCGGAGATTGTTCGATAAAATGCCGGAGAGAAGTTCGTTCGCGTGGGGTACGATGATATCAGCTTACGCGCAAAGTGGTGTTTTGGACAAAGCTTTTCAGTTGTTTTCGCTCTTAATAGACTCTGGGGTTGGACCGAAAATTTCCGTCTACACAAGTTTATTGAGGTCATTGATGGACTCTTCTTGTTTGGAGATTGGCAGACAGATGCATTCTCATTTGATAAAAACTGGGTCAGGTTCAAATGCCTCGGTCGCCACCGCAATTTGCAATATGTACGTTAAATGTGGGTGGTTAGAGGGTGCCAGGATCGTTTTTGATCAGATGGCTGAAAAGAAAGTGGTCGCTTGGACTGCATTGATGGTGGGGTACACTGAGGCTAACAAGCAGAATGATGTTCTTCCTTTATTTGTGAAAATGATCGAGGAAGGTGTGGAATTGGATGAGTTTGTATTCTCTATTGTTCTCAAAGCCTGTGCTT
This sequence comes from Eucalyptus victrix, assembly GCA_016097545.1. Classification (NCBI taxonomy): domain Eukaryota; kingdom Viridiplantae; phylum Streptophyta; class Magnoliopsida; order Myrtales; family Myrtaceae; genus Eucalyptus; species Eucalyptus victrix. Next base: position 36,529,319 of record CM027841.1, on the reverse strand, counting down.
GGTTGGAGGACTTGAGAGTTGGAAGGCAAATTCATGGCTACATTGTTAAGCTGGGGTTGGAATCTGAAGTTTCTGTGGGAACTCCTCTTGTGGACCTTTATGTGAAATGCACATGTTTCGAGTCTGCTCTCTTGGCATTCCAGAAGATAGACAACCCAAATGATGTTTCGTGGAGCACGTTGATATCTGGTTACTCTCAGTCTGGGAGAGTTGAGGAGTGCCTTAAAACTTACAAATCTTTGAGAGTTAGAGATGGATCACTAAATCCATTCATCTACACTAGCATTTTCCAAGCATGCTCCATGCTTGCAGATATTAATTCGGGTGCACAAGCTCACGCTGATGCAATAAAACGAGGTCTGATCTCACCTTTATATGGGGAGAGTGCACTAATCACCATGTACTCTAAATGTGGCAATATGGATTATGCCAGTCGAGTTTTCAAGTCAATTAGTGAACCAGATACTATAGCCTGGACTGCTATAATAGCTGGCTATGCATATCATGGCATTGCTTCAGAAGCACTCAGGTGCTTTAGGAAGATGCAGGATTCCGGTGCCAAGCCAAATGGAGTCACTCTTGTTGCAGTCCTGACTGCTTGTAGCCATTCAAGTTTAATAACAGAGGCCAAGGGTTATTTGAAATCGATGAGCAGTGAGTATGGTGTTGCTCCTACAGTTGACCATTTCAATTGTATGATTGATGTATACTCTCGTGCCGGTTTACTTCAAGAGGCATTTGAACTAATTAATAGTATGAACTTTGAGCCTGATGCAATGAGCTGGAAATGTTTACTGGCTGGATGTTGGAACCATAGAAATCTTGAGCTTGGAAGGATAGCATCAGAGAATCTTCTTCGGCTGAACCCGGATGATACTGCAGGTTACATCCTCCTCTTTAACCTGTGCGTTTCGCATGAGAAATGGGAAGAAGCGGCAAGAATTAGGAAGAAAATGATGGAAAAGAAATTGAGGAAAGAGGTCAGTTGCAGCTGGATTACGGCGAAGGGTAAATGGCACAGGTTTATAGTTGGGGACAGACACCATCCTCAAACAGAGGAGATTTATGCAAAGCTTAAGGAAATTGACTTTCTGGATAGTAACAGTGGAGATCGGTCCCTATTAACTGAGGAGGATGCATCTTGTATTTTGCCAGAGCGAAGACAGCAGCTTCTTGAGCATAGCGAGAGACTGGCAATAGCATTCGGGCTGCTCTCCTCGCCAAGGAATTTGCCTGTTCTCATTTTCAAGAATCTTCGGGCTTGCAGAGACTGCCACGATTTTGCGAAGCATGTGTCTACAGTCACCGAACGTGAGATTGTAATTAGAGATTCGAGTAGGTTCCATCATTTTAAGCTTGGTCGGTGTTCTTGCTGTGATTATTGGTGAATGTTGCACATGCCACCCTTTCTACTTACCTTGATGGCCCAAGCTGCGTGACTGGTAGGTTACAGGATGTCCGATTTTGCTGTCCATACGCACCTCATTGATAATGTTATATGCCTGTGTAGATTCTATGGGCAATGAGAGAAGTAGTTCAACTGTACTTTCCGCACTATCCAGCATCATATTCCTCATCCCTTAAATGATGATACTTTTTGCAGTATCAAGATGCAAAATCACCATATATTGAAAGAAAAACTATGTACTCGACATGGACAAGATCATTTCACCAGAGCGAAGACATCGGGGGAACCAGATGATGAAATATCTCATTTATGACAACAGAAGCATAATTAACTGCGATTTAACTTGCAAAATCAGGTAGTAGTTGAGAACATGTGAACAAAAGTGGGCTGCACGATATTCAGTGGCTCGGGCGAAGTTACTACCCTGCAACATGCATTTTCATCTCAACGGAAAGCAAAAATGTTCTTACTTTATTCTCTTGGGACTCAGGATCAGCTCATTATTCCTGCTTTTAACTTTTTGAAACCTTGAAACAATTGGTAAACGTTGGCACCATTTAACTTGCATTCTGTAAGCAGGGGTCTGCATTTTATACAAAGTGATTGTTCGTGGAGGAGTAAGCAGACATTTCCACTTGCATATTTTAAGGAGAATTTAAATTTGATGCTGCAAGAAATGAAGATAACATTACATAGAGCTATACGGGGAAAAACTAAGATAGTATAAAAGCCTCGGCAGCTGTTACTGTCTGAAATGGCGTGGTATAACTCTGAGAAATGAATGAACAATGTTAGGGGCCGGTTTCTTTGCGTGATGCTTCCCAGAGTCGATGCTCAATTCCAAGCTTTCTTAGCTCCATCAGACCTTGCTCGACTGAAAGCAAGACAACCCAAATGAATACCCCTTTTTTTCTGGTTGGTAAATGAATACCGTTAAATAGGCAAGGTTTGCAAATATATGAGAACAAATCTATAATTTGATCTGCAATTTGGCCTGTAGTGTTTGTACAAAAAAGCATTGAAATATTACCATCGACTGCGTCATGTGATGTAGGGGAATGAGCACTCCGGTTTATCCAGAACTGCAGTCGCTCTTTTGCAGTTTCCACCTCTATACCATGAGCTTTGGCTCTTCGCCAGAAATATGTAAGCCACGCCTGCGTAAAGACAAAAGCTCAAGTGAGAAGATGGTGAGACTCAAAAGTACAATACCTTAAAGTAAGCATCATACCTCCTTAAAGAGCACATCCTCGGATTCCTCTGGACTCAATTCTGCCACAGAGAGAACCACAGTTGCATTGTAATCATCGACCAGAATATTAGAAAATAAGATTAACTCATGCAAGTGTGACCAGCTATTTTAATGTCATAATCATCATCCAAAGAGCATCCATTATAGCACCGAAGTGTGAAGCCATGACCAAGTCCGAAGTCTGTATGGATCTCAGAAATGAAGGTTATGGGCAACAGATGCGCCATCAATAATATGTAATCAATCAGAAGCCCCGCTGGATCAGCAACATTAGACTTGTCCAATGATGAATTATCAGGCAGCTAAAAGTTTTAACTCCAAAATCATGTTGCTGGAAGAGAATTAATGTTCCCTTGTTTATTTTCTATGATGAGGAACTCTAGATGGGTAAACCTCGAGGTGACGAAAGACTGGCGGAGGTTCAGTATGAGATTTGTTCACACTGGTTGATACCTGAGATTGAACCGGTATAGTGTGCCTAAACCACATCCGGCAGTTTTTTCCTTTTAGCTGGTAATATCAACATATTCTTCCCACTGGTATACGGTTCGATCAAATGTTTCGCAATACAGAAGTCCGCCAATTCACCAACTACAAGCATTTTGGACACCACTAAAATCAAACCATGATTCTATTTTGAGTCTTCTAGGATCAGGCCAAAAAATTTGCCAAACTAACAGGGATACTTGCACATTTTGCTATCAGGATTAACACGTAATAGTAATCCACTTGAAACTTGTGGCTAGGACTGGTCTCAGCAATACTGGAACAATCACAATATAACAACCTTAAAAAGTGACAATGTCATCCATGGATATTAGTACCACATGAGCAGGAAAAGGTACAAGTCTGCGATAACAGTAATGCCGTCTAGAATGAGGATTATGAGATGATGGTGGGATACTTTTCCTAAACACATGAGCACTACTGATGCTGCCAATAAGAAAATTCTCTTACCAAATGCCTCCATGAATTTCGGATCACCTGGAGATTTGAGATCTGAAAGAAAAAGTAAAAAGCCAATGGCAAGCATTCAGCAGGTATCACTCAAAAGAGCATGTAGTTCACACAACTTTAGCGAACTTTGAATCATTCAGTGAGATTGCAGAGGGAGTCATTGGCCTATCATTTGCTAGAAGTATATCCCCAAGAAAAAGCGCATTATTCTTAATTGTCCGAGTTTTCTTTCTCATCTCATTAATTATAAAAGTTTATGACATTTCTACGAGCTTGAGCAACTGAATCAACAATACATAGTTGATGAAAATTTTAACCACCTAGTGGAAACAGGCTCCTTTGTAATTTATTAAAAGCTACATCTATCCAAAGAATACCTCTACCTCACAGAAAAGTGAAAGTAAGAATAGAATCATGCCCAGAAGAAAAATCCTAGTAAAAAGCCAAATATTGGAAAAAAATGCAAGAAAATCTCTAGTACATAAAGTACCTGATGCTGATATTCGTGTAGAATTTGGCCGCCGTTGTTGTGCCAATGCAAGCACAATAGCCTCCTCAACCTTGAAGAAGCAAGCAAAAGTTTGAGAAAAATATTAGCAACTAAGACAGAGAATGACTAAAAGAGAATAAAGAAAAACATATGGCAATTAATGATAACGATGCCAAGTAGAACTGGGCAAAAAGGAGCATTAAGAAAATATTAGTGCGTTAGACAAGAAAACCTTCAAGGATGCTAGCTCCTTCAATCCCATTTCAACCGAGAGCATACTTTCAATATTGCCCTCACCCGTTAGATCACTCAAGTCATGAGCAATTTTGCTTCTCTCAGGATTGTCGTCACCTGCTCAACATTGCAATTAATAGCTTGAGCATGAATTAAATGCAAACTGATGTTACATGGAGAGTCGATCACTGACATACATCAACGGAAAAAAGAAAGAGGAAAGTTAACAGTCTAAAGTTCTGTATGTTTGGGGTAGGCTTATCCAATATCTAGTTGGACCGATTTTATATAGGATTGCCAAGACAAAAATGTGCTAGATGCTCAGATAAAAAGGTCAAAGTCTATCACTAAAGTAAAAATATTTCTGGTGATAAGTATAGAGAGGTAATACCATAGTATGAAGAATGGTAGTATCCAGTTACGGATTGCCATGAAAATATAAACTGTCTGTATAATTCAATTATTAGGAACTCCACATCAATGACAAAACTTTGTTATCATAATGAGTTTGTCATGAATATCTTTATGATTAAGGTAATCGGTAGGTTCATAAGCTACCACCCATCAGAATTTTCACAGGAAATAGGAAATGCTTAGGATACAGTTATACAGAGTATTACTGCAATTTGAAAGTTAGAAAGATGATATATCCTATGTAACATGCCAAGGCACACGAACTTTTAGCCATGTTTTAACTTCGTATAATAATTAGATATAAGAAAACTTCAACAGTTCAATTACATTAAGGGTGCATTTATTTCTGATAAAAGAAAATATTTTTCATGAAAATCATTTTCAAGGAAAATAGTTAGTTTTCATTTGTTTGGTGGTTTAGGGAACATAATTTCCTTCTCGTTAGAAAAAGGAAACCATTTCCCCAACCTTTTGTTTTCAGTCCATGGAAAACATTTTTCATAGATCAATAAATCTTCTGTCATCCACACATCGGAAAGTCAAAAAACAATTTCCCAGAAACTGCTTTCCTTCAAAAAAGAAAGAAACCTTCAATTCATTTAAATTACATTGAGTTATTGATAGGAAAAGATAATGAATTTGACAAGCAAAAAAAAAAGAGAAAATGAAAGGAACCTTCAATTCTCCTGTAAAGATAGAGCTTAGGTTAAAAATAAAAAAAAAAAGTTATAATTTGTCGACCAAAAAGACCAAAATAAACTAAGGTAGAAGGCTAGAATGTAAAGAAAGAATGTATAAAAATAATTTTAGATAGAATGAGGCCTTTTATTCCCTTTAAAAAAAGAATCAGACAAAAAGGTTTTAAAATAATAATAAAAATTCTAACAGGTCGTAGGTTAGTTCAAACCATAAAAAAGACACCATTGAGAAAATAAATGGTACATGGGAAGCTAGGCCGCTTGTTATTTGTACAAAATGTGTGTCGTGGGAAATGCTTGTAGACCAAGTGCAACCTGAGATGTGGCATGTCCAAGTTACTTGCAGCAGATCCAAAGTTTTAACGTAGTTAGGTATCATGGAAAGTACGACTATGTATCTATGCTGGAACATGGGCACTGTTGATTATAGCATTCCCAATTGCAGCTGTATCATAAAATGCAAGCAAGTCCAAGATCGCCAAACGCTAGGAGACTAGTACCAGTAGTTCCTTCTAGATATTTTTCAAGTTCCCCAAGGAAAACTGATTTGAATGCATGTACTGAAAGAATATTACTAGCCTTTTTCTGAAAACTCCTCTTTAGCCTTCTGTCCAGCAGAAAGGACCACCTCAAATGGTAAAGGTGCTAAGGATGACCAGTGTTCATGCTTTGACACTGCTACATCTGCACAAATACCTAAGTACCAAGAGGAAAGGCAACGTCATGAACAAAGGTACATACATGCCTCTTACGAAAAATATAGAGCATAAACTCCTCTTATCTACAGTCTACATTAGCTTCAACCTTCAAACAATAGAAAGAAAGATTGTGCATGACTTCGTTGAAAGACTGCCAAGTTTATGGAATGTTTAGCAGGCACGTTAGACACGAATGGCGTGGAAAGAAACTAAAGTGATGCAACTTCAGTAAATTACCATATTTCACAGCCAAACCCCAGTAGCGAGCAAGCCAACATCTTTTAAGAACGACTTCTTCCTGGAAAATGTGTCTCATATATTAATGATAACAACTGCTTAATATAAGCTTCTGTAACTGTAACTACATAAATACCTACCAACTCTTTCTGAGTCAATATCATTCTCTGGGTCATTGATTTAAGAGCTTTTACTTCAGATTCAGCTCCATCAAGCTGTCTGGCAGCAGCTGCAGCCTCATCCTTGGCATTCTACTTAAGCCAACAAATTAGATGGTAAGAGCCAAAGATTAGAGACGTGCAAGCCACAAGCATTTATGCAAGCAAATTTTAGCCAGTTTAACAAGCATGATGCTAGAGCCAACCTCCAATTCAGACCTAAGAGCGGATGCTTCTTTGTCTACCCCATTTGATTGCTTTGCATCTTTCAATGCAGCCTGCAGAAAAATGAATTTCAAAACATGTAATCAAAGGTCCGACAAAATTACAGAATGAAAGAAACCTGCCTTGATCAATATGATAGTATCTTGCATTTTATCGAAAATAACATAATGGAAACTTAAAATTCCTGTTCTCATTCTGCATCCCGATGAATAAATATTTGAGGAATTGAAGTGAAGTTACTGCGAAAGATGCTACCGAGATGAAGTTATCAAGCAACAACAATAGAAGCAGCACATTATGAACCACATAAAACTAGAAGAGCTTTGTTGTCAAGTAAAACAAATAGACCATGATCCATCTGCATAGCATCCGTTACAGAAGAAGTTACAATTTCCTTAATTACCTCTCTTTGACGCAATGCAGCTTCCTTTCTGCAAAGAAACACAAAATGCAGTCCCAAATTTAAGCAGGAAAAGAGAAAAAAAAAATGAAAAATTGTGGGAGCACATATAGATAGCGGATTTCATGTACCTGCTCAACAGTTTTGCTTCCAAGGACACTCCTTCTCCAAGTGCAGCAACCTAAAACAGCCAACCAGAGAGTGTCATTTGCTGCATTTACAATGAAATCCATGACATAATATTATCAAAAAACTGTATATGCTGTTTGCTCATCCTCAGCAATTAGAAGATGAACCACTTTAGTCTTTTTAGTTGACATGGCAATCCAACTCACTTTATGAAATCCACATCTGTTGATGTTGCTGTACAGCTACCTCAGCAAAATTGATTTAAAAGAAAAAAATAGAAAAGAAAGAAAACGGGCAAAGTACGGGAAGAGAGAGAGAGCTGGAGTGCCACCACACTTGCACCGTTGAGGGGTCGGTAAACCTCGTTGATGGCCACCCGAGGGCTGGCTGACCACGCCAGTGCAAGTAGGGCGGCAGCACGGCCCCTAACACTCTCTCCCCCTCCTCCTACTCCCCTTCCCAGTGCTACTATTCTTTTTCTTCTTCTTTTTTCCCGCTGAGTTACTGTTGTGACTGTATGCATGTATAGCCACGTCAACTGATGAGTGTTCCAAGAGACGGGTTGGATGACCATGTCAACTAAACTGATGCATTGGTTCAAATCAAAGAGTAGAAAGGACCAATTTGACCAAAATTAAAGTTCAAGGACCAGAACAAACATTGCGTAAGAGTTCAAGGACCAATTATGTCATTGTCCCATGATGTAGCATTAAGCTGAGAGCACAAAGTGCATTCAGGTACACCACTATGTTCACTATAGAGGATTTTTATACAAATTGCAAAAACATATTGAGAGAGAAAGGGAAAAGCAAAAACCTGCTTTTCTAGCTCCTTAACTCTGGCCTCTGCTTCCTTACACCTCTCATCCTCAAGTCTGAGCTGTTCCATAATGCACACAATCGTCACATCCATAACTAAAATGATAGAATATGAATTTTTTCAATTTCGTACAATCATGGAAATGCACCTTGTCCATTATATTCTCATTTTCTTCTTGTAGCATCTCAAGCTGCACAATGTAATTTTGTCAGTAACTCAAAATTATGAAAACAGGAAATCAATCATGAAGACAAAATCTATTTTGCATACTTCATCCTGAAGTGCAGAAGCATCATGCTGGTCTCCTTTAGATTTGGAGTTTACATTTATATCCGATGAGAATCTGCAATTGGATCCCAACAGAACTGAATTACCTTAGGGGGGAGAAAGAAAAGAAAAAGGATATGGCAATTTTCTAGCATTAAAGGAAAAAACAAACACTAAGAAAGTACTTATAGGAAAAAGCATCAACAACACAAGATAAAGGCATGCATAATGTATCCCATGCGCTCTAATCCTCCAGCAGGCCTGAAGTCTCCCAATTCGTGAGGGCAGGGGCTCTGGAACTAATCATTGACACAAGTAGAGATATGACTTGTCACATCAATTGGGTAGGAAGAGCTAAAAAGATTCACACCACTTCAAACTAAAGTAATAATTAACTGCTCTGACTGTTAAGCATAAATGAGTATATGAAAGATGAGATTGGTCGAATAAGACTTTCAACAGTCTGTGAATAAGCATGACAAACTAAATAGAGAATAATCTGTTTGATTGACAATCAAAGGGAAGACCCGGTCAAATTGCGAAACTGGGGCAATGTGGGCATTTACCATATAGCAAGAGTGATATATGAGAACACCCCATTAATTTACTATATGTTTTTACCTTTTCTCTCTCAGACGATCAGACGGAGGCTCAATCGGCGGCAAAGAAACGGCAGTTCTAAGGGGCAGTGCTTTGCTGGGTGGCACTAATGGTGATGGCCGAGGAGACATTGCAGGCCTTCCAGCCGATGCCGAGCGCATTGACGGGATCTCCTCCACAAAGTTCCTCGCTAGCTAATCAAAGCCACAAAAGATTCGCTCAGTCTTCACATTTCAATACTCTCAACTTGCCATCAAGCGTGCGGTCCCACCCACATGAAGATCTATGCAGATTCGCGTGTGTCCAGGTCATATAGATCGTGTTCGGAAGCAAAAGAGAGCCTAACCATCTCATCAAGGCGCGAAGGGGGAAACAACATGGAGGATCGGTCACAAAACAAGATCGGCATTGTTTTCAAATTCCGATCCGTATGTTGATTCAAGCAAAATAACAAAGCATAGCGAGTATCCAACAGTCGGGACCAAATCCAAACTCCAAAGCGCTAAATGAGCTCGAAACGTAATCAGCTCCAAACGAACTCGGCGAGCTACATTGTGAACTCACCGCAGGCGAAGGAGATCTAGCCGCTCTCCCTGCCGCGCCGCCGCCGCCGGGCCTGCCGGCATTCGCGTTGGCCCGCGAGAGCGACAGCGGCGGGGGCGCGCTGTACCGGAAGCCGAGATCGTCGCCGTCCTCGTCGTCGTCGTCGTCGGCGGTCTGGGAGGCCATGACCTGGGCGAGCCGCTGCGCCGCGGCCTTGGCCGCGAAGTTCTGGGTCCGCTTGACGCTCGAGAGGCCGGCCCCGGCCCCGGCACCGGACCCGGAGGAGGAGCGCGCGTGGTGGTACCGCGCGGGCGAGGAGGAGCCAGCGGCGGCGGCGGCGGAGACGGCGGACTCGCTGCTCCACTGGCGGCCGTAGACGGGGCTGTCGGTCCTCTTGCGGTCCATTTCCGGCGGCGGAGAGAGACGGTTACGGCGGCGGTGGCGAGGGAGGCATGTACGCGTGGATTTGCGTGCAGGCGAAGGGGACAGACAGAGATACGGTGCCGGCGAGAGATTGGCGGAGATGTGTTTCTTCTTCTAGAGAGAGAGGAAGAGGGGATTAATGCTTATGTTATGTTGTTGTCAACTGCAGGCGAGTGGTGCGCTCGGCTCTCACTTGCCGAGTCGTTCGCTCGTCGTTTCCGAGTCCACTCGGATTCTGTTTTCCTTCTTTCGGGTTAATGCCGCGGATAATCTTGAGTTGATTAACTCGTGATAAATTTATTATAAAATTAATTTTTTCAATCACCTAAAACTTTAGATTGGTATACTTGTGATAAATTCATCTAAAACTAATTTTAAAATGATTCATTTATGAAAATTTTACTTTCTGTTATTTTTTATTAACGAATTAATTCCATGAAAAACCCCAAATTAAGTATACTTGTAACAAATTTACTTTAAATTAATTTTTTGACCACTAAAAATCTCAAATTTGTACACCTTTGATAAATTTATTACAAACCGGTATACTTGTGATAAATTTACTCTATATTAATTTCTATTGAATTTTACTATCAGATTACTAAGTTGAATAACACGTGACAGTTGACTAATGTACTAATTTGGGATTTTATTCTCTGTTTGTTATAGCTATATAATTTTTGTGACTTTTTGTGGTATTATTATAATTTACCACCACTTGTGGAGGGTATACTTCGTGCTCTTTTTGTTACAAATGTAAACCATTTTGGCTTAGTCCACCTCGGGTTTTAGGCTGCCGCCGACGGCGATTCCGATTGTTGTCATCAAAAAAAAAAAATTCTAATAAATTAGTATTTATTGGAGGTTTTGAAAGTGGTTGAATAAATTAGTTTTAAATTTATTACAAATATACTAGTTTATGTTTTTTTATAATTTGCCAAGGTAAATTTGTTATGGGTGTACCTTGTTTAGGGTTTTTCATGGTTAAAAAATTAGTTTTAGGTAAATTTGTCATAATGTATGTTTAGGGTTTTTTGTATTAACTATTTATTAAATTATATTAATACCATTTTTTTTTTTTATTAAATTGGATTAATACCATAAAAATCAAAAGTTGTAAATTTGCAATAAAGAAGAATGAAACTCCAAATTTGTATACCTATCAATTGCCATTAAAGTAGATTTGCCGTAAGTGTATTAATTTGGAGATTTTGGTGGTAAAAAATTAGTTTATGATAAGTCCTCCCCTTCGTGAGGGGAGGGGTGTACTCATTTGGGATTTATATTAATGAACTTTTTCCTTTTTTTTTTTAGTTTATTATTATAAAAAATCTCAAATTGATACATTTATGACAAATTTATAATTTTATGACTATTAAAAATCCTAAATCGGTACACCTTACATTATTTTTCATTAAGTTTTATTGTCAAATTATGTATTGCTTTTGGGTTTTACTTTCCGTTTGTTACATGTACCAATTTATAGTTTTTCATAGTATTAATTCAATTTAATGAAAATCAATAGATGATAAATTTATCATAAATATATTGATTTGAAGTTTTTAGTAGTCAAAAAATTAATTTCGCTTAATTTTTTATAGATTTATTAGTTTAGAGTTTTCATGGTATCAATCACTTTCTTTGCTGGTTTATCTTTTTCTTAATGAATGACCCTTTTTTCCTAGGATGAGAACAAACATAAGCAACAAAATTACCAACAAAAAAAAAAAAAAAAACGAAGAATGAATATAAACGAAACGGCACGAAAATCCAACCATGCCAAGCGTCGTCGCCTCGCTCGTCGAGCAAAACTTGCGTAATAAGCTCATTATATTATTCTTCATGGTGTCTTATCGATCCTGTGAAAATACTCGGTACCATATTTCGTCATTACTTCAGAATTGATTTCAAAAAGAGGGAGAGGGGAGAGTCGGATAATGATACGAGAAGCAAAAGACTACTACGTTACCACGCACGAAAAATTAGGACAAAATCCCGCAAAAAAATCCATCAGCATCCATGGCATAATTTTTGAACCGACTTCAGACTATATTCTGAACCTCATCTGGTGTTTTCCAAGACCTGAGTTACCAAGAGAACCAGCACAGGTGTTTGAACCGACTTCAGACTATATTCTGAACCTCATCTGGTGTTTTCCAAGACCTGAGTTGCTAAGAGAACCAGCACATCCTTAGAATATTCTTGACGATGAATCCTCTCAATTTCCAAAGCCAAGATCCCTCCTCCGGCCCTCGCCCTCGCTGCCTGCCGGCCTCGCCGTGGGCCGCTAAACTGTTCTTCAGCTCGGCATTCTCGTTCTTGAGATCCTTGATCTGGGAAGCGAGCTTCTCGTTTTTCTTTTTCTCCTCCTCGTGCCTCCTCATAAGCTCGGCCTCCCTCGACTCCAGCATCTGCACGAGTGCCTCGATTTCTTCTATCTTCTCCTCGTTCCTCCTTATAAGGGCTTCCTGCACCAACGAGCACATCTTCAAGAGTTCCTCGCCCGTTAGCACCAAAAACTCGCTTTTCCAGGCCTCCAAGCGGTCCTTGACGCTTCCTGGGCGCCGGCTGAGTCGGTTGGAGGAACTTGAGGAGGCGCTCGCTGATCCTGATGAGGTAATGGCTTCAGCGTAAAGGGACCTGAGCTCGGCGTAGCTTCGTACCAAAGAGCAGTAACATCTGTGCCAGACTTTCAGCATCTCCGCGAGATCCGGCCTCCAATGGTAATAAACCTCGGCTCTCTCCGCCACGAACTCCTCCCCGTCGTCTTCTACGAGTCTCAGCATCTGCAGCATCGCCGCGTCGGCGTCTGCACGTGATATCACAGACCGATATTGACTAACTTCTCTTGAAATCAAGGGACTGGATTAAAGAAGCTTTGAGTTCGTTTGCAAAAGTAAATCGTGGATGCATGACCAAAAAGGACGTGAATACAAGCACACAAAATTTGATTAGCTTTGACAAAAGCCCAAGATTTCGCCGTCACATAGGAACATAGAAATTAGGGCAAAACCCTCGTTCTAGCAGAATATATAACATTACAATTCACGACCCCTTTCTCCATCGGTAAAGTCTTACCCTATACACGTAGACAAGCCAGCGTCTGTTAAACATGTGCAAAGTTAATAACGTTCGAAAGCAAGGAACAACGATGGAGAGATGACAGAGAAACCTGAAAGAGTAGTGTCTAGCCACTGCGACGTCTGAGAATGAAGAAGAGGAAGAAGGCTGCAGCCATCTTCGACATGAGAAGAGCCAGAAGTCTGACCCCTTTCTTTCTCCATCTCCATGGACGACGATTTCACTCAGAATGCGAGCCAAGGCAAGAGAAGAGGATACGCACTATATACTTGTTAAAGATAAGAATGATGAAACTTATTTATATTTTGTGTTAAAGATAAGTATGATAATTCTTTAAGATAGTTTCCTATATTAGAGATAACTAGAAAAATATATCTATTAGTTTTTTGTATATCTAAAGATCGTACATATATCTCTTTTGATTGTGTACCAATGGTCATCTCCTAAAGCCTATAAAGAGGCCAATGTACTCTTTATTATGATATATCGAAATATATTGAAATTCCCCAATTCTATTTTCTACTTTACATTTAACTTTATATATGATGACATCATCGAATACTATTATTGAATAATCTCATAGGTAGACTTCATTCATAATAAATTAAATAATAGATAACATGTAATTATTTATTGTACTCAGGATCATTCATATTATTAAAACACTAGAAAAATGTTTGTGATTAAACCATATTAGTCATAATACAATGACTATCTTGATTGTCAATAGTATTAATTAATGCTCGAATTGACATACAATCATAAAATTAAATATGTAATAATAAATTTTTATTTCATTATAATCACCTGGTATATGATTATATAGTCAATTTTGAAAGAATAAGCGCAACATTAACTATAATCATATTTTAAATTATTAAAAATAGTAGATAAAAGTTATCCATGAACTTGAAGTTTCTTGATAAAACACATGAAGTAGCTACACTTGGGGTTAGCTATCAAAGCGATATTCATTTCAATGATATGCTTAGATTTTGGCGTAATACCATTAGAAATCTCAAACTAATATACTCGAGCCACATTTACCTTAAATTAATTTTTGTGTCACTAGAACTCCCAAATTGGTACACTCATGCCATACAGTTTAGGATATATGTGACGAAAATGCATTAGTTTTGGGTTTTTTGTGGTATTAACCTTAAAAATGTTTCATCATCGTAAATAAATATTAACAAATAGATTAGTATTTGACCTGGTATATTACATATCTAGTAATATCTATATAATATATATACGTGTGTATGTATATTGAGCATTCAAATCACAAATTAATAATTATGATTGACTATTAAAGTGATAATCAATATATTTTCTCAAATTCTAATGTCAGGGGTATCTTGGAATCTTCACTTATTATTACAAATGTCTTTCAAGAAACCAAAAAGTGTAATATGTATTACGTTACTTAAACCGATCAACATTATAATTATTACTTGCGGGGGCAAATACCACAAAAAGTTTCAAACTATACCCATTCCAATTTTTTTCGTCACAAAAAAATTCAAAATTTACATTCAGTGATACATATAGTCTAATTTTTTTGTGCTACAGAAAATCTTAAACGTACTTGATGACACAAATATCCTCAATTTTATTTTTTCAGGAAAAAAATTGAAACTTATACATGTAAGATTTAAGATATATAAACCCTCTATTTCAATTTCATCTAGGTTATATATTGTCACACATGTATAAGTTTCGGTTTTTTATGACACAAACAAAATTTAGGGTATGGCAAGTTTATAAAAAAAAAGTTCGATGGTATTTGCGCTACAATTGAAATAATTTGAGGTTTTTTTTTTTTTTTTTTTATTTTTGTGATATTACCTTAACTTGACTACATTACAACGTAACAATAGCTCCTGTATTATAGCCTTATTCCATCAGCACAACCAAACAGGTTGTTACTTTAATTAAGGTTCCTCCACAGCAGTCCTAGCTTGCGATGGCACTTCTAACAATGGAATTTATCTCCTACAATAATATAAACAATATTTCTTAAAGACGTGAAGAGCAAGAATATGAATAAAATTTCATCTTTAGGTTTCAGTTACTATGGATTTTGCTTTGATTCTAGACAATTTCTTGACCTTTTTATTTTGTAAATGATTACTTATATAGAATGTGCATTAAAGAAGATTATTCACAACGATGTTAGTCCACCATTTTAATGTTAATTTAATTATTTTAGGTCAATATCACGAAAATTTTTAAACTAGTACACTTGAGACAAATTTACTCTATGCTAATTTTTTAACTATCAAATATCCCAAACCGGTATGCTTGTGATAAATTTACCTTAAATTAATTTTTGACATTCAAAAACTCCAAACCAATACATTTTTGACAAATTTACCCTCAATTAGTTTTGTTAAATTGGATCAATATCACGAAAAAATCACAAACTGATACACTTGTGACTAACGAATGATAAAACTTCAAACGAGTACGAATGTGTTTGGTCCAACTTTGCAAATGAGTTTTGGATATAATGCAAATGTTGAAAGCCGAGTTTGTAAGGAAATTCAAATTGAATTTGTTAAAAACTCTTTACAAAGGGACTTTGAGTTTTTTTTTTTTTTTTTAGGTAAGGGACAAAGGGACTTTGAGTTCAAGTGGTGTTTGGCCAAAAAACTTTTATAATGGGCTTTAGTTGTATTTATTATATTTTTTTAACTAAAAAAAACCCAAACCCTTTGCTAGCTCCGGTGAGCCAAATCTGGCACCGACAGTCATTAGTTGAGGTCGCACAACCCAGGTGATAGCTGCCTTAGTCACAAGACCTAGGTGGTGGTCACCTGAGGTCGTGTGACCTCTTGCGAAGGTCACTTGGGTCACGTGACCTCCAACCCTTCATTGGTTTGCCAACCCTTCACTATGTGAAGAATATGAACAATTACAATAAGGGGCAAAATTGAAAACTAAAGAATTGTAAGGGTAGTTTTGAAAGGAAAATAAAATAAAATGTAATCTTAGTTTCAGCATTCCATAAATTTAATTTCCATTAAATTTATGGACTTTCAAGGCTAGGTGGGAGTAGTATTGGACTTTCAACATTCCCAATGCTAGTATTTGGCCAAAAACTATTTCA
Source organism: Eucalyptus victrix (assembly GCA_016097545.1). NCBI lineage: Eukaryota > Viridiplantae > Streptophyta > Magnoliopsida > Myrtales > Myrtaceae > Eucalyptus > Eucalyptus victrix. The sequence continues at coordinate 36,513,174 of CM027841.1, read as the reverse complement.
AAATACTTGCCCAACGCTCCAGCATTTCCCCAGAGGGCTTTAGAGGTTGAAAGCTCCTTAAAAAGCTTAACCAAATGCACTATACTTGTCAATTGTCACATATCATCTAACTCATCAATTCAAAAATAAAATTTTATGGAAACTAACGGATAAATTTATCATAGGTGTACTAGATCGAGGTTTTAATTTATGGTAAATTTATCATAAGTATACAAATTTAAAATTTTATTATTGGCTCAATTATTATTTTCTCGTTTGTTTACAGTTTATTGGTTACTCAATAACTTTCTACATGTTTGAGATCATGATGAACAATTGTCATGTCTAAAGTCAATCATACCTATCGGGAACATAACACCTACCAAATTGATTTCTCTTTAGGGTGATGATTTTACAAATCTCTTAGCTAACAAAGTAATTAACTATTCATTGTATTCATATATAAATTTTATTAGTTATTATTTTGGGCGTCTCCGTACCTCTTTAGGAACAAAAATACCCGAATCGGCCCAAATTAAACCGATCGGTTCAGGTGACAAGTAATGGAATTTATGTATTTTGACGGTTCAATTCGGGTCATATACCGCCAGCACCTTCGCCTCCTTAGTCTCCCTCTCCGTCACAGTCAAGCCCTATTGTCTTTCTCATTTGCTGCCACTGCACCAAGAATGCATGAAGACTCAGATATTACAGTTTCTTAGATGTTCAAGTTATCGTGAATAAACAATGAGCATAATCTATTTATTTGATTAGTAAGGATAACATAATGTTTTAACTAAACTATACTTGATTGTTAGGTCATTTATTAATATACTACAAGTTCTATTACAAATTTAAAAAACAATAATAATTTCTATTATTTTTATGTAAAGTAGTCAAATTAACTATAATCGTTATATTTGCAATCGCAAGTGATTTTATTAAATAGCTGAACAATAATTATAACGTAATTATACCATTGACAGTTAAAAATTACAAAATAATCATCCAATTATGATAATTATTAGATCTTTAATCACTTCGATTATCTAACATTAAAGGATAGTACGAAATTTCTCTCCTATACTTGTATAATGGTAAACAAGAGTACGATCTCGGACTTATTAGCCGCCCATTTCATAGTGCCTGGAAATGGCAAGTTTTATAAATTCTACAAATCTATCTGAAAAAGAATGATTCCATCTTATTCTTACTCTATTCAATTCTCATGGAATGACCATTCCATTTCTACCTTATTCCTTTCCACGAAGCAAACACATCGTGAACGTCACTTGCCGCTTTACGATCTCCAAATTAATCTCATCCGCTCTAGATGTGATCTTGTTTACCAAATCAAATATATAAATATGAAAAGCTTTGTGTCATACACTACCACGTTTGTCTTGATATGGTAACCCATGGCCCCACTTTGGAAGAGTTGTTCACTTTTCACTAGTTTCTCTTCACTTTGGTACCTGTATCGCGTTTCTTTGTTGTTTTGGGTAACTTTAATTTTCCAAAAAATTCACAAAACTCGTATTTTAACTTTCATTTAACTCGAGATATTTCAAACATTCCGAAATATCATCTCACAATCAAGTTCGATATTTTTTCGTATTTTTTTAAAACTTGAGTCGGAAACCCTACTCTTTAGACGGAGAGCTATAGGATGAAGTCATTCAGAAAATGACAATGTTCCACGAAAACAGACATCTTGTGGGTTGACTTTTATTTTACTCGGAATACCTGAAATTTTCCAGAATTTTCAAGTATTGACACGCGTAGCGCAGCCTTTCGCTGGTACTTAAAAAAAAGGCCAATTCATCTCTCGAAAAAGAAATTCAGGGTTTATTCCGGAAAACAGAATAATTTAAGACAGTGGTCCGGCTGCAAATTGCTATTCCAAGAAGAATCTAACTTAGGCTAATCCCAATGCAGTAAATTATCCTATAACAAGCAAGACATTCATCGAAATCCTCAGATTGATCATACTCGTGCCATCCCCCTGCCATCTCCCTCAATTCGGATCAATTGGACAAACGTCATAAAAGATTTCTCTTTCAATCTCCTTTCGGCTAATGTTCCTATGAAACCAGTTTTGTCTGGACCATTTCGGTCGGGACCGTATCGAATTCGGGCAGTTTTCGGTGTCAGAGTTCGAAGCCTCGGTTCTCTTTTTTACCATTTTCTTTATTTGTTATTTTTTGGTGAAGAGGTGGAATTTAGGTGGATAGCTTCGGACCATTATCCCTTTCCTCACCAGCATGCTTTCCCAAAACAGGTATCTGCTGTAGCAGTGCTCCCACAGACACAGCAGCCTGTCAAGGCCCCGAGAATTCCGAGCGTCACTCAATAAATGTCGAGAGATGCGAATTAGACAGCCACATTCATTCCAAGCTTCAACCAGAATCCACCGGAACGGCTTCAAATCTTGGAGAATTGCGTGCTCCCAGACCCAAGCCACAAGTGGAATCCAATTCCAAATCCATCATCAACCCAGATTCGTTTCCGTTCGTTTGCAAGAGGAGAATATACTTTTCGACAACAGCGAGAGACCCCCAAAAACCATACCGACTGAATTTCCTGGCTTAGTCTTTAAATCAAGGTAAAAGAAACAAAAACAGAAAAGGACTGGAATTTTAAGGGGGAATTTTGGAGATTGAGACAGGACACACTTTTAATAGAAAGCTTCTGCAGAATCAGCGGTTTACCAGCAGGGCCGACCCTAGGAATTCGAATGATTAATCTTCTCCGGAAATTCTACGACACCTTACACATTAAGACACCACAGTTAGATCCTGAGCTTGTTGCTAACGTCGAATCCGACCCATCAGGACAGACGTTTCTTTTGACGCGATTCCCCCTAGGTCAAGAATCATGACCTCAAGCACACCAATAATCTAGAACCCCATTTCACAGCTTTAAGATCCCTTCTTTCCCCGGTTTGTTGAGTATCCATGAAGGATCCATCATTGTTTGGTTTCCGAATTTGTCCACTTTTCCTACCCGACTTCCAAAAGGAAACTGTCCCCTAGAGTTAACCACCCCCAAATTTAATCAAGGAGGATATTGCCCATTCATTCTCATTCTCGCTGGGGAGCCAATACCCAGCCAAAATGATAGCGCCTTGCCCATGCCTACTTCATTTTGGATAATCCATAGGCAAACAGGCACAAGGTATGAAAGGGTCTATCTGAGTCAAATTATGCCGAGCGGAGTCTGTTTCTTGCTTCATCCACTCGGCATTATGCAGATACTGTACTGTAGTTCGGGGTTTATGTCGGGTCGGATTTTAGTTTTCAATGTGTCATTTCATTGGTTACTGTTTGATGGCAAAGTCTTGTTCGTTTGCTCTCCGATAAAGCAAAGCCGATGCTTCCACCCTGTTGTCATCGAGACATGCAAAAACTGTCAAACTTATAAACTTATGGAATGCCCAAGCTAATTACCAAATCAAAACCTGGAACCCAAAACCTACCAGCCAGGGTGGACAACAAATCTTCCACTTGAAAGAGCCCAATTTACCTGATGCAGAATTAAGAACAAAATCAAGTCAGCCTTCAGAAAAGGAAAATAATCACATCTTGTAATCAGCACAACCCAGTATGGTATCCTTAATTCCAGCTCAAGAGTCCTTGGCTGGCGTCGCTCAAAAGACTGGCAAAAACTTTCAAGTGACCATGACAAAAAATGCAACCAGCAGACAGCCCCCTTGCTTTATAGTGCAATTATCAATACAGAATGGCGGTCCTGTTTAATACGCAAAGAATGTCTCACCAGGCATATTTTTGGCTACGGCTAATGAGGTTTAACTTCCCAGACTCACGGACTTACTGACAACCTAATGAATTCCTCATGCAGTAGAAACTAAGAAATTCAACTATCCTATACTATAATCCATCATTCCAGAACCAAGTAGGCACATACCCTATTATTCCATATAGTCATGGAATCAGGCACGTTACCTTATCTGTTCCGAGAGAATTGGCAACTACATGAGTAACCTGATCATCTATCTGGTTGGTACAGGTGGCACCAAACTGCTCAGCTGTCTGCCACAGTGGATGAAGTTGAGGGTTGGCCTCACCGACAGGAAATATCCTGCTGAAAACTATACGACAGCCGCCCAAAATCTTCTGTTGCTCGGCAGCTAATATATTTCTAACATCTACATGGTCTAAAGATTGATGGGCAAAAAAATCCTGATGTATTCGCTCAATAACCTGTTGGAGGCAAGACAAGCATATAAGAGAAGAGAGTTATTCCATTAAAAGATCCCCAATTCTAACTGTAAGCTCACCGCCAAAGATGAGGCCAATGTTCCAGCTTCAGGTCTCTCATCATGGTCAATCTCAAGAAGAGATGGACCCAAAAGCCCAAACTGGCGTCTGCTACAGGGAAAATAGGTATATCTGCATAACATTGTATTAGATGAGAATTGTGAACAAGTAAAACACCATAACCAGGTGTCAATTGTAAGACTTGTGAAAGTGAACATATACAGCACAGCAATTGGATGTAAATTGTCATGAAATTAATACATCCCTTCAAAGTCCAGTATACTTGCCTTTCTACAACTATCAGATTTAGTTTGTTGTGTGGCCACACTCTCACGGAGTCGTCTATGATGACGACAGATGATTCCATTCCCAAAACTCCTTCCAAATCCTTACTCTTGGGACACCTGTCATCACTATCAAATGGATCACCATCATCACCCCTTGATATGACTCTACCCGCAAACAGCACCCCTTTTGGATCGAGCACTTTTGCCATCTCTGTAGCGTAAAGCTTGTTGCCCATGGTGTAAAGATGCAGCTCATAAAGCTTACTAGCCTAAAAGACAATGACCACAATAAGATTAACATTTAGCATGACAAGAAGCAGACAAAGGAACTGGATGTGGAAGGTTACCTTCTCCAAAAAGTTCCAGATTCCTGGCCTCAACTTCGTCCACATTCCCATATGAATAAATCTAAAAAGATGTCTCTGAGGTTGTGCTCTGTCCTGTTCCTCTTTTTTCCTCAAGATCTCTTCATGTACAGGCTCCACTTCACCGAACTATCCAACAGACACGTTAAATCATTTAAGCAAAATCAACAACATAGAAGAACCAGGGCTACTTCTATAAGTCAATTACAATTCACCTTGGCTGAATTGAGAAGTGTGTGATCAAGATCTAAAACAAGGCAGAGCTTTCGTGCAGCAAACATTTTCCTCTGTTCCTCCATCCTCCTTGCCCTCTCTCTGTGAATGGCTGCTCTTTGCTGATCATCATATCCTTCAAATATATGCTCCAGATCTCCCCATGAACTTTGTGAAGGAGATGGGCCTGGTGCACTTACTTCCACCAAGGGATCAGTCCCAGATCGCTGGTCCTTGTGGTTTGGAAGTTCAGTTTTTGCATCCACTCCTGATGTAGATTGTATAGGTGTCTGAGAAGCTGGCACTGGGTTTGTTGATGATTGTGAAGAAGACATAATAACAGGAACATTCTTCGAGTGCTTTAGAATCTTCTGAGACACATCTGATGCTACAGAAGATTCAGAAGGCAGTGTTTTTCTATCTGCTAGATCCTCCGTCTGTGTCCATGACACTGGAGGAGTATGTTTCAACTGCTCAGTACCCATGCTGCCAGTCCTCTGAAGCATGTTGCCATGGAGGACACGGCGAGGGTCACGGGGTTTCATGCGAATTTTGCCCAACTCATCCTGCTGCCCCTACATGAGATGAAGAGTCCAAAACTTTCACCGCACCAATTTTGAAAGATATAAAAACATAGAATTTCAGAGAAAAAGGATGGAAGAACAGCTCAAATGATTCAGTATTGCAAGCAATGTGCCACAGAAATCTCACTAATGCATAGCACAGAGACGTGAGTAGAAAGCAAAATATCATCCCAAATTTGCTAATATCCAAGGATGCAAGCTTAAACATCCTCCTGAACCTTCATTACAAGCTAAAGTTTAAGAGAGGTTTTTAAATAAAGTAATAAGCAGAAAAGATGCATGAAACTGCCTTCTTGGCACAGAACAAAAGCTAATAAAATTCCCAAGTTTGCTAAGTACACAATGCTTACCACAGGTGCCACTGGAGTGGGAGCCGGAAGCATTGCAGCAGGTTTCTGCAGAATCCCAGACCCTGCTGCTGTTGCTGGTGCAAGAGTGACCTTGGGTGCTGCTCCCAGTATGGAAGCAGAGTTGGACTGAGAACTCATGTTTTTTGAAGGATCAACGGGGTTTTGCTGGGCCTCTGCTGATAATTTCTGCTGTTGACCCATTTTTAGTAAATTCATTAACATTGTTGGATTAACAGCGATATCCTTCAATAATGCAGGCAGAGCAGCTGCCGGATTGACACTTGCAACTCTAGCCAAATTGTTCCGACTGCTGCTGATCACCACACTGGACTTACCACTGTCTATTGATGGATAAATCACCCCATTATCTGTTCTCTTCAAATCACTTGCATTTTCCAGCGGATTGTTTCTATTGATTGCTTGATATCCTCCCGCACGAGGATCCTCCAGCCAACCACCAGTTTTCACATCCTTTATAGCACCAGAATTTTCAAATCCATTTCTTAGCCTTTTTGTTGCAGGACCATCAAGAGCAGGATCCTCCAAGTTCCTTTGCTTTCTAGCAATCATGCTCCCACCAAGAAGTTCGGCTCTCGGTGCACTATGTATCACAGGCAAGGGCCTTTGGTTAAGGTCCAGATTACCCGAATCGGAATTGGCAAACCTAAGCCTCGGATCTCTACTCTTTCCAGAAGATTTAACAGGAAGATTAGACCCAGAGCTTGTAATGGCATGATTTTGTGGAACCACCGCTCCTTGCATATTGATATTGTTAACATGGGGCAAAGAGGAGAAAACTGGGCGCCCCAAGTTAGGTGCACTCATAATTTTAGTATTACCAATTCTAGAACTAGAACTGGAGACTTCCCCACTAGTATCATCAACTCCATTTTCATGCTCCTCTGAAGGGGTTGGGCTTGGAAGTCTGTCATTGGAAAAGGAATTACTCCCGAACTTCTGTTGGAATTTCCGTTGATAGTGGTCAACCGCTTTAACTGCATCAGTTTCGTAAGGATGCACTTTGAAGGCTTCTGTTTCCTGCGCTGATTTACCCATGCTCATGCTCATCTCTGGCTTAAAAATTCCATCTGCCCTAGATAAAAATGGCCCCCTTGAAGAGGGTGGTGCTTGTTGAGTGGGTGATGGAAGACTGTCTTCATCGTGATCCTTGTGAAGATCAAGCAAAGGAAGCAACATTCCTCGAGCCTTGGCACCCGAATTCCCTAGTTTCAGAGCTTTTAGAGTAATGTTTCGACCAGTCTGATCTGTCGACTCAGCAAGTAATGATTCTCCGTGTACTTCACTCGAGTGCCTTAAATTATAAGCAGCAATGCCACTTGAATTTTCCGAATTTTCCGAATTTTTTGGGTGCGAAGAAGGTTCATTGAGTCGATTATCTTTCTCTCTATCACCAGCTTTTGCACTTATAGAAAGTGCATTTAAGTTGCATATCATGTCCTCTATCTGAAAAGGCAATAGTCACAACAACATTCAGTGACATTCTATGAAAACTAACTTCAACAACCATAACAACGAAAAATTAAATGCACAAATTCAACCTCCTTCGCCTGGTCAGAGGAAAAAAAAGAGGGATTGTTGCTCTTCACGAGAGAAAGCAGCCTGTCACGAATCGGGAACCAAGAGAATTAAATAATGACCAGAAAAATTTCCTTGGAAAGGAAAACAAAAAGAGAAACTAATAACCTTGAAATTTTGTCCTTGTTCTGTTCCTTCTGGCTGGAATCCATGAGGCAGAATTCCTGTCAACAAAGCATAGAAATTGATCAATGCCCGTCCATTAAAAGTAAAGTCTAAGTGACGCCAAACTGGGATTTCGCAATATGGAGCCGAAGCACTAGCAGACATCTTACAGCATGGACTCCTTGAATTGCCAGCAAGAACAGCTCTATCAGTGCATCCTTCAAGGTGAGACTATTCACCAAAACCACTTCCTTGAGATTCTCCAGACAACCTTGCAGGCGGCAACATTCTTCTTCGAATGATCTACCATAGCAAAACACATCAAATTAATCAAAACTAAAGCTGGAGCACTTCATTGCTCGTACTAGGCACGCCCCCATTCTCTCAAGTCTGAAACACATTCTAACAAAAACCAACCACTGACTCGTATTGACTTCACTTACATCTCTTCACTGGACGACATCACGCTATCAAGAGCTTCCTCAATCAAGAAAATTCGCCTCTGCACTTCCTCCTCTCCCAACTCCATCTCACACTCGCCGCCATTATTGCTCACGGCCTCGGCACTCAAGGTCGCCTCCCCACCGTCTCCATCGACCTTATCCACCACCTCCGAGTCGAGATCGATTTCCCCTTCCTCGAGTTCCCCTTCCTCCTTCTCGCTGTCGCGGACCTTCCCGTCCCCTTCATCCCCGCTGTCGTCGATCACGACTTTCTCCCCTCCCTTCCCCGACTCGCCCTTCTTTCCATTCACGCCGCCGCCGCCGCCGCCGCCGCCGCATCCGCATCCATCACGACGATCTCGCTCAACGGCTTCTTCTGCACGGCCTGCGCCCAGGCGAGGTTGTGGAGTCCCGACGTGTAGCCCTTCTCGACCTGGATACCTGTACAGGTCCTGCATCGTCCAAACCCTAGCCTTCGGCTTCGACGCCTCCTTCGCGTCCTTCGCGTCCTGCTTGAAATCCTCCTCACTGATCTCCTCGATCGACATGGCGTCCGAAATCTCCCCTTCCTCCACGTCCACCGCGCCCTCCTCCTTCACCATACCCTCCCCCAATCCCAGCAACCCTCCCGCCGACCGATCCGCCGCACCACCGCCGAATCGACCCCACTCCACTCCACCTCCCCCGAGAAATCCGACCGAATTCAGGTTAGTTTAAACGTACAGATCCGATCCGATCCGATCCGATCCGATCCCGTCGGCGGGGTTGTTCTTAAGGAGAGCGAAATTCAGGCGCCCGACAAGTCCTAAGGATTTTCTCCGATCGCGAGATCCAGTCGTCCCCGACAAGTTTAATCGTTAATTATGCGGTGAAGAAAAACCCCTTATTCGAATCGAAGCTCGAAGCTTTTTCTTCTCTCCCTTTGAACGCGCTAAAGATTCAGGAGAGAGAGAGAGAGAGAGAGAGAGAGAGAGAGAGAAGCGGAAGAGCGGCCCGAACACGGTAACGAAGATGGAGGCCGAGGATAGGAGAGAGAATACGAATGACGGGAGTGAGAAGAGGACGAGGTTTTTTTATAGCGACGAGGGCAAGCAGCGGCAGCAACAGCAAGGAAGGGGGGGCGAATCTAGGAAACGGCGCGGTTCGAATCTGGGCCGTACACGTCAGCGATCTCCGTGACGAGTGGGGTTTGTTTTTTCGCTGGCTAATTATATCTGGATTTTGCGAGCCTCACTTAGGCACTAAGTATTCGTTAGCATCAATTAAGCAACTGTGCGCTCCCTGGTGATGGTGATGATAAAAATTAGGGTTTTTGCATGCTTTCATCAGTGGAATAATTACTTCCTTTTTTTTTTTATCTCCTCGATCACTCTAAAAAAGAAAATTGCCCGATATGCGTAAGACGGAGGTATAACCGTTAGCCCAGCGCAAATTGGGTTGAATTTGAAAAGTCGAGCTGAACGTGTTTCTTGAGTTTGCTTGTTACTTGCATTGATAAGCGTGCGAAACGTATTTAATACAAGATAGCTTGTGTTAGCATGTTTGGCGTGCTTACAGATGATAAGAGTAATTTTACTATACTTTACATTAGGACTTATTTTGCCACTTATTCCTTTTCGATGCGGCCGTTACATTTGTAATCTATTGGAGATGACAAAGTCTTTCAATTTGATCAAAATGTCTCGCGGCGTCTTGTTGAAATAAATCGCCCATTAACATGTTAACTAAATCACATCAACTAGTGCTTAAATATGTCAAGCGATCAACTTGCTTGAAAACATATTTTTTACAATGCCATATGATGTGGATTCATTTATGCCAAATTTAAACCCGTGTTTAACTGTGTAAATGGTCCGATTTATGTTGATTCTTTTAACTAATTTTGACATATTTTCATTTAATGTAAACTTGACGACCCATACGCAACCTGACCCGTACCTAACCCATACCTGATTTAACCTATATTACTTGATTTAAAATATAAATGACACATTTCAAAATTTAAGTGGTTCATATATAATCCATTTATGATTTATATCATTTAAATGGGTCAAATATGGGTCTAAGACCCATTTTGACACCTCTTTATCGTACAAACCGGTCGTGCCAAGAATGGTTGTTCTTATATATCAATAATGTTTCCTTTCCTTCTATCTATTGTAATGAAGCAAGTCATCCGTGCCTCCCTTTAACTTTTCTCTTATCCTGTCACTTTCCTTGTTTCTGAAGAAAAAAAATCGTAAATCTATTATCTGATGTTAATTTAATAATAATTTTTTTTAATTTGGCTAATTGAATCTTACACTTTTAACGACATTCCAACCAATTTTAATCGAAAATTACTGACATGAATGATTTTTTTGAAATTATTCTCTAATTTCCTTTTTATACTTCTTCCTCCGTTAGCTGTGGGGCCTTGGCAATGGTTAGCAAAGCTCAGCCGTGCTCGAGGCTTGCGAGGTCAACTCTCGCCATATTTGACAACCAATGTAGGAAGAAGGAAAAAAGGGAGAAAATAAATAATAAAGTAAAAAAAGAAAAAGAAAAACGAAGACAATTTTCAGAATTTTATTTTTAAAATTACAAAAATCGTACATGTCAGTAGCGATCATCTCTCCAACCAAGCCATTTAAGATGACTAGTGATGATTGAACTTCCACGTTAACGGTTTATGGCCAATTTGGCCAAAAGGACTAATTGACAAATGATGAAAAGATTTGAGATTAAATTGGTCAAATTTAAACGTTTATTATTGAATCAACGTTCGTACAATAAAATTAATTTTTTTTGGTAATTATCCATTCGTGTTTTCTTTATCCTGCTCCCTTCTTTCTATAGTTGAGACATGCTATCCTTTGCTAGTAATTATAGCCTAAGAAGTATCAATACTCTTCGAGAGCTTTAGTGTCGTGTTAGATATTTTGACATGTGTCAAATACTCTTAGACACTCGTCTCTCAAACACTCTTTGACACTTGGTTAATTGGTGTCAAAAAATTTGATAACTAGTCAACTCTCCCAATACTCTTTGACATGCAAGTTTGAAATTCAAACATGTGAATTTGGAATTCCGACATATAATTTCGAACATGCATAGGTCAATTTTAAAATTTTTAATAAATAAGGGACCAATATGTAAAATGTAAAAAAATAAAAAATAAGAAAATAATACTTTTCTCTCTTCCGACTTTCACTTCTCATGGCATATAATTCATCTCCCAGCTTGTTTTTTTTTTTTTTTTTTTATCTTTAATTTTTACATGCTCTAACACATGAGTCTAAAATATGGATTGTTTGTGTTTTTTCTCCAAGTTTTATGAATTATTTGAATGAAGTTGAATTTGTTAAATTGAAATAATGAATGATATTAACAAATAGTTTATTAATGTTTTTAATGTAAATTTATTCTAAAATTTTTATTATTATTTATTTATTTGTGAATTTGAATTAAATTAATTTGATTAAAATAATTCATAAAAATGATAATTTAATATATAACGTGTTTCGGGTATTGGAATTCTCTATATTTGAGAAATGACATGTTGGCAATCGTATTGTATTGTGTTACATATCAGTATCAATATTGTTTAGAATATAGTTGTGACAATGATAAGTGGGATCTTGTACATGGCATAATTCCGGTCTGTACCAATGTCGGACGCTAGCACTTAGTTCCTCTTCGCAACCCTAAAGTAGGCGTCCGTTACCAATAGGGCCATGAATAGCTGTGTCGACGTCAAGAACCTGTGCATTGTCCAAAAATAGACAAACAATACCTCTCTCTCTCTCTCTCTCTCTCTCTCTCGCTCTTATGTTTGCAACCCAAAACGGTAGAACTTAAGTCTATTTCTACTTCTGTAATCTGAATAGTGTTGTCATTTTGGAAAGAGTACATCTACTACTTTCAAAGGGAAGATCAAGGAAGCAATTCCCCATCTCAGAACATCAGGTGAAACGGCAAGACATCAATTCACCTATGAATCAAACAGAACTAAAATCCATGTTTACACTGCATGTCTTTCGTGGAAGTGGAAGGAAGCAAGTAAAACTCGAATCTTCAAGGGCTCCTTCAATAAAAATAAAAATAAAAATAAAAATTTTGGGTTTCAGGGGACTATGGTTGCAAGGCTGAAACTTTAAAGGAATTGACGGAAAAAGAAAAGAAAAAAAAGGAATCTTCAGATAACTCTCAATTCTATCTCGACATTCTTTTCCATCTTCACTTGCACCACCAGGACGTGTTTCCTAGGACTTACCCAGGCAAAATCTGTTTGCAACAGGAAAAACACAATATTGGTGATAACAGCAGAATCTTGAAGCAGCTCCAAAGAATTGCAATGACATTAAGCCAAAAGAGTCTGACAAATCAGAAGTGCATATCTCAGTTCACAATCGAGCAAAACCACCCGATAGCACCACCAGGACATGTTTCCTAGGACTTACCCAGGCAAAATCTGTTTGCAGCAGTAACACACAATGTTGATGATGACAGCAGTATGCCGAAATGGCTCCAAAGATTCACAATGACGTTAAGCCAAAAGAGTCTGAAATCAGAAGTGCATATCTCAATTCACAACAATCTGAGCAAACCCACCCAATAGCACCACCAGGACATGTTTCCTAGGACTTACCCAGGCAAAATCTGTTTGCAGCAGTAGACACATGATATTGGCGATAACAGCAGAATGCTGAAAGGGCTCCGAAGATTCACATTGACATTAAGCCAAAAGAGTCTAACAAATCAGAAGTGCATATCTCAGTTCTCAACAATCAGAGCAAAACCTGACAGCTAACATACAAAAAAATGTCCGAAAGAATCTCCTTTGCCCCCTCATTGGGTGCCCCCTCATTGGGTCAAAATCTCCAGTGTTGCCAGCTCAATCCTTCCTGTCATGCCTCGGGTTTCTTCTGCACGAGCTTTTCTATCAAATCGGCGGCTTCTTGGACTGTGGTTATGTTCTGAGAGCTTTCCTCCTCGACGCTGATCCCAAATTCTTCCTCCAAAGTCATCACTATCTCCACCTGCAGATTTAAGAATGCCATTTCATGGATTGTGTGATCAATCTAGATTAATCAAAATTGAACTTTAATGTACAAAATTTTAGATCCACTGACATATCTCTGAATTGAGATTTAAAAGCCTATTCAAGGTTCCTAGTTTCCCACTTCCTCAAAGAAATATTAACATCCATAATAATTAGTTCGAATTTGAGACATACTGTATCAAGGGAGTCAGCTCCTATGGCAGAAAACTTGGACTCTGGAGTGAGCTCAGCCTCCGCAGGAAGCGCCAGCTGTTTCCTCACTATTTCACACACTTTGTCAACAGTCTCAGGCTTCGCCTGCTGAACAAGTATACAAGGTTGGTATGGTCGAAATACAGTCACCAAGTACTATATTGGAGCCTCTCTCCTAGTAATTTTGACTAAGATAGTTCTCCTCTGCTACAACTCATCAAGTTAGGGAAAGATGTGTGAACAGACAATGCTATGTACTATACCGCACAAGAGACGCGGAACTGGGAACTCCTCAAAGAAGAGAAGCCATTCTTTCTCCACCCCAGAGAGACGACCTTCAAGCTTGAGGTCTGCAAAAAAATTAGTTGACATCTATGATCAAATTGAACAATAGCTACAAGTGGGATCTCAAGATATCCTTACAGCATTCCATATTTTGAAGGCGAATTCCAACCCAAAGCAAATTTTCCTGAGCCATTTTGAGACACACGTGCCCTTATGTGTTAATCACACCGCACATATACAACACTAGTTTGGATCATTATACAGAATATATGCGACCCCACTCTAAACCTTGGGGCCATAGCATAAATATAACTCACTGTCACTGAAAAACTAGTCAAGCAACACAGCCATGTCCCCAGCCAATGGGGGGCAGTTCTGGGGTTGCTTAGTGTAATTTTCAGTTAGCACATACAATAAGAATTCCGTGTAAAATTTCAACGTCTGCCTTCCCCGACCTTGCACGAATTTCCTTTTAATCTTGGCCTCGATAATCTAGTTTTTTGGTTATGCCTCACCATGACAACATCAAGTACAGTCCCAATTTCAAAGCGAACAAAACCAATGCTCACAGAAACAGAAAGGACATGACAACTACTGGTACATTTCCCCAGCCAGAGTCTGTAATCTCTCGTTTCCCTTTTGTGATAGTACTAATTCTGTGGACGTTGCCCATTAACAAGAAGAGAAAACACAAGACAGAGCACGCGTGTGGGTTCTCAACAGAAACTCCGATCAAACCTATCCAGGTTCACACCCCGTCACCAGAACAACGAATTAAAAGCCTCTGACATGGTCGGCATGACATGAGAACGAGACAAACGCAATGTCTCCCCCGTCCCGTTCCCAGCTGCGCCGGATGCGGCCAAGATACACACAGTGCCCCTGATTCACACCTCCGAGCAGAATCCCGAAGGAACAAAAGGGAAGGGACCTGGAGAAACTCACCTCGTTGCTCTTCAGCGACGGCTTCGAGAGAGCTCTGAAGGTGACGGAAGCGGCAGAAACGCTAGCCATTGAAGAAGAAGAAGAAGAAGAAAGAAGAAGATGAAGAGGCTACGAACTACGAAGTATGCTGGCGGTGAAGACGAAGAAGATAAACCGCGAGACGTTCGAGTATTTATACGGTGGAGCGCGCGCTCATTTGAGCCGTCGGATCGGGTTTCTGGAACGATGTTGGCGGCTGGATGGACGATGCGGGGAGGAGTTGTCGGTCCCGCTTGGCTGGGATTGGGGGGATCTGGCACGAGTGGCTGGCGTGCGTCGTGTTGCCACTTGCTTTTGCTGACTTGACAATCACTCTGTTTCTCTCGTCTGCCACCCTGGAGGCCTAGGAAAATTACAGACAGAAAACGCTTTATAAATTTTGAGGGTAACGCACGTTTGTCTCTATATTTTTAATTGTTAGATGTTAGTATCTGAAATTTACCGGATTTATTTATAATTTCATCTTTTTTTAATAGAAATATCTCTTCTACCAAAGACAAAAATATTCTTGATCTGATTTATTTGTGCGACATGACATAACATGTAATTACAGATTTATGCCATAGATAATGTTGTGTTTTACTCAATTGACTCACTTAATTTGTGTAAACTCGAATCAACACATTTAGCTAACGAGTCAACATGTAATTTATTTTAACATAATACTGTTAAACACGTTTTAACCAATTTAGATTCATATTTAAAGACTTTGTATACTTTATGCAAATAACATCCGTGTTGAGAAGCACAAAACATAAAACAAAAGCATATTTAGGGATACAAAAGCTTAGAATATTAATAAAGGCTAATTCATTGATGCAATTTAGATGTAACGTGAAGTGAAATTATCCATATTCATGTTAAATTCCCATTTCGACAAGACATGATTAACACAACACGATTCGAATTGCTAGTCCTACTTTTACTATTGTTTTCTTTAAAAATAACGAGAAAATAAAGACAATTGAGAAAATTAAGTAAACAATAATACCAATAACAGAAAAAAAAAACATAATTAACAGTATTAAAAAGGAAAATTACACAAATAGTCCCTATATTTTTACTCAATGTCGATTTTTCGTCACGAACTTTCGATCGGCTCAATTTAGTCCCGAACTATTGATAAAATGTCCGATCTAGTCCCTAAACTTTCGAATGGCTCAATTTGGTCCCTAAACTATTAATAAAATGTCCGATCTAGTCCCGAACTTTCGATCGGCTCAAGTTGGTCCCGAACTATGATGAAATGTCCGATCTAGTCCTTCGTTACTATTTTTCTTTTTTTTTTTCCTTTTTTTTTTTTTTTTTTTTCCCTTTTTTTCCTTTTCTTCCTTTTTTTTTTGCTTTCCCTCCGCCGGAGCCGGCGGAGGGCCGGCATCCGGCGAGGAGCCCCTCGCCGGATCGGCCGAGGGCCCTCGCCGGCGTCCCCCGCAAGCGGCGAAGGCGAGTCCTCGCCGATCTTGCGAGGAGCTCCCTCACGACGGGCGAAGGGCCGTCCTCGCCGGCGTCTGCGAGGGAGAGCCCTCGCCGGTGTCGGGCGAGGGCGAGGGGCTCTCCCTCGCAGATCTGGCGAGGGGCCGTCCTCGCCGGCGTCTGCGAGGGAGAGCCCTTCGCCGGCGTCGGGCGAGGGCGAGGGCGAGGGGCTCTCCCTCGCAGATCTGGCGAGGGGCCGTCCTCGCCGGCGTCTGCGAGGGAGAGCCCTTCGCCGGCGTCGGGCGAGGGCGAGGGCGAGGGGCTCCCTCGCCGAACGCCGGCCCTCCGCCGGCTCCGGCGGAGGGAAAGCGAAAAAAAAAAAAAGGGAAAAAAAGGAAAAAAAAGGGAAAAAAAAGAGGAAAAAAGGGGAAAAAAAAGAAAAATAGTAACGAAGGACTATATTGGACATTTCATCATAGTTCGTGGGTTAACTTGAGCCGATCGAAAGTTCGGGACTAGATCGGACATTTTATTAATAGTTCGGACCAAATTGAGCCATTCGAAAGTTCAAGGACTAGATCGGACATTTTATCAATAGTTCAGGGACCAAATTGAGCCAATCGAAAGTTCAGGGACGAAATTGGACATTGAGTGAAAATATAGGGACTATTTGTGTAATTTTCCCTATTAAAAAATGGATTTTGTTATAAGTCGACAATAACATTAATAAAACTAATAAGATATTTTATGAAAAAAGAAGTATACTTAAAGCAAAAATGAAAATGGCATAATAACATTAGGGGGCGGTGCTTTTTTTCACTCCCTATATAACTAAATCTACCCAATTATCATCAAAAAGACAAAATTGTCCTATCTCATTCAATTGCATTTTAAATTTGTAGTCCTGATTTTTTTTTTCTTTTCTTTTAGTTTTTCTATATATGTAGGATTCACTTATCATAATTAAGAACTTCATATGTTTAGTTTTTATTTATTGTAAATTTTCCATGTATATTAAAGGCATCGTGTTTTTTTTTTCTTGTTAAAATTACTTCCATGAAAATTTGTTTTGTCAAAAAGAGAAATTTCCAAAAAATCTAGTTCTTTTCCTTGTTTTGATTATATTTATTGATAAATTGTTAAATGGATGACATTTCATTAAATAAAACATTATGTAAAGTAAGATTTTTTTTTTTTTTGGAAATGCAAGTGAAATATCATTATATTGGATTGACAAAAATTAATATCATCTAGGGTTAATACCCCGAAAAGCCTCAAATTGATGTTCTTATAACATATTTACCCTAAATTAATTTTTTGATCATCAAAAACCCCAAACTAGTGTACCCATAACAAATTTATCCAAAATTTTTTTTTTTTACCATAAAAAACCTAAATCAATACATTGTGATAAATTTACCAAAAATTAATTTTTTACTATAAAAACCCCAAATTGATATACCCTGTAAGCATTTGTTAAATATAAAGGTTAATTTTACTGACCTAGATGACATAGTATGGTGACATGGTAAGTCCACGTTGAAATCCACTTGGTAAATATCACGAAAAATAAAAAATCGGTACACTCGTGACAAATTTAATGGTATTTCTGTGATTAGTTTAAGGTATATATGTGACAAATTTGAGATTTTTCGTGGCATTAACCTTATGGATTTTCATGTGGATTTGCCACATCATCATAACATATCAACATGTGTCACTCACATTAGCAAATTTAACAGTAAAATTTGATGGAAGTGAATAGAAGGTAAATTTGTCACAAGTGCATAAGTTTAGGGTTTAAAATTAATTTGAGGTAAATTTGTCATAGGTGTATTGGTTTATGATTTTTGATGGTCAAAAAATTAGTTTGGAATAAATTTGTTACATGTATACCAATGTGAGGTTTTTGGTGGTCAAAAAATTAAATTAGTGTAAATTTATCACATGTGTACTAGTGGTTTTTAAGGGATTAACCCTATCATCTATGAATAGTTAAAAAAAAAAAAACCAAAGAACCTTAGTGTGCATAATGTTTTAAGTGCATTCCTATATATTCCTTTAATGTTTTATAAAACTATCTTGGCAGCATAATGAGGAAAAAAGATAAATCCTTTAATATGGTAAATAAAAGAGTTAATACCCTGAAAAATCCCAAGCTAGTACACATATGATAAATTTACCAAAAATTAATTTTTTGATCATCAGCAATACCAAGCTGATACACTTGTGATAATTTTATCCCAAACTAATTTTTTGACCGTTAAAAATCCCGAACTAGTACACTTGTGATAAATTTACGTTAAACTAATTTTTTGACCACCAAAAACCCCAAATTGGTAGTCTTATAACAAATTTACTCTCTATTAATTTCTATCATATTTTATTGTTAAATTTGCTAACGTGGATATTATTGTGACATGGCAAGTCCATGTGAAAATCCATAGGGTTAATGTCATGGAAAATTTCAAATTTTTCATAGTTGTACTTGAAATTTATCACATGAGTATCATTAAATTTGTCATAAGTGTACTATTTGAGATTTTTCATGATATTTATCCTATAAACTTCCACGTGGACTTGCCATGTCACCATATGTCATCTAGGTTAACAAATTTTACCTTTAAATTTGACAGAAATTAACGAGGGATAAATTTGCTGCAAGTGTACTGGTTTGAGGATTTTTGTGGTAAAAAAATTAGTTTGGGATAAATTTATTATAGATGTATCAATTTGTAATTTTTGATGATAAAAAATTTAGTTTGAGCTAAATTTGTCAAGGGCATATAAGATTTTCTGGTGGTCAAAAAATTAGTTTGTGGTAAATCTATCATAAATATATTAGTTTGGAGTTTTTCAGAATATTAACTCTAAATAAAAAGACTCGATATATATTGCAGACTAATGAAATTAATAAAAAAATTCACTAACAAAGGGAGCTTTTGAGATAAATGGGATAAAAAATAAATAAGTTGAACCCTTTATACTATATCAAACTGTGTCAGTTTTTTTTTTAATGTTTTTTTTTTACTACTAGCAAAATGATTTTACTTGAAGTATGTAAGACATTATAAGAATATCTGAGAATGCAATGTTCTTTAACATGCTAAATATAAAATATGTGAAATGCTTAATTATGGAAACTATCATAAATAATAAAAAGAATGAGTTGAGCCATCACTTTAAATTGTAATTGTAAGAAGAAGGGCAAGTTTATCTTTTTCATGTAAATCGGGGTGGATATAGTAATTTTTAGGGTGGAAATAGCGCTATCCCAACAAAAAGGTCAAAAAAAAAAATAAATTGAATGCTAATTATTTGTTTTCATATGGTTGATTCAACACACAAATTGATTGATCACTAAAAAGTATTTAAGAAAAACAACTTTAGATTTCGGTTAATCATTTGCTTTTATTGATTGAGGACATAATTTCTTTCAAAAAATTATAAAATATTTTTTTTATAATAAATCATTATTTACATTACATATGTAATTAATGAGTAACCGATTTTTGCCGTTTGAGCTTTTAGTTAGTGAGGCCTTTTCCCTTTTATTAAATATGTGTTTATTCTATTTCTTGAAATATCTTATTGATTATTGTGGAGTGGTTATATTTATCAAAATTTTACAAATTTTAATTGTTTAAGGATCTGTTTGTTTCACTAAAAATTAAAATTTTTAATATTTTCTTATAAATAATCATCTCTCTCTCAAATCCGACCATCTCTCTCAACTTGATGTTGTCGTCATGTTGTAGTCACCCATTGGGATGGGATTGAGCTAGAGCTTGTGCGATGTTACTGGCTCGTGGATGTAGGTGGATTTGAGTCTAAGTGGTGATATATCGTTGCTTTGTGGACGAGAATCTATGGAGTCATGCCATTATTGGTAATAAAGAATAGACTTTGCAAGCGATGAATATTGTCACACCCCGATTCTTATAGAAAAAGGGGGAATTATAGAGCCGTCTTTCCACCTCAAACACAACTAATATCCCATTGTCAATACATATCCATTTTTCTATTGAACAAGGTCCGAGTTCACTTATGTTCTTAGTTCTAAAATCCGCTACACCCAATATATTCTTGTGCGCAATCAATTCAAATACATTGGTCTTAGTGATTCCAAACTTGAAGGGATTTCTATTTAACACGTGCAAGAATTCAATTAGAGTGACCTAGGACCAGTCAAACAAGAAAAATAAGGTGAAAGGGATGCGATTGAGAAACCATGTAAATCCGGACTCTGGATCTTTGGATAGACAATAAAAAGTTAAGATCCATCAAATTGTAATTTCTTTGCACGAGCAACGTTGAAAGATTTGTGTAATTTGATGGTGCCGATAAATTGCATAAGTCATTATCCATCGAGAAATTCAAGTTGTAGATGCTCATTGTAGATGCTCATTCTTATTCTTCTTCCGTGGGGCCTCCTTTATCCCCTTGCACGCAATTGTCAAGAACTTATTTTAGGGCTTGTGATGAATCTCCTCATCGTACTCCTTTTAAACAAAGATACATTAATTATATCATATAATAGTTGTGTCCTTTATCTTGAGCATCTCCAAACTCATCAATATTGTGGAGGAATCCCTCTCCTTCTAACATTCCATCAAATAATTCACAAGTACGTCATAGTTTTTGGGGACAATGCTCTATAAAGAAAGCACACCTTTTTGACCTCCCTTCTAAATCCTCTTCATAATTGGAAAATATCGTGGCGATCCATTCAATCCGATTCTTAAAATTCATAATCCCAACACTATTTTTTGAAAATAGGATCACATTTTTTAAAATATTGGGTCAATGGCTTCTCGTAGGTACAAAAATCGAGTCAATGACATATTAGATGGAAAAGTTATGCTCGTCAAAGTTTCATCAAATTTGGATGCAAAAATACATAAATATCGATTTCAAAATTTTTCTGAATTAGATGATGTGAAATACTTAATCTAGCTTTTCAATTATCTAAATTTACTTATGTTCAGTTAGCAAACTAGAAGATGTAATTACCTGGTTGAATGGCTTGTGCTTTTTATAGTAGTTGTAAGCAATTTAGTAATATGATTAGCTAATATGACTTGGTTTTGAGAATAATTTTTGTTAGCAAATATCCTAGAGTGCTGACAGCTAGAACGCCAGGGTACTGGTTAACTAATAAATAGAAATAACATTTTTTCAAAATATTATGAGAATGAAAGAAATAGGTGTTTTTATAACTTAACTTATTTCAATTGGTAAATTTTAAATTTCCAAAACACATTTAATAAGGCTGGACAAATGCTAAAGAGATACTTTTTAACATTTTCCTTTGAAATTTTATCCACCAATTAAATCGCTCTCAAGAGCTTTCCTATTAGACTAGAGAGGTTGCCGAAGATGAGCGATTAGTTGTACGATTGTGGCTAACTTCCAAAGTCGCAATTGCAATTTATGGATGTTGCTAACTATCAAAGGGGCAGTTGTGATTTGTTTCTACGTACGAGACGGCCCAAGTGAACAACTACAGTGAGGAGGTTGAGAAAGGGTGGAGAGAGATTTGTGTTTGAGCATATGTGCGTCCCTTGCGCAATTTATCTAGAAGTGTGCAATATTTTGCAAAGGTCAAACTGAATATCATGTGGTAGAATTTTGATCTTTTAGAGAGTAAATTATCATCTAATTTTTTATATATCATCTAATTTCGAGGAATTTCCATGTCTCAGGATGATAATTTTCCTTAAAGTTCACATCTCTCTCCAATGAAATACTAAAGACGCTAGAAGATGTCTCGAAACCTTAAAATCACTGGAAAACTTGCGATTTTATCTAAGAGTAATACAATAAAAATTTAAAACCAATACACCTATATCACATTTATCATAAATTCATTTTTATATCATAAAACTCTGTAACTAGTACACATATGCCATATTTATTCCAAATTGGTGTACTCTCCTTACATGGGAAAAGTACCAAACAAATCTTAAATCTTTTATATTGGTACCAATCAAAGCCTAAACTTTTCAATTGGACCAATTAATCCTAAACCTTTTGACATTGGTACTAATTTAGTCCATCCGGCTAATTTAAGCCAGAAATTGCTAACATGGCTGCCGGCAGTCTTATGTGGCGCCATGTGAACAAATTTTATGATTTTTTTTATATTTTTCAAAATTTTTAAATTATTATTTTTTTCCTTTTTCTTTTCTCCTTACCCCTTGGCTGGCGAGATCACTAGCCACAGGCTAGTTGGGGCAAGGGCTGCCGATGCCCCTCGCTTGTGGCGCCCTCACTAGCCACAAGCGAGGGCGTCGATCCTCGCCCAGATCCAGGTGAGGGTCGAAACTCTCGCTTGTTGGTTGGTGAGGGCCTTTGTGTCCTTGTCAGCCACAGGCGAAGGTGCGAAGACCCACACTTGTGGTAAGTGAGGCTGTTGTGGCCCTCGCCTAGATCTAGGCAAGGGCCCGATGCCGTTGCTAGTGGCGAGCAAGGGTGTCGTGCCCTCGCCTGGATCTAGGTGGGGGCCGATGCCCTCACTTGTGGTCGGCGAGGGCGCGGTGGCCCTTGCTAGTGGTTGGTGAGGGCACGGGCACCCTCACCCTGACAAGCTTGTGGTCGGCGATGGTCGACTGGTGACCTCGCCGGCCAAGGGGTAAGGAGAAAGGAAAAAGAAAAAAAAAGAAAAGAGAAAAAAAAGGAAACAAAAATGAAAAAAATAATTTAAAAAATCTGAAAAAATATAAAAAAATTATAAAGTTTGTCCGTGTGGCACCACATAAGACTGGCGGCGGCCATGTCAACAATTTCAAGTTTAAATTAGCCATATGGACTGAATTTGTACTAATGTCAAAGGGTTTATGACTAAATTGGTTCAATTGAAAAGTTTAGGATTGAATTTGTACCAATATAAAATGTTTAGGACTTTTTTTTGTACTTTTCCCCTCCCTACATTTATCTCAAACAAATTTTTATATCACGCAATATCTTAAATTGGTACACTTGTGCTACATTCACTCAAAAAAGTTCCAAGGTTGAGATTTTTGTGATAGAAAAATTAATTTGGGGTAAATGTAACATAGGTGCACTAGTTTCGGGTTTTTTTTTATACTAATGTGGATAAATATGTCATGGGTATAACAGTGTGAGATTTTGGATGGCAGTAGGCCTATTGTATTTTTAAACCCAATCTAGATCTATCCTACTTCTCAGCTGAATTACTTATTCTGGATTTTTAACCCTGTTTGTCCCATCTGGGGACACCGGATAGTAGGAATTCTATTTGCATCATGCCTCTTATCCGGGTGTTAAATACGGCCTAAGGAATTCGAACGATAGAAATTACCAGTTGAGCAAAGCTTCAAGTCCAATTCGATGACAATCCCATGTACTCTTAATAGCAGTGCAGCGCTTGAATTTGTGTGTGATTGCCCAACTTCAGGGTATGTAGGAAGCCTTATCCCAGATTGCCCAACCTAAAGATAAAACCAAACTTAGGCACGCCGTTGCAAGAGCCAGATGAGCCTATTCAACTCAACTCGTTGCCCCAGTTCCTAACGGAAACTAGGGCAATTGCAAAAGTATCGAGTTGGCCCTTTGAAGAAGCGGTAACATGTAAAATTACCAAATCACGACGTCATGACGTCATTTGATTCAATCAAGATTACATGAATAACAACGGTCAACTTAACATTTAAGCACAAGAGCAGAATCAATCATTAAGTTTTTGTTTTAAGATGAGTGTAAATAGTTATCTTACGTAGCATTAATTTAATTATCATTAAGTTAGTTTTGAGAAGACGTTTCTTGATAATTAAGACCTTCCCTAGAGACAACCCAATTTCCAAGAAATTAACAAAAGAGCCTCGTGTTTACATAGGTAGTCATGTTATGAACTTTCTTAAAGTACGAGTTTTTTTCTCTTGGTATCCCCTTTCAAATTCTATGATTTACTCGATTTGACCCAGGAAGGAAGACCAAGAATGGTATGAGTCTGGGCGAGAAGTGTCTCGGAATACTTGTTAAGGATTTTTTGTTTGGAATAATTCAATTTTCAAACCATTAATCGTGCATAAAGTGCGAGAGGACAATCGATGCCCTTGAGCAAATTGAGAAATCAGAATGAGAAGAGAATGCAATACTCGTTATTTTGGTTGATCTTCCAAGGACCAAAACCATCAAGAAGCGACCCACGCAACGTTCCAACTTCCAAGTATCCTGGGATAACCTTCACACGACAAAGAAAAAATGCCACGTGCGGTTGTAATTGAATTGTAACCCAAGAGACACCTCAAAGTAATCCTAAATAATTAGAACTTTTCCGTTGATTAAACAAAATCATCCCGAGTCATGGATTAATTCATCAATATTTTGAGTTAGGAAAGATACGGCACAAACCTCGATGAATGATAATATGAAATTTGAATCGTTTGTGTTCGGAATGTGATTTTCTTTTCACCTTACGGGGCCTTAAAATTCGAAAAGAATAGTCTTGTGAACATGACATATAGTGCGACACGTGTATATTGGAGGGGTTAAATTGAATTCATCTCAAATCAAATTGCCAATTAGATGAGTGGCTAAAGGAGAAAACTGTATAATTGATGAACCCCTTTTTGTTTTCCCACGATCTGAATTGACTAATTACGTGGCAAAAAGATTCATTTGCGCGACTTGTTCCTCTCTTAAGTAATCTGCGTGCCATCGAAACCGATCGAGAACTTTCAATTTTTGTACTTTTCACCAACGTGTAGCGAAATTCTCAATAGTGAAGGACAACGACTTATCACAAATTCAAATTTGGCCACGTCTTGATCAATTACTTGACACAATCACCTTCGTGTCCCCTTATTATTATTATTTTTTTTTTTTTTTTGGTCGAAATAAGAGTGACTATTACTTAATTAAGTGAAGTCTTACAAACCACAGAATGGGAAAGGTCTGCACATAATATGTTCCATAGGGGAAGGGGGGGGGAGGACACCCAATTACGTGGGAGGGTGTTTTGTCGGTGGTGTCTAGCAATCCAGTCCGCTGCTGCATTGGTGTCTCGTGGACTATAAATTACGGTGAAGTCCTTGTTCTGCTGTAGCCCATTCATACACCTGTGGACGATTTCTTTAAGATCCCATGTGTAGGCGGCCCGGCCCATAACCTGTTTCTACCGCAGCAAAACAGTCGCTTTCTATTAAGTGGCTTCCAGTTCGACTTCGGCGATCCCTCACGTGTTTCTCCGTGAGTTCGTGCGAGAAAAAGAGATCCCGTGAGAGAGTGCTTGAGTTTCCGCTTCGGCTGCCGAGGAAACCCTAGCCGTTGCCGCGAAGCCGTCGAGAACCCTACTGCTGCGTCTCGTGCGATACCGGCGACGGAGCGAGGAAATCGCCGGGTCTCCACGACGCATCGACATTCAACTTCAGGTTTTGCCCGTCCGGAGGCCTCCAGTGAACAGGTGAGTGTTGATTTTGGGTTCGCTCGTTTTTGTTCGATCTACCCGTTCTGAGCGTGTACTGTTGTTCCTTTGCTATTGACAGTAGATCTGCCGGTTGGGGTTCTTTTGCTCGGAAGATCCGGTTGTTTCTCGCCTTCCAGATGTTCCACGAGAATCAAGCTAATGAGTTCCGAGCGGGTAAGTTCGATCTCTTCGGAAGGCTGTTAGAATCCACGATCCGTACGATTGATGTTGTTATTTGGCCCGATTTGCTCAAAGAGTGGGTCTTGCCATACTCGCTTCGTCCACTTGCATAAAAACAGCAAGTGCTCTGTTGTTTCCATACTCGAACTACATACCGGGCACCATGGGTCGCTTACAAGTTTTCTTCTATATAGATTTTCCTTCGTCGGGAGGGCGTTTTGGCGAGGCTCCGGATGAAATAGCGAACTTTGGGAGGCACATCAAGACTCCAAATTTGTGTCCACAAGGTGCGCGGTGGTTGAAAAGAACATGATGGCCGGTTCGATCTATGTTGCTTTTTCTTTTTCGGCTTCATTATATCCACTCTTAACAGAATATTGTCCAGACCCATTGCCCTGTCCATATTAACTTATCTTGCGTTGGTTCTTTGGGGTAGGGGAATTGCTTCAATTTCATTTGCAACTCTTTCTTCATAGTGGTTGTGAATCAATTGTCTATTCCATTCTCTCGGATATCTTTGGATTGATCAATTCAGCTACAAGTTTAGGCTCTGTCTTGTTTGCCGTTCCCCTATTGCGCCTTGTGATAGCCACTGTCTTCTCTTATGCGAATTGATTGCCCATCCCCTCGACCATTTAACCTTGTTTTTGATAGTATCTCTCGCAAGCAATAAGCTACGCCGGCCCAGGATGGTCGAGTTCCTTTGGACGCGTTCGAGAAATCTCCATGAGGGAAATAAATCCCTTTAATCATTCGACTCCATAGAGCTGAAGGAGAGGAAACAAGACGCCGGAGCTGTTTGCCTAGCATGGCTCGGTTGAAGGTAATCAAATCCTTGAAGCCCATGCCTCCTGCATCTTTTCGACTTTTTAATATTTCCCAGTTTTTCCAATGCAGGCCTCTTTTCGCATCTCCGTTCTGCCACCAAAATGATGCAATCCGTTGTTCTATAGCTCGGCAAATTGAAACAGGCAGCTGAAATATGGACATGGCATAGGTGGGTAGGGATTGCACCACGCTTTTTATTAGCACTTCCTTGCCGGCCTTTGTAAGCATTTTTTCTTTCCATCCCGCTAACTTGGAGTTCACTCTATCCAGGATCCACGAGAACATCGATTTTTTGGATTGTCCCCACTCGTAGGTATGCCCAAGTATTTTCCTGTTTTTTTAAGTATAGGGACTCGCAATTGAGTGGCCGATTGTGTTGTAAAATTTCTGGGCGTGGCCACTAAAATAAACCCCGATTTATTCAAGTTAAGCGATTGTCCCGTTGCATAGCGTATTGTGTTAATATGAGGGCAAGGTTCTGGCATTCTGTAATAGTCCCATCTAGGAAACATATAACATCATCGGCAAACATCAAGTGTGAAAGCTGAGGGCAATGATTATTTACCTGTATGCCTTTAAGTGTGCCGTCTGCTAATGCTTTCTTTAATAACCAGGTTAAGGCATTGGATATCAGGATGAAGATATAGGGTGAGAGGGGATCGCCTTGTCTGAGGCCTCGCGATGGATGGAAGAACGATGTAGATTCACCGTTTATCTTCAAACTGAAGGTAACTGTTGTTATGCATTGCATAATTAGGAAGACCCATTTTGCATTGAATCCCATATGCAACATTAGATCCCTCACGAAATCCCATTCGATGCGATCATATGCTTTCTGCATATCAAGCTTTACAATAGCCTGATGTTTTTTCTTCCTTTTGGTGGTTCGCAGCTGATGCAGAGTTTCCTGAACAATGAAGATGTTGTCCTGAATTTGCCTCCCCGAGACGAAGGCTCCCTGCTCTGGTTCAATGATAAGTGGCAACCATTTTTTGAGTCTGTTTGCTAATATTTTAGAAATAATTTTGTAGCTGAAGTTACACAGACTGATTGGTCTGTATTGACTAATTGTCTCAGGGCCTTTGACTTTCGGGATCAAAACAATATGTGTCTGGTTTAACCTGTGATCAAGCACCCCTGTTTGAAAGAACTCCAATACTAGTTGCTGCAGGTCCGTTTTAATAGTTGCCCATGATTTTTGATAGAAAGCTCCATTGAAGCCGTCTGGCCCTGGAGCCCTGAGAGCTCCCAATTGAAACACAGCTTCCTTGATTTCTTCCAATAGAGGTATTGCCACCAGATCTGCATTCATACTCTCTGTAATTGGTGATGGACATTGTTCTATAATCGGTTGGTAGTGACGTTGTCCCTCTGAACTATACAGGTTTTCATAGAACGCTTTAATATGTTGTTTTATCATTGCCGGTTCTCTACACCACCGATTTTCCTCTAATTGCAACATTGTAATATGATTTTGATGTCGCCTTTGGATTGTCGTTGCATGAAAAAAGCTGGTGTTTTGATCTCCCCAATGTAGCCATTTGATACGTGACCTCATCCCCCGAAATTGTTCTTCCCTGTCTTCTCAATCGCTATTTGGCTAATAAGTTGCTGCACTTTCTGTCTATTTGTGTGCTGAGCTTTTTGATTAGTGATAGCTTGTAAAGCTTGGTTAAGCTCTTTGATCTGAGAATAAGCATTGCCAAACTTCTCTTTACTCCACTTCGTTAATTCTTTCGATATTCTCCCTAATTTTTCTGCAAATATGTCTTTGTGGAGTTGATGTATCTTCCCAGACTCGTTTAATGACTTCCTGATATTCTGCATGATCCATCCAGAAGGTCTCCAGTTTGAACTGTTTTTTTCTTTTGTGTTGTGTAGGATACAGGCGAAGGACGAGGGGACTGTGATCTGATCCTATAGCCGGGAGCGCCTGGACCTCTGCTTCATGAAAGGTAACCCTCCATTCCAAATTACAGAGTACTCGATCGAGTCTCTTTTTTACCAGCTCATCTCCCTCCCTGTTATTAGCCCAAGTGAAAGCGCATCCGTGGCTTTCTACATCCATCAGGGATAAGTCATTGATCATAGTTCTGAACGCTACAATTCTTCCGTTGTCCGCCTCCTTTTTCCCAATTTTCTCCCATATATATAGAATCTCATTGAAGTCTCCCATGCAGATCCAGGGAATGGAGCCTGCAGGTTTGAGGATTCCCAACTGTTTCCATAATTCCATCCTCTCGCCAAAGTCTGTAGATGCATGGAGAAAGGTAATCTGCATTATCTTTTTAGTTTCAGGATCTGTGCAATGTACATCAATGAAGTTCTGTGAGCTTTTTTGCACCTTTAAACATAGTTCCTCATGCCACATAACTGCCAATCCCCCAGCTGTTCCTTGCGGAGCCACAAGATAAAGTTGATTGAACTGAAGCTTTTTGCAAATCTTTTCCACCCTGGTTGTTTTATTTTTCGTTTCCATAAGAAAAACTAAGTTGGGCCTTTCACGAGCATTAATAGCTCTTAACTCCTGGATTGTCAGGGGGTTGCCCAGCCCCTGACAATTCCAACTCACAATTTTCATGGCTTTTGTGGTGGCTTATTAGGGCTAGCCACCAAAGCCCAAGCATGTCCTTCCCGGATCGATTCAGGGGTCTCCAAAAGGTTCACATCATCCGGGATGAGGGATGATATCTCGGCATGCATTTCTGTTTTTTAGCCTTTTGAACTTTCATTGTCTTCTTGCTGCCTTTGCCAATCTTTAATACCGCTGGATTTTGGTTTTCAATGCTCATTATCTGTTTTCCACGGTCTCCATTTTCTGCTTCATTAGTGGCTTTTTTCGGGTTGTTTATTTGTTCTCATTTTGCTTTCGATCTTTTTTGTTGCAGACGACGAGTTGCATATCAGTTGGCATCTCTTGCTCAGTGTAATTCTTCTCCCTCGGTTCTGTTGGTGTTTCAGGTATAGTATCTGCCACTACCAGCTCCTCTATTTTCCCATAGAAAGCCTCCCAATAAGGGCTGTGGTCGCTGGTTTCGGCCTTCAACCATGGTCCATATGATCCTTTTTTATTCAATGCCCAGGGTGATGTTGCATATGGAATCTCAAGACAGTCTGTGGCATAGTGCCCAATCCTTCCGCAAGAGAAGCAGTAGTGTGGTAACCGCTCGTATTTGAACTCCACCCAGAGATATTTGTTGCCTATGTCCAGAACTGCTCCCGCTTTCAACGGTAATGTTAAGTCAATCTCAACTCTTACTCTACCTCCTTTGTTCTGAGCATGATTTATTGAGTCGAGTTGAATTTCAATAACCTTTCCCAACCTTTTTCCCAGGTCATTGAATACTTTCTCTATTCTCCAACGGGGGGACTCCTCCAATGCGAATCCGAGAAGGCAGCCTTTGAGAATTCATAGCAATGCTCCGGGATTTCCGGATGACACCGCTGTAACACCGGCAAATTGGTTGAGTATGACCAAGGTGAGTTCCTCGGTATTATTCGCTGTTTTTCCTCCTCCGTAGGGAATATGAAAGTAAAGAACCCCGGTTCCTTCGCGAACATATGACCCCTTCGCCTTCCATGCTTTAGTCATTGTAGTTATAAATGCCGGATAATTTACATTTGGTTTGGAGAATAGCTTTCCGAATGTGGTGCGCCTACATTCCTCCTTTTTCGTTGAGGAATTTCATCGATACCTCAACTACATCTTCCTCCGACCACATATGCCCTAGACTTTTACATAGTGCTGCCATCCGCATTTCATTCTCTTCTTTGCTCTCCATATTCGTGAGCTAATAGTCTCTTTTATGATTTTCAGGTATGCATCTTTATCGAAAATATCCGACTACTAATCAACTCGGTTCTTGTTTCTCGCCTCTCCAAATGCGTCTCACGGGCAAAGAAAGACAGAGAGAACTCACTTTTTTGTGGCGATTTTGCTTAGATCCGTGCGAGTCTTGCGGATCTTCCCTACTCCTGAAGGATTTGCCACTCCATTCCTCCTTTTCGAAGGGTTCTCGAGACTCCAGTTTCTTCATGTATAGTTTTTTTTTTTTTTTCTTTCTTTCTTTCTCGGATTATGGGGAGAAAGATTTCAAGGGAAAGGTCAATAAACGCAAGCAAAACTCAGGGGCTGCTAGATTAGGGTTTTGAGGGGAATGGGAAGACGCTACCATGGGGTAGAGAGAGAGCTCGCAGATGCGAGAGGATTTTGTCTTCTGGTGATTGCTGGTTGAGTTCGTGTCCCCTTATTGGGTGACGACTTTTCTTTTAGAGATTTAGTCAAGGTCGATTCAATCGAACGGGTGAGAAAGAGCAACCTACAGATCCAAGTCTAGACAACGCATATCACTCGTGATAAGTTCAAGCAATCATAATAAAAAAAAGAAATAAAAAATCAGAACAAGGGGAGCTCTAACGTAAAAGAAGCTTAAAAACATGCTAATATCAAAACGTACCAAAGTTATCAAAGTTATCGGTAGAATTTGTAAAACTCGTTGTATAAGACTGATCCCGCCTCTTCGTTCAACTTCGAATAGTTGTGGAATTCTTTTTCCCGACTCTCTCAGCAAATAATCTTTGACACAAGTATAGATTTTTGCTTCTATTTTACGTGTTAAACAATCTACAACCGCTAATTCTAAGTACCGCTAAGTTAAGCTACATACCACACGATCTAAATACCACTTCATGTATTTTTCAGTCACTTATTATACTATGATACAGAATGTTCAATCAAGGACAATAAAATCTAGGAGAGAGAGAGAGAGAGAGAGCCATCTTCACATTCTTGATTCTCAGCTTCTTCATCATCTCCTACATCTCTTGTAGTTTCTTCTCGCAATTACTTGTTGGCATTAGTACTTGCTTCTTCAAGTTCTCTCTTGACTTGGTCTTCTTTGTGGATGCGACAGGGGCCATTAAATTATATTACTCAATGATATAGACGGTTTCTAGTTCTTCTCGTTCCTTTACTATAGTAGTAGCTTAGAATTCTCATTCTTCTTTGTTTTCAGTCTCCTCATTGATAAAAGTTGCAGCGTTTCCTTCCTCTCACCTGAACTAACAAACTCTAGCAATATGTCCTACATTGCCACAAGTGCAGTAGCATCCTATGCTACGCCTTTTGTTGCTCTCATCTTCATCGTTATCCTCATTGCAATATCAACGAGCTCTCCCATAGTGAGCGCTTCACCATTCCTGTCGCCACTTCCATTTTCCACAAGTATTTGTTTTCTTTTTTTTTTTTTGGTAAAGGTAAGAATATATTAAAGGAGAGTTAGCTATACAAAAACGGCACCAAAAGCTTTCACTCATAGTGCAAAAGTAGAATGAGTGGAAAGGGAGCCAGGAAAAAAGAACCAAAGCAAACACAAGAACACCAGCCAAGACAACCGGCAATCACAGCGTAGCAAACGCCAAAGATCAAAGAAGATCAACTTAGTAACGGCAACCATAGCACCATTCATAAGTTCGGAATGACCCGCCATCAATCCATATGCTCAGCAGGGCCACTGACGAAGACAGAGGGGTCAAATCCCCATCCTCGTTGGAGCCTTCTATTCCTAGGGTTGTCCGGTATTCTACTGAAGGTGAGGGCTTTGTCTTTCACAACTTTGATGAGATGATTCTTCAAAGCTGCAACCTCAAGGGCTTCACCACGGAAGATGATGCTGTTCCTTTTCTTCCAGATAAGATGACATAAGGCCCCAAAAGAAAAACAGGCGATAGAGTGAAAGAAGTCATTACCCGACAGGAAATTCAATGCCCAGAGGAGATTTTCCGCCCAAGTTCTGTTACACCATGGAAGATTACATCTTCTGGCCCAAAAGAAAGCAAGTGTCGCAAGAACAAGACAATCAAAGAAGAGATGATCAATAGAGTCTGGGATATGATTGCAAAAAGCACATAATTCAAAATCAATCCTTCCAATGGATATGAGAAAAGCCTGAGTAGGCAATCTTTTCTTGATAATCAGCCAAAGGCTAAATTGAAATCTTGGGGCTATAACATTATTCCAAGTAAAACGAGCCCAAGGAACCCGAATTTTTTTGGTCCTAATCGCCTCCCAAGCTGAGGCTACTGAAAAGGCACCATCAGAAGACTTGCGCCAATAGAAACGATCAGGGTTCCGAGAGAGAACCAGCAAGGCAAGCGCCAAGATTCCAAAAGAGTCCTGAAAACACGGCCCTCAAGCGAAAGTAAATCTGTCACTGTTGCTTGTCTAGTCATTCTCGAGGTAGCAATAAGAGAGTCTGGAAAAATGAGGCTCCAAGGGCCTTCCTGATGCCAATTGTCATACTAAAGCGAGACTGAATGACCATCACCCAGTTTCCACAAAAAAGAAGTCCTAAAGTCTCTTCTCAGCTGGAGAATTTTCCTCCAAGCCCAAGAACATATGGTGGGAATGGAGGAAATGCAAAAGTGATCCCTTTTTAAGAAATTGGTGTGGATCCACTGACACCAAAGGGATTCTTTGTCAGTAAACAAAACCCAAATATACTTAAGCATGGCAGCTTTATTACAGTCCTTTAATCTATGAATACCCAAACCGCCTTCCTTCTTAGGAACACAAACATCTTCCCAAGAAACTTTTGCTCCCCCCCGGCCCAGGGATGGGCCTTTCCAGAGGAATTGTCTCAAAATACATTCGATACGATCAATAACCGAAGCAGGATGAGTAAACACACTAGCCCAGAAAGCCTGGATAGAGTGGAGTACTGACTTGATTAACTGGAGTCTTCTAGCAAATGAAAGAAACCGCTGAGCCCAAGTCTGAACTCTGGCTGTGATCCGGTCAATAAGTGCAATACAATCTGTTTTACCAAGCCTTGAAGAAATAATTGGGACTCCTAGATAACGTACTGGAAGCTTCTCTTCCTGAAAACCCAATGTCAGAAGAATATGCCTTCGCAGAGTAGGAGAGCCTCCTGCCATAAAAACTTCACTCTTATTTTTGTTAGGCAATAAGCCACTCCAAGAGGAAAAGATGTCAAGTCCTCTCTTGAGTATAGTCACCGAAGCCCAATTAGCTCGGGAAAAAAGGAAAACATAATCGGCAAAGAAGAGATGGGAAAGCTTAAGATGTTTACACCTCCAAAAGTATTTGAAGTCCCTATGAGCTATGTGAGAAACCAAGATACCCGAGAAAATCTCCATTATCAAGGTAAAAAGGTAGGGGGACATAGGGTCCCCTTGCCGCAGTCCTCGTCCACCTGAAAAGAAGCCATGAAGCTCACCATTGATAGCTATGGAGTACTTGGGGGTGCGAACACAAACCATAATGAGTATGATCATTCTTTTGGGAAAACCAAAAGTTGAAAGAGTAAGCTCCAGAAAGTCCCAATCCACTGTGTCATATGCCTTTTGGAAGTCCACCTAAATTGCACATTTGGGAAGATAAGGGTCAAGGTGGAAACCTGCAAATAGCTCCTGAGCTAGGAGAATATTATTCGTGATTCTCCTACCTTTTACAAAGGCATTCTGAGGAGGGCTTATCAGGTCATTCAATATAGCAGCAAGGCGATTGGCCAATATCTTAGTGATGATCTTATATATTGTGTTACAACATGCTATAGGCCTGAAATCAGAAACTCCACAGGCATTAGGAATTTTTGGCACCAAGGTTAAGATTGTGTTGTTTACCTCTCTCAGCAACCGGCCTGAGGAGAAGAAGTCCTTCACCGCCTCAACTACCAAAGGCCCCACCAAATCCTAATTGCTCTTATAGAATTCAACTGTAAAACCATCTGGTCCAGGGGCTTTACCACGAGCTAGAGAAAAAAACAGTATCGCGGATCTCAGTGTCAATAATTGGGCGAGAAAGAGCACCAGCCTGGTCGATGGAAAGAGGCTGTCGAATGAACGCCTTCAGCTCCGGCAACGAAGGCTTTGAGAGGGCAGTCTGAGGCATTAAGAGGTTGCTAAAATAGGAAACAAAAACAGGGGGCACCAAGGTAGGGTCCGATATGAGAGAATCAGTGGAATCCTTTACTGAAAGAATCCTATTTCTGCGTTGTCTTCTTTTAACCGAATGATGAAAAAATTTGGTGTTTCGATCACCTTGCTGGAGCCATCTCACTCTTGATTTCTGTTTGTAAAAAGACTCCTCCTGAGAACGTAACTCCACAAACTAACGGCGCTGAGATTTCTCCAACTCAGCAAGGGTGATACTGCCTGGGTCTTGCTGAAGGCCAATTTGCGTAACTCGAAAGGCCTCTCGAGCAGCAAGTAGTTCTCTCGAGAGATATCGAATAAGCCTCTCTATTGAGCTCTTTGGGGCGCCATTTCAACATTTTTAACTTGCGCATAAGTATAAACATGTAATGCCCCACCACCGGGCTTTCCCAAACTTGCCGAACAATGGAAGTAAAAGCGGGGTGCATCATCCAGAACTCAAAGAATTTGAAAGGCTTTTTCCTAAAAACCGGGTTAGGAATTTTGACAACCATGGGGGAGTGGTCAGAAATACCCGAGTTTAGAAAAGAAGCTTCGGAAAAAGAGAAGACATGGTTCCATTTCCCATTTACCAAAACCTGATCAATTTTTCTCATTTTTCTTTCGACTCCTGAGGAAGTAGACTAGGTGTACCGAAGTCCAACATACCTTAAGTCCTCCAATTCAGTTTGTTCTAGACAAAGCCAGAATTCGTCAAAGCAAGGGATCTAATTGGAAGCTCCCCCAACTCGATCAGATGGATCTTTGATTGCATTGAAATCCCCAGCGACCAACCAAGCAGAATCCTGCATAATATTATTCATGTGTACAAGGTCGTCCCATAGGGGTCGACGACGGATAAATGTATG
Organism: Eucalyptus victrix; assembly: GCA_016097545.1. Lineage (NCBI taxonomy): Eukaryota > Viridiplantae > Streptophyta > Magnoliopsida > Myrtales > Myrtaceae > Eucalyptus > Eucalyptus victrix. The sequence continues at coordinate 36,477,812 of CM027841.1, read as the reverse complement.
CTCACCATAAACCACCGAAATACAACAAGAAAGATCCGACAGTAAAGACCGCATGTGGCCATGGATAGCTTGAGCATTGATAGAATAAGCTTCAAATGTAACAAACTCTGGGTTCCATCCTACCCAAATTCTACCTCTACTTGTAGGAGAATACTTGTGGTTTGCAACCCAATTTCAACCCGTTAAAAGGCTCGAGGAAATAGAATCGAAAAGGGAATCGGGAACTTTTGTCTCCAACAACCCAACTAAGCTTAGATTATTTAAAGAAACAAATTTCCGAACTTCCGCACGTCTAATGGAGCCCATTAGGCCCCTTATATTCCATATACCTATATACATAGAAAGGGAGAAGAGTTACCTCTTCTTAGTGTTCTTGCGCCGACCAGAGGTCGGGGGAGGCAATACCGAAGGGGGCGGATCAGGATGCATCTTTAAAAGTTTGTCTTGTAGGGATTCCGTCTTTCCAATGAGCTTAGGAGCTTTTGGAGAAGAACGACGGAAAGAGAGTAGTACATCATCATCCAAATAGCTAGTTATTTCATCACCCAAGCTAGAATTATGCACCAAGGACGGAGGTTCAACCACCACCCCCATTGTTGGACGCCTTTCACCAAGGTTCGAAGTGTTCTTCAATGGAGCTTGAGATTTCCGGGCAAGTGTGGCAGCAGCCGAAGGAGAAGCCTGAGGTTGATCACCAACCGAAAAGAGGTCCTCATCATCAGATCCGTCATAAGCACTTGGTGCTACAATCTCATCCTCCAAGCCACCCCGAGGCACCAAGGAAGTCGGGACAGCTCCTGCCTCAATCTGGGGGGTTGGACCATCACCAATCTTCAAGGATTTCTTTGAATTTGTAGGAGGCTTGCGAGGTACGGCCTTCTCAGGAGCAGGACCTTTCGGCTTCCCAGATTGGCCCCCTTCCAAAAGAGGAACCAACTGGAGAGATGCTGCATCCTTACCAGAAAGGGGCTTGATCTTCTTACCTTTCACCTGCTTCCAACCAGGATCAACATCCTGTTGAGACAAAACAGCAGCAGGAATTGCAGTCGAAGGCTGTGCCAAAGCATCCCTTGAGCCCGAGCATTCAATGCCACCTTTAGAAGGTGGGATAGGGACATCAACTGGAGGTGCAACATCTTTCAAACAAGGAAAGATTTCCCCAGAAGTCGCACTAGCAGTTCTGCTAACAAATAAAGGATTATCAGCAATAGCTACCACCTGTCCTGGCCGAATAGACGCCTCAGGAGCTGCAGATGGGGGATTAAGGGAGATAGCTGAGGTTGAAGGGGCTTGAGATTGAGGACCATGATACTGATGAGCAGCTCCCACAATAGGAGGCCGAGCTGGATGAGGGCCATATCTATGGCCAAAAATGCCACACACCGGACAAGCTACAGGTTTCCACTCATATTCAACTCTCATCATACATGATTCACCTTTGTGAGTAATCTCAAGAGAGTCGTAAGAAAGTTGGTTAGCAGTAATCTCAACACAAATTCGAGCGAACGTAACCATCTTCAGCTGGCTTGTTCGCTGATCCACGAAGAGAGGTCTCCCTAAAACACTGGCGACTTTGCTGATCGCCTGGGCAGACCAGAACACGAGCGGGAGGTTGTTCAACCTAACCCACACTGGCACAGTAAGACGGGCATCTTTGTTCAGCTCAATGGTAGGCTTCCATTGCTGGAGAACAAATGGTATCCTGGCAATTGTAAAGTGCCCCCCTTCCAACAACCTTCGATGAAACTCTCCATTCGGAATGTGGAGGAAGAAAAATCCCTTTCCATTAGACATAACTTCAGCAAGATTAGGCCCTCATGCGTTCTTTAGCGCCATTTCAGTAGTTTTGAACAATAATCTTCCACCAATAAAGTATCCAACAAGACAGTCAAGGAGCTTAGGGTCAGCCGCCTCAACCTCATCATCTGTCATCTTCACTACAGGTTTGTCATTAACAAATGACGGAGGGAAATACTCAAGATCGTATCCCTTCTCCACAACCTTAGCAATAGCAACCCAAGTGCGTGTAGCAGGTTTACCAGAGTCTCTACCCTGTTGAGGCCTTTGAGAGGCCGATCTATCATGCCTCCTCCCTCTCGGACCAGATGAACCAGTAGGGGGACGATTTAGTTGAGGGCCATCCCTCGCAGCAGCATCGGACGCATCCTCACGTCTCGCACCTAACTCCGAAGTACCATCCTGAGTTGAACGGTCTAAAACAGGACGGGAGGGGCTTCGAGAACTCGGCCCAACCCCAACATTACGGGCTAAACTTGCCTCAGACATCATTTCCACAAATCGCGAAAACCAGCAGAACAAGGCACGAAAACCCTAATCGAAATCAGCCATTCGGCCCAAAGAGGAGGACGTACCAGGTAGAGACTCTTTATAGGTTTTGAAGAGGAGTAGAAGGCGTCCCTACCCACCAAGAATCAGCTCCAACAATTGGTCAGACCGTCGGGAAGGGAGCGCGCAACAGATCACTTGAATAGCGATGGACAACCGGCGGCGACGGGGCTGCTCGTTGAGGAGGCGAAGCCCTGAAGAGACGACAGCGAGGGCAACGCGGGTGGGCCGGGGGGTGGCGGCGAGCTTGCAAGACCGTCGCGTGGTGGCGGTGATGGCTGCGCAAGGGAGACCGACCGCCGAGAGCGTAGGGAGCGACTTGCGAAAGATATAAGCAGACGATATTACAAGTATTTGTTTTCCATCTTTAGTGCCAGCACCATTTCTCATTTGGCTCATGAAGTCTCTTTTATTACTAAAGAATGCAATTTTATCATCCTTAACCAAGACATTAGACATGTTTGTCCAAAGCCTCTCGATTGGCCAATTATATTCTCTAACTTGATCAAAGTTCATTCTTTCATTGCATCCATACTCATTCTTGTCTCAGAGATGGCATTTTGAGAATCTAACTTTGTAATTTCTTCACACAAAGATCTAACTTCGACTATACTGTCATATCTTGTTACAAGATTGAGAGGATCTCATTTTCTAACCTTTGTAGCTTGGCAACGCTCGTCCTTGTGAACAATACCGCCAAGTTATCCAATTCCTATTTTGGGGTTTTTATGCTTATGGTAACAACAAGAGCATAAGAGACTCACCCGCTTTGATGTTTTATTTTCTTTACTTGTCATTGTTTGTGGTTAGTGTGGTGTTGCCGCCACCAACAATTTCTCATTATCCTATTACCATAATTGGAGTTGTTGAGCTTCTTGACATTGCCTGCCAAACTTGAAATGTCCACCATCGTGACTTGGTTGTAATGCTCGACATTATACAAAGTAAGCTTGATCCCAAATCAACCGACTTTACAATCTTTGACTTATACACTAGTAGAACTCCGACATACTCCGATCTTTGATCGTCTACTCACATAAAATGGTCCCTGACCATTGTCTTCGCATACTATGACTTTTGATCGCTTGGTTTACAGTCCTTGATTGCCTTGTTTCGATGCCACTTGTTGAGAATCGAGTGGATGCCTAATTAAAATAAAGGTTAATACCATGAAAAATCCAAAATTGGTGCATTTATGATAAATCTATCTTTCGTTAATTTTCGTTAAACCTTACAATTAAATTGCTAAGTTTGGTGACGCATGACAATTGATAGGAGTATTAATTTGGGATTTTACCCTTTATTTGTCATAGGTGTACCCGTTTATGATTTTTAATGATATCAATCTAAATATAAGTAGATTAATGAAGTATAAATCTATCGCAGATGTACCAGTTTTGGGTTTCTAGTAGTTAAAAAAATTGTTTAAGTAAATTTGTTAAAAATACATCAGTTTGAGGTTTTTTACGATAAAAAAATAGTTTGAAATAAATTTATTACAAGTGTATCGATTATGGGGTTTCATTGTATTAACCCTTAAAATAAACACTCTTAATATTTTAAGAGGACTCAACACCACTCACACACTGCTCAACACTTCTCTTTATATGTTTCTATTTTAGAGCGTGTACACAAATGGAGAAGGCCAGCCCATTTACAGCCTTCATCCACCGATTCCCTAAGTAAATTATCTCTAACAGAAGTGGAAAATTTTGCTTCTATTGCAGTGCTAGGATATTTCTGTGCCGGTTCTTTCCTTTAACGTGGATTGTTTCTCTTAGAGTGGAAATTCTTTTGGCATTTTTTTCGGTGGGCTCAGCTTGGGAGACCATTAGAAGTAAGAAGAACCGAGTATCGTGGGCTTCTTTTGTTTGGGATAATGCTCTAGCCCCTAGATTTCAATTTCATCTTTGGCTTATCGCGAAGAATTGCTTGCCTACTCAGGTGTCTCTTCTCTCGTATGGAAGAATTGAACATGCCTTATGTGCATTTTGTAATGTTACGCCAAATTCCATAAACCACCTGTTTTTTGATTGCCATGTTTCAGCTACGATTGCTTATTTTGGGCCTCGAGATGTAACCTTCCTTGGCGTAATAGGCCTTGGGCGGACAATCTCACTCGGGCGATGAAGCTTTTATTGGGTAAGGACTTCTATCATAGCATCGCTCGGTTTTCTTTTGGAGCGATTTGCCACCTAATTTGGAAGAAAATGAATGGCTTAATATTCCGTGGCGAAACGTTGGAGATTTCAGCTATGAAAAACCATATCATTAAGGTAGTCAAAAATTGAATTTTAAGATAATTGACCAAAAAATTTATTTTATTTATTTTTTAAATGATTTTTTAATTATTTATATTTTTAAAAATCGAAATTTTTATTATTTATTATTTATTAAAAAAAGGTAGTTGGAGATAAGGCACTCACTTTTACCAATGTGCTTGACAATGCAAGGAATAGGAGGCTCCAAAGATCTTGGGGTCTCGACCCCTCCATCTTCTCCAATGCCTTGTCGGCCTAATGCATCCTACTGGTGTTATTTCGCCTGGCGTTTTCTTGCATCAACCTTCTCTCGGCTTCCACTCCATACGTCCGCTTTGATTGTTGGCGTTCATAGTTGGGTCGTTGTTGGTTGTTGTATTGGTGTTTTTGTGTGGTCGACTGTTGTTGGCCTTCCGTTTTTGTTCTTATTGATGTAAGCTGTTTTGCGCCGGCGCCCTTCTACTCATTAACTTTTGTTATTTGAGTGCAAGTTTTCGGCGCCTGTTTTTGTATAGTTGGTTCAAGCTATTATATTCTTACCTTTTACCAAAAAAAAAAAAAAAAAAAAAACAATCTACAGCCACTAGTTCCAACGACCACTAGCTGAAGCTACGCACCACAAGGCCCAACTACCTCCTCATGCATTTTTCAGCTACTTATTATACTTCTGATGTAGAATGTCCGAGAAAGGACAATAATCCAGAAACAACTGTGGGCTAATGAAGACAATTCTGGAAAAGGGAAGAGAGAGGGGCGATGTTTCTAAATATAAGATTATATTGGTAGACATGCAATAGATTTATGACTTTTTGAACAATATTCCCACACAGTAATGTCAAATCTGCGTGATTGCCAACTTCACTAACTTGAGATATCATCCATGGATGTATCAGTTTGATCAGATGTAGGAAGTCTATCCAGGACTGCCCAACCGGAAGATAAAACCAAATTTAGGCAAGTTGGGCAAGAACCAAATGAGCTAATGCCATTCAACTTGTTGACCCGGTTCCTAATGGAACTAGGGCAATTGCAGAAAGTGCTGGGCCGGTCTTCGAAGAAGTTGTAAAAGTACAAACTACTCTATCGTTGAGAGGAGTTGGGGAAAAGAACATATAAATAATCTCTCTCTCTAGGAGTAGTGTAAATGGTAATCTTACTTACTATTATTTTATTACAGATTTTGCTGTACCGCATCCGTAAGTTGTTTTAGAGAAGACGTTTCTTGATAATGAAGGCCTTGCCTAGATAAAAGCCAGTTTCCGAGAAACTACCAAAAACAGCTTCTTGTTCATCATCCTCTTGTGAATTCACAGAAACTTTTCCAGGCTCAATTGCACCTCAAGAGTGTTTTACTTTGACCAAGCAAGGAAGACCAACAAGGGATCTCATTAGACTCTTGTTATCGACAAGTGCCTGGGTCACTTGTTAAGCATTTTTTAAATAGAATAATTCAATGAAAAGTATAAACTATGCGTAACATACACGAGAACAATCGGCATATTGAAAATCTTAAAATCTCCTTGATTAGTTTCTTAACACACCTTTAGGGCACTCATAAAATCCATAATGTTTTTGCGCCCTCCAGCAAGAGAGAGAAGAAAAAAGGAATGAGTTGGATGGCTGAGAACTAGAAGAGAATGGAATATTCGTTATTTTGATTGATCTTCCAAGGACCAAAACCATCAAGAAGATGATGAACCATGCAATACTCCAAGTATAGTGGCCAACTGTCACACGACAAAGAAAAAATTGCCCCGTGCGCTTGTAGTTGAATTGTAACCTTAAGAGACCCCCGAAAGCTATCATAGATTCAACTTACTTTTCAAACATATGTTTTTTTTTTTTGTTAAATCAAGAAAAGTCCGTCATTGATTAAAAATAATTATCCCACGTCACGGATTAGCTCGTTAGGATTTTGAGCTAGGAAAGACACAGGCACAAGTCTCGGTCGAATGATCTAGATATGGAGTTCCTATTGTTTGGATTGCGATTTTCCTTTGGCTGTGCTTCGGATCACGGGATCGTCAAAGTAATAGAGAACATTACATGAAGTACGCTACGTGCCTATAAAAAGAATTGCCAATTCAAGGAGTGGCCAAAAAAATAAGTTGTCACATTAATGAACTCTTCGTCTTCTTTTCTCCACAAATTCAATTGAGTAATCATGTGGAAAAAGTTTGATCTACGCAACTCGTTTCTCTTTTCAAGATTTGCGTGCCAATCCAATCAATCGAGAGCATTCAATTTTGTTCTTTCTTTTCACTAACGTGACGAAATTCTCTCCCAGTGGTAAGGGACAAATGACTCATCATGAATTCAAAGTTGGTTGCCTCCCCGATTGACTGCTGGACACCGTCACTTTCGTGTCTCCTTGTCCGGCGAATACGTTTCTCCTAGAGGTCCAGTCAGGATGGGTCTCTTTATCACAATCTTGGGCGACCATGGTTCTAAAAACTTTAAAACAAAAGGAGATAATGACACAAATCATCGTTTTTTGAATTTTAGAGATAATATATAATATGATTTTTGAATTTTCACTCAATATATAATGTGACCCCTGAAAATTTAATTTGTTTAACTCAAACTTTTTTTTGCATATATTTAATTTAGAACTAAAGTATATGTAAATGTTAACAATTGTCATTCCATTAATTAAAGTTCAAGGATAATATTGAATATTTTCAAATAGTTCAAAAACTGAAATGAAGATGTACCAAAAGTTTAGGGGTCGTATCATATAAACTAGATGCTTTGGAATTACATTACATATTAGGTTGAAATTCAAAAATCATATTAAACATATTAAAAAAAATTATGGATCATTTATCTTATTTTTCAAATAAAAATGATGAGAACTTTGAAGTAAAATTAAATAAATCAAAGTCAACGGTAACATTAGCTAAACTATTACCTGATCCCACCTCTTCGTTTGACTTCAAACGGTGGGAGAAGCCGAATTTCGAATTTAAAACCTCTAAGCTACTCTTTCGTTTCGAGAGCAATATTTTGTGGGCTACAAGTCAAAAGAAGAAATAAGTTCTCTCTATTTTAGTCGGAGCTTCAACGATTTCCCAACAAGGCATACGGACATACATCCCAGTCCTCTCCATGCAAGGACAAGCCATCCATGCCACCATGATGTCCTCAAAGATCGCTCTCCATTTTCTTCTCCTCACCTTCGCGTCCTTCTTGTTGTCCTCCACGGGCCGGGTCCATGGCGAAGCCGCTCGTCGTCCTTGTCCGATCGACGCCATATACCAGTTTGGAGACTCGACCTCCGACACCGGCAACCTCATCCGCATCGTGGGACCAAACGGCTCTGGCTCCCAGGCTGCTCGTCTCCCTTACGGCGAGACTTTCGGCAAGCCCACTGGTCGCTTCTCCGACGGCCGCCTCATAGTCGACTGCTTCGGTACAAAGATCAAAATAACACGATAACCCAATAACCCTCCCTGGAAAATGGATATCATGTAAAACTATGATAGTGATGATCACCTAGGGTTTAAAATGATCCCTTTCATTTTGCAGCCATAGCTCTTGGCCTCCCTCTTGTGAATCCCTCGTTGGGCAAAAATCTTTCCTTTGAGCATGGAGTCAACTTCGCCGTTGCCGGAAGCACGGTCCTCAACTCTTCGTTCTATGCTGCAAGAAACGTCAGTGTGTCGGCTTCTGATGTTCCCTTGCGCCTCCAGCTCAACTGGTTCAGAAACTATCTCAACTCAACCTGCAGGTCGAAAACTGGTACGCTGCGACTCTCCTTTCCATGTCTAGTGACTCTGCATAATCTGTGCTCTATCATTTGATTACTGTATGACTGGTGTGCTGTGATCATTATTTTGATCTGGACATGCGATTTTGTGGCAGAGTGTGGAGAGAAGTTGAAGAGATCTCTTGTGATTGTTGGGGAGATGGGAAGCAATGACTTCCTCTATTCTTTCCTCAGTGGGAAATCTATTCAAGAAGTCATGACTTATGTGCCTCCCCTGGTTGAAGAAACCATAAATGTCACAAGGGTAAGATTCATCGAGAACACGGTGTTCTCTTTTCCCCGAATTGACGAACACCTATCTTGAATGGGTAAACTCGAATTCATGAAATACCCGATTAAACCAGCAAACTTCGTATTTTCTTTGTTAAACTGCCTGTGCCCGCATGATTTACCCAAATTTTCCAGCATAAGTCTCATAAAACTCACTCCCCCTAATGTCTAATGAAATTTATACACGGAACAGAACTAAGAATTTGGTATAAATTTAGTTATGACTAGACATCTCTTCTAAGTGCAGGATCTCATTAAAATGGGTGCATCCAAAGTAGTGGTGTTCGGAGACTTTGCCATCGGTTGTTCCCCAATATACCTGACCCTTTTCAAGAGCAACGATTCAGACGCATATGACGACAAAGGTTGCCTAAAAGCGTACAATGCCTTTTCACAATTCCGCAACACTCACGTTCAAGTCGCACTTGCTAGGCTTAGACGTGAATTACCTCAAGCTACCATACTCTATGGAGACTACTACAATGGGTATAAGTATGTGCTCGACCAAGCCTCCCATCTAGGTAAAAACATCTGCTTTCGCCATCTTTGCTTCGCCGTGTACTCTCATAGACTTTATCGCTTTGGCTATGCCGTCAACCTCCCTTCTTAACAAGGATGGGATGATTTCTTGCTTTGGCATTGTAGGATTCAACCCGGAATCGGCTCTGAAAGCTTGTTGTGGAACTGGTGGGTCATACAACTTCAACTTCTCCCAAATGTGCGGATCAACGGGTGTCACAGCTTGCCCCAACCCAAATGAGTTCATAAGCTGGGATGGTATACATCTGACACAGGAGGCGCATCGCCACATTACAGAGTACAACACCAACAAAATTTTCCCAGAATTGTCTTGTGCCACATAGAGTCAAGGGCAACACTAGCTCCCACATACATAATTAACAATTGATCTTGAATATAGTTCGAATCTCTTTTCCCTGTACTCAGAATAAAGGATGATCTACTCAAATAAAGCGGGAGCTGGTTGAATCATAAAGTACACAATAAACTACTTTTGCTAGTACAAATGGCAGGATGGCATTTTCCTTCTGGAGACAGCTCTACTAATTTAATATCTAGCAATGGAAATTCTCTCAACATCTTCACTGTTTTTATGTTACAAAGCCTGGTGTATACCGAGGACAAAAATTCATCTAGACCTGCACTGATTCACATGCATTAGATGCAATAAGAGTAACAGAACCATATGAAGTATACATGACTTGTTCACTGTGAAAAATGTTTCCCATGACAATATGCTTTGTTTCTCTATCTGCTCCCAGCATTCTCCAGGGGAGCATAAAATCCCAGAAATGATCACTATTCTTCAGCAAACCACTTAATGCTGAACCACCACATCTTATTCTGATCCTTCAGAGGTTACCAACACATCAAAGTATCCATGAATTTGGACTTTAGATGCATAAGACAAATCTATTCTTTAACATGACAAAAAACTTCCTAAGGTAGCAACTTGCCACATGATATGGGGGACCTCGAACAATGCCCTTTCCAGCAATTTGCAATGTGTCATCCTTTGAGTTTCTTTTGAAGGGCCACTGATAACCAATGTCCACAGATATATTTTCCAGAGGAGAAAATAACAGTAGAGAGCTGTGTACCTCAAGAATATTCTTGTCTCTTTTTTGGATACACAGTGTCAAAAACAATCCTAGCCAATGTACGACGAACCTCTTCCAAGCTCCCCGATGACAGGGAATCATAGTCAATTTTTAACTGCCTGGGCACAGTTCCCCGCTCCATGCCCCTACGGACACAATCAAATATCCTGCATGCCCTTTGTAGCAAGGCCTCCGGAACAAAAACCTTAATTGAAAAACAGATGCTTAGTAATGCACACAAAACCACCACTACGTGATGTTAAAGTAAGTCGAGCAAAATGTCATCTTCAGGTTGAATCCAAATGAACATAAAAGATACCGAGAATTTTAAGCTAGTTGACAAATATTAAAGAAAGAGAAATCTAAGGGATGCTGTTAGATAAGGACCCCTAATATCGCAATAACTGAAATAACACAAAGACTATAAACAACAAAGTGATAAGAGGGAAATTATATGAGATCTCATGAAAGATTACATTTTCCCCAGATGGCTTGGACAAACCAAAGTGACTGCAATAGATTAAAATTTCATCCCGTGCATTTATTTGTTTTATCTAAACTGGGAGATTTTTGCAACAACTAATATTTAACACCCACTTTGAATGACAAATTGGGTTCTTACCAAATCAGTGTGAGGTGCTTGGGCGTACATGCTCATTGCTTGGGAAACATAACGTACACTGGTCATCTTGAATAATACATCCTTGATTGATGCAGCAAGATCAACAACTTCATCCCTCATTGCAAGTTTTGAGAGAAGCACCGGAGATTCTTGAAGCTCCATATAACTGGAGTCACATGGTTGATTGATTCCTCTGGCTATTTCTATAGCTTCCAACAAAGAACCACCGCTATGGAGAGCAAGGCTGAATGCAGCAACAATCAAAGGGTCCCGTGGTTTATCAACAAGAGCCTTATGAAATGCCAATATAGCTAACCTGCAACAGCAACACAAATAGTACATTGTAGGCAGCTCGAAATAATTCATTCTGGCGTCCAAGCAATCAAGCTAACTAGCAATATATGTTATACATCACAAGAAAAAGAATGCAATGAAGTACAAAAACGAATGGTGATCTGGAAGCTCGCCTGTCAACTAGCACAATATCAGCTAAAGCGTATTCATATTAGAATCACCAAGTCATACTGTCCATGAGAGAGAGAGAGAGAGAGAGAGAGAGAGAGAGAGAGAGAGAGAGAGAGAGCTAACAGGTGCTAAATCTCCTTTATCTTAAAAAAGGAGATTTAGCACTCAGAGCCAAAAGATTAGGGAAGAAACTCAAGCATTCATGCAGTGCAACCATGTTTCAGTCATGTTCACTAATGCAGTGACATATGATGATGATAAGCAGCTAAAATTGCCTAATTGAAGGTGCAAACAGTAAGATCTCAAAGAAGCAGCTTCTGTGAGTCCTTAGCTTTATGCTACAAGTTCCTCATATATTAACTGAATTGCTGAAACACCTTACCATAAGCTACTATGACATGGTCGATCAGGTGCTACCACTTTATCAAGGCTTGCAAAGAGTGACTGCAATAGAGACAAAGTGACAATGACTGTGAGATGAAAATGAGTATATATAAGGGTTAATTACCATGAAAAAACCCCAAATTGATACACCTGCAATATATTTATCCCAAACTAATTTTTTAATTACCAAAAACTCAAAACTAGTACATTTATGACAAATTTACCCTCTGTTAATTATTGATAAATTTGATTAATAGTACAAAAAACTACAAACTGGTACACCTATAACAAATGGAGGGTAAAACCCAAAACTAACATGCTCATCAATTGTCACTTATCATCCATCTCAGCAATTTGATGGTAAGATTTAACAAAAATTAATGGTCAGCAAATTTGTCATAGGTGTACCAATTTAAGATTTTTGGTGGTAAAAAAATTAGTTTGTGATAAATTTGTCACAAGTGTACCGGTTTGAGGTTTTTTATGATATTAACCCTATATTTAAACTCTAATTAGGAGGATATATGATTTCCAAATACAAGATTTTGTCTTGTAGTTGACTGTTAGATTAAAAGGATACTATATGATGAAACATCTAAAGCATGTTGGCTGTGTGAAAAATACAAGGGAACAGTGTAGACCCAGACTAACCAGGAGCAAGTTTGATCCTTTATCACGTCTCTTGAAACGTTGGGAAACAAAGTACGATGCCTGTATGATTGAGCTGATTAGAACATCATTACAAGGAGAGATGTGAAAAAGGATTCATTCTTGAAGATTAACAAAACCTTGAGAGAGACTGCATACTTGGAAGGGCAAAAGCAATTCTAGAAGTCCAAATCTCCATAACAATCTCAAAGAAGCTTCCCCTGATCCAAATGCCAACATATAATTCACCTCCATGAGAATTCTACCCTGGAGAAATGGATGCCAGAGAGCATGAGATTCAAGTAACAGTAGCTAAACCATGGAAGACAAGAAACTGATATACCTTGTCCAGTCTCAGCACAGAACGGTATAAGAACCTAAGAGAAAGGGCTATTTCTCTAGTAAAACGAAATCCCAAACGGGAAGCGACTCTAAATGCACGTAAAATGCGAGCTGTACAAAATGGTAAAGAAGTCAGATATCTCTCTTGAGGTTACAGTTGACTCAAACTTCCAAACCAGCAATTTGAACATCACAAAAGGATGAAGACCTACCACAGTCTTCCACAAATGAAAGATTTGCAGGTATTACTGTTCGCACCTACAAGCAAGGACTCCTTATGAGATTCACCAGTTTAGTGATTTTTAACATAAGTAACGCAGATTAAAACAACTTCTGGCCACTTGCATACTTTAGCTTTCTTAATATCTTCCATTCCCCCAACATAATCATATATTATCTTCGCATAGGGATCAAAGAATAATCTGCATAAAGAAAATGATATCTTAAATAAATTTCTTAGGAATTAATCTCATCAATAGAAGTGACATCATAGATCATCTACATGTACTGTCAAAGCAATAACATAATACTCCAAGTCAGATTCAAGCAACAAACCCATTGACCGTGAAATCCCGCTTAAGGCAATTCTTCCATCGCATAAAATCCCGTTCACCACAGCCAGGAGGTCTCTTGACATTGTTTCTGAGCCCCCGAAAAGAGTCCCTTCCAGAGGTGCTAAAGCTGGAAACCTATCCCGGAAAATAATCAGTAGAAAAAGATGCATTTAGTACTCCACTTTGCTGACAAAGAATGGTACAAACAAAATTTAACCCAGTATATGCAATGTACCAACCTCAATGATAGTTTCATCGACATGCACATGGCATATTGGAAACCGTCGGCCAATAACTTCACATCTCGAAAAGGTATTTCGTACCTAAGTCAGTTGAGGAATGAACTTTAAAATAACCACCTTAACATTTTTAGCAATGAAAAATTAGCATGAAATAACCAAATTAACAATAATTTCCACTAGAAGTAAAGTCCTAAGCCTTTTAATTTGCACAAAGTAATTGAAATTGTTTTAAAAATTTCAAACGTAACCCTTACATCATTTTCATCCCAATCCAGCACCCATTACAAGATGCCATGCAGAAAACATCAAGGACATTGATGATGGGAGGTCTAAATTGCAAATTCTAAAGAAGATTTATAACTACATTTTAGAAATTAAAAAGGTTTAAGAGTCAACTACATCTCTAGCAAAAGGTTTAGGACTTCAGTGTAATTTTCCCTCTAAAATTGCCCCTAATAATGGAGGAAAAACCAATGCTCCATCATGGCCACAAAGACATTTCATCTTTAGGCAGGCTAAGCAGTCCTAACATTTTCCAAGTGGCTGGAATTTTAACCAAAAGCATAAGACGACAATTGGTAGTTTCATTTTACACAAAAACCATTAGATTACCGACATTATCCTCAATCATGCTTATGAGAAAATAACTCCATATTAGAAGTCTATATTGCATAAATGAACATATTATACACTATTTGGATCCAATCCTCTAGCAAGTCTTCATAACAAACCTCAAAGCCTATGGATTGCCAAGCTACCAAAGTTGTACGCCTATGGATCTACATTATCTCTGAGTCATCCATTTGGATACCCTACAATAGATATATTTATGAATCCCATTAAGACACGCATTAATTTTCAGTCACTATTACAACATAGATTAGAACTCAGTTATATTGGTCAAAGAGATACAACTAAGTTTTTTAACACTTAAAAAATATCACAACTTGTCCAGACTTAATAGGTTAAGATCATGAAGTGACCGGGTCAAGAAAAGTTGACCTTGGTTGAAAATGTTTAAGAAATAATACAGAAGTTCGTGCTTGTTGCATGCTCAATACAGTTTGGATGCTCTCTGTTTCTCTCTCACTTAAAAAAAAAAAAACCAGTCTAAAGATCTTACTTTTTGTCAATGTTGGAATTTGTATCAAAGGTTTTAATACTTTAAGCTCATCACAAGCACATTAGAAACCATCCAACAAAATATTGTATTATCATCAAATGAACCTTTGCCCATTAAGTGGAATAACAGAATACATGGTAAATGAGGTTTAAGAAAATTAGGGACATGACAGAAAGAAGAACAGAGATTAAAGATAGGGTGACGCCATAAGAATGGGAGGGTATGACTCTTATCGTATATTAATATCAAAGCAAAGAAGACATGAATGGTGATTAACACTCTATGCAATTTAATTTAGCAAGACCGTGTTCGATCAATAGTTTCTAAAGCACAGCCTTTAGTATCATCTTCCAGGCATATACAGTCTTGCAGCTGCCGTGCAGTGCTTAATCAACCAATTATCCAAAAAGATAACCTGCTTGAGCTCAGCTGAGGTTATAATGTCAAAGTCTTTTGGAGTTCTCTTCAAAATAAGATCCCGTACGCAGCCTCCGACCAGATATACCTCATAACCTATAACAAAATGTGAGATCATGTCCATGCACAAACCAATGGCCTGTGTGCAACTTTCACAATCAGGAAATACACAAAATTTATGCTGCCCTAGTCAAAATTGTACATCACCTTGCCATCATTCTTCTATCAACTAATCATTTGCAGCATAGGAACAGATACATTGATGCCGGCTACTTACATTACATCACCTTTAGCAACTAAAGCTACTTCGACCAACCAACATACTGAATTGTGCACGAAGTTGAGAACATCCCCACAAAGCCTTTACCTTTTTTCTTTAATGCATTCAGAACTACTCTCGTGGGCTTCGAAATCATCGAACTCCTGATGCCAAGATCCACAGAACTCAGCTTCTTCCATTGAGGTGCCTGGCTGTTGTCCCTGTCTACTAAACAAAACAACAGCATACAATTACCACATAAAGTACACAGAACTTCAACTTCCCCAAAAGAAAAAAGAACCCAACAAGCTCACACTGACCCTCTCCTATCAAATGACCAGCATTTTCCGTCCCCTTCTCCTCTACAAAGCCCGACGGTTCGACTGGAACGGAGCAGCTGCTGCTGCTGCTGCTTCCCACCTGCAGACTCCCACAGCAATCCTCTTTTCCTAACTATCGCCATGGAAAAAGGGCAAAGGAAGAAGCTCAAAAAAGAGAGAAGTACCGACCTTGGAGATGCAGAAGATGAGAGGGCGATGGCGGTAGAGCGAAACGCGCGAGATGGTGCAGGCGAAGCCGAGGGCAGCGAGCGCCATCGATGAGTGCCGAGTGGGCAATTCACCATGTCATGGACGTTGCCCCGGGAGGGTCTTTCGCCGATTGGGAATCGGTGGCTCGAGGCCGGAGAGCGGAGCGAGCGAGGGCGGAGCGGCGAAGGGGCGGTGGCGGCTTTTTGGTAGGATTGAAAACCAGAGGATTGTCCAGAGGTTGAAGATGATCTTGCAGTGGATAATGTCAATGGGCCGAGATGGGCTTAAAGCCCATGTGGTGGCTCTGAAGTTGGGCTTTTTTTAGTGTTCAAAAAGGCAATTTATTTGGAAAGCTTCGAGCCGAATTAAAAGTAATTAATTATAAAATACACCGACAATAACACAAAATTCCGAGCAGTCTTAATCCACCATTGATTTAATGGTTAATGAGAAAGATCGTAGTCTAAATATTGATATCAATGATGGATAAGATTGTTCATGTGAAATTCTCTACGATATATGCTCTAATTTTCTTCCCAATTAATGGGGCGCAAAATTCATTGCCTTCTCTGGACTCTGGGTTTTTAAAACTTACTGGCAAATTTGAATGGTATAGACATGGTGTTCAAAAATTCTTTTTTAAGGGTTGTGTGACCCCACCTAATTCGTCAAGAGAGTCGCAAGACCTTTCAAGATTTGTAAAGATACAAGGCATGAACTTCAAATTACTTGATCTGTCAGCGAATATCACTAGAGCCGTTAGCATAGCCTAATCTTATCTTGTTGGGTGATTATCTTTTGTTGTTCTTTAAGCGATTGGTGATTTAGGGCTTGTGTGGTTATACTTTTGTTTCTCTATTATTTTGTTCTCTGAAACAAATATAGAACAAAAATCTATTTGTTTACATTTATGTTCCTAGGAACAACTCAAGAATCAAGCCCAAACTATTTTCTTTTTTCTTTCTTTCTTTTTCTCTTCCTCCTCTTCTTCCCTTAGTTGGTCCTCGGTCTTGGCCAAGGCCGCCCAAACGAAGTCCAATGACCTCACTAGAGCCTCATCAGCCCCCACTGAGGTCGCCTCGAGCCTCGCCGTGATTGGGTGAGGCTCGGCCTTGCCCAAATCTATGGAGGTTGAGCTTGCCCTGCCATTGCAAGGTCAACATCGCTTGGCCAAGTGATGCCAACCTATGGTGGCTAGGCGAGCTTGGCCTCGCCTTAGTTGGGCAAGGCCCCCTCGAGGTCAAGGACCTCACTAGCTCTTGTCTAGCCGGTTGTCAGCTAGCTATGACCAAGGCCAATGATTACGTAGAAAAAGAAGAAGAAAAGGTAAAAAGAAAAGAAAAAAAGAGAGAAAAATGTAATAAAATTATTTAAAAATTAAAAGAAATTTTAAGTTACAAAAATATTGGGAGGTCGTACTAAACACATTTTTATTTTGGGAATAAAAATTTTGAACAGTTACCAAATATATTTTTCTGCTCAAAAACTTATTTAGGAAACATAATAGAAATAATTATTTATGGACAGAATTTGTTTCTGTGAATAAAAACGTAACCATACACGCTCTTATAGGGCAAAACCATCTTCTTATCAACATGTGGTAATGGGTTGTTGTTATTAGCTTAGGAAGGCTAACGATATTTGAATAGGTTATTTAAAAAATCCTAACAAACTATTACGGAAATTAGTGTCAAGATGAATATGGTCAAGGACAAGTAAAATAAAAATATGAATATTTTTAGATTATGAATATGTCCAAGTTATCGAGTGTAGTGTTTCTATCGAGCAATAAATAAATATGAATAGAGAGATAAAAAGCAATAAATAGATATGAATAGAGAGATAAAAAAGAAAACTTTACATATAGAGCTTTACAGTTTTTTGGCTTAATATAAGCCTACATCCCCCTTCTATAGTAATAATTTACTGACTGGATTTCACTATTCATCAATGAAAAGCTACAGTAGCAAGTCTTACTTGAACTTAAGCACTTCTCTTCAAAGTAGGTGCTACTTTTACTCAAGCCGATAGGACTTACTAACTCCTAACACAAACTATCACTTACTACTTAATGCTTCTCAAAAAATTATAGTTGAATGGTCATGAAAGACAAAATAAAAATATATGAAACTCTCTTAGATTTTGGAATTTTGTTGATCCATCTCTCTCTTTCTCTCTGACGCCTTAATCTTTTTTTCTACTCTTTAGTATCTAGAACTTTTAGTTTGGACAATTCTCAAGAAGCAAAAGTACGCTTTAAGTGCCAAAAGTCGGTACAAAGGGACAATTAAGTGCTAAAAGTTACAAAAGTGACACTTAAATGCCAAAATCGGAGAGAAATGGATTACTTAAGTACTAATTTGGCCAAAATGCCGACGCGCACAATTTCCGACGAAGTAAGTGCAAAACGGTGTCGTTTTGCACGTTGGTGTGGTCAGACAATGCAAAAAGGATGTCGTTTTGGTGTTGACGTAGTAAAAAATTAATATAAAAATTAATTAAATTAAATTAAAAACTAAATTTATTTAAAACATTTTAAAATGCAAATACAAATATTAAAAAATTTAAAAATTTTAAAAAAATCCCTTAGCCGCCTTCCTTTTTATTTTTTAATTTTTTAAAAATATTTTTTAAAATTATTTTTAAATGTTTTAAATAAGTTTAATTTTAAATTTAATTAAATTAATTTTTATATTAATTTTTTGATCATGTTAGCACCAAAACAATGTCATTTTGCACTTGTTTTGCCGGAAAATTAACACGTCAGCGTTTTAACCGGATTGGCATTTAAATGATCAATTTTGCATTGATTTTGACATTTAAGTATCACTTTCATAACTTTTAACACTTAAGTGTCTCTTAACTTTTGGCACCCTAGGGGTCCGAGTGTCATTTTCAAGAGGATCAATCTCCAAGCTATTTGTTGGATAATTGTTAAGAAGATTAGGGTAGCTACTAAGGTTGAATAGTCAAAGATTCCGATTTGGTTGCTCACACAAACAAATCTTGATTTCCATAAGTGAAGTACTTTACCTAATGAAAGAATCTTGCCTCTAGGCTGATAGTCAATCAATCAAGATATTTGATGTGATTAAATATTCTGTGAAGATAAATTTTAGATTGATAGTCCATCAAGATATTCTAAGTAAAATTTGTACCCGATCATAAGTTATCAATGGATGATAAAATATCTCAAAATATTAATCTTGTAAACCATGACAAGAACTTTGTAGTAAGTAGCATAGATATTTTGCTATTATTAAACTATTTTAGTATTTTGATGATATTCAGCGCTTTGCTGATATTTAGCTTTTGTTTTTGCCGATATCCAATGTTTACCTTGATAATATCCACGCAATTACCTTGTTGATATCCATACAGTTCGTTACTTCTGGATTCTTGGATATGATCAACTATTAGCTGTTCTTATGATTCTACTTTAACAACGATGGTTATATGGATATTATAGACATAAAATCTTGATACTTCCAAATCAATATAAACTTTCCATATTCTAAACTTGTTTATGTAGGTTTTTATGTCATAAAGATTCCTCTTAACGTGAATATTACTTGAAACATAAACATTTCTTGCATTTATCAAGATTGAAATAAGTCATGGATAATTTTGTCAACTTTAAAATATATTAAGAGGTTTTCTGAATACTAGCAACAGTGTCAATCTCTTGTTGATTTCTTGTTCTTGCCATCTCAATCTCATCAAATAAACAAAATAGTCACATTGAGTGTGTCAAAAGAATGTTTCACCTAAAAAGTGAAAATCTCAAAATATAAGTCTATAATGGATCTACGCCACTCTTTTATGGGTTAGGTTGTCCTATTAGTTGAGCAATATTTTCACCCACATGACACTTCAAATTATCATTACTAGATCCTGCATCATCATTAATATTATGTTGTGTGGCATCAATATCCTCATCAATACATAAATCTTGTGCAACATTCCATATGATTTCTCCATAGCAACCGTATCTTCAAACATTCTATATAACAACACTTCAAGATTATGAGGTATGCCTTTCGTCCTAAAAATGTTAACATTAAGATTGGTCTATAAAGCATTTAAGTAAGTTGTATCACTAAAAATGATCCAAAGAAAAAAGTAATAATAAATCGAATTTTACTCTCCCACCATTCATTACTTGCATCAATAACTTTTTTTCTTGGATCCCATCCTAGTCCCATTTCACTTAAAACTAATGTCCTCTATCTTTTCCATTCTTTCTTAACATTATCCCATTTAGGCTATGTTTGGTAGTCCGGATAAAATTCGAGATAAGATATGATTTATCATATCTTACATTTGGTGCTCACTCAGGATAAGAATAAAGTCGGATATAAGGAGGATATAAGTAGGATAAAATTATCCTATGGGGATGTGGGGATAAAGGTGGATAAGATTTTTAATATCCATAATAGGAAAGTTATTTTTCTCAAATAACAAACTTATTAAATTAACAAAATTAAAATTATATTTCAATATAGATAATATTTGAATTCTAATTTAAGAAATTAAAAATATATAAATTTATTTATAATTAATCTTATTTTAATTTATATATTTAACTTTGATTCTATCTTTTAATAAATATTCAATCTATAAATTAAATATTTATATTTTAGGTATTTTTGTATTTTAGGTATGTTAGTACAATTTACTATCTAATAAAATTTTATTAAAGAATGATGAATGGGGAAAAAAGAAATAAATAAAAAATAATATAAAAAAGGAAAAAAAAATAAAAATAAATTAAGGAATAGTGTTACGAGAGATTTTCACTATCTTCGTTTATGAACATTTAGGTACGTTTATAATGATATGCCATTTATATCAAAAAAATGTATATGATATGATGAATATGTCCGACTTTAATACTGCGATTCACCAAACAATGGATAGAATAAAAAAAAAATTCAAGGATTTCATATCATATCCTATTCAGTTCTATCCCGATTAGAAATTCGGATGACCAAACATAGCCTTAGGGTGCATTTAGGAGTGGCATTTAGAAGGAACTTCGGACATCCGAAGCCCTTTGGGTGAAAGAGAGGGTGTTTGGTATTTTTTTTAAAACCCCATTTGGGAAATGTGAGCCTTCTCGACATTATAAGCTAAGGGGTTTAATAAAAAAAATTTCTTCCCAAATTATTCTCGCTAATTTTTCATTTTTTTTGGTTTTGCCATTGATGACTATTCATCTTCTTCTTCTCCATTGAATAGGACCAGCATGGCTGTGAGCGGACACCGGCGAAGGGCAAGTAGTCAAGCGACCCTAACAAGGGTCGCACAACCCTTTGGTGAGGGTTGCGGGCCCCACCAAACTACCTACCCTTGCCGAACTACCTACATTGGACCGCTTGCTTCTCGTTGGCAACTACCTATCTTAGCCGGCAAACTCTTCATTTTTTTTTCTTTTTTTTAATAACAAAAGTCTTTTGTAAATATAATTTCTCCAAACACTATTTTGCCCAAAAGTACTTTACAATTGACTTTTACAATATAATTTACCAAATACAATTTGCATTTTGAAAAACTCCTTTAACTTAATGGCCTTTGCATTTCTCCGAAGGCTTTCTCGAAAAGCCTTCTTAAACGCACCCATACTCTTCCTTTTGAGTTTTATCATATTTTTTGTCCATCAACTCCTTAAACTTATCATTTATGACTATCTATCCATCCCTCTTGTTGGTTGTAGGATGATTGTCTTTTTTAATTTGTTCAACATACAACTCACAAATTCCACATATTTGGCGGTCTAATATGCATTTTTATTTGATGAACTTGCCATCATATGATAATATAAACATGAACATATTTGAGAGGTACAAAAAAATGACATGAAAACAGCAAACTAATCAAGATAAAACAATAAGCCTACATTAACTTGGCAAAGCATGAACCATCAAACTAAAAGTGATTGCTACATAAGTAGCATCTAACATGAGGAAACTAGCAAACTAATCAAGAGAAAATAACAAACATACATTAGTGTATTCCAAAGTTCATATTCTCATACATGATCTTTGGATGCTATATGGTAGGTCTTGAACTTTGATCTAATTTGTATTGCCATGATGCCCTGCAATTAAAAGTTTGCTTTTTTGTTTGTTTTACAACTAAGTGCAAAGAAGCAAGCAGAGATGGACATCCATACAAGAATAAGATTTGGTTCTCATCCTACAACAAATCAAAAATATAAGTAAGCTACTTAAGATAGGTTCAAGTTATCCATCAAAGACTCTAAAACTAGCAAACCTACATTAACTTGGCAGAGCACGAACCAAAAAAATGAAGTGATTGCAGTGATATAGGGTTATTTAGAAATTAAAGTGAAGCCTAATCAATACAAATTAACAAAACACAAATCAAAGTGACATCGTAAAAACTATCATTCTCAACATGAAGTTAAAATTGTAAAAACTAGTAAACCAAGTAGTATAGAAATTGTAGAGCTGTAAGGGAAGAGAGGCGAAGTGGCTAGCAACATTAAGAGTGGGCGTGAGGGAAGAGAAGGAAGCAGTGTTGTGAGGAAAGAGGCGGAGTGAGATAGGCTCGTCAAGAGCAAAGAGGTGACATTGAAAGAGAGAGGAGCGTCTCTTTAAGGTTTATCTCAGAAGGGGTAAAAATGGAAGTATACTTGATGAATGAGGATAAAATGGGAAATTTTGACATTTCATTAAACCATGGCTTAACATTCTAAAATGCAACTTCTCAAGACACCTCCAACCCTACGTTTAGCTAAAGTCCTTAAGAAAGCCATAGATATATAATTGTAACTTTGTAAAATGAGTAAATAAAAAGTAGCCATCTACCATTTCATTTGGCCAAGAGACTTTAAAGCTCCAACACTCAATTTAAATGTTGAACTAAACACACTCAAAGTGTATTTTTGACCCAAATGCTATATTCCTATATCCATGCTACATAGCAGAACCAACTTTTCTTTTAGATCTATTAAAAAACTTCTTATCATCAACATCTTTCTTTCTCTTCTAGACAATTGCCGAAGTCATCCAAATCAATGTTTTCAAATGCAGAAGTAAAGATAATCACTAGACTTGTTACAACTTTTGGTGTGGTTTTTGCCATAGTAGGAGCAGAGAAATTTTAAACATTTTTTTTGCCTTTCCTAGATGACATAATCATAATATCTTCTATTCACATGGCTCTAATAGGTCTAGCCAATACATTTTCAATTTTCGCCTCGAACTTGAAACCTAAGTCTTTTGCATAATAATTGATTGTTTTTTCCAAAGCACCCCTTCTTCTAAAGAATGCTATAGTGTTCTTAACGGAACTTGACATTTACAATTCTAGAATTCTCAAGAGGAGATAGAAGGTATTTAGATCAATGGATATCATGATTGTCTCTGAGACTATGCTCCGAGACCCTTGTTGAGCTAGAGTAGATTGAGTATCACTTGAAAAAATTTTCTTTCTCAATCATGAATCAACAAACTACCCTAACTTTTGATGTCTGATTTGGCTTATCTAGAATGTCAACATAACTCAATCCTTTAACCGCCTTAAAAAGCCATGACTGAGCTTTTTATGATTCAAATGGCTGTTTTTTTATTTTATTTGGGTGCCATTGGATGATTTGATAAAGGAAAGTTTGAAACTTTGAAGGAGTAGGAAAAATTAATTCATGAGAGAGAATTTGATCGAAGATGACAGTTTAGTTTTGGAAAAAGTATAGTTAATTTTAGAAAGTGAATTTAGGCAAATTTTAATTTTTGAAAAGATATTAGAAAAAGTGTAATTTTTGGAAACATTTTTTAGGAAATAAATCATTTTTTGAAATAGAGATTATACATTGAAGATCACACAATCAATCAATGATTTACTTCATATTAAATAAAGAAGCTTAAAACGTGTACCTGATTTTATTGCAAAATAAAACTTACATGTTAAAATTTAAATAATAAACTATAAACCGAGGTATGTTACTCATATCCATGTTGGATAAAGTCATTTGGCTTTGAATATGATCACTTGTGTGCAAGTTGTCTTTGGATATGACTAAAAGTTCATAACTTTGTCTTGAATATCACCAACTACTACTTGAATATGATCAATCGATTGAGAAATAATTTTGAGTATGATTATTTATCTGCTCATATTCAACTTGAGCAAATGGATTAGTAACACCGAATTCATTTTGAATATATTCAGATGAATTCTTTTCTAAAGGCTTTGTGAATATATTGGTTAATTAAAGTTTTGATTTAACAAACTAAATATTAACATCAGCATTATGCACACGATCACGAACAAAATGGTACTTAATTTCAATATACTTAACTCTTGAATGAAGAATATGATTCTTTATCAAGTTAATTGCACTAGCATTGTCACACTTGATTGCAACGTTGAATTATTCAAATTTAACTCTAAAATCAATTAATTGTTAATTCATTCACATGATTTGAGTACATCATCTTAGAATAGTTACATACTTTGCTTCGATGGTTGGAAGTGCAACCATGTTTTGCTTTTGGAAAACTAGAATACCAATATGGAAGTGCAACCATGTTTTACTTTTGGAAAACTAGAATACAAATATACAACTCATCAGTCAACATGTCCTTACAATGCTTTTTCTATCCATGCAACATCTAGCAAAGTCAGCATAATAAGTATAAATTGAGAACCTTTGGGATATCATATTCTAATTTAGGATATGTATCAACATACTTAACTATTCGTTTGACAACAGTAAAATGTGATTCCTTAAGATTGGGACAAAGTACAGCCCAAGTGTCAAAACTTGACACGAAGAGACACTTAAATGCCAAAAGTTAGAAAGTGGCACTTTAGTGCCACTTTTTTTTTAATTTTTTTTTTTAAAGTGGGACACTTAAGTGCCATCTCTGTGGCGAACTCACCGGAAATCCTACGTGGCAATTTATTATTATTTTTTTCGTCTATGTGGCTCGATAAAATGCTGACTCAACAAAAAAAAAAGGCAAAAACAACGTCGTTTTTGAGCGGATTCGAATGTTAATATAAAAATTAATATAATTAAATTATAAAAATAAATAATAATAATTATTTATTTTTAAAAAAAAGTTGGGGGAGAGGAGGCAGTGGCTAAGGGCTGAGTCCTCACCGTCGCCGGGAAGGGCTAGCAACGATGGGGGGAGCGTCGGCCAAGGTTGCCGGCCCTTGGCCAGGGCCTGGCAACCTTAGCCGGCCCCTGGCTAGGGCCTGGCAACCTCGGCCGATCCTCCCTCTTTTGTCGTCGCCCCTTCCTGTTGACGGCAAGGAGGCGGCAAGGGCCAATGAGCCCTCACCGGATCTAGGTGAGGGCTCGCGAGCCCTCACGCCCGATCCGCCGGGCCGCGACCTCGGCCAACCCTCCCCCTCCTTGCCGCCCCTTCCCCGTGCGGCGGTGGCAATAACGGCAACAAGGGCTCAATCCTCAATTGTCTCCCTCCCCCCTTTTAAATATTTGTATTTGTATTTTAAATGTTTTAAATAAATTTAGTTTTTTAAATTATATTTTTTATTAATTTTTTTATCATGTCAAAAACAAAACGACGTCGTTTTTACATTTTCTAGCCACATCAATGTGGCTAAAAAATGTCATGTCAGCATTTTGACCGGATTAACACTTTAAGTGATCAATTTTGCCCTGATTTTGGCATTTAAATTTCACTTTCCAAACTTTTAGCACTTAAAGTATTCCTTTGTGCCAAGTTTTGACACTTCAAGTATCCATACCTCCTTAAGATTTTATTGAAATCTAGTGCACATACATATATTTAAGAAAATGTCAAGTGTAAAAGTAAAGTGAAGGATTCTATCATGAGAAAGTTTTTTTATCAACCTGTTTTGCCCTTATCATCTTTGTCAAACTTGGAGGAGTGAGGCATATGTCATGGGCTGATCGATTAGGATCATGACCGCGCGGTAACTCGGGCTATTTTGGATCACCCAAGCCAAACCTTGCTCGATCAATTGCACAACTCGCTCGCGCACCCGGATCGTAGAGAGAGAAAGTTTCTAAAGAGAGGGGCTCTGGAAAGAAAGAAGTTTTGTATTGCTGAAATAGTTAGATGATTACCAATGAGGGGGAGGGCACTCCTTCTTATACTTGAGGCATTCGGACTATATCCGTTCATTTAGAATTCATCTAGTGGACGAGATCACACCGCCTCAACTACCGACATAAATGAGAACTACTAGTTACCGACATAAATAAAGCTAGAGTCTTCTAGAATCAGGCGTAATAACAGTGTCGCCCGCCCTTGGAAACTTCGGGGAGAAGACTTGATGGGAATTCGAGTGAGCACAGGAGGTCTTCCGCGTCACGGACACGGTCTTTCATCTTCGGAAACCTTTGGTTGTGACATTCTCCCCCACTCAATTGAGTGATGCTCTCATCACTCACAGCTCGACGCCCTTGTCACTCATAGCTCAATGGGTAGCCTTCCTCGCACAAGCATGGGTTTCTTCTTTTTGTTTTGCTTCGCTCGGACGCTCATGAATGAAGGACCACCCCCTTCTATCATCAGCTCGAACTTGGCATGCGGCTCCACCTTCGGCTTGGGCGTGGCATGCGGCTATTACTTAACCTCGGGGAAGAGTGCTTGATCGGCATGGTGTGTGTTGGAGTAGGATCCAACCCCTTCAAGCTCTTGTCAAGATGTCGGATCGTGGTGATAGTCTTGGTGTTGACCACCCCTTTCATCATGGGGATCATGATAGGGCATTTTGGATCGAGGATCATGATGCAATTGGTCCTCATGTTGATCATGGCTTTCACGTTATCGAATAATTGCATGCCAAGAATGAGATCATAATAGTCAAGAGGGATTGAGGATCTAGAAAAGGGGAAGGACGTTGCACACCCCACAAAGGAAAGGGCTCGTCGAAGGAGATGCATTTCAGGTACTGGTAGTACTGGACAAGCTCTCAGGGAATAATCTCTTTCTTATTTCTGCCTTTCTTTCCCATGACGACTAGGAACAGGCAAATCCAAAATTTCACTTCGAATTTCGGACCTCAACATCCTGCTGCTCATGGTGTTTCACGATCAGTATTGGAAATGAACGGAGAAGTGGTGGAACGTGCGGAACCACATATTGGATTACTCCAGTGCGGCACGAAGCCGCTGACGCCGAGTCGGCTCCTATGCCGCTAGCTATGCCCTGCTTGGTCCCCCGGCACGGTGAAGGTTCCGTAGCGCGTCATGAGCACCGGGCTAAGTGGCGGTTGAGCAACTCAAGGGAACCGCCCTACCTTACTCGAATGCCATCTTGCCTTTCCATCCGCCAATTTTGACGTACACATCTGAAGTCGATCCTACACCATAGACGCCCTCCGAGTTGATAGGCTTGAAGGAATTCTCGGTTGGCTTCACACGAAGTTTCAAGGCCTTTGCCACTTTAGTTGACATGAACATGTTCGACACACTCGTGTCGACCAAGGCGTATAGTGTTCGGTCGCACACGTCAACTTCCACGAAGAACATGTCCAAGTTTGACGCAACTTCTTTTTCTTTGGATTACTGCTTTTCTTCTTTGGGCTCCTCCTCTTCTTCGATGGCAAGGAGGGCGTTGATTCGACCCTTTTTTTGGGCACTTTTGGGTCCAATGTGGACCTTTGCAAATGAAGCAAGGATAAGGCGGGGGTTGATCGAACTTACTTGTTGTGCAGTCCGTTGGTCGACCCCATTGGAAGGACGGTTTGGAAGTGCCTTCACCCCATGTTTTGACTCAGCCACCTTGATCATGCACGCCTCGGGGAGTGTTTCTTCTAGCTTCATCCTCGAAGGATCGATTCGACCTCCAATCTCTTGCTCGACTCCTTGGTTTGGCTTTGGTGAGGTCAACGAGCGACTCGGCCAAGCTAAGTGCTCTCGCAAGACTACTCACATCCCATCGTTTGAGCTCGAGTAGTGCTCACGGCTTCAATCCATTCATGAACGCTCCGAGAGCCTCCTCTTCGCTTAGGATTGCGGATTTGGAGTTTGAGCTTCGTGAACTCCTTCACGTACTCTCGGATGCACCTTTTTGCTCGAGGTGATGGAGTTTGCTACGGGCTTCTTATTGAGCAAACTCGGGAAGAAATAGTCTCAGAACTCCCTTACAAAGTCATCCCATGTCTCCACGGGATTGGCACCGCGCCTAGTCTCATCGCACCTATTTTGCCACCAAAGCATCGATGTATCAAAAAGGAACATCGAGGCAATTTGTACCTTGATCGAACTCATCTTGGATGTTGACGGCGCCAAAGTATTATTCCATGCTCCACACAAAGTTGTCCACCTCCTTGGCAAATTGTTCACCTTTGAACTCTTTAGGCTTCGGCACCTCAAGTTTGGACACCACTTATGTGGGCATCGCTCCATTAGGGATGCTTAGCTTGCATAGGGTGAGCTTAGTCTTGAGCTCAGTCTTGAGCTCTTGGATCTCTGCCTTCATGGTTTCGACCTCGTCCCTTACGCAGACATTCCTCCTTGATCACTTGGACGCGCTCCTTTAACACATTGATCGATGCTTCAAAGGCTTTGTCATTGTCGTGCAACGAGGCGGTAGCGTCGTTGAGACCGGTTCGTGAAGTCTTCACGGAGCGAGGTCTCAACCTCCATGATCCGGTCTCACACATTCGTCACGACCTTCCATGAGTTTCAAGCATGGACTCCAAACCTTCCCAATCTTCTCATCGAACGTAGCTACGGCATCCATCAAGGCATATCTTTTCTTTGGTTGGCCGCGGGTCTCCTTGACTTGCACGGCCTTTCCATCCATGACAGCATCTTGGCTCGACATTCTTTCAAACAGTTGGCACTTCTTAATCTCTTGAAACGGATCTCTCCTTTGCTTTGATACCACTTGTCACGGGTTGATCGATTGGGATTGTGACTGTGCGGTGACTTGGGCTATTTTGGATCACCAAAGCCAAGCCTTGCTCAATCAATCGCACAACTCACTCGCGCACCCGAATCGTAGAGAGAGAAAATTTCTAGAGAGAGGGGCTCTAGAAAGAAATGAGCTTTGTATTGTTGAAATAGTTGGATGATTACAAATGAGATGGAGGACACCCCTTCTTATACTTGAGGCCCTCGGATTACATCCGTTCATTTAGAATTCATCTGGCGGATGAGATCGCACAACTTCAACTACCGACATAAATAAAGCTAGAGTCTTCTAGAATCAGGCGTAATGCCAGTGTCGCCCTTTCTTGGAAACTTCAAGGAGAAGACTTGATGGGAATCCGAGTGAGCGCAGGAGGTTTTCCGCGTCATAGCACGGTCCTTCATCTTCGAAAACCTCTTGGCCGTGACACATAAGTGTCTTTATTTTCTTGCAATTATCTTTTCCAAATTTCTTGATGCATTGTTTTGCACACTTTTCTTGACAAATGAAAGTGCTTTCTTTCGTTTGATTTACTTGAAGATTAAGGAAGAACTTTAATTCTTCTATCATACTCAATTCTAAGTCACTCCGCATTGACTTAGAAAATTTCTTACACAAGTATTCCTTACTAGAGTCAAATATAATGTCATTAACATATATATGGACAAGAAGAATATCCTTATATTCATTTATAATTAAGATTATGGTGTCATTTTTACCTTTCTGAAAAAAAATTTCAATTAGGAAGCTATTCAATTTTTCATACCAAGCACAAGATGTTTGTTTGAGACCGTACATGACTTTCTTTAACTTACAAACATGATCAATCTTTTTCAATTTTCAAAACTAGAAGATTGTTCTACACACACTTCTTCTTTGATGTAATCATTTAAGAATGCATTCTTTACATTCATTTGAAATAGTTTAAAGTCATAGCAACAAGCATAAGTAAGAAAACCCCTTATGACTTATAACTTGATCATAAGATGTATAGGTTCAATCATAATCAATTCATTCTTCTTGTGAGTATCATTTGATAACAAGTCTTGCTTTATTTCTAGTCACCTTGTCTTAATCATTCAACTTGTTTCTAAATACCTGTTTAGTTTCAATTACTTAATGACTTAGGAATAAGTTCCTATACTTCATTGATTTTGAATTGATGAAGTTCTTCTTACACTACTCTTATCCAACTTTTGCATGAAAGTGCATGATAACATGAGTAGAAAAATACGTCAACATATTAAGATAGCACCTAAAACTTTGCATAGTGAGCTTTATAGTGGTTCGGCATAATAAGCTTATATTCACTTTTTCACACTAATAGCCTACTAACTAGATTCCACTAATAAATTAGAAATAAATTATAATCGTAAATGATGCTTGAATTCAAGCACTTCTCCTCAAAATAGGTGTTGTTTACTCAAGTTGATAGGACTCACTATCTCTCGTTTAAACATAAACTATCACTTTGCCAATACTTTTCAAAAGATGACAATTGAGTGCTCATGAAAAATAAAATGAGAATAAGTGAAACTCTTTTAGACTTTGGAATTTTGTCTCTTGATCTCTCTTTTTCTCTTTGACATCTTGGTCATCTTTTACACTCCTCAGCATCCAGAACTTCTAATTTGGAGAATTTTCAAGAAGATCAATTTCCAAGCTAGCCATTTGATAACTGTTGAAAAGGCTACGATAGTCGTTAAGGTTGAATAGTTAGAGATTCCGTCAATTTGGTCTCCCATACAAACAAATCTTGGTTTTCATTAGTGGAGTGTTTCACCTAATGAAAGAATCTTGCCTTTGAGATGATTGTTAATCAATCAAGATATTTTGTGTGATTAAATATTCTATGAATATAATAGTAAAGTTTAATAGTCAATTAAGATATTCTAAAGTAGGTATCCATGCTAGATCACATGCTATCAATGAATAAGATAAATATCTCAAAGTATTAATCTTATAAACAATGACGAGAGGTTCATCACAGGTAGTATAAGTATTTTGCTATTATTGAGCTATCTCAGTATTTTGATGATATTTAAAGCTTTGTTGATATCCACATAGTTACCTTTATGATATTTATATAATTTGTTGCTTTTGGCTTCTTAAATATGATCAACTGTTCTAATAAATATATTTTGACAATAATAGTTATGTAAATACTGTCAACATAAAACCTTGATACTTTCAAGTCAGTATAAATTCACCATTCTTTTAGATTTATTCATGTAAGTTTTTCGTCATAAAGAATCATTTTATCATGAATATTACCTGAAACATAAACACTTCTTGAATTTATAAGATTGATATAAGTTATGGATAGTTTTGTCAACTACAAAATATATATTAGAAAGTTTTCTTAATGTTAGCAATAATGTCAGTTTTTTGTTGATTTCTTGTTCTATGAAAAAAATTTCAAGGCCGCTTTCTCTCGTGAAGAGCAACAATCCCTCTTTTTTTTTTTTTTCTCTGACTAGGCGAAGGAGGTTGAATTTGTGCATTTAATTTTTCGTTGTTATGGTTGTTGAAGTTAGTTTTCATAGAATGGCACTGAATGTTGTTGTGACTATTGCCTTTTTAAATAGAGGACATGATATGTTACTTAAATGCACTTCCTATAATGTTGAGCACAAAAGCCGGTGATAGAGAAAAAGATAATTGATTCAATTAAACCTTCTTTGTTCTTACCATTGCAATCTCCTCAAATGAAAAAAAAAAAAAAAGGTCACATCAAGCTTATCAAAAAGATATTTTATCGAAAATGTGAAAATCTAAGAATATGGATGAATTTTAAGGAAAATGGTTCTTTGGTGATGCTTGACACGAAAGTAAATGATTTTACTATAAATGAATTAACAATACAAGTATTGGAAAACAAATGTTGTTGAAAATATAAGAAATTTGAAATAGGGAAATGATGAAAATGCATGTAATTTGTAGAAGAAAGTAATTGCATAAGAATATTGCTTATGCGAGAGAGCTAAAATGATTATAACATGGGCTTTCACATCTTATTAACAATATTTCTCACAAATAGTTTGAATTTTGAATCATTAAGTAATTTCGTAATACCATTAACATTTTTTTTTTTTAAAGAAATACCATTAACATTTAGTTACCATAACATCCAATATTTTCATAATAATATTTGCATGACATTCAGACTTTTCTATGTTCATTGATAATTTAGATCATGAAGTTACGTAATAATTAGCTCAAGATTCAAGTTGGTACATAGAAAATCTTTGTGAGATTGTTAAGTTTATGAGGTGTGGAAAACCGGAAATGTAATTTCTTGTGACCTTAATTATCCTGAGACTGATATGTTGAATTTATATTGATAAATGTTAAAGTATTTGTTGATGATGTAGAGTTATGTTAATTAATTATTGATGGAGGTGGATATTATTCGAATTACATATTTATTGATTTTTGAGTTTTAAGGATACTAAATTGAGATTTTCCTAGTTTTCGGTATGATTTAACAATAATTTTGGCAAATTTGAGATATCATGGGCTACATTATTTATTTTAACATTAACTAATTAATACTAATCAGAATTCATGTATATTAATGATGACTCACTCTCTTGGCCAAATGTGAAGGATTTATTTTTTACAACGATCACATTTAAACTACCAGAATTAAATAACATGTTAACCACTTGTCATTTTAAAAAACTTACATGCCATGTCATTTGTCCTATTAAGATCTTATATGTCTATTAATATATAAGGTTAAGCTATCATTATCAAAAAAATATTATTCATCAACTCTTCTTTCTACTTGGCTAGAAACTAGGTGAAACCTTGCCATACTTAATTCTAATTTGAAAACAACTATCAACCTAGCATTTTATTCCAAGTCATCACTTTAAATTTTGGTAATATTTTAGATTCATTTTTATCTCGGTCTTATCTTTCTATCTACAAATTTCAAAAAATTATCATATATTTTAAATCCTTATTTGAAAGGGTTAATACCCTAAAAAACCCTAAATTGGTACACTTGTAACAAATTTACCAAAAACTATTTTTTTTACCACAAAAAACCCAAAATTGATATACATTTGACAAATTTACCCCAAACTGGTACACTTATGACAAATTTATCCTATGTTAGTTTTCGTTAAATTTTAATTAAGTTAATTGACACGTGATAATTGAATGATTTACCAATTTGAGATTTTATACTTCGTTTGTCACAGTTTACAATTTTTGTGAATTTTTGTGATTAATTTTTAGCGGATGATATAATTGTTACAAATTTACCAATTTTTGGTTTTTTTATGATCGAATAAATTATTTTGGCATAAATTTATCATAAATGTACAAGTTTAGGGTTTTTTTTACAATTAGTCGGGGTAAATTTGTCACGGGTGTATCAGTTTGGGGTTTTTTATGGTAAAAAAAATAGTTTTTGGTAAATTTGTCACAAATGTACCAGGTTTAGGGTTTTTTAGGGTATTAACCCTATTTGAAAAGCAAATATTGCATCTTTTAAGAGTTACAATGTAGTTAAAACTTTTGGTCGTTCAAGTTTTTTTAAGGTAAATGAAAAATCTAAGGGTAAAGTTAGCTCGATCTACTTAATGCTTTTTGACTTTGTTGGTTAATATTTATTAATCTTAGTTGTTAATTGAATTTGATGATAAGTAGGAGTAAATTCCAGTAGTGATATGTTTAAATATTAAGATAATTTAACTTATGATAATAAATTATTATAAGTTTAATATGTATTTGATTGATTTTGTTGAAATATGATAGCATGTTGCTTGTGAAAATAACAAAATTAAGATTGAATGTATTAATTACATAATTTTGATACTTAAGGGTATATTCATGTATTGCTCATATTCAAATGTTACTAATCATATTCATCTTATAATTACTGACCGTTACTTGTATTCAACTTCTAATTGTTGGTCACTGCTCATATTCACCGACCACTACTCATATTCACCTCATATACTCACTAACTACTACTCAAAATCATTTTATACTCACTAGTCATTGCTCACTCATATTTACTTATTACCACTTGAGTGTGACTACTCAAAATCATTTTATACTCACTAACCATTGCTCACTCATATTTACTTAACTACTACTCAAAATCATTTTATACTCACTAGCCATTGCTCACTCATATTTACTTATTACCACTTGAGTGTGACTACTTACCACTTATGTCCATTTGTTGGGTACATATTGCTCATATTCACCTGTTAAGCATGGCCACTTACCATTTATATTCACTTGCTAAGTATAACCAGATACTTATCATATTCATTCACTGAGTATGACCACTTACTACTCATTTAATTGCTTGAGTATATCTACTTGCCAAGTATATCCACTTGCAAAGTATATCTAATTTCTAACCATATTTGCTTATCGACTATACTTCAAGTGAGTTAACTTAGGAATGCCAAAGCGAAATCCTTTTTTGGTAACTTGGTAGGTGTGTGATTTGGGAGGAATTAGGCAGAAATTAGTGAGCCTTTAACAATCTAGTCCGATAAAGGCGAAAAGTTTTGTTGAGATAAAAGGGCATGAATAAGCAATGACTTTTGATAAACTTCTAAAATGATAAAAGAAATAGGAGTAAATCAAATTATACATTGAATAGAGTCAAGACATCCCGACCTTATACTTACTAGTCATTGCTCATATTCATCTTTATACTTGTTTATTATATTTAATCATGTTGATTATGTTTTGCCATTTTTCAGTTGCTTGACTAAAGAAATTTATTATATTGATGATTATATAATAAGAAATGAATTAGAGTACATGTATTAAAATATATGTAATCATATATTAATTATGACTTGTATAAATATAAAAAATAGTAAGCATATCATTAGAAGGGAATATAAGAAATGAAAAAAAAATAAGTTTGTTATCAACATTATTTATGTATGGGATAATTAAAAAAGTCAATGTCATATATGTATGAAAATATATTGTGGACTAGACACTTATTATTAAAATGATTGTTGATTTCATTGTCAATGCAAGAAAGACTATATGAACATATGCATTACAATTACGTGATTAAATAAAAAAAAAGGAATATATATATATATATACACACACACACACACACACACACACACATGTTTCCATCGCCCACATATTAATGGTGACGATATCTCATGTTTTGAGATATCATGGTGAATGTTTTGAATGTCTTGAGGGTCGAAATACCCCATGTCTTGTGATATCTCGGGGCTAAGATGACTTTGGAGTGTTTAGAAAGTAAAAATAAAAAAAATATAGTATATAGATGATTATTTTGTATTGCATTAAATTTATGTTATTTGTTAGTGGGAGAATAAGTAGTAAGATGATATCCTACCTTAGACTTAAATATTTCTTTAACTAGGGTTCGATTTACTTACTTTTCAAAATCATAGGATGATTCTGTGGACGCGACGATAGAGGAGAAGAGATGATGTCAAAAACTATTAACCCATGAGTTGGATGGCGATTTAGTTATTGTATATGCTCGCTTTTAAGTTAGTATGGGTCTAAATATACTAGTTGATATTAACATTTTATAATACTAATGCATTATGTGTTTTGCTTGAATATTATCTAAAAATAGTAACTATTGATGTTATTGTAATGAAGAAGTATATGTGATTTATTAAATTTGTGTGATTTCTTGTAAGAGATATTGTGAATATTTTGTTGTTTTTTTGCATGTATAATTATATTAAAAGATATAATTATATAAGAGAAACGTCATGCGTGATGTTCTGAGACGTCACAGTTACATTTCTCAAAGTTCTAGCTATGATTATTTACAAAAAAGTCATAAATTCCAAGATTATCACCATAACCACTCAATAATTATGTGTTTGTGTCCATTATCTCCATCATCAATTGATATTTTGGCAATTCTTTATTTTGTTCATAAATAACATTACTTCAACACTTGAAAATTTTGAAATGATCATTGTTGATAACCTTGTTCATGGTAATCAACAACCTTGAAAAAAAAGAAGTTGCATAGGAAAAAAACCTCAGCTAGTAACTTGATTGATGTTGCGTGAGATTCCATTATAACTTGCAAAAACATGAGTGAGAAAAAAAAAATTTACGAGATAGAGAGAGACAAACCTGAAAGAAATAAGTCACGTGATATGATGGCTTGGTGATAGATGGTGGACTTGCATGTTGTGGGATCTGAATTCAAGAGATTACTTACGCGTCTAAAGTTTTGCCACAACCTATCCATACTTGAATAAAAATCTAGTTGATATGAGTTTTCGTCCTTACGAACTTTCCATTGCACATCCCTAATGTCATCAAATTTAAAGAAAACACATATATTGATCATTGTTTGGTTATTACTTTACTTCACATGAGAGGATGTTGACTTCATTGTTTCTTCCAAATTGGATAATCAAGTTTCGCTAAAATTCAATGTTGCAAAATCTTGGCTCAACATTTTTTATACGCGCTTATAGTCTACTTTCATCTATTATGAGATGGTTTTTATTTTTGATCTATTTCATGTTTCTTAAGAGTTAGTTGTGTTGCCAATGATGTGCTTTGAGAGTTTTTCAATGTATGATATAGAATTGTCGTTGTATTTATCAAAGGTTCATTAGGGATGACTTCTCTTTTCTTCTTCTTATTCTTCAGGTGTTGAAGTAAGATTGTTGGCATTTTAGTATTGTTGCTACATTACATATTTGTGCAATAATTAATTATATGAATTTACTTCTAATAATTGCTAGTACTAAAATGCCCCATTTAAGCTTGTCCATTGATTATACGCTATCGTGAGTAAATAATTATTATATGACCATAATGTTAACCTATGCATTGCTATTGTGAGATTAAATAATTATTATATGTATGTGTGTGTTTTTTCGTCATCCATATATTATTGGTGATGATGTCCATGCAAGATATCCCAAGGAGTGCTTTAAGATGCCTCAAAAGTTGATATGCCCCTTGTGTCTAAATACCTCGAAGAGTGTTGCGGTATGTCTCGGGAATCGAGATACCCCATGTATTATAATGTCTTAAAGTTGAGATACCTTGAGAGTATCTAGGAGGAGAAGTTAAAAACTTATACATGCTTATACATATTTGTTAATGGACTAATTGGTGATGATCATGCAATGCAATATGTTATACCATTCGTTTGCATTTGGGTGAAAAAATTCATGTAAGGTCACTCCTACTCTCATACATGGCTACTTTATATTGCCTTAAATTCATGTTATTTGTTGGTGCTAGGTCGAGTGATAAGATGATCTTCTATCTTAGACTTATAAGTTTCATTAAATGGGATTTGACTCACTTCTTACTTTTCAAATTTTAGGATGGCCTCCTGGACATAATAATGGAGTGAAAGCCATTAACTAGTGAATTGGATGATAGTTTGGATATTGTATAAGCTTGCTTTTGGATTAGTATGAGTGTAGAGATGCTAGTTAACCTTGACTTTCTCCCAAGACTTAATGTATTGTGTGTTTTGCTTGAATATTGTCTAAATATAGTAATTGCTGAAGTCGTGCAAGAAAGAAACCCTAGTTGGGAACTCAATCGATGACGTGTGAGTGAGAGTGAAATTGCCAATCCTACTCATCATTATCCTTATGCTAAAACTTGGGAAAGTATGAATGAGAAAAAAGGAAATCCGTGAGCCAAAAAGGGACTACCTTGAAAGAAGGCAAGCCATGGGAGACGATGGCTTGGTAATGGACCGTGGCCTTGCGCGGGATGACTCCCACCAACCCCAATTCAAAAATTTTACTTGCGCTCCAAAAAAACCTTATCCCAACCCATCTGTACTTGGTAAAAAATCCAGTCGGGACGCGGTTTCGCCCTCCACCAACTTGCCTCTTCACCTCTCAGACGGCATCAAATTTAAGAAAAACACATAAATAGACCATTGGACCTTATCACAATCTCCATACATAGCATGATTCAAAAAAAAGAAAAATATCTACC
The DNA here is from genome assembly GCA_016097545.1 of Eucalyptus victrix. Taxonomy (NCBI): domain Eukaryota; kingdom Viridiplantae; phylum Streptophyta; class Magnoliopsida; order Myrtales; family Myrtaceae; genus Eucalyptus; species Eucalyptus victrix. The sequence goes on along the minus strand of CM027841.1, from coordinate 36,440,092 downwards.
TCAACTCAATCAATTTCTTACCAATTCATTTGCTATAAGAAGAAAAGGCACACAGGTGCCAATCCACGTTGACCAGGACCACCTGAGTCCCACCCCCTCAAGACTCGCCCCGACCCTTCCCCTCCCTCCCTCCCTCCCTTCTCCCTCTCCCTCACTCCCTCACTCACTCTCTGATGGCAGCTGAGCTCCACCTGCTGGAATCCCCCCTCGGCGACGACGACGCCTCCGCCGCCGCCTCCGCCGCCACCGCCGCGATAGCCGCCCCGCATCCGCCAGCCGCCGCCGCGGTTCCGCCCCCGCCTCCGCCCCGCCGGCCGCCGCTCCAACCGCCGCCGCCCCCGCTCCGTCCGCTGCCCAGGGGCTCGCCCCGGCGACAGCCGACAATCCCGCCCCGCCGCTCGCCCCGAAACGCCAGCGCCGCCCCAGCGTCCGGCTCGGCGAGATCGGCGGCGAGCAGCCCGGCGCGCTCGCGCACGACTCGCACGCGCGGCGCCCCAAGCCGGCGTCGTCGTGGCGGCTCCCCAAGGACTCCGCCGCGAATCCGCAGTCCTCGAAATCGGTCAAGGCTCGCTCGCTGACGCACCTCGTCAACGGCGACGGCCAGCCGCACGACCTCGAGAACAGCTCGGGCTTCGATTTCCCCAGCCGGAAGGCGAAGGCGCGGCGCGGGGTCGCCGCGAAGCGGCAGAGGACGAGCTGGACGTCGTCGAAGCTGGACCACGTCGCGGACAACATCAGGGAGGACGAGGAGGAGGAGATCAACGAGGGCTTCCGGGATTTCGGCGCCGCCGATTCCGGGTCTCCTCCGACGAAGGAGCACAGTCCTGCTTCGCTGGACGATGCCGCGGCGCTCGACAATTGGCGGAGAAGGCCCAGCCGCGGGAGGTCATCTCTGAGCCGCGACAACGGCGGGAATGAGCTGGACACTGCCCGAGAGTCCGACTATAGAGACGGGAAAGGAGGAAGCAGCGACGGGGTCAGGAGCTGGCTGGTGGAATTGGGGCTTAGCCGGTACGCCCCGGTTTTTGAGATTCATGAGGTTGACGATGAGGTTCTGCCGATGCTGACGCTGGAGGATTTGAAGGATATGGGGATCAATGCTGTGGGATCGAGGAGGAAGATGTACGCTGCTATCCTGAAGCTTCGCAAGGGTTTCTCTTGATGTGAGTTGCTCTTTTGATGCAGCACAGTAGATAGTGAGCGATAGCTGCTGTATTTGATAGCATTTGTCATAGATGGGTTTTGGGATTCTACTGCTGATGATGAATAAAGATGCGAATAATGTTCTAACTTTTATCATACCATGGTGCCTACTTGAGCTGAATACATTGTATTTGTTGATGAGTAAGAGCACAACCACAAAAGGTTAAAGAATTTGTGATTCATCTCACTGATCTTCATCCCATTGGAAGAAGAAAGTGCAGAAAAGTTGAGCAAGACATTTGACCAAATTTAGCAGCATCCCGAGCTAGATATTGTTAATCAACCCCATTAGCAACGGACTATTAAACTTTTCGCCAGTTCACTAATAACGTACTTTGAGATTGTATCTTGCTTGCTTCTCATCTTGGCAAGTATTCCGTGTTCCAAATATGTTGCAATCCTGCCTAAGAGGGGGTGATGTTGGTTTTGTTGGCTGATTTTCTAATCAATCCCTTCACTACTTAGGCTGAAGATACTGTTTATGCTTCATTTTCTCTGTCTCACAATACAATCTTTTATAACATGCTGTTGTGTGCATGCTTTACTTTCAGTAATTGGAGAGGATATTTCATAGATTTGGGATTGGAATCTGTAGTTTGTATGTGTGTCCCCAATAGAGGGCCTGTTTGAAGATGTGCAGTTTTTAAATGAGTGGATGCTCTGAGATAGGACAAGGAGCCATTTTGCTCAAGAGAAATGAATGAGAAATCTGTAGCTTTTAGCAAATATTGTAGGGAAGTTTCTGACCAGACAATGGCTATTTGCGACCATGGAATTTAAGTTATGCTGAAGGAAATGACAGGAATTCTCTTCTTTTTCTCTTTTAATGATCTTGAGAGCAGAACAGCAAAAGAGTAGGGCATAACTGCGTATGAAGGTTTATTGAGTTAGTGCTTCCAGTTGATATTTGAACTTGATTTTCATGAAAATTTGGAGTTCTATTCATAAATTGTGCTACAACTTGATAAAAGAACCATGTTACTGTATACAAGATTCGGCTAAAACTTGTGTTTACTGAAAAAGGCATAATACATTACATTCTAGATTTAATTGTTCTTGTGGTCGCAATTTCACTGGGTTGTAAACTAAAAATTGATCAATACAGCTAATTAAATATTGAGAAACATTTGCTTCAGTTCGGTAATTTGACCCTGATGAAGCAAAATTGGGCTACTGCAGGTGAAAAGTTAAAAGAAAAATGCATGTGTCAAACTTGTGATCAGATTAATGAATAGGTAATACATTCGTTACATATACAAACTGGACGCAATGTTGGACGAGCAAAGTCATCTCAAGGAAAGAAGAGAAAGGGGTCTGCAGTTAAATGCATGTCTCTTAGCCTATGAAAGTCCTCTTTGACCTGAGAAGTTCTTACTTATATCTATCTGGCGTGATTTGGAACTGTTTTTGAAGAACGGAATGGCAGTAAAATGTGGTTCAAGCACTTGCGCTCTTGTAAAGCACTTCCATGAGCATGATGAATATGTTTTTCACATTGCTGGCATTTCCATTAATCATCTCAATGCTAATAAATATTATCCACTATGCTTTTCATCTTTTCACAAGGTCAGCATTTTTATCAATCTGAAAGAGTAAAACGATGGGTGCACAATGTTTACTGTAACTTGTTATTGCCAGCATTGATGTGTTCTTCTCAAATACAAAGAACTTTTCTTATCTGACACAAAACTTGAACCACTTTGTCAATCAGATAAAGGCCTTAATGTCCTTTTGATTAGGAGCAAGATTTGTGTGCTTTCTTTATAAAATCCCAGATTCTTAGGTGGGTTCGGTTAAGCATTATGCTATGGTATATATATGGTTAAGCTAATGCTGGCTCAGCTCAGGGAAAGTTTCTGTGCCAGTAATGTTGCTGAAACATGTCTAGCCTTTGCCTAAAGCTTATCACCTATAGAGAGCATAGGATCTCAGCTGTTGAATGAACATAAACATGTTGATGACATTTTCACTAGAAAATGACTACAAGAATTAGGTCACATGTTTATCCTGCAGAGTATTTTGGTGAGTCTTGGTAATTTAAAGGTTATGTATGATATCACTTTGTTTTGGCTTGTAATGAAAATTAACCTTGTAATGGAGATGACTGTAGGTTTCTTGCAGATGGTTATGATACGAGAGAGAAGTCTTGATAAAAATTGACAACATTTTCACTAGAAAATGACTACAAGAATTAGGTCACATAAGTATCCTGCATAGTATTTTGGTGAGTCTTCATAATTTAAAGGTTATTTATGATATCACTTTGTTTTGGCTTGTGATGAAAATTAGCCTTGTAATGGAGATGACTGTAGGTTTCTTGCAGATGGTTATGATACGAGAGAGAAGTCCAGATAAAAGTTCTGCAATTTTGGGATGAATGATAGTTAGGGTGAAAAAAATGATAAAGTTATTACTTGCACACATTGCACTCTACATAGAAAGGGAAAATTGTCAACATTCGTAGTTGTTTTTGAAATCTGGGCAGTGCTAGCTCAGTATAAATTTGTAGTCTTTAAAATGTGTGGATGACAAGACCCATGATTTGATCCTTTAATTCTTGAAGAATTTGTATTCTATGGTTCAGCCTCAAATAGATATGTTATTCTGAGCAAAAATATTTAATTTGCTTAGTTTCCCAAGAGACTGAAAACAGATGAGAAATGGATGTTCAAACTTTGGCTCACTACTTTCTTTTTGGAACTGAGCAATGAACTTATACTTTTGGCAACATAGAGGTGCTCTTGTACACCTCTTTGAGGGCTCAGAAATAAATGATGTTGTGGAAGCTTTTACTCACTACATAATGTTTAGAATCGGGCAATGAACTTATCCTGTTGTGAACAGAACTGGTGCTTTTTTCTAGGTAAGTTTCCACCAAAGCGAAGCATCATGTTCATTTATCTCACAGTAAGGCATTGGCTTGGAGCTTAACCTTTCAGGAAACAAGTTTGCTTGAATTTCTGAAATGCTGCATCAGTTTACTGGAAATGGCAACGGGAAGGTATAGTTGATTGGAGTTCAGTCAAATGGGATCTGCTTGGTCAGGTTGGTTATCATGGTTTTAGGTTTGGGCAATTCAAACTTATCCTGTTGTGAACAGAACTGGTGCTCTTTTGAGCATCCGTATGTCTAATTAAACGTTTTTTTCTTGGTAAGCTTCCGCCAGAGAGGGGCATCATGCTCATTTATCTCATGGTAAGGCATTGGCTTGGAAACTTAAACTTTCAGTAAAAAAGTCTGCTTGATTTTCTGAAATGCTGCATCAGTTTACTGCAAATGGCAAAGGGAAGATATAGTCAATTGGAGTGCAGTCAAATGGGATCTGCTTGGTCAGGTTGCTTATCATGTTTTAAATTTGGACAATTCGAACTCAGATAGGGATATCTTGCCTTGTGTATGAAACTGAGTTTCTTAGTGAGTATGATTGTGTCATTGCATTTGCAATAGTGAAGCTGAAGTAACAGTGATCAATTGTTCAGCAGTGAGAGAGCTCATGTCCTTAACTTATTGTTGCCCCACTGGTATTATATAGAGTGGCTCCTGAGCAAGTTAAGAAGAAATTATGCCTGGGTCACATCTTTCCTTAGTAAGGATCTAATAAATGTCAACCCATTTATGAGAATCATTTAAAAGCCATGTCTAGTTCAGCATTTCTATCTGTCAAAGAACACTACTGCTAAAGCTGAACCTTGACTCATGCTACTTTAAGGAAAGACCTCGCACTTCATTACCTCTAAAGCTCTTTTAGTTCTCTAGCCACTGAGTTTCAGAAGTGTAGATGATATAAAGATTTGGAATATACTTCTTGTTTTCAACTGCTGTCATTCCATTCCAAACCTCAGGAATTTGACAGAGAGTCCTGGAATATGTTAAGAGTAGCGACGCTGCACCCATTGAATGTTCAGTAGTTACAGTATCTAGTGCCTGAATCTTAAGCATCTTCTTGCAAGTTCCTTTCCTTTCTTTTAAGTTATAATAGGTCAAAATGTTAGCCACTGCTGGTTCCCCAATCGAAGTTGTATTTTTCCTTCTTTTTTTTTTACCCCTGTTGAACAATGCCAGTGGACAGCGTTCATCAATATGAAGGCCTTTGAGCAGCATCTCTCTCTCTCTCTCTCTTTCTCTGCCTGCTTGGTCATAACTATATGAGGAATTTACAGAAGATTTTCCTTTCTTTTACAGCCTCCCAAATTCGTTTCTTTTCACTTTTCTATAAGTTTAGCCTGCCTCTTGAGATGGTCAAGTGAGCTTGTTGATGATCTTGCTCCTCCTGCCTTGAGCACGTCTTCCCAGCTTCTCCCAGGTGCTGTAACAGGTAATAGAAAAGCTAATTGTGCCACATCCTCAGTCTTCTGGTTGATGCTTTGTTGGTCGCTTTGATCCTAAATATGCAAGCAGAGCTCTTCCTGTTTGGCATTCTACATTTTCAAGCATGTACTTTGGGATGGGAATGGAGAAAACATAGTGTATGAGTTTATCATACCTTTTAGCCAAGATGTGTGGCTTTTCTTTGAGCAATTGTTTACTCATTGGATGATGTTGAGGTAGACACAAATACTTGTGGACATTGTTTATCTTCAGATTATTTTATGTTACAATGGAGATGATTTACTTGAATTTTGAATAAACTGCCATTAGAGACGCTTGTTCTGGGAGATTTTAGACCTTTATTGTCATTTGCCCGCTTGGTACTTTTCTGGCTAGTTCTCTTTTGCAACTCAAGAAAGTCTGTCAATTGAAACTCCACAGGTCAGGGGCTATGGAGCATGCTGGGTTAATTCGGCAGTAGTTTATTTGGCAGGGTTTCAGTTATGTCTGTGCGCCAGATGAAAATTAAAAGGAAATTGATGTGCTTTCTGCCATTAAAGCAACTGTTTGTGGGACAATGTATGAATTACCTCCTCTGAAAGTAACCTTCAGGTCTAATCGGAAGTTGCATGTCTGATGTAGCGTTTATACCAAAGCTTGCTAGCATAACTCGTTGTCTGTCTATGGAGGGGCTGTTTTGAAGGATCGCCTCCTGTTTTAGTCTGTATGTAGATGTGGGTCACTGTTTCTGAATCAACTATGTGTTTGATTTCTACAGATTAATTAGAGTGTTCTCATTGCACTTTAGACCTCTATGCGCGTGCGCTCATCTGGTTGCTCCTTAGATTAAGGAACTTAGAAATATCCGGCTTTTTCTTTTTTCCCTTTTTAAGGCTCGTTGTTATTATTTGGACTACCTTATGAAATCTGTTCTAATATGCTTCTTTATTGTTGTTAATATATTCTTGGAAATTCGGGATCCTTATACAGTCAATGGAGCCCTGGGGACGACGATTCAAAGTTTACAAACTCTCGACTAGCATCTCTGAAAGAGCCGTGACATAAATGATTTCTTGCTTGGATAGAGTTTGTCTTCAGTGACGATTAACTACCCTTTAGGGGTCGACGAACCAGTGACTTTTCAGGATCTACCATAATCAAGCGACCATTGATGGAATCAACCCCACGAACTTAGCATGAACGCACAAGATTTTCCTAATTAACGATGAATTGTGAAGAAGAATAATCAAAGGATGAGTGCCCAGCGAAAACATTTTCTACATTTGAGCCCGACAAGGTATTGTCGCATGCATATATAGAAAAGGGAACGATCGTGGCATCTGTCTTACCTTGATGTGATAAACCGAATCAGAATGCATGGGTGCATGAGTTTTATACACCGTTCCCTCCATTCTGTCTTTGTTTAAAAAAGAGTTTACTATCTATGGTCATATTCCTTCTTCTCTCCACATTATTTATATTTTTATCTTAAGGTTTGTTAACAAGTGCCAAAAATATCTATTAAGTAAGCAACTAAAGAAATTTAGAGTTATCAACACGCTGTTTTTCTTGGATCATGAGTAATCATTGTTTAAAAATATAAATATTCTTATTCAAGTATTGCTTAATAAGTATCTCGGGAGCATTGAGATGCTCATTAGAAACTTGATACCCATATCAAGGAGATCACTTGAAGGGAGCTCAAGTCTAAACCCATCAATACTTCTACTAGATTCACATTTACTCAAAAACTTAAGTTATGAAATGACAACCAAGTCAACTTCACCAAAGACTCTTATTCCAATTAAGAAATTTTATTGGGTCTCGCCTAAATCCAATTTGGACATTGTACAAAGTGGATCAAGCTCCCACATACTACAGTCTGGGTTGGGTTTTTGCGTAATGAGCTTAAAATTGAGACATATTTTAACAAATTTCTATCTTGGCTTGACCTTTGATTCAAGCTATAATCGCTTTGCTAGAAGTTAAATTTCAGGCCCTAAGCATGTCAGAGCCCTTTTATCATGTATGTTTTAGGGTCCTAGTAGACCAAAGTTCCGAGGAAACCATGTATCCAATCGTGAGGATGGATACCTATTACAAGCGCTACATCACCACCATATGGGTAGATGAGAGGTTAACAAACCTAGTACTCCACTGATTTATGGCTTGGTATGTTTAGGTGGGGAGGATCTAAATGGCCCTCTCCGAGGCTTTGATGGACCTCTGGGTGCAACATCTAAGAATCTCAATTGACCTGATGGACCTGGACATCCCTGATGGTGCTGTCATTAATCTGAAGATTGACTCGGGTTGAGACCTCGAACTTGAGCCATGGTATCTAGAGCCAATAAGATATTAGGACCATGTTGGGTGCATCACTTTTTTGAGGTCGCCCTCATAGTAGTAGAGGAGCTAGGCCAACCCAACCCCTTTTGGATGAAGATGAAGGAATCCGTTCTGTGGATGAATGTGTGTGGCCAAGTCTTTTGATGTAAAAAATAGTGTGTAATGGCTAGTGTAATGTATATATGAAAGTGTGTTATGTTTTGTAAATAATTTATGCTATCCATGTTTATGATTGGTTGAGTGGTTTTATTTCTACTTCCGCTTGTGTATAATCAAAAAAATAAAATGAATGGGTCAATGACGTTTTCTGGGACGTCACAATTAAATGATCGAAATGATGAAGCGATGCGCGCATCCGACGGTTGAGACGTGACACGGTTCTTGTGGGATTCACCCAAAACTGACATCTCAATCTGGTTATTAGATTGACCAAGACTAGTGCTAACCTTTACAATCGAGAACCAGCCTAGAACCGCCAGTTTGGTTCTAAGCTTATTTAAGGATCTATAGGGTTGGTTCCCGTTTTAAAAAATGGGAAACTAACACAAGGAAGTAGGTTCCAAACCTAGAATCAACTAACCTAGGAACCAATCACCCTATTAGCATACATTATATTGTACTCAAAGTTGTCTCCATGCACAAATAGTGGTAAATTGTAGTTTTTTTTTTTTTTTTTTTTTGCTATTCATGCATTTGTAAGCATTGAACCAATTCTTATTTGATATAACGTGAAGAAAATAACTAGAATCGAAGAACCATCCGTCAAGCAACAATTCGTTGGTCATAGACACACACAAAAAAAGCACTATTTGAAATCCTATCAAATATTTGAACACTATCATCTTTAAACTCAACTCTAATTTCATTACCCTTCATGTTTGTTGGCTTTAGGAAACCGCTTTTATGATGCTCCCTCCTATCATTATTGCAACAGACAACACTATCAATCATAGATTGACAAATTCTATTCAAATGTGTACTATTGCTATTAACATGAGTACTAGTTATTCCTCCACCTTCATCTAATAGCACTTGGTGCACGTTCACTATATTCTATCCTATGGATGTCCCAACTTAGAATCAAATTGTGAACCTCATCGAACGCCAATTTCATTTACTCGAAGCACTACTAAATGTAGTATGAGAAGCACTCCAAATTATTAAGTAATGATAATAATAGAATTAAAGCATCCATTGCACTGACAAAATTAATCTCAGTTAAACTCAATCGTTTGATGATCACATTGAATTCATCAATATGTTCAACATTTTTGAGTGAAGTAGAGATTGCATCAAGTAAACCTTGTTGATCGCAGAGAGTTTATTGTACATATTCAATAAGGCATGGATCGGTTTTGAGGTGATTTTCTTTTCATGATGTTAAATGCGATAATAAGAGTCGACATTAGCTAAATTACACCAAATGCTCGTCAATTCAGCAAATCCCCGTCAACTTGCTTTATCAATTTTGGCTTATGCCCATAGAAGGGCAAGTACATATTCCTCTAATAAAGTAATTTTAAATCTGTATATTCAAAAAATTGAGCCATGAGGACACTAGGAATGGTACTTACTTTGGTTTCAAAGATTTACGTCGGATCACTTAAGTGCTATTTAAAAAAAAAAAAATATGATCACTTAACTATTAACTTTGATTTGTGTTATCGGAAATTTGACATAGTACTATTTTATCAATTTTCTTGACCAACGTAGCTCACCAACATGCCCAATCAACAATAACAGCCTAAACGGCGTCGTTTACATCTTTGCCCCAAATATAATATCTTTTTTTTTTTTTTTGGAAACAAAATTAGGCCAAATTAGGAATTTTGTCCCGATAAATTTTTTTTTTTTTTTTTTTTTTTAGTTTGAAAACAAGCAGAGAAGAAGAAGAGTTGGAAGATGATGAGGTGCTTGTTAGAGAAAACTCCCAAAGGTTTTGAAGTTGAAAAAAAAATCTTTTTAACTTTGATTGTCTTGCATAATCTTCATTCAAGATGTTTAGACAGTCCTCAACATTCATATAGAACTAAGTCAGATATAGACAAAACTCAATCCTTATTTTCCATGATACTCTTATTTGAAGAAGAAGATCTCATTCTATTCACATCCTAACTTTCTCAGTTCGTAAATACTTATTTGATGCAAATTGAAATATGTACGCTCTTCTAAAAGGAAATGGATCTAGAATGAAATTATCTCATATTCTACTATGGCAAGCAAATATGGTTTGGTTCTACACCGAGAAATAATTGATTAACTTAATTTAATTGATTGGTGAATCAATCCTGAAGGCAAGCTCTTTTCAAACCAAAGAAGCTCTCTTTATGATGAAAACCAAGATCTTGATTGTACGGGCGATTAGATTCAAATGGAAATTCAAACCTTATCACTTTTTGGTCACTATATCTTCTTGATATAGTGTTGTCCATCAACCAAAAATGGAAGACGATCCTCTAGAAGCTATCTAATGACTAGTTTGGAAGTAGGAGTATCTAAGGAGACCATGGTGCATGTAAGAGACGAGGCCAAGAATCTATAATTCCAAGATCTGAGCGAATTTTGATCATACATTTGTCTTTTATAAGCTTAAACGTTTTTTATCATGAGAGAGATACCAAAAGAGTAACTTAGTGAAATAGTGTGATTTATCAATGAGTATTTACACTCAAAGTTGTAATATCTTATTGATCATTTAGTGAAATCCAACCAAAAAGTTGTTAGAGTGGAGAGTAGACATAGGTTTAATCTAAGCTACTATAAAATTTCGTGTGAAGTTTTCACTAATCCTTACTCTCTTATTATTGTCATTAGAGTCTATTGCATACTTACGAGTAGGGGTGTCAAAAACCAAACCGAAAACCAAATCGAACCAAACTAAAAAATTTGGGTTTTTCGGTTCAGTTTTTATCGGTTAACCGAACCAAACCGAACCAACGAACCGATAAAAGCTTATTTCTTGAAAAATAAAAATATATACAACAGAAAAAAAACAAAAAAAATGCAAAAATCGAAAACTAAAAGCTGAAAACCAAAAATCGAAAAACCGAACCAAACCGGTCAAAATTTGGGTTCGGTTTGGAAGTTTTTCCTAATGGTTTGGTTCGGTTCGGTTCGGTTCGGTTTTTCAAAAACCGAACCGAACCGAACCGAACCATTGACACCCCTACTTACGGGTTGTTCTTGAAGTTCATTCTACAGCATTACAAATTCCAAACCTTATTCCATAATCTAGACCTCGTGTAGACGATGATATTGATTCATTCTATTCCACTTAATTTAAGTCAAAATTTATAGTATTACCTATTCACCCCCTCTAGGTGATCTGAGCTAGCAACATTAGTGTTGATGAAGGTAAGGAAAGTAATGAAGGCCGTCCTTCAGTCGTGACCATCAAAACTAGCAACAAAGGGGGAGAGCTGAGTGCTCTTACTTACCTCTACCCTGAAAATGCATAGATTCAAAACCTTGAGACCCTCCATCTTCCCCTAAAAGTAGTACTAATCCAGTGACGGGTTCCTTGGCATTTTGAAACACACCATGCGACACTATCTACATAATTCTCTTGCACGATCAGGTGCTCGTTCTCACCTGAACTTGAATCCTCTCCCCTCATGATCCCTCTCTCTATCGTGATCACTCTGGTGACCAACATCATAGTCCAAGCCTCGATGTTCTTCGTGGTGAACATCTCTCTCCCGCTAAACTGCATATTCAAAGCCGTACACCAAGTCCAATGCAAACTTCATAGATGTGGGTTGAGCTCTATATAACACGCCTGAGCTCGAAACATATTTTAAGAAGAGACCGCTCACTAAAAAGAACTTTTTTTTGTCTTTTCTTGTAAAAGATCTTTCAAATTAAACTTTATAATCACTTTACCAAATTGTCTCTCTTTGTACAATAACATATCGAATGTTACAAAAGCATCAAATCCCTGAATTGGATTACAATAGCGAGCCAAAAGACTCACAATACAGTACTTTTTAATGGTTGTAATCTCAATGTATCAGTGATTTTTTGATACGTGGGGAGACTATGGAAGTAGTCGTCACTTAAATCTCAAATTCAATACTTTGGGTTTGAAGATGACGATTCGATCAATAAACAATCAGCAAAATGCTCGTCCTCATCCAACGATTAAGGGAAAAGGAAAAGTCTCCAACACTAGTACCACGGAAGTGCCCCCCCTCCCCCAGATTTGACTTTGAGAAAAAGCAAAGAAAGGGAGAAAAAATATAAAAAAATAAAGTTATGATGAACACAAGCAATAATAGCATCAGATAATATATATGAACCCTTTCCACAAGTTGGGTCCCATGCAGATTAATTCTACTAAACTCAAAAAAATTATTTCCAAGTACAGTAACTTTAGAGTTCCTTTCTCCACCAATTAGAAAAATTAATTTAAAAAGAGAGTGGCCAGAAAAACGAAAAAAAACAAAAGGGGGGAAAAGAAAGAAAGAATGATGAGCTGGGTGCTGACCACGATAATTTAAACAAAATGACTCGAGCGAGCAGCACGTGCGAGAGAGCCGATCAATCGGGTTAATCAACACGGATTATGACACTAATCACGTTCTTCTTTTTCCAAGTTAATTAATTTGGTCATGGCGATTAATCAACCGTCGCTGCTTCTGCCGTAGTGAAGCACCATGAGATGCTCCGTGGTGGAGGACTCGGGAAGCAAGGTCACTGCCTGATCCCTCCGCTGGCCGGTGCTCCAAATCTGGTCCCTCACGTGCTGCAACGTCAAACCTGGCGGCAGATGTTGCCCTTTACATGTTATCACGACCTGCTTCATTCGTTCAAAACACAGCAAAATGAAACGAATAAGATAAGGTGGCGAGCGTGTTAGGATTTTGGAGAGTTTCATGTGAATCGAGGGTTTGGTGAAAAGGAAAGTGGGCGAAATCCTATGTGATTGAAGATAATCAATAAAAGATTTCCGTAAATATCAACGAACGAATCGATCATCGACCCAAAAAAGAGCAATGGGATTCATCATCATACGCTTTCAGGGGTTATATCTCAATTCGAACACATCCTTGTAACGTCTACTTTAACCCTACTACACCTCTCTCTCTCTCTCTCTCTCTCTCTCTCTCTCTCTCTCTCTCTCCCCGCCTAAGAAAGTTAGACTTGCAAAGAAAAATAGAGGGGCAGCGGTCAGCCGCTGAAACCGACCGGACTGGGGCTGCCCGGCCACCCCACGATCAAAACCTGCCCCAGTTTAATCATTCGCACCGGACCCACCCAAGACTTTGCTCCTAAGCCAAAAAAAAAAACATTAAATCATGATCCCCTAGACTTCCACTATGACATAAACAAAATACCAAGATTTCCTTAATCTTCTCGCATTATTATCAGTAGAATCTTTTAAAAGAAAAAGGACCCAGATTGCACGGCGACGAATTAGCCCCGATAATCAAAATCCCTTTACCTACTTGCATGTAGACATCTACATACTCGCACAAACATATTCTATCCACCTCATCTCATGCACGTCTTCTTCACGTTGCTTTCTCATCGGTTCCTTTTCTTCTTCAATAACCCTAGTCACTTATACGGAACACGCCATCTTATGGTCTTTCGCATTAAATAATGGACATTATACTTTAGTTAGAGTCGTAACCCGGGGAGTAATAATGACTCTTTAATTATGAATATCAAGCCTACCTTTTTTCTAGATTTTATATCTGTGCATGCATTCCATCCAAAGGTCTTATTATATTGTGGTGCAGAGGTCCATTTGTCTTTCCTAGCTTTAGTTTTTGTATCTTTCTCAGCATGTTGGAATGATTCTGCTGTTGAATTATCCCTCATGCATTGCTTTCCTCCGACGTCAATTCTTTAAAAGGAGAAAAGGAATTCTCATCCTTTTCCCTTTGCTTCATCCCCATCTTGCCCCTCGATGGGTCCTCTTGTGATCCCATCGAAGCGCACCACTTATGGGGCTCTTGATGGGGATTTGTTCTAAGCACCGAACGGAAAAAAAGGGGCAAAGAAGAAAACAGGGTTACAAAGGGACCCACATGAGGTATGTGTAAGCTGACGTCAAAGAAGCGAAAGCATGACGACATTAAAAGGAATTCGGGAAGTTTTCATTTAAGAAGTAAAGAAAGGAGAATAAAGAATAAAGAAAAGGAGAAGAGTTGAGAATGACAGGGTCCACGTGTGATCTTTGAGGCCCTACGATGGGATTTGGACGTGCTAATTCTCCTACTTTCGATTTTCTTTTTGATGTTCATGAGTGTCAACTAGGGCCAGAATCGATCGTCCCAAGTCGATGATGTTTTCTATATGTTAAAGTCAATGCTCTTTCAGAGGGAGAGGGAAAAGAAAAAGGTTAAATAAAAGAGAAGGAGAAAAAGAAAAGTTATTAGGCAAACGTTCCTTGCCTTCCCACTAATCAATCACATCAACCCTTTTTCTTTTCGTTGTATTGATGATTCCCCTAGACTTTCATTCATGCGCACGTAAACGTACTCTAAGTGCTGCGACCATATTCTGCCCAATCATCACTAAGATATACCCCGGAATAATGCCGACCATGGTCTGAACACAAAGTTGAAGTCTATGGTAGAAATCTATAACAAGAACCGACCTACCATTCCTAACCTATGTACCATGAATTACTTCTTTTGCTAGATAGGATTAATTTTGCAAACCTACCGGATTGAACCTCAAACTAAAAATAAAATAAAATAAATCATAAAACTCCATGTAATCTTTAAATTATGATTAGGCAAAATTATCGTCACTCTAAATTTTCAACCGGACATTATTGATTTGTTAAAAGATTCCATAAACTCAGCCTCTATTATATTAGTACACCAATGAGCGACTAATGGTATAGTTTTGCATGCCATGGGTGAAAGTTGATAGTTGAAGTGTCAATATTTTGGCTGGCCGCTAGTTGGTTCCTCTATATATGTATATAATAAGTCAGCAACATGTCTACATTAGTATATAACTCAATTTAAGTAACAACATGACACGCACTATAGATGATTGGATACATATTGCGTGTAGTCACGCTGGCAGTTGTGCCAAGATTGTACTAAGAAAATGAGAAATAATTGGCACATATGTTTGACCCGGGCAACTTAATTACATGTGAGTTTCAGACAGAACAACCAAAGAGAATGTTGAGAGCACTAAAACAAATGTTTTGTTTTTATTCTATGTGATAGGTGACAGTTATTTGAAGATTACGTGTATGGGTGTTAGGTGGAGAGAAAGAGATAGAGAGAGAGAGAGAGAGAGAGAGAGAGAGAGAGAGAGAGAGAGAGAGACGAGGGTTTATATGGTTCTTATTCTTGGCGGTTGCCCATATAGTTGTTTTCCATCCGGACGTGATTAATAAATAAAACCAGAAACTTAGCTAAGGAATTGTCTTTTCCGTAGTTCATGGGCATGTAATGCAACAAAAGACAAAGACCCACGAGAGAGAGAGAGAGAGAGAGAGAGAGAGAGAGAGAGAGAAGATTATATGCATTCGAATCACGGTACCAGGGTTGACTTCAACCACAACATAAACGGGTGGCTTTTTATAATGCCCGAGGGAATGTTAGTAGTTGACATAAGACCCAACAACAAAGCAATCGATATTTTTTTATGTACATGATTTTGGTGGGTGAAAAAATGGCAAAGGACAGAGAAAAAAATATGTTCTTTATATATGATTTAAAACATTAATACTTCATTCTTTTTTCCTCCAGAAGAAGTTGAAGTGTTCGGTTTTTGGTTTATGTGCGTGAATAATAATTTGACGTTTTCAAAGGCAAGTGATTCAAGTACATAGATTCGTGTACAAACAAAGACACACAAATTTCAGATTTAGCCCGGAAGCGAAGCAAACTGAATTGGCTTTTGCGGATTTTATGACCCCTAACTTGTTGATGGGTCTCTTGTCTTCTCCTCAATAGTAGTCCAAGCACATCTGGCTTGCTTATAGGGGAACATGAGAATGTTACGTAATTAGACCCTTTGTGTGGAAAAATTTCTTATTTTCTTGTTTTTCTTGTCCTGTGGAGGAAAAATTTTCAGGTGTTTTGTATAATTCAGAATCTGTAAGAGTAACTATAACCAACATAGTTAAAATATATTTCTCTGATTTATATCTTAGTAGATATATGAGACTTCCAACAATCTCCTTTAGTGATGAATCTCAGAGGACGGTGCACTGGCTGTAACCTGAGACTCCATTTTTCAGCCTAATCGAATGAAATCTTCAAATTTAAGGTTATCTTCCTCATGAAACCTCTATTAAATAAAATTAAAACCTAGATTTATCAGAATATTTCAATTGAACTACTTTTGGGAAGTCAGAAAAACACTTGTGTATGGTACCCAAACCTAAGGCTCAAGCTCTACATCCTTGAATAAATAAACAATTTCACATGAAGCATGCTAATTTTGATGATCGGGGCATTATGTATCTAGAAGCACCTTTAAAAGAACCAGGCATTATATCGGAATGTATCCAATAATCATTATATATTATTGCACACATTTTGATCATAGATCCCATCATCGAGAAGCACCTTTAGAAGACATATGTACAATAATTTGGAATATATTACCTGATTTAGTTTAAACGAGACGCATTGTAACGCACAAATAGAGACACGCCTATCTACTCAATCCTTGAATGATTGGTTTTCCATCTCGCGCAAGCATTATTGGCTTTCAAGAACTACGTTTTAAGTAATGATTGTCCCTTAAAATTTCTTGGGAAAACCCATCATCGGATTCCCTTCATTACACTAGTGACCCGCTCTCATTTTACCACAAAAACCAACAACGTCCTCGCAGATAATCTCGTTCAAAGCAACGAGAAATATATATACGAGACGTCGGTGGAACCTCGATACCTCCCAAGGATCAAGCAACAACAGATGGCACCAAGATTTCATACACATCCATTAAATGGCGGTGATGATTGATCGATAATGATGAAGACAAGAACCCTAGAGCTCAATAGTGCTTTGTCTTGACCCAGAAGTGGAGAAGGAAATTTTTAGAAAAAGGAGAAGAGGGGGAAAGAGAGAGAGAAACCCTATTATATTATCAAGGAACCACATACAGCAACACATGTTATTATATGCCATATATACGATTAAATGAAGTAGTGGCTTGTTTTTCTTATTTTGTATATATTTTCTTAAAATTAGTTTCTTTTTGCCGATGGGAGGGAGTTGGGTTGTGCTTTCTCCTGTTTCTAATGCAAGGCATGTCGGATGATTGAAACATTACTTTCAGAAGTGTATGTGGGTTAATATAGTGAGGCATTGGCTCACAGAATGAGAGCTACGTTTCTTCCCATTTCACATTTTTTGGTGGGAGGTGCTTTTCTGAGCTATCGAACATTCCTCTTCGGAAACCCTACGCACGTTAATCCTTTCACTAATCAGCACTCTCACGACCATTCCGTAGACCTATCTCATCTCTTAATTAGTCCAAAAATAGTTGAGTCTGATCTCCTCTTCTCAACATGACCCATCGATGAATGACTTCGAAAGCTAATAAGAACAAAACGAGAAGACGACTACACTCTTGGACATGTACATCCCACCTAAATATGGTGGTAACAGATCAAGAGAGAAATTATTTGGACCAGAGAAGATTAACTTAGTTATTCTATGTTTATCAAGTTTCAAACACCAACCACTTTCTCTAATTTAGGTTATTTTTGACAAATATTATCAAGTATTCACGTAATGGAAAAATTACAACACACCCTTGGTCTACATGTTTCCACTAAACAAAAGAAGAAGGAAAAAGGAGCATTTCAACGCAAGAAAATAGCCGATGTAGTAAACAGCATTTTTTTAGAATTTCTTCATTGAATAGCAGCATTTCTAAGAAGAGCAAAGTCATAAGCGCAAGAACGTGATGGTTTTAATGTGACATACCTCTGATTCGCTAGCGAGTCTCAGCTTGTTGACCAAATACTTCGTTATTAATCTTACGGTCATCCTTCCGTCTCTTAATGTTCGAGAAAAGTAAAACAAATTAGCCAATGATTAAAACTCCACAATAATGCAGGAAAAACTACGAGGCGAACAAGAACAGCTAGATGAATTTCAAGAACAACTGAAGAGCCAAGAGAGTTTTAGTGTTTACTTGATTCTCAGGTAGCTCTTAGGTATTTGAGGTAAGAACGGTTCTTTTGCCCTGCATTTGAGAAAAGAATGAAAACTATATTACAAATAGAATCATCGTTGGGTGAAAACTGTGGGTAGATCAAGACTCGAATGGGACTACAAAAAATTTCTTTGAATATGAAATACTTACTGGTTTAGGGATGCTTGAAGCATAAACCAAATCCCAGAATGGGGTCTTCTTGGGGGATCGATGATCCTGATGTCCGAGCTTGGCCCCGCCACGTCTACTCCCATTTGTAGCTGAAATGGTCGCGAGAAGTACGGTCTGAGCGGTGTCAAAGATAAAGAGGAAGACGACGGCAACGGCAAGGACGACGGAGAAGCTGTGAGGCTCTGTGGGTACGAATACGGAGGCCTAAATGCCCAGTTAATCTCTTGGTGATGAGGGAAATTAGTAGAGCTACTTCCGCCAACCGGGTAGTGAAAATAGCTAAATGAGGACGCACTAAAACTAGTCGTCGCGCTCCCGAAATTCGTAGGCGGTGTTCTAGGAGATGGATTGGGTTCGGCCTTTGGGACAGTGAGGACCGGGGCTAATGGCAATGGACCCGTTCGTTGCAAACTTCCGCTGGATAGCAGATCGAGCTCGACGGGTCCCGCGCCTCTTTTGACTCTCAAATCTGTCCGGTCATAGTTCTCGCCGTGTGTGGCAATCGTGGTCGAGACGTGACCGCCGCCTATACTCAACTGTAGCCAACCCTCATCGTCCTTGTGCTCGTCATGACGAGCCGCGTCCTTTGAGCTGGAGGCTGCTGCTTCATTGAGACTGCTCGTGATTCTTGATTCGTCCTCGGCCATTGTTATCGGGCCAATCACCAGATCAGATCCTCCTATGCAGGTAATTTCGCCGGAATAATCATGTGACCCGGCTTCGGCTCGGCTCATAACCCCAGAACCAGCTGTGTAATTGCTACCGATTGTGTCGCAACTATCAGCATAACCAAAGAAACTGCTGCAAATTTGACGATGACGGTGGTGATGTTTATCACAGAGGCTTTGAGCAGGAACCATGGTCATATTGGAGAAGCCGAGAGGGACCCGGTGGAAAGTGAGCCTGTTCCGTGACGGGCGAACTTCGTCTCGCTGTTCTTGATCTCAAGGTCAGCCATGGGGCCGAGGATTCTTGAATCTGCACTTTGGGAAACGATGAGGAGGGATGTGTTTGTGGTTCACCAAAAGCATGTCTTCTTGGGACTGTCGAAATCAGAGGAAGGATCAAGAATAGGGCTGATGCAGCAGATAAGGGCGATTGTTTGCTGTTTCATCGTGGACTTATCAAAGGACAACAAAGAGAATAAAACTTGCGATGAATCTCCCTTTCCATCAATTCTCTCTTGGTTTGGAAGTTTGTGGAGAGAGAGAGAGAGAGAGAGAGAGAGAGAGGGAGAGAGAATGGTGGTCAGTGAGTTAAATGGAATATTAATTAACAAGTACGTTGTCATTTATATGTTCGAAAGGATGGTCGAAGGCTAGTAATATAAAGTTCTTGACTTTATTCAGACGGAAATAAAATGTTCCACCTGTATTAAATTGGGGAAAAAACTATATCCGGGGAGGCTCCAGCTAATGGCTTATGTAGGGCTAAATCCCAAGAATCAAAATTACCTTTTGAGGTTCTTGCCTTTTGGAATATCACGAAAAGGTCCCTTTTAGCCCTAAACGACAATCCTTTTTTGAGAAGTAGAGCTCGTGCTTTTTTACCTAAAAGACACGCCTTATGACATCTCCATGTATGCGCCTTTCAAGTTCAAGAAGCTAGGGGGACACATTCCTTTTTTCTTCTGCATTGCGTATGTTCTATGCCAAGCTCTTTCTTTGATGCATAGAACTCTTCAAGACTTACTCGCCGACGATTTGAAGTCTCGCTTAAATACCGCGACTTAAAGTGATTCTTATATCCATGGAAATCACGGTTCTTCCATGATGTTAATTTAGTAGTTTGAATTGCAATCGGTGGTGAGATGTTAATGGGCTCCCTCAAAATAGAGCAATGGCTATGGCTCTACAGAAAAATTTTGACCGCGGATCTGGAACTCCTATAAAATTGCTGTGTTGCTTTTCGTCCACTCCCACTTTTTTTTTTTTTTTTATTGGTTGTACTCAACAGAAAAGAACCCATTTCTTCAATAACGAAAATTTCGTAAATTCACGGAATGCAATTTCCTTGTACCGAAACCCCTTATTGGGTCCTATCAACGGGGGTGCTCTTTACTTCGAGTCTTATATATAGAGAGAACATTACCGATCGATAGTCTTTCAGGATTAAGCTCCAAGCTGCACAACGCAAATTCAATTGCTCTGTCGGATCTCCATATCTCCAAGGCCCAAGCAATCTTCACCGACTTGAGCTGAATCTCTGTACATGGTGAAAGCTCCAGGCCCGATCAATCTCCATCTGCTGAACTCGAAGCTTTCCAAGGATCGAGATCTTCAACTATGAGCATCAAGAACACAAAAGCTTTTGAGCCGTCAAGACTTCATTCAAGATCTTCCTATTCGAGTCAACATCGCACCATCAAGGGGAAATGGATATTTTAAGAAGGAAAAACAGTTTCATCCGTATAAATTCGATATTTTAGTAAAGTTTGACATGATTTCTAACTTGCCTCTAGACTTCTCCTCATTTTCCACTCGTGTCATGGTTGGTAATGGGTGTTTACGTTTTGGTACTCTTGTTCCGATGTCTGGATAAAGAGGAAAAGTTGCTTTTATTTATGACACGAAATTGGGAATAAAGTACGGGCGTTAACCTTAGGAATTACAGTCAACTGACAGGGATTTTTTTTTAGCATTTGAAAATGGGCATGCCTTTCTCTTTGCATCTTGGCCATTAAATTTTTTGGCTGCTCTCCATTAAAGAGAGTAATACTATGACAAGTTATAAACGAGCTTTACCAAAAAAAAAAAAAAAAAAAAAATCATACCTAAATCTAATAAGAATTTATTATTTAACGTAAAATTTAGGCTTCAATTTAGCTAAAAGAGAGAGGAAAAAAAAGATACTAGAATAATGAGAACATCGCATATAAATCTGTGTTGTTATTTTCATTATGTGAAATTTTTGAGTGTTCGGAATTAAGAAAAGAAAAGAAAAAGGATGTGAATTGCAAGATTTTTATCATAAAAAGTTAAAAAAATAATAATAAAAGTCAATCCAAACATACCTTTAGTTTTGTAAGGATTTTGTTAATAAATGCCTAGATGCGCAAACAAACAATCAATTAAGCAAATTTCAATTGAGCATGCTTAATAGTCGTTTGAGAGGCACTTGCTAACATGACTACCTATTTCATAAAGGAAACTTCAAAAAGCTTCTCTAAGGATTAACTCATCTACTGAAAGGTTAATATATCTATTTGATGCACATTACTTTTCTGAGACTTATTCCCTTATAAATTTCAAAATGTATTTATAGAGGTTATTGTCGATTTTAATAGTCTTAATTTGGGTCGCAAACACTAATTAACAAGACTCATATATATAAAAAACTTTTTGTGCAACTAATACTATTCATTGAGAAAAGACGGGGCCCTTATGTCTGACCTCTGCAAGATGACACACTTGCCTGGCATTAACACGGTTAACTAATAAATTAATTAATGAACTGAAGGAAGCACTTACAACAATGTCGGTTATTTTAATTGGGTGATTATAAACAAATTTGGCATGCATGATGGTGTTTCCCCATAATTACGAGAACCGAAACACTGCGACGTGGGACTTCTTTGCACATTCGCTTCCACAGCATGTGCCTCCCACCCTTCCTGCAACAACTATACGGACTCTGCATCGTCTAATATTTATATTTATATATGTAAACACATGAATATATAACTGTACATATATATTGAAATGTATATGATGCCCCTTCAATCTCCCTCCTCTCATTCTTTTTCCAGAAAATTATAGAAAAATTAGCCTTCTAAGGCCGAGGCAGTTGGTCTTGCATGAGAGAATTTCAATTCAAAAATCGTAGGTCACATATTCAAATATCAGCAATTACGTGTAAGCTACTCTGCCTTAGAACTACTTGCAAATGCCAAAAAGGTCTAAATTAACTGATCCAAAAGGCAATAGGTATTTTCATTGCACCCATCGCATATGCCTCTGAACTATAGAAAATGAATTATAAAAAAGAAAAAACATTTTTAATAGAGAGAAGAGAACGAAGTTATGGACCTCAATTTGTGCTCTAAATTTTTCCAATTATGATGACAATCAAAATGACTATAATTATGAGTAATGAAATGATTTGGAAGATATTATGTCGAGTATCTTTGCGTATATGTTCATTCTGCTGCTGGTGTTCCACCAACTTCAAGAGGCAACGATGTTTACATTTAATAATTATTAAAAATATTATATATTTCGATTGTCTCCATTGGCCTATCTCCGCTGTCGTGTACACAATATTCGTTTTTTCAGTTAGAAATTTGACAATGTCGAGGGAATTAATGATATTCCACAAACTGATGACTTCCTGAAAAGCTGACCCTCTTTCCAGCCCATCCCAGACATGCGCTCTCTCTCGTCAAGGCGACTTTTCGAGGAGAGGTCAATCACTGAACTCTCCAACCGAAATCTGAAAGTTTGTCCAAGACAGGTTTAGACCATGATGTGCCACTGAGTATAGACTAAGATATATTATCTTTATTAGGGAGGGCCGACTTAAAAGAATAAACTTAATACACTAAATGAAAGGGGTTAGAGTTTTATTTCGTTTTGAATATGATCTATTTATTTAAAGCTTTGCGTTTAGCTTACTGCTGCATTCTATATATTTGTTACGTAAATTAACGTTAGTGTAGATATAGTTGGATCAAATAAAATGAATAAATCTTTCTTTTTTTTTCATATCGGGGAGCATTTGAGTGTCATAATTCTCTTGTCGCACACATTCTAAGTAACATTTTGAGGGCACTTTTATCAATGCTACTAGGAGTGACTCGAGAGGATGCGAGGCATGGTAATTTGAACTCAAACCTTGAACAACACGGATGAATACGCTGAACAACAGAGCAAGTCTTTAGGGAGACTTCACTTGTCGTGCTTTGTGATTTTTTGTTTGCTTCATGCAATCTAAGTCCAACGGCCTGTATTTCTTTTATAATATAAGATGTGTTCCTGGCTGAGATGGGGGTTAGGGTTTCTTATGTATTTCTCGTAGTTTTTAGTGATGTTGCACCATCTTTCAAGTAGCTTAAGATTTTTGTTTTTTGTCCTTTCCTTTACTGAGAATTGTTCAAATTTCTTCTCACCTCATAGTGCATTATATTTCACTTTTGTTATCTAATCTTGATGGTGGATGAGAAAAAAAAAAACGGAAAGTGGGCGGAAAAGGAGAAAAGAAAGTGACAAATGGGGTGATGGCTCTTCTGATAAAGGAGCAGGAGTTTGAAAATGAGAGGGAGTGGCCCATGAAGACAGTGCATGGGCATGGAATGACTTAAGCTTGCAAATAAAGCATGGCAAAGAAGGGGACTTTGATGCTGATACTTTTCTACCCAAATTTCAACCTCAAGATTCTTGCAGAGGGTACATGTGTGACTAGCTTTCCTCTCTTCTCCCTCCTTAATTACCACGATTCGAATTAATTAGGCGGATAATAATTGGATCAAGAGGATGTCGGGATAGATATTATTTAATTTTTGTCACGTTTTCTAGCTCTCTTGAGAGAAAAAATGTTTACTGACTGAGCTTATACTAATTTTATGCATAGTGTTGAGGTGCCAGCGAAAAAAAGTTTGTTGAAAGAAATTCAATATCAAGGATGCAATGTAAGATTGAGACCCCTACTCATTATGTTAAGCTTTTGAATGAACATTGTTCCAACTGAATATGTTAATGAGTTCGATTGTGCTCTTTCTTGAGATCTCTCTCTATAAAGATCAAGCTTTTACTAAAGGTGTTCTTGTGAAACAATTTTGGTAACCATAACAATTTTTGAGCATTTGAGAACGTTTGGTAACTATCTAAAAATTTTTTTATTTTTGAAATAAAAATATGTTTGGCAAGACTCTTAATTTTTTTGTATCTTTTATTTTTTTAATACTTTTGTTAGATTTTTTTTCTCTTTTTCCTTTTTCATTTTCTCTTCTTCTTCCTTCTTTGTGGCCAATCATTGACACTAGGTGAGTGAGGTCCGGCAAGCTTGCCAAAGCCTCGACCTCGCCAATGGCCAAGCAAGCCAATGGCCAAGTGAGCCTCACCAAGCCACCAACACGAGGCTAGGCCTCTCTAAGCCAAGGTGAGGCCGACCTCATAGGGCATGAGCAAGGTCGAGCCTCGTTGGTGACCAAGTGAGACTCGCCCAGATGTGAGACTCACCCAGATGCGAGGCCAAGGCTTGCGATGGCCAGGCAAGCCTCTAGCGCTTGGCGAGCCTTCGACGAGCTCATTAAACCTCGCCTAGCCAACCGTTGGCAACTATCGATGACGATGGCGATGGCCGATAGTGACTGGTGACCGACTGGGAGGAAGAAGAAGAGAGGAGAAGAAAAGAAGAAAAGAAAAGAGAAAAAAGAAAAATAGATTGGGCTTAATTCTAGAATTATTCTCAAGAACAAAGAAGCAACTCCTTTTTTTACTTCTTGATCTTGTTCCAAAATTCATGGGAACAAATTTTTTCCCAGGAACAAAAAATTTACCAAATGGATTGCTATTCTTTTTTTGTTCTCGATAACAAAAGAATAGAATCAATTATTATTTAGCAAGTTAACAAACAAACCCTAAATGACCCACTAGGTAAAATGCTCCAAACCACCTTACTAACTTGGTTCCTTATTTAATTTGATAATTTGGAATTATCTGGGATTTATGATATTTATCTTGACTTATTTCTTTCAAGCTAGATTTACTAAATTTAGGCCTAAAATAACTAACATGGATACTGACAATCAAACGTTCCACAACTAGCACTAATATGAACAATTTTTAAATGTTCATGAATTTTATTACTTTATTTTTCGTTTTCTTTTCTTTCCTTTCTTTTTTTTTTATTCAATCGTGAGCTAGCAAGTTCGCAAGCCACACACGACCTATGGGCGGGGCAAGGGCCTCCGCACCCTTACTAGCTACAAGCGAGGGCATCAAGCCCTCGCCCAGAAAGCCACCTAGTCTAGGCAAGGACACGAAGGCTCTTGAGAGCCCAAAGTGTATAAAAATGAAAAAGAAAGAACATAAAATAATAAAATAGTTCAAAAAAATATTTAAAAGTTATAAAATTTATCCACAACATCGTCAATTATGCCATGTAAGATGGTTGGCGTTCACATCAACAATTTCCAATCTAAATTGACTAGATAAACTCAATTGCTACTAATATGAAAAGAACTAAAAAAATAATAGAACCAAATTGGTATCAATATAATAGGTTTATGACTTCTCTTTTTCTACACTTTTCTAGTACTTTTTCCCATATCTTACTACACGCTTTAAAAATAATTTCGTTCTTTCACTAATTTATACATACGAGCATATAAATACTACATAGGATGTGGATCTTATGAAGTCAAGATGGCCAAATACCCTTAGGTTTAGACAAATTTACCCCTCTCCCGCCGCAAAGACAGATGAAATCATGACCACAAATGTCATGAGCAAGTGATGACCCAACCTTTGGCGACTTAGGGCACGTTTGGTAACGTTTCTATTCCGGGAAATAATTTTTGAATAGAAATAGTTTTTTTCTTTTTTTGTTCTCAGGAACAATTTGTAAACATAAGAGCGCACTTGGTAGCTATAAAAATTTCTATTCCAAGAACAGAAATGCGTTTGGTAATTTATTTTATTGTTTCTTATAATTTTTCGATATTTTTATTATATTTTTCTTTTTTTATTCTTTTTTGTTCTTCTTTCTTCTTTTTGGCCGGTCGCGGCCTCAGCCATGGTTGGCAATTGATTGATGAGGGTTGGCGACCTCGCCGAAGTGTCGCCGGCCCTCGGCGAGGCCGAGCTCACGCCACCTGCGCAAGGTCAAGCCTTGCTAGTGACCTTGCCGATGGCTAAGTTAGCTCGGCCTCGCCGAGGGTCGGCGACGCTCCAGCGAGGTCGCTGGCCATGGCCGAGGCTGGCAACCGGCCAAAAGGAAGAAGAAGGAAAAAAAAAAAAAAAAAGTGTTTCTCGAAATTATTCCTAGAAGCAAGAAGCAACATTTTTTTTTTAATTTCTTGTTTCTATTTCAAATCTTTTCTTTGAAACAAAAATTTTACCAAACACATTTCTGTTTTTTTTTTGTTCCCCTGATAAAAAGAACATAAATTTTTGTTTTGGGGAACATAAATACTTTTTGCCAAACAAGGCCTTAGGGTCTCCTATGGTCGGCAACCTTAGATCGCAATATAGACAACGATGAATGCAAGCAATAGAGAGTGAGTTTAGGTTACTTGAAGACTTATAAAGCACCCTCGAAGTCCCATTAACCAATTAAATTGAAAGTTTGGCTTGTGCAAGTTGCTTTTGCAAGAGCAGTTAGCACGCGGCTGGTGAGTTTGTAAGACTTGCACGTGCAATCTCTAATTCCTAAGTTGGAAATCCCTTATGTGCAACCAACCAGGTTAACTCTGAGGAATACATATATATATAAAAATTGGACATCACATGCCAAGTAAAGCATGTCAAGGACGCTTCAAAACCTTGTGCGTTCATCAATGGGAAACGTCGATCTGTGCGTGCACTTGTGGGTGTGTGGACCCGAAAGATTCATTTATTCTGAGGTCTGTGATCGAGTAGTAAATGCCACAAGTTCAACCATCACTCGAGAGCTTCCCCACAAAATGAGGATGGATTGATGTGAAAAGCATGCTTTGCTGTATACGTAAATATCATGCATGGGATCCTCTCTAGAGAAAGAGAGAAAGAGAGGGAAAGGGGGACCAATATGTATCATAGCAATATAACTTTTTTGATGTTGTTGCATATTCCCGTGAGACCAAAAAGAGTGACCTCTTTTTCGCTAACTGCCTTTCGTCCACTAGATAGTTGGAGCTCAGGTCGAAGCAATGGTGATGAGGATGGGAAAGAAAGGGGAGGAGGAAATTGTCTTCATCTCGTCATCGATTCATCATCAACACCATCATCATGATCATCATCAATGCTCCATCAGAACAACATTGCTTGAGAGAGAGAGAGAGAGAGAGAGAGGGTTAGAGGGTTAGAGGGTTATCATTTTTTGCATGTGCATGTGGGTATAATGAGTGCCAGTGTCAGTCCATGCATGTGAATTTGTGGGGATTGTAAACAAAGTGGGGCATTCGTCTTGGTCTCGCTTTTGCTTTTGTTTAAAGTGTTGAAATCGAGGGAAGAGTGCATGGCGACTCCCTTGCTGCTGCTGTAAATTTGTCAGGGTTCCATCTTTGATTCTTGGGGTTGGAGTGCATGTGTGTACTTTGCTTCCTGTTTTCATTTTACTTCTTTTTGCCCCCCTCTAAAAAAGCCCGTCAACCCAACTTAGTCAAACATGCTATCATTCTCTTAGTCCTTTCATGTTTTTATGTGATTTCTTTTCTTTTGTACCGATTTCTTTTCGCGAATTCACCAGAGAAAAGCGCCTGACGCGGTACAAGCGTCATTAGAATGTACAGAACTATTTGATAAGCTTTAATTGAGTGTGAAATAAGTGACATCCGTGAGTTGAATAATCGATTCCATAAAAGATTCCAATGAAAAAAAGTTATCACGTAGTAATCAAATCTTTAATGACGTATCTTTGTGTATATGTTGCATTCCCCAACACGGAAATCCCTAAATTTATAATGGAAGTGGAACCGATTGTTCAAACGGTATAGTCACATCTTAAACTTATTCAAAAAAATAAAATCAAATACTTGACGCCACATCAACAAATTGATTGAAAATTTTTAAAAGGGTGACACACACACAAATGGCATCACCACCATCGTTTAATAACAATGGCGGTACGTAGTAGCTGACGCTCATGTGACACCCATGACAATTACAAACTCCATTTGTGAGCAAATGGGCTCTTGTTAGCCGTCTTGAGCACCTTTCAATTTCAAATATTT
Organism: Eucalyptus victrix; assembly: GCA_016097545.1. NCBI lineage: Eukaryota > Viridiplantae > Streptophyta > Magnoliopsida > Myrtales > Myrtaceae > Eucalyptus > Eucalyptus victrix. The sequence continues at coordinate 36,412,038 of CM027841.1, read as the reverse complement.
TAAATTAAGTAGGATTCACTGGTAAAGTAATAGTCGTTATAATTCTATATTTAAAGTAATTGGGTAGAATGTTAGGGATGTCCAACTCAAGAACCGAAAATCGCACATTTAAATGTCATCAATTGCATGTAAACTGTGGTTGTGCAAAAAAACCTATGGAACCGGCACAACTAAACATGATAAGTTCCAAGTGATATCAAAATTTCAAAATCGCTGACTACAAGGTATGTTCCAACTGGACAATGGAATCGCTGCTCACCGTTGCCTGTCCGACCGGTGTGGATGCGCTTTTTCACTATCGCCAGCAGCCCCCGTTGAGCGGCTTTCTATTTGGGTGATCTTGCTGAATCTGAAAATGCAATTATTTGCTTCTTGATGGGTCAATCATTTCAGGAAGCGTTGTAAAACATTAATTAACCAGTTCAAATTCAGACTATGTCAATCGAATGCACCCTTTGTATTTAATATTCTGTATTTCTATTTGATGGAACAAGCATTCAACTATTTCTTCTTATTCTTTTTTTTTTTTTTTTTTTTTTTGGGTATAGCAAGACCAAGGCCAATATCTTTGACAATTCAAGCAACAGAAGCTCCTTTGGCAGCATTCAAAGTTGTAATGGACACCCTTGATTGTCTTTGCCTAAAAGTGACAGAATAGAACTAGACCAACCTCTTGTGTAAACAAGAGAAAGAGACACAAAACCATTTTGCTTTCACACCACTCTTTGCTTTGATATACCTTGGATGATAAGGTACCCAAAGCACCTCTCTGTCTCTCTCTGTCTCTGTCTCTGTCTCTCTCTCTCTCTCTCTCATAAACATTCTTGCTTTTGCTCTCTCTCTCTCTCTCTCTCTCTCTCTCTCTCTCTCTCTCATAGACATTCTTGCTTTTGCAATCTTCTGATGGAGACATGACTATGATAGAAATGGCTGGATACGTTCTCTGCGTGATTTTTGAATTCGATAGTGGGAATAAAAGAAGGATTTCCGGGAGGGACATGCCTTCTGTAGGCTCATTTTAATAGTTTTGTCATGTCTTCCACGTAAGTGGGTTGTGGGGGTGGCCCTCCCAAAGTTAAAGAGGATAAAAAAAAAAAAAAATGATCTTTCTTTTGTACACAATCTGTCCTAAATGTATGCATACATATGTTGTAGAAAACATTCGAAAAACAAAGTCGATTATCTAGATTGGACTTGCACAATAGAATCTGTGTAAACTAAATTCTACCCAAAGTGTGTAGGATAAAAATTAGAATAAAAAGAGAAAGATCTTTCATTTTTTTTTCTTTTTTTTTTTTTTTTTTTTTTTGGTCAGAGAAACACCTTTATGAGAGTCCCAATTTTGTTTGGAATTGGCTTTTTATTGCGTATTGCGTTGCATGCCCCCCTTTGAATGCAACGCAAGTAATTCTCACGTCCAAGGAAATATTCTCCAAATTTTCACCTAGTGGTGGTAACAAAGGATATAAGATTTCACCTAAATACTAACATACCAAAACAATTTTTAGCATGCACATCGAATTTTTCCTTTTTAGCGGTTATTTAAACTTAAGGTATAACTACATAGTGTGTAGCGACTCCGAGAAGACCAAAGGGCCCTTAGGTTTAGAGAATATTCACCCAAAAATTTAAAGTACATATTCAAAAACTCTCCTCTCGACCCATCTTGCCCACTCAGCCAGCCCTGTTGCTCACTAGATCGTTACCCATCACCCCTTTGTGTCCTCGCCACCGTTGACTACACCATCTCACCCTCTCCGCCTCTGCGACAACTAGGGGCTAGCTTCGCTCAACAGTGATCACTGTGTAAATCCCTTGTGAATCAAAGACCATGGCCTTCGCCACAGCAATGCCTAAGCAAAGAAAAAGGGCTTGTGACAAGGATGAGATATGGAGGGCGAGAAGGGTCGCGCATGGGGTGGTTGTGGTGATCCTAACGGCGACACAACACACGGTGGGGCCGCGCGGCTTCGGGACAACGATGGGGCACCGATGTTGGTGGTGACTTTGTGCAGGGGTTACCAAGCTATGATTGTGCTTGTGCTTGTGCGGGAGGGGAAGGGCAAAAAAGTAAAGGAAGATAAGAGAAAAGGGAAGAAAGGAGAAAATAGACACGAGCCGTCCATATTTCTTGATGCCGACATGTCAATTTCTCTAGAGAGAAAATTTACATTGTAAATGTATCGTATAAGTTTAAAAGATCTCAATCCATAAGTAAATTTTCGTTATTTTTTTTTTCTACTTGTAAAAGATACCTCTTGAAAAGCCCATGATTTAATGGGTCAATATATATCCAAATGTTATTGGTGATTTTTTTTTTCCTTGCAGGGATGAGAGGACCAACAGTGATGTATGGGCAAACAGGAGTACATAAAACAAGACCCATAAATTATAGACAAAATCTATATAAAAGTGAAAGAGAGAGAGAGAGAGAGAGAAGATAAAATAACAGGTTTTTTTTCTAGCTATGGGAGGAAGAGCAGTTAGAGTGGGGAACTAATCCAAGTGGACTTTGATTTTTTACCTTGTATTAATATTTTCTGATTGATCTTATTTCCTTTTAATAGATTCTCTACCATTATTTCAGGTATCTTACATTAACATTTTTTTTAAATTTTATCATTACTTTTATTTTTTATTGTAATTGTTTTAATTTAAATTTCCAAGACACAAGTAAATTCTACCATATAAAAACATGATTTTTACACATACTCATCAATCTGTAATTTATATCCTTTCATTTTGTCGACATTTCTTTATTGTCACTTAGAATTTAATTTCCTTGAATATTTCTTAAAATCTCTCTTATTTTCATTATGTATCTACATCGTATATGGAAGTCATACAAATACCAAAATGTGGTACCAATGCTTATTTAGGGAAAATTGTTGGAAAAATCCGAACATATTGTACTTTTGCTAATTTAATCATAAACCGTTTAATTTTACTAATTCAATCCTAAACATTTTTCATTTCTTGTCAATTAAGTCCATCCGGTCAATTTTGATAATAAAAAAAAATTACTAACATAAATGGCTGGCGCTAACGTTGCACTTTTTAATAATATTTTGAATTTTTATGTTTTTTCTACTTCTTTTTTCACTTCTCTTTTTGGGTTTTTGGACTAGTGGCTGGAGGCCCTTGCTAGCCATAGGCGAGAGCCAGCCAACCCTCACCTAGCCAAAACTGGCAAGAGTGTCACAGCCCTCGCTATTTTTGGGTGAGGGCTCACGCGCCATTGCTTTCACTAGCGGGCGTTGCGCCCTCGCCAAATAGATAGCGAGGGGAATGACGCCCTTACCTAGAGCCAATGAGGGTTGGCCGGCCCTCTCCTATGGTTGGTGAGGGTTGCCGGCCCTCACCTATGGCCAATGAGGGGGGCTCACAAGCCTTGCTAGCTCTAGTTCAAAAACCAAAAAAAAAAAAAGTAATAAAGAATAAGAAAAAACAATTTAAAAATTTAAAATATTATTAAAATGTTATTTGAAAAGTACCATGTCTATGATGGCCATGCACTTTAGTAATTTCCATCCAAAATTGGCTAGATGGACTAAATTGACAATAAGTGAAAATGTTTATGATTAAATTGGCATGAAGTGAAAATGTTTAGGATTTAATTGGCAAAATTAAAAGATTTATAATTGAATTGCTAAAAATATAATAGATTTAGGACTTTCGGATAATTTTCCTTGCTTATTTAAGTAGGCGAGTTGAACAAGATTCTCCCAATTATCTAGAATTTAATCTAAATAAATTAGTAACTTACTAGAAGTTAAGGCCTTGTTTGGTAAACTATCCAAAATAATCACTAATCTAATTTTTGTTTCAAGAGTAGTCAAGAATAAATAAATGAATAAAAAAGATTCTTGTTCTTTCCTTTTTCTTCTTCTTCTTCTTCTTCATCTACCGCCATCCCGCGATTGTCGTTCGCCGCCACCATCCGCTGGTCGCTGACAACTGGTCCAACAAGCTCGTCAAACCAGGGTAAGGTTCGGCGAGCTCGTCGAAGACAAGCCTAGCCACCAATGAGGCTCGCCCTCGTTAGATCTAGCGAGGCCGAGCCTCGTCGATGGCCAAGTGGGCCTCACCCAACCTCGACGAGGCCAGCCTGGCCACTAGTGAGGCTCACTTGGCCACCGGCAAGGCTCGGCCGACAAGGGCTGGCCTCACTGAGGGTCAACGATGCTCTAGTCAAGTCGTCAGCCTGGTGACCGGCCACTTGAAGAAGAAGAAGAATAGGATAAAAAGGAAAAAAAAATGAAAAAAGTATAAAAATATATATTTTTAAAATTAAAAGAATATGATTTGAAACATAATCAATAAGCACGATGCCAAACGCAATTCTATTCTAGAATCAGAAATTTTAAACAGTTACCAAACGGCTTAAAATGCATAGAAATTATTTCCGAAAATAGAATAAAAAAGAATCATTTCTGATTAAAATCTATTCCCAAGAATAGAATCATTACCAAACATACCCTAAATGATTTGAAGATTAACAAACTCACCTCATCGACGTCATATTGATTGGTTACTTCTTATATAGGATAATTAACCATAATTATGCGACAAAGAAAATTTATTAATGAGTGTCTCATTTTATTCACTATCTATACTTTATGAACGCGTAGAGTTCTTGAAAACATATCATGACAACGAGAAAAAATTTGAAAGAAGTAAATATATTCAGTGGATGATGATAATAAGATTTCCTAGAAATCACAAATAAAAATTCTCTTTTTCTTAAGCAATCGTTTCAAACGCCTTCATGATTGCTCAAGACTCGCTAGGATAGGAGGCAAAATAGAATAGAAAATTGGTAATGATGATGAATGGCGATTCTACTCCGCCATGATTTTTCCTTTGCTCTGCTATTCATTTTAAGAACAAAGTAAATATTGTGCCCTTCTAATCTTTCATTCTTCAATCGAAATACAACAGATTTTAGCCATTTAATGGATCTCAACCTGGACGATTTTGATTTTTTTTTTATTTCTTGATCCAATGTTAAAAAGTTCAGGAGACACAGTGTCACTCGAAGATCATAGTCTCGACTCACGTAAAGCGTTGGGGAGAGAGAGAGAGAGAGAGAGGGGAGAGAGAGAGAGAGAGGGCATTTTTGCATGTCATTCAGCCCTAATATATTCCCCTTCTTTTCGTAATTTCTTTTCCCCCAGATTGCTGATTCCAATTCGCCTTCGTCCCTGCACAACAACCTCATTATCTTTTTTCCTTACGATTTCCTTCGCTGGGACGGCTGCAAGGGTTTTGACTTTCTCCTTCATTCAAGGGTCAAGTCCTCTCTGGTGTAGTCTCCTAGTTTTAGGCGAAGCGCGTAATCGGATAGGTGAACTTTTACTTTCAGAATTAAATCTTCTAATTTACTTGATTTGGCAATCGAGCCTCTTGTCGGGAGTATTACCAAAAAAGTCATAAACTTATTACAATTGTATCAATTCAATCCTAAACTTTTTTTTTTTTAGTTAATTTAGTCCTAAACATTTTGCAATTGTGTCAATTTAGTCCATCCGGCCAAAATTAGCCAGTTGGCACTAACGTGGACGCTTCCTATTCGGCGAAAGCTGACATGGCAATTTTTTTTTCGATTTTTAAATATTTTTGAATTTTTTATTTCTTTATTTCTTTTTCTTTTTCCACATTCTCCTTCCTCTAGCTGGCTGGAGGCGAGGGCCGGCGAGGCCAGCCTCGCCAGCCTCACCGTCGCTAGGCGAGGCCCCGCCAGATCTAGCGCAGCTTGGCCTCACCTAGCCATGGCATGGGCCGAGCTTGCCGGCACTAGCGAGGTCGACCCTCGCCATGGCTGGGCGGGGCCAAGCCTCGCTAGATCTAAGGCAAGGGTCAACCTCGCCGGTGGTCGACAAGGCTTGACCTTACCTAATCTAGCGACGGCGGCCTTGCGGTCGCTAGGCGAGACTCGCCTTCGCCAGTGACTAACAAGGACAAGCCTTGCCACTGGCCGACGAGGCTAACCTGGCCGGCCCTCACCCGGAGGAATGAGAAGGTGGAAAAAAGAAAGAAATAATAAATTCAAAAAATATTTAAAATTTCGAAAAAAATATAAATAAATGAATAATTGCCATGTCAGCTTTTGCCAAACAACAGACATCCACATCAGTGCCGGCCGGCAAATTTTGGCCAAATGAACTAAATTTGCACAATTATAAAGGTTTATGATTAAATTGGCTTAAAAAAATTTATGACTAAATTATCACAATTACAATAAGTTTAGGATTTTTTTAAGTAATTCTCCTGCCTCTTGTCACTTGTCGGCAACATCAATTATATAGATGATGTCATAGGTGATGTCATGTATTTTATTGGCAACACAGAATAAACAAGATCAGGCGAGACTATGTACCTGCACCACAAGAAGAGAGCCAAGACCTTCTCTGGCATGATCCCTAGCAAGGGCTTAGCGGCCCTGGCTGAGCCAGCGAAGCGCCAAAACCATCGGTGACTAGCTAGGGGTCATAGGCCCCATGTCAACGTCTCATCAACTGCAAGATACATTCCCGTCATGTCGGCTCTATGCTAATGTTTTGATTCGATCAGAAAAACCTAAGGGATTTGATTGCATGACAAACAGTTCGAAAAGTACGAGAATTGTGGATCAAAACTTTCTTTTGGAATTGATCATTTCAAAACCTACCACGTTTCCACATAGGATCCTTATTTTCCCCTGAACGTATGCATGCGTGATCACAATTAGTTTCTACCGCCGAAGGGCACTTTGCATTATATACTAATTATGGGGAAGTGTCAAACTTCAGAGATAATAATAAAATAAGACTTATACTTTAATAGCTTAATAGTTATATGTTATATCTTTTAAACTAAAAAGTGTACAGATCGCTAAAATAAAGAAAGCGACGCATATATCTCTAAATACGGATTTAGGTGCGGTTTTGTGATAAAATCAACCTTGTGCTGCAACTTGAAAAGAGTGTACGTATAGAATAATTAATAATGCACATTAATAAAGTGGTACAATGTATAAATGTAGTCTAAAATCATGATCACGGACCTCCTATTGCTAGGTTTCCGTAAACGATATCACCTAATCTGGCATTATATATGCATCATCTACAATGCAACCATGATTTCAATCAATCATAACCTACTCATATCCTCTCTTCAGAGCCCCGAGCCAAAACTATGAATATTCTTTTGAATGGACACTTGATAAGCGAGAGATTTTTTGGGAAGTTTAAGTTGTTTAGTCTGCTCTTTTTGCATAATACTGAGCATCAACATATTTTAATTGGGAAGGCAAATGATATCTAAAAAAAATTGAACTTAGGACTTAGAACGATGTTATATGAGATTTTATGGGACCATCATAACAGATTAAAGAAATCTTACAATTTTCAGTGCATTGATTGTTCTTGTAATATATAATATAATTAATATCTTAAATATTGAATTATTTTAAATAAATTATTGAGCAACAGTCCGAGACATCGGTTAACAAAACTCCTTTTTTTAATCTAATCTTAAGCACATGTCTAATCTTGGTTTCAGTGCGTCATCCCCGAAATCGAGCGCACAGCAGCTAAAAATATTGTTAGTGAGCATCATCATTTGGTGGTACATCCTATTTGTTAAGCTGTCTTACTACTGCTTTACCTTACCGAGACAACAACAGTTATCTTCGGTAACTTTCGTTTGCCTAATTAACTTAGGCACGTCAAGTTCCAAAATGTATGATTAAATTTTAGGGTTGCGCTCCCCGATGCATTGTTCCCATCCTGAAAAGTGCTTGCTTACTTGTCTTTTGTCTTAATAGTCAATAGCATAGCTTATTAGCTTAATTTCGAAAAACCGGCACCATCAGTGCCGTGATTTTTATATGGTTTCATTTTAATATCATATTTTTTAAATTGATCATGTAAGTGTCGTTACTTTGGAAAAAATGTTTTCTTGAGTTGCTCCAATGACATTTCTCCAAGAACGAATGCTACCCAATTTATTATAATAATGGCATGTCCAATGTGGCTTTAAAGAGATTCAGATTTAGTGTGGAAAAACGACCAAATGACACAGCAGGCCAACCCTAAACAACGACATAAGAAGATGAATTAATGGTGGTTTAGTAGTTACATTATTCACTCCATCTCATTCTCTCTTGCTACAAGTGAGGAATCTTGCAATTGGGAAAATTTGAGTGATTTGTCGAGACGACTGTGAGTTGCTTCTTTTGTTTCTATTCTTCATTGCAAAATTCAAAAGCAAGTTCTCATTGACCTACATTTTTTATTTTAAAATGAAAATCGGGTCGAGGGTTTTTGATTGAAATCTAATTTAGCCCTAAATCATCAATTTGGGTAAGGAAAAGGCTTAAACGACATGGTTCTACATGCTTTTAATGACATAATTTTTCAAAAGGTTACTTTTTTAATGATGTTTCCACTTGAGTACACTTAACTTGGAGTTCCAAAACTAAGTGGTGTTGTTACATTAAAAGGAAAATTTTTACATAATTATATCCCAAGAACACTTTCTCCTTATTCAGTTTATAATTCGGTTCAATCCTGCCCATTTCGCCATCCTAAAAGCTTCTCAGGAGTTGTTCCTTGTCTGAACTCTCTAACCCAAATGATCACTCTCCATCCTTATTGAACCAGGTCATTGCAATGGTTTGCTAAAGATACATTGGTGGGGACAGACGCAAATAGGCTAATGGTAGAAGGTATTTGTGCTACCAATGATGATGGTCGATGCAATAGCTTCCAAGTGTGACGATGGAGAATAATGGGATAGGGGGAAGCAGATAGGTGGATGGATTAGATTTTGGTGAATAATTTGTTGATGTGACTTAAGCTAGACAAATCAATTACTTAAGGAAAAATGATTCATAAATTTTAATTCAATATGTAATATTCTCCTTAAACTTTTAATTTATTAAATTTGATCATTTGTTCCATGTAGTTCATAACTTTTTATATATATTTAATTTGGTCCATAGACTAAATAATTCATGGACTATATTGAATGTAAGGACTATACTAAACATTTAATTTTCGTTTAGCTAATTTTGCCCGGAAGAATTACATACATGTCATGTCGACGGTATTGACTCAACACTCGCCCATTAATTTAGACGTATTATACTGGTCAATTTCATATCCGGCGGATATGATGCACGAACAAGATTAGCCCCTACCTAAGTTTTACTAATTTCGTGCCGTGTTGTCGTCCCTGCCGGATTGAGTATGAACATTTCAACATGCCTTCGGGTTAGAGAGAGAGAGAGAGAGAGAGAGAGAGAGAGGGATCAGTCCCGCATGCAGACGATGACTGTCTTATTTCCAGGCCCTCATCGTTCCCGAGAGACCCGGGGCCATAAAATTCCACACCTTTCTTTTTTCTCTTTCTCTCTCTCTCTCTTCCCTCTTTCTCTTAATTAATCAGTTTCCACTTTTCTCATTAAAAAAATGAAATTTAAAAAAGATTCTCTTTAAAAAAAAAGTTCTATTATGTTTGCATGGGACGTGCGTGGTGCTGTTCGGTTTGTGGAGCCCACCTCCCTGACTGCGCGTGCAAAGCCGGAGTTCATGGGGGGCTCTCCTTGTGGGCTCCACACCCTTTCTCCCCTTCGTCTGTCTAACTCACACGTATTCTCTCTCTCTCTCTCTACCCGCATTCGTAGAGAGGGAAGCATCTGTACTCGTACATACGATGAACATCTACGTATTGACACAGGGATACGTACAGGTAGGAACGGCACGAGGAATTCGACGAACGGGAGACCACACAAGCGAAATAAATCGAGTCAAAATCGGACTCCAATACTATATAGACGAGAGGTAAGTAGAGGGAGGGAGGGAGGTGATTACTAATTTACTAGTGTTGCATTTGATGTATATCTTTAATGGAATAGGAATTCAATTTTCAAAGTCTTAACGCGCGTCAATTTTGATCAAGGAAAAACATCTTCCATTGACCGATTCATTCTCTAAATATCCGAACACGCGAAGAAGACTGGAAAACACGCATTTAAAATGTGACGTACCTTACAAAACTTAACTAGATTAGTAGTGCTGCGTTAATTGATTTCCGTGACTTTCGTCTCATCCTTCGTTACCGCCCCATAATCACCGCATGCTTTTCAACTCACTGCCAATCCACCTTCTTGATTGGTGTACCCCACACGCAACACGTTACAATTTAAGAGTCAATTAGCACGTAATGTAAATCATATTCTAATCACGTCATCATAATCCTAACCAAGATCAAATTTTGTTTCCCTTGTGATGCTTCTTTAAATATATAATATACAATATACACATATATAATATATGTATAGGTCATAGATGATCAATGGAGAGCGGGTCCCCCGGGTTTTTTTTTTTTTTTTTTTTTTTTTTTTGGCCGTTTTGTCAAACCCTGGAATGATAGTTCATGGACGTCGTGGATTGGAATGAGAGCTCTTTGGCTTTTCCCTTTTTAAGTGCGAAGATATTAAGAAAGAAGAGGAAGAAAGAACATCATGGGGAAGGTCGAAAGAAAGAGAGAGAAAGAGAGGAAGAGGGGTTTTGTCATGGTTGAGTCACGTCGACGTTTGATCTGTCATGTGATCTTTCCAAGAAGCAGCAGCAAGCAGCTCGAGAAAAAGCAAAAAATGAAATTTGCAAATTGGCCCCCATCTTTTCTCTTTTCCTCTATTTGTCTCCTCTTACCTTTTTTGTTATTTTACAGTTTTTCATGGCATGCATCTTGGGGTGTGTGGTGGGTCAACTTTGAGGTCAGGGAGTCGGCCATGTGTGAGCATTTTAGAGAGGCAGAGGGAGAAAGGATCCCAGGACATGTCTGTCCGTTTCGACTCTCAATAATTTAAAGTCGCGTTGTAAATATAACAAATGTATAGGTTATGCTGGTTTATGGAAATTGGTCTGCGATATCAATATGATATGTCGTGAGTAGACCTTTGAGAAAGGCCGGCCCACGTTCGGGTTAGAGAGACATTTGTCACGTTTATTCTCACAGCATCTCCTTGGTCCGTGGCCAAATGAATGATAGGTGGGCGTGATTGTCAAAAGATGGACAGATTCACGCGGCAGTAGCGATGGCGACAACGGGCGCAATAACCACCGTCCTGTCATCAATTGCTTTGAAAACTAGGAAGGTGTACGGATCATCGGGTGACTGGCTAGACGGTTCGATGGCCAATTTGATAGGCTATCGACGTCGCGGAAACATGATAGTTCGAGCACTAAACCTACAGTTTGTTCTATTTTCTGCAAAAACGATGTAGCGACGAGGAGTAAAATATTGGTAGCGATGGTCCAGGACTCAGAACGCGGGCATACGACTGCAAAGGAGATACCGAAATCGATACGCGAGAGTGGTTTGCAAAGTCGGCCGATCAACTCCAAATGGATATTTGAGTAAGTTTTGTGTACCGGTGCAGCCTCGATATCGACACGGCCATGTTAGCGATTTTTTATGTTGATCTATCCATTCGAGCGATTGGGCCAGTCTGCTGCGGCCTTGAAAATACTGATTCGATGTGCTTCCTGTCCGTGAAACTGTCCGGCGACGAAAGACTTGGGCTTGAAACACCTTCTCATATCAAGCTTGATGGAATGCATGCTTGAGAGCAATGAAAGCTTGAGACTTAGGCGTGCATGTGATGCATGAACGATGCCCGTGTTCGTACCGTGTTGAGTTACAACGGACCATCGATCGCTCGTCGCTCGTTTAATCTAATAGCCTTGCTCACCCAAAGAGAGGGAAAAAAAAATCAAATAAGAGGCCAGGAGAGTTTGGATCCATGGACCGTGAAGCGTGAGGCCCAATAAGAGACAGAGGCCCCTGCCCTTTGAAATATCAAAGCCTGCAATAAGAAGAACAGCCTCCTGCAAACATCCAGAGTTTACATAATCCAATTTGAACAAGAATTTTCACACTTTCGGCCAACCTCTGCGCTGCATTGATATTTTTCTATGATACAATGCTGCATCGTGTCTTTACAATGCAGTGGACTTGGTTATGACGTGCGTAAAAGAAGAAAACACAAGACAGTTTACAAAATTAGGATTAAGTGTCATAGAGTTAGTAATACAGTAAGCCAAAAATCACTCTAATCATGTCACAATAGATGAAAGTTGCCCCTGGTGTGGCTGAGAATCAATGCCATTTCAGCTGAATGGTTGCTGGAATGATTTTCATCTAATTTGTTGGAAAACATACAAGAACATCAATTATCCAGACTTTATATGACTGAGTAATCTCTTAGAAGCAACAATGACCGCAGATGCATCTTATCATCCCCATAATAGTTTGCATACCTCTCATGATTCTGCAGAACCACCGATATCTCATGTGTGAAAGTGTGAACAAGCTCAGACAAAGTTGAGCTGCTAGATGCAGAAACTTTGGAATTACCTGACTCATCATGTGATCAGATGATGCTCGAGAATAAAGTGACCTTCCAGATTCACAGGAGCCGGATTCTGTACATATAAAACTCCATCAAAATGAGAATGTTTGACCGAGTGATGGCTAGCAACCTGAAATAATGAATACCAATTACATTATGAATCATGACAAATCAATAATTTCTAGGAAAATAAACATGATAAGAAAACCGAGCTTTTGAAAAACCAGACCTGAAGAATCAACTCTGATACTGTAATATATGAGTTTGCTTAAAAGCAGAAGCATCCATTAGATCATTTGATTCTGGCCAATACACTCGTTACTGGTAATGAGGGACATGTAGAAAAAGTGAATAGATGTGCCGTCCCAGGACAATAAGGCTAAATGTATAGTATCAGTAGGAGAAATCCATGTTGAGTTGATTGGGAAGAGTGGACAAGGTCAAGGTGCTGTCAAAACTCTAGAAGACATTGCCAGTAAGTCAGTTGTCATTAAAGCGTAATCCTACCAATGGGTAACAAGTCAAATGCCATGCTCTTCTGCTGAAATATTGCTTTCATGAAGCTGTACTAGTCATTTGAGATATTGGCACACCTCAGAAAATGAGTGTGAACATTTTGAGGAGAAAGGCCAAAACAAGCTCCAGCCACTAGAAATGAATTAGAAGATATAATGTAACTCAAGGAAAATGAATTTTCATTTGGAAACAGTTAATAATGTTGTTTTGGCCTTGGAGAATGATTATTCACAGGAACAACCTTTCTTGAACAAAAAAGCATAATATGCCATGTATGTCTCAATTGCATGCCAAATATACAAATCCAATGAAGAGTGAATTGATTCCTATCCAGCAAATGTCCTTTCATGAAGATAAACATCATTAACTTTCCATTTGCTCACACTAAAGGAGCAAAAGTCAGTCAAGGTAGGGGAGCCCTTCTTCTTTTTTCATATGATGAGGAGGCTTGGTTAAGATAGAAAACCCTCAATCATGAAATATGCTGCTAACCTCATTGACCAAATAACAATGTTCTTAAACACAGGTGGGTGACCAAAACATAAGATTGTTTGTGCTCAGTGGTGTTGCTCCCCTCTGTCTCTGCCTCATTACACATCTCCTTGGGCACAACAGCTATCCATGGACGTCCTGGAGCAGCTTTGTGCCCCCTCCCTCTCCTTGCAACCTTCATGCAGGTGATTTGCGACCATGGTGCGAATTGCTTGCATGGTGGAGGTTGCCTAAGCCTAGCAACATCCAAGTCTGAAGGTGCAACCTCTTATCCACCTCTAACAGTGTGCACATGAGAGAGAGAGAGAGAGAGAGAGAGAGAGATGGGACAGCAGCAGTGGGGGGGCATGGAGCACAATGAACCAGGTTTAATTAAAACCAGAGGGTGATGAAATTTAAAAGGATATCAAAATGCTAAAGTCACAATCACAAGGCTAGTATCATTAGATGACACACATACATAACAACGCCTATCATCATCTATTGCATAGTTTACCCTTATGTGATTGTATACCAGTAAATAGAAGACTATGCACTTGAGCTTGCATAGAGTAGATAAAGATTCTACATATCTATAATGTCTTTCACAAAATCAGAGATATATACATGAGTACTTATACCTATGTGTATGTTTTCAAACTACAAAGACCATTGTCATTGTAAATCATACTCATGTTTCAAATGCTTCTTACACTTGGATTAAATGCAACATCTTCTAGACAAGAATGATCTCCTGTCCATTTAATATGCATTAACATATAAGACGATGTTTTGTCCATTCAAAGGTGCCTTTCTTTGTGAATAATAAAGGAAGGTTTGGTATTGCTTGAACTATGATAGACCAATCAAATACTTTACTCTTGCTGATTCTGTGTATTTAAGTATTGCAGAAATTACTCTGGCCTTTGTATCATCTGAGCTGAAAGGGCCTAAAATGAGATTGTCATCAGTGGTACATAGTTTCATTTAATGTGATGAGCTAACACAAGGAAAACCAAAAGAAACGTGAGGCAGTGCAAAGACAAATTAAGAATTGCAATTCTTGCAGGGCATGTACGGAAATGCATTTCCCTTGAGCAAGGTTGGGCAAGGAGAAACCATGAATAAGCCACAGTAGCCCCAACCCCGCTAAAGGCTCATGAACTGCTTTACTTAAAACACATTCATTATTATCTACAATGGCCATGCTACTTAGCAAATAATTTTGTTTAAGATAACTGACTATATCTAAGTAGGTAGACAAGTATGCTAGAAAGTACCTGCAATATTGCACCCATTCAAATGCTGTCTAGCATTCAGACCAGCCCCAGCATTCTGCACTCCACACTGAATGGTGGGAATGACTGAATTAGTCACGACATTGGCACATAATTCCCTTCAATAATACATTTAATCATGAACCCACCAGCAGTTGATGTCATGCGCTGGGATTTGAGATGGTGTCTATAAAATGAATCTCTTCAATAAGTGAGACAGCTGTAGAAATCAACCCTCAGTCTTTGAACAAAATCAGGCTCTGCCTTTTTTCTCTTTTCTTGCTCATGAAATGCAAATTGAAATTCGAGGTACCAGATTGTTATATTCAACTGATGTTGAAATTTCATTGTCAACTCATGGCGAAACAGCTCATACTTCTTAAGAAGTCCTAAAATTACTCCTCCAGAATCCTAGGGTCTGGACAAGAGATAGGTGATGGTCCTGTTCAACTTTGTCTCAAATTTAAGCCCATAAAAGAAACCTGATCCAAGTAAGAATTCCAAATCCAAATAGGACCTGTGGTTTCACATCCGACACTCAGACCGAACCATGTAGATCTCTAGTGTCCTTATCGGTTCTTGTTGATTTCTCTGATTATTTCTTCTTCTCGCACGACTTGAATTGCAAGATCCATTAGTCTCTGTGTTAATTTCACAATAGATCCTATGCCAAATTTCAAATTCCCAATCACCAATAATCAGCACAAGAACATGCCCCATTGTGAAAATGATGGAAGCGGTTGATATCTCTGATGACGATTTCTCGCGGCACAACCTTTGATATCAGCTTTATTGCAGCATGGCAGTCCACGCATATTCGAAGGTTTTTCATAATACGTATAGGGTTTCCATAGGGCATTTTGATAAGTGCAAATGCTAAAGCTAATCTTTCACTGTGTAACCACAGCAAGCGCTCCTTTTCTTCATCTTCAACAGCAAGTAATATAGCACTACAATTAGGAACAAACCCTTCCTTCCTGGCTTTCATGTTCAACCACTCCAACATCCCACTGATCAGCTTCATATCAGGATGTGAAGTATCCCCAACAGTGAAGTAATGGCCCGTTCCCTGATATTCAAACCAACTTAACCCTGGTTCCTTTTTGATGCCTCGTCGCTTCATTTTTTTTCCTCACAGCAGCAACATTCTCCCACCTCCTTTCATTTGCATAAATGTTGGACAACAGAACATAGGCTGCTTCATCATGAGGTTCCATCTCAAGCACACGCTCTGCTGAAAGTTTTCCCAGCTCAACATTATGATGGATAACACAAGCACCAAGCAAAGCCCGCCACACCATGACACTAGGTTCGAATGGCATCTCCTGAATCAGTTTCATAGCCTTATCGAGATAGCCTAGTCTTCCCCAAAGCCAAACCATACATGTGTAATGCTCTACACAAGGTTCAATGCCATAGTCATGAACCATAGAATGAAAATACCGTTGACCTTGATCCATTAGTCCAGAATTGCTACATGCTGATAAGACGCCAACAAAAGTTAACTTATTTGGTTGAGATTTGCTGGCATTCATCATCTCAAATATGTTTAGAGCCTCTCCACCCAGACCATGCATAGAATATGCTGAGATCATACTATTCCATGAAACTTCATCTCGTGCATGCATCCGATCAAACACTAGTCGAGCTTCTTTGATGGCCCCGCATTTGGCATACATATCTATCAAAGAATTACCAACTACAGTGTTCTTGTCATAAGTAGTTTTGATGGTCAGAGAATGGATCTGGTTTCCTGGTTCCAGAGATGCTAAGCCAGCACAAGCACGAAGAGCACTAGAATATGTCACTTCAGTTGCCATCAGTTGATGATCAAGCATATTTGAGAACAAATTCAATGCCTTCTGCCCCTCACCTATTTGTGCAAAGCCAACAATCAGAGTGTTATAAGTCACATCATTTGTAGCTTGTGATTCCTCAAATATTTTAACCGAAATGTCAATCCTTCCACTCTTAGAATAGACATCCATTAGAGCATTTGAGACAAACACATCCGAGTCAAGACCAACCTTGAGGACATTACAGTGCACTTGCTCACCCAATTGTAAGGACTCCATAGTGGCACATGCTTGCAACAAACTTGCAAATGTAAACTGATTGGGGAGGACAAAAGCTCGCCTCATCTGACAGAAAAGCTCCACTGCTTCTCTACTTTCACTAATCTGAGCATACCGCCCAATCATAAAGCTCCAAGGAACCACATCTTTCTTAGGGATCTCTTCAAAGACCCTCCGAGCACCCTCCATGTCAGCCAAGCCACTATACAATTCCAGCAATCCCACACCTACATGAACATCCAGCTCATAATGTGTTTTCAGCGTGCATCCGTGAATGCTTCTCCCCAAGTGTATAGTCCCCATACCAAGACAAGCCTTCAAAACACTGACAAAGGTATAGTTATTTGGCTTAAACCCAACAATTCTCATTTGAGAGAAGAGCCCCATGGCCTCTTCGAAGCATCCATTCTCAGCACAGCAGGAAATTATCCCAGTCCAGGAAACCATGTCCTTGAAAATAATCCCACCAAAAACATCCTTGGCGCAGGAAACAGATCCACCCACAGAGTAAGCATCTATCAAAGCTGTCCCAACAAAAGTGTTCGTATCATGGCCCAACTTACATACGCAGGCATGAACAGCCCCAGCCATGTCTGCCCTCTCCACACTCACAAGCAACTTCAAGAAAGTAGTAAAAGCAAAGGGTTCAGCTCGTGCCCCTCCCTGTGCAACCTGCCGCAAAGCTCGACAGCCTCGCCAAACCGGAGGCCCTGCGCTAAGCCCTGGATCAACGTCACGAACGATATGGTATTCCTCTCGGGCAATGCGTCGAACAGCGCGCGCGCATCCCCCAAGAGCTCGGACTTCACGTACGCATTGAGAAGGATGTTGGAAGCAAACAAGTCCAGGCAAGCGCCCCTCTTGATGACGTCGCAGTGGAGAGGCCTGGCCAAGATGGGGTCGCCGCTGTGGATGCAGGCTTGGAGCATGCTGGCGTAGGAATGCGAGTCGAAGCCCGGAGGTGGTGGAAGAAGCTCCGAGCCGTCTCGACATTGGTCGGGCAGACGGGCGGCTTGGGCCGAGAACCCACGTGCCGACGGCTGAAGGAAGCTACTGCGTCCACGACCGTCGCATGGCGTCGCAACGCTCGCACATCGCAACGCTCTCCTGCTCGAGAATCTGATCATGCGACCGTGTTCCTCTGCTCATGGAAAGAACCCAGTCCCGCATGCCAGGTGTTTGATGTTTTGGTTCGCGTCGCCTCCTTTCCGCACGTATTTCGACCTTGGACTTTATCTCATATGACACGATCTATTTGTCGATTCACGGACATTATTACGTAATATCCCCTATTCGTGTCCTTAATGATGCCACTTGTACTTCTTGCCATATTACAATAATATCAATTGCATACAAAATTTCTGCATGCCATATAACCGCGACGGTTAAGAATTTTTAACTATTATTGGGTCTCTACATTTTTATAAAACATATACTATGAACTAAAAATCTCGCATCTATTCCAAAAAAACCATATAAAATGGGATACAATTAAGCAGATTATACTAAGATCCATGTCCCGATTTTGTACAAATGTAAAAATTCACATCTATGCGATGGATGGGTATATTACTAGTAATTGTATTATTACAAAGTTGAGGATGTTACGGTGCACTTGCTCACCCTCTAAATGGTTATAATACTCCCTAATTTATTGAGTTGACAAGGGCAATCTCAAGAGAACTAATTAGCCAAAATAACAAATGGGAACGATGAAAGTTGTGATTTGTTGAAAATACAAAAGCCACACATCGTCATGAAAATATAATATTTTCTCTTATTGATAAAAAAAAGAATTTTTAATCTACCACCTTATATTACTTTCCTTTCATTTTTATACGGACTTCATTTTCCCCTCTTCTACTTACGAATGTGCTCAGGCTAATTTCTATAAAGGATTTCGTTTTGTAATGACTATGAACTTTATCCGTAATCTTCGCTAATTAACATACCATAACCAAAGAATTCCCTTAAACTATTAGAACTAAAGAAGCGCATATTGCTTTTCCTTTCGACTTTTTTGCTATGTTGTAGATTTATTCTCCCCTTGGTCATGCATTTAAGAGTTCACTTGAGAGCTTGTGGTTTTCTCTCCGGATCGATTGATACACCGGATTGTTTCACCTGGAATCATCACTCATCCGGATGCTTTTATAAAGAGGTGTTGCCTCCGCATGGGATTTCATTAGAACAAAGAAGGAAAGAGTTTCTCTCTCTACATACAAGTCTTGTGAGTCGAGTGTGAAAGGCCGTTTAGAGGTAAAACTAAGGCCGCACTGGTTCGATGGGTTGGAGATCAATCGACCCGTGACAAGTTGTCCTAATTTGTGATCCAAGTGCAAGAAATCAATTTAACTTGTGGTTGATTACGAGAAGGGCGGTGCCAAGGGGAAGAAGACCCGTGTTGGTTCGAAGGAACCGACGGGGGATCTCGCACAACGGATGGCGAAACTAGAGTTGTTCGTCTCCGATGTCCAAGGATCGGTCTATGACCTGACTTAGATTGTGGACGGAGTTGACGCCTGAAGGGAGGAGCTGGTTGCGGAAGTGCAAGAGCTCAAGACCGGCATGGGAGAACTCCGCCATGAGTTGCTGGGGACCCTACAGGAGAAAGTAGCACAATGGTACGAACCCTTGGAGGCCACAATGGCGGCCATGTGCGCGGAGATAGCGGAGCTTACAGGTAAGCTCGCTAAAGCACAAGCTGCACGCGTGAACGGTGTGATCACAGTGCAAAGTCCACGAGTGGACACGCTGAAGTCGAAGAAATTCCGAGGCTTGCGGGTGACCAAGGACGTGGACAACTTTCTATGGTACATGGAGCGATACTTCCAGGCCATGGGAATCAACGACGACCAAACACGGGTAAACACTGCATCTATGTACTTAATTGATAGTGCTTTGTTGTGGTGGCATCGTCGGTCAAATGATAGGTGCGGGAATCCTATCGCGACCTAGGGTGGTTTCATCAAGGAGTTCCAACGGAACTACTTTCCCGCTTATGCGAAGGAGGAAGCTCGTGACGAGCTGAAGCGTCTCGAGCAAAAGGATAGTGTGCGCAACTACATCAAGCGGTTCTCGAAGTTGCTACTCCAAATCCCCTCGATGAATGAAGTCGAAGTGTTTCACCAGTTCATGAGTGGTCTCAAGCCATGGACGAAGCAAGAGTTAAAGCGGTACAACGTGAGAGATCTCACTACGGCCATGACCGTAGCCGAGTCGCTCATGGAGTACAAGGCGTTGCCTTCCACATCCCAACCAGACACCTGTCCAAGGGACAAAGGCACTGGTGGGGGAGATCAGGGTAAATTCAACAATCACCCGACTGGAGCTAGACCGTCGAATGGTCCTCATCCTCACCGAGCTAATGCGGGTCAAAATGGAGGTGGGCAAAGGAAGGTACTTTCATATAGTTGTTTCTTTTGTGACGGTCCGCACATGGCGCGGGATTGCCCGAACAAGGCCAAGCTGGCCACTCTGTGCAAAGAGGACGAGCCTAAGGAGGAAGTGCAGTTGGGATCGCTGCAACTCCTTAGCACGATCAAAGCCAAGAAGGCGAAGGAGCCCAAAGGTTTGATGTTCGCAGACGTGAAGATTGGAGTGACCACGATGAGTGCGCCCGTGGACATGGGAGCATCCGACATCTTCATATCGAAGGAAGCTATGAAGAAACTCAACCTACGAGTTGAGAAGGGAGCCGGCTGGCTCAAGACGGTGAACTCGAAAGAAGTCCCTGCGATCAGTGTTGCAAGGGATGTGGAACTACAACTTTGGTCGTGGAAAGGCAGAGAAACTCTAGAGGTAATTCCACTTAACAACTATGATATTGTCATTGGAATCAAATTTCTAGATAGAATTCATGCGATTGTAGTCCCGTTTGCCGAATGTATATGCGTGTTGGACAAGAATAGCCAATGCGTAAATTCGGTCCATCATGAGTCGGAGCATGATTGAAAAATAATCTTGGCCATATGACTCACCAAAGGAGCAAGGAAGGGTGAGGTGACCTTCCAAGCAACCTTGAAGATCGAGGACAACAAGGGTGAAGGGAAGGAAGTCCCGACGGAAGCAGCCCAAGTCCTCGACTCGTTCAAGGACGTCATGCCTTCAGAGCTGCTGAAGAAGCTGCCACCCAAGAGAGAGGTGGATCACCGGATTGAGCTAGTGCCTGACACTCAACCACCTGCCATGGCGCCTTACCGTATGGCGCCGCCCGAATTGGAAGAGTTGAGGAGGCAACTCAAGGAGCTACTCGACACTGGCTACATGCGGCCGTCCAAGGCTCCGTTCGGTCCGCCGGTTCTGTTCCAAAAGAAGCACGATGGGTCACTTCGGATGTGCATCGACTACCGGGCACTAAACAAGCTGATCGTGAAGAACAAGTACCCGATCCCGCTCATCGCGGATCTCTTTGATCAACTTGGGGGAGCTCAGTGGTTCACCAAGCTGGATCTCCGATCGGGTTACTACCAAGTTCGGATCACCAAAGGGGACGAGCCAAAGACCGCCTGTGTGACTCGGTATGGATCCTACGAGTTCCTCGTGATGCCGTTCGGCTTGACCAACGCTCCGGCCACTTTCTGTACAATGATGAACAAGGTACTCCACACTTTCCTAGATCGGTTTGTAGTGGTTTACCTAGATGATATTGTGGTATATAGTCGGACGTTGGAAGAATATGTCGAGCATCTAAGGCAAGTCTTCCAAGTCTTGCGCGAGAACAAGTTGCACATCAAGCGCGAGAACAAGTTGTACATCAAGCGCGAGAACAAGTTGTACATCAAACGCGAGAAGTGTGCCTTCGCCCAAGAAGAAGTTCCGTTCTTGGGGCACATTGTCGAGGGTGGACGTGTACGGATGGACTAGGCGAAGATTCAATCGATCGTCGAATGGGAACCGCCGACGAAGGTACTTGCGTTGAGGTCGTTCTTGGGCCTCACCAATTACTACCGACGGTTCATGCGGAGTTACTCGAGCATCACCGTGCCACTCATGAACCTATTGAAGAAAGAGAAAGCGTGGGAGTGGACGGACCGATGCCAAAGAGCTTTCGATCGATTGAAGACCGCCATGACCGAGGAGCCAGTATTGGCGTTGCCTGACCACACCAAGCCGTATGAGGTGGAGATTGACACGTCGGATTACACCATAGGAGGTGTTCTTATGCAATATGGCCATCCGGTGGCATTCGAGTCTCGGAAGCTGAACGATACCGAGTGACGGTATACCGTTCAAGAAAAGGAGATGACCGCGGTGGTCCATTACCTCCAAACGTGGAGACACTATCTCCTGGGATTGAAGTTCGTCGTGAAGACGGACAACGTGGCCACGAG
This sequence comes from Eucalyptus victrix, assembly GCA_016097545.1. Taxonomy (NCBI): domain Eukaryota; kingdom Viridiplantae; phylum Streptophyta; class Magnoliopsida; order Myrtales; family Myrtaceae; genus Eucalyptus; species Eucalyptus victrix. The sequence goes on along the minus strand of CM027841.1, from coordinate 36,389,963 downwards.
TTACTTCCAGACTCAAAAGAAGTTGAGTCCGAAGCAAGCTCGATGGCAGGATTTTCTGGCAGAGTTCGACTACGCGTTGGAGTACAAGCCGAGGAAGGCCAACTCCGTGGCGGACGCGTTGATTCGAAAAGCGGAACTAATGAGCCATACGATGAGTCGACCAAGCTGTCATCGAGTATGCCAAGGAGCGCAAGACCCAACAGTTTTGGTGTGAGGATAAGCTCCTCTACACCAAGAGAAGGCGACTGTATGTGCCTTTTTATGGGAAACTAAGGAAGGAGATCTTGTGCGAGTGCCACGACTCAAAATGGGCGGGTCATCTAGGGATCCACCGCACGTTGGCCCTCGTCGAAGATCGCTACTACTGGCCACAAATGCCGGACGATGTTGAAGCATATGTGAAGACTTGTCTAATATGCCAACAAGATAAGTTGGAGCAACGATCGTCGCCGGGTTTGTTGGAGCCGCTTCCTATCCCAACTCGTCTATGAGAAAGCATTTCCATGGACTTCATCGTCAACCTGCCAAAGTCCGAAGGGTGTCGGACAAAGGATTGCCCGGCCGAAGAGGTGGCCAAGCTGTTTATGAAGCATATGGTGAAGTATTGGGGAGTGCCACAAATGATCGTGAGCGATCGAGATCCCCGCTTCACGAGACGTTTCTGGTCGAAGTTGTTCAAGCTACTAGGGTCGGAGCTAAACATGTCAACGAGTTTGCATCCCCAAACCGACCGTTAGACGGAGCGGGTCAATGCTCTCTTGGAGATCTACCTCCGGCACTACGTGAGCACGACGCAAGTGAATTGGGCGAAGTTGATCGACGTAGCCCAGTTCTCCTATAACTTGCAACGGAGTGAGTCAACCGGCTAGAGTCCGTTCAAGGTTGCAACTGGGCAGCAACCAAACACCCCAAGCACAATTGCTTCGAGTTACCGGGGGTGTAGTCCACTCGTGTACAAGTTCGCCAAGAACATGCAAGAAGAGGCGGACTTGGCCCGGGTGTGCCTACATAGAGCCTCTAAGCGCATGAAGAAATGGGCGGACAAGAAGCGACAGCACATAGAATTCCAAGTTGGAGACCAAGTGTTGGCCAAGTTGCATGTGGTCCTTCGATACAAGGATGTGCACAAGGGGTTGATCCGTCGCTACGAAGGCCATTTCGAGTGTTACAACGGGTTGGAAAGGTCGCATACATGCTGGAGCTACCAGCAAAATTGAAGGTGCATCCGGTGTTCCACGTAAGTATGCTCAAACCTTTCCAAGTAGATGAAGAAGACCCGGATCGAGGGGAGTCACAACGAGCACCACTCGGGGCAAAGACCTCATATGATCGAGAAGTTGAGAGCATCTTGGCAAATCGAGTCATACGGAAGAGGTTGGCAATTCAAGAAAGAGATCGAAGACTTTCACGTCGAAGACGCGATGAGGGCGTCGCCTGATTAAATGGGGGAGAAAGTCACGGCCCGAAAGTTAGCATGTCCAAGAGGTTTCCATGGCACGGGCATGACACGTTGCTGACCCTTGACTTATGTTCCCGAGATGTAGAGTATTCTCCTAGAGGCGGGCGATATTGTATTTGTACACATACATTATAAATGCGAGTAGCTGGTAGTTGGCTATAAATGCCGGTGGTTGGTAAAAGGGGAGGTGCAATCTCCACCGTTAAATCAAAGGGAGCTCAACGGATAAGGTTTGCCTTATACTTGTATATAAAAGGGTGTCCTCCCTCATTGTATTCTCATTCACAAGCAATGCAAAAACCATAGGTTTTCTCTCTAAGAGTTTCTCTATCTACATACAAGTCTTGTGAGTCGAGTGTGAAAGGCTGCTTAGGGGTAAAACCTTAAGACCGCACAGGTGAATCGAAGAGTGATCGAGAGTTGATCGATCACTTGATTCACCTTCAGGCGAATATTTGGCTAACCAGCAAGCTCGGATTTTTATTTGGAATTGATTCAACCACTTCGGGTTCTTATTTGAGACGATGGGTCCACTTTAGGTCTTTATCTAACACAAAGTTCATTTCAAACCCTTATTTGAGAAATTTAGTTAACTTCGGGTTCTTATTTGGAATTTTCCCTACAAAATGGGATACAATTAAGCAGATTATACTAGGATACATGTCCCTATTTTGTACAAATGTAAAAATTCACATCTGTGCATTGGATAAGTATATTGCTAGTAATCATAGTATTACAAAGTTGAGGGTGTTACAGTGCACTTGCTCACCCTCTAAATGGTTATAATACTCCCTAATTTATTGAGTTCACAAGGGCAACCTCAAGAGAACTAATTAGCCAAAATAACAAATGGGAAGGATGAAAGTTGCTATTTATTGAAAATACAAAAGCCACACATCGTCATGAAAATATAATATTTTCTCTTATTGATAAATAAAAAAGATTTTTTATCTACCACTTTATATTACTTTCCTTTCATGTTTATACGGACTTCATTTTCCTCTCTTCTACTTGTTAAAGTGTTCAGGCTAATTTCTATAAAGGATTTCTTTTTGCAAAGAAAGGCAAAATCAAGGCAAGCCAAAGCTCAAGCTAAAAAGATAGATGGGCTAAGGCTCTAGCTCTATTGCATCCACTTATTGGTTGGGGTATCCGGCACCTGATGGAAGGTCAGTGCTTTGTCTCTGACAACCTTGCCAAGGCATTTCCTCAAGGCCAGCAACTCCAGCTTATGATCATGGAAGAGGATGTTATTCCTTTCCTTCCAGATAATATTACATAATGCTCCAAAGGCGAATCAAGCAAGAGAGTGATGGAAGGAAGCTCCTGATAAATACTTGATGGCCCATTGAAGATTATCCAACCACGGAGCATTACACCAAGCAAGGTTACATTTCGTAGCCCAAAAGATGGCAAGAGCACCACTAATCTGACACCCAAAGAATAAGTGATCAACAGAATCAGGACGACAAGTACAAAAGGCACAATTAGCATCAAAGATCTTGCCATAAGTAAGTAGCATAACCTGAGTGTGCAACCTATTTTGAGCGATTAGCCACAAACGAAACTGGAAATGAGGAGCTAAGGAGCGGTTCCATATAAAGGAAGCCCAAGGCATAGAAGGCCCCCTTGGCTGAATGACATTCCAAGCGGAAGCAGCCAAGAAGACTCCAGAGTGGTCACCCAACCAGTGGATGCAATCGGCATGCTAGAGGAAGACATGCAGCCTTAGGGGTGTCAAGTCTATCTTGTTGTTTTCATTTGGAGGGCTGCCATTGTTTGGCCTTCCCCTCTTTTTCCTTTTCTGCTCGGCACCCTTTCACTCGTTTTTATTTGTTTGTCTTTGTGAGTGCAAGTTTTGTTGGTGCCGAGTCTCTCTTGTTGTATAGCTTTCTTGATTAAAAGTTAATATATGTCTTACCTTTACCAAAAAACTATATCGGTAATCGTTGCTAATTAACATATCATAACCAAAGAATTCCCCTTAAACTATTAGAACTAAAGAACTGCTTATTACAATGAGTTATTAGAATTTGAATTATAGAGTAGTGTATGTACATAAATATACTTTATTAATATTTTATAAATAAGCATCCACTCGTTATATTTATTAAAATATTTGAATCTTAATTGATTCTCGTAAAAAGGTAACAAATGTGCAGACTTCTCCGATTTGAATACAACAGGAAAAAAAAAAAAGTGAAAAAAAAAACAGTAGTTTAGGAAAGATTGATAAAATTCATCAATTGATTTATCAACAGTTCTTGAATAACAAACTTCTAAAAAAATAAAACATAAAATATAATATATTATTTGGATTCTAATATATAAAAAATCAAAATAACAAAAAAATAATGAAAATTTTTCATTTTTATTTATACATCTGAATTTCTTTATGTTCTATAATATATATATATATATATATATATATATATATATATTCATTACATATTTATTAAATATTTTAAGTACATTAGTACAGTTTATCTTTATTAAATTTTATATTAAGGAATGATGGTGAGATTAAAAGAGAGGAAAAATAACAAAAAAAAAAAAAGGTAAATAAAAATGAAGTAGAAGAATCTCGATTTTTAATGAACAAACTCTAACTTGACACAGATCTTTCTAATTTACTCTATCTCTTTCTTCTTTGAATTTTTTGTTCGTGTTAAAGCTTCACAACTCCTCCACAATTCTTCGTTCATGTCAAAGCTCCACAAAAACAATTGGAGAGTCAAAATTTCTTCTCCTCCGTAACTCTCTAGTTCACATCAAAAGTCAAAGTTGAAACTCATCTTTTTCCTAACTCTATTTGATTCATATTGAAATTTCACAAAAGTGGCCAAAGAGTCAAAGCACTATATTTTTCAAAATCATGACTATGACTAATCATGTTTTCCCTTTTTTACTAAATTTGACGTTCGCTGGTTGATTTACATTGTAGATGTTACTGTAGCCCCTTTACAATTCTTGTCATTGTTGAACATGTGGCTCTAGAATGTTATTATAAATTCTTTTTGTACTTATTGTTGAACATGTGGCTCTAGAATGTTATTATAAATTCTTTTTGTACTTAAGATGTAAATCGTACGATAATTATGAATTCATTAATGGAGTTTATATATGTTTGTGGATTTGTGGTTTCTTTAGCAATGAATCATGAGACATTCTTATCATCTCTATTTGTTCATATATATCGATATGTCTTTGATACCAAATAATGGATATGATATGATATGAAAATATTCAACTATATTTATGAACTACCAAACAATGGATAGGACATAGTAAAATCCATAAATTTATTATCATATCCAATCATATCCTAGCTAAAAATCCAATCAACCAAACGCAGCCTAAGAGTACTATTTTCCTCCTTCGTCAATGTTACCATCAATGAGTTCAAAGTGAGGGTTACTTTGAACCATCTAAATTTTAGCGTATGCAAGAAGTTATTTGAGGGGTGGAAATAGACTGAACAAAAAACAAACACTAGTTAAATCATACTTGTCGAAAATTATCTCCTGCCTCACATATAAGGAAAGTAGCACAATAGAGCATTAGTTCCAATATTATTCAACTAAGCATTTGAGAAAAGATATATCTGAGCAGGTTCGTGCAAGGGTCGTGTAATGTCTTATTTTCTCTTGTACTTAGATGGTTTTTGTTTGGATCTCATTATAAAAATCCCTTGTGAAGAGCACAAGCTACAAGCTATACCGCTTTGCTGTTGGCGAGTGGCGTGAAGAAGTTGTCGTTCACACTCCATGCGGGAGGCAATCGAGGGAAGGCTATTGAGGCACGTCATCTGATTGGTCAAAAATAAAAGAGATTCATTTTAATCTTCATTTTGGAGCTGCATGGTTATATCAGCCTCGAGACCTTAATGAGTTATCGCTAAGACCGTTACCAAAATCAACATGTGAATGCCGAAGAAGAGAGAAGTCTGCCAATGCATTTTCTTTTGTGATTGAAAAACAATCGACTGTTTCAAATTGTTGATGAACTGATTGCACATAGAAAAACACGAGCTAGCTAGGGAAGCTGTCAATGTTGCAAAGAGAAGCAAACAATAAAAGGATAGGAGAGGCCGACCATAAAAGGAGCAATTGAATTGGAGGGATTAAAAACAAAATCTAACCATCCATGTAAAAGTAGTGTTGATTTGAATCGAGAAGAGGCGATTTATTTGCTAGGAGAGATGGCCAACCCCACCATGTACATGATCTATACTGGGTTCATGAACATTAGGCCCTTACATAGTATAAAAAAACCATGTCATGCCACCAGTTAATAGTGGTAGATGGGAACGATAATTGGTTGTTTCTTCTTCATCAAGAGATTCTTAGGCTTGTAAGTAAATTCTTGATTACCAATTACCATAACGTTATGTTGCCTCAAACTATAGGCGTATTGGTGATGGTAAACCAGTCGAGTTCCATTTTAGTTGTTGCGGCTGAATCTCTTTGTTATCTTTTCTATATTTTTAAATAATAGGACAGATCGGGAAAATTACATCATTACTATCCTAATAAAACATAATCCAATTTGATTGCTTAACAGCAAAGGAAGTAAACCTATTAGTGGCGTATCTAATACATGATAATCCCCACATTATTGGGTTAGAAAACCTAATTTGCTAGTCAATTTGCACGTCTTCCCTAAAATTATAGAGAATGTTATCCCGTTGATGTTAGGCATACGAAGACACTCTCTTCACGAACTCTTTTAAGCAATTCTATCAGGAGTACAATGTCTCCAAGAAGCTAGACTGAACTTCTTGCTGGAAGGTGACAGGTTGCCTCGAAGCGTGCCAGCCTCATAAGAGTAGATTGATATAACCTTGTGACTCCAAAATGGAGATTGAAATGAGTCTATTTTCTATTGACCAATTAGATGACCTGCCTCGACGGCCTCCCATCGATTGTGTGAAGAATGGCCTCTCCATGCCACTCGCCAACAACACAAAGCTGTATAACGTATTGCCTGCACTCTTCACAATATATTTTTAAATGAGATCTTAACAAAATCCATTCAAGTACATGAGAAAATTACGTGCTTCACGCCCTTACACGAACTTTGCATGAATCCTGCTCAAACCAATCTTTTCTCAAATGCCCAATAAAGTAAAGTTGGAACAAATCCTCCATCATGCTAATCTCCTTGTGTAGACATGAGATCGTTTTTTACCAGCATTATTTAACAAGGGTTTGTTTTTTTGTTTATGGTATTTCCACCCCATAAATAACTTCCCGCACACTCTAAAATTTAATTGGTCCAGATCACTTGGAACTCATTAATGGTAAGATTGATGAAGGAGAAAATATATAACTTAATAACTTAAATGCATATCAATCAATCTAGATTCGATAAAAGAAAAACTTACGAACCGAACCAAACCGAATGAGACCCGAACCAAACACAAACCAAACCGAAATTTTGGTTTGATTCGGTTCGATTTTTTGGTTTTTGGTTTTCCGCTTTTAGTTTTTAGTTTTTGCTTTTTTTTTATGTTGTATATATTTTTCATTTCCAAGAAATAAACTCTTATCAGTTTGCTAGTTTGGTTCGGTTCAGTTCGGTTAACCGATATAAAAAATCGATTTTCAATAAGACCGAACTGGAAAAAAAAAAACCGAATTTTTCAATTCAATTCGATTCGATTTTTTACACCCCTAATTTACACAAACCTAGTCATGAGCTTGGTGGCTCTTTCGCCCGGCTCATGCCCGCAAGGCCCAAAGCGCAAATTGGGTTCATCTTGGATTGGAATTTCCTTTGTGGGCTCGGGCTCGAACTTCCCTACATTAGGTCCCCTTGGGGCCTGTTTAGGCCGTAGCTGCAAACGACGTAGTTTGGAACTCGAGATTAGAGACCCGCAGTATGCAACGGCGTTTCCGGGTGGGAGCAATTAGGGTTTTTGAAGCAGACCATCTTCTTGAAGACTCTATATAAACGTGCCCACCATCGCTATTCCTCCACGCCTCATCTCAATCTGCATTCCATCCGCCGACGCTTCCTTCTTCTTCTTCTTCTTCTTGTTCTTCTCGCTGGCTTCTGCTCTGCCGTTTCGTTCGCGCCTGTCGCTGCATCGCCGTCGATTTCGATTGTTTTTTGGGGCGTTTTCTCTCCTTTTGAATCGCGGGTATGGCTGGGGGGCCGAGCAGATGATGAGAAACGATGTGATTGAATACTGATTGGATCTCTCCATGAAGTTTCACCAAAATCGAGCTTTTTAAAACTGATGCTCTGGCTCCCCGACTCTCTCCCGTCTTCCAAAATCGGTTTTCGCTCCGGTACTCTCTGGGAAAAAGAAAAGAAGGAGAGCAATTTGAAAATAAAAATAAAAATACATAATTTCTTCTCTTCCTTCTCATGAAAAATTCATTTATACCTCAGTTGATTTACGGGGCAAATTTGATCATGTCGAAAAGAATTGTGAAGGTCCCTAGGGAAAGGGAGCTCTTCGCCTTGCTTTCTCATTCAATGTCGGGGAATTAATTCTGTGCATAAATATTAGAAATTAAACTGGAAACGATTGAAAAGAAAATACCAAATCGTTTTGTTTGTTTGTTAATTCTAAAGGAACTGGACTTGCAAACTGAGGGGTTTCAGGACACATTCAAGGACTTGACTGTACTTTCATTTTAGACTTAATTGCACACTGGATAAAAAGTTCGGAACTAATGCTGCAGAATCTCTAAATTTTAAAATACCATATCAGAGTCTTCTCCTTTGGAATGACATAGCCTATGTAGTTCAGGATAAGGAGGGAAAATGGTTTTCAGGTGGATGAACATTTTCTCTTTGGAGAAAGGTGGGTAAGTATTTTGATTTTCTCATAGGTTTTTGTTCGATTTGGGCTTTTGCAATATAATCTGCAATTGTGTTGGACTCGTTAAACCAATGGGCCAATTTTAAATCTATAAAGCACGAGCGACCCTCTTCATTAAAACCTTCACATGCATACCAAGAGAGCTCATGTGCGCCGATTATTTGGCAAAGCTAAAGGCACGGAATGTCGAACAGACGTAATGTTCACGAAGTGCCCCCTTGAGGTCTTCTCTTGCGTTTGCAAGCTGATGTAACCATCCAAACGGCAATGTCCTCAACTAGGGTACTGAGTTAACCTAGGATATTGAGTTAATCTGTGATTGAGGACAATGCCGTAAGGCGTGTCAACTCAGTTATGGGTATTTAACCCACACTCACTCACTTTAGGTGAGCATTTAACCCACCCTCACTCACTTCAGACACGGAAAGCTACTATACTTGCCTGTAGTGATCAGAACTGAAGTCTCGACGTGGTATCTACCTTAATCACCATGAGACTCTCTAATTTCCTATATATCTTTCTCTTCCCGATAGAGAAGAAATAGGAAGACAGCATGAGATCTCTCACCCAAAACAGTTCTCCCGCTTGTTTTCTCTATGAGCCTTTTAAGAACTTTGCTCAGGTCCACCAAGCACTTAATTTAGTCACCATTAGATTGAGCTCGAATCCACCTAAACCTACAACCATGGCGCTGCACTCTACAATCGAGTAAAGGTGTTAAAATGGGTAACTTATTTATAACAAAAAATAATTAAATGGGTTTCACAATTAAAAGTTTAAAATAGGTGGGTCTTAAGTGGGTTTTTAAATGGGTTGGGTTGAAAACTCATCTTTCATAAAAACATTATAATTCATCCCTTCTCTCTTTAACTTGATAAAAATCGAAATTATAATTTTTTTATTTTTATTTTCTCTTTTATTTTTCTTCCTTTTTTATTTTTCTTTTTTTTTTTCTCCTTCCTCCTTAGGCCGCCCAAGACCGCGACGGCCGACGCGTCAGCGAGACTCGAGCCTCACTAGTTCTAGCGAGGGCGAGGCTCGAGGCTCGCCTATGGCCGATTGCTTGGCCGTCGTCGTGGTCGGCGGCCGGCCAAAGAAGAAGAAGAATGAGAAGAAAAAAAGAGAAAAAGAAAATTATATTTTAAAAATAATTAAAATTTTAATTTTAAAAAAATAATTAAATTTCAATTTTTTAAATAATTATTTTAAAATTTATAAAAAATTGTCCATTAAATTTATATTGTATAAAACTATTTTAGCAATACAATTTTTAAAAAAATTATATATATATATATATATATATATATATATATATATATATATATATATATATATATATATATATATATATATATATAAGCTTGGAAGTATTTTAATAATATAATCTTTAAAGAAAACATAGGAATAAGTTTTTCTAAATTTGTTAAATATGAAAATATTTTATTAATATGAGTTGGGTCGGGTCGGGTATGGGTTGGGTGTGAGTCGGGTCGGGTTTGGGTCGAAAAATTTACATTAAACATAAATGGGTCATAAATGGGTTAATGGGTTAATTTGGGTCGGACCATTAATGACCCAACCTAAACTCAACCCGACCCACCCGTTTAATGGCTCTACAATCGAGTCGAGTAAAGTTGACAATGTTAATTGCCTCACGGAGTGAGCTCAAGTTCAATTGAGCTCGGATCTGAATATTCGTTCGAATAGCACGCTCAACATACACGTGGAATAATGCCATTGGCATAGCGCTTAAATTGGGAAAAGCGGGTCGTTCACTTTTAGTCGTTTCAGTCCTTTCCTTTCCTCGCTTCTTCCTCGATCAGATCAAGAAACGCGTGGTTTGCCAACCGCAACATTAGCCAGCAAAATCAAACGCTTTGTAGGCAGGCCCAACCAACCTTTGGACCTATTCGTAGGCTCTGTCCCTACCTCGTCTCCTGATTCATGCATCCATCTCTGGTGGCGTCAACGTCGGCAACATCGAAAGAACCTTCATGGAAAGTGGGTCTTGCAGATGCATGCGGGAATTGAGAAATTCATTTCACTCGGACTAGGCAGTTGGACCATCTTGGCGTTGAAAGTAGTGACCTCAGCCAGGGCTCAGGTTAGGTTCGATCCGCCTTGTATAGATTCTCATGTTCAATTAGAGTTCCATTGCGTACTTAGGACGACCGAATTATTCTCATCTCCTATCACAATCAGCCAAGTTTCGAATGTTCCCCATCCTTTCCTACTTATAAATTACGTGTTGGATGAGAAATATTTATCTGATGCGAATGACTTCCTCTCCAACAGCCCCGTTGACCATTCTCCCACCATTGCCAACCCTTCTTGATGATGGTCGAGTGGCGGCCACCTAGTTCTAACTTATTCTTCTTTTTCTAATTTTAATTTATTTTTTAATTTAATTTAAATGTAATATTCATTGAAAATCATTTTTTATTGAAATAACGTTGTTTTAATCATGTCATCGCTACATACGATAAAAAAAAATAAATAAGAAAGTCATGTCAATATTTTCTATGAATGGCTCGATTACACCAATAAAATTTGATTGTATTTTTTTGTTAATTTTAGAATTTAATTATATTTTCATGACGAATTTTGAAATTTTGAGTATCTAAACACCTTTGAAACATCACTGTAGCCGAGCGGATGATGAGCCGAAAGCGTCCACCGTAGGACGCCACGTTTCAATCTTTGATTGGCTGGCCAAAAAGATAGTGATACTAATGTTATCTTTTGAACTGCCAGGATAAGGGTTCAACTCAGCTCTAGCGCTTCGACTATTCTTTTCCTTTTTTCATGTTATTTTTCACTTTTTCCAAAGATAGTAATATTCCCTTTCCTTTTTTCCGAAACAAACATAGGATTTTAGACATTTCATTTTCTTTTGTAACAATCTAATTAGTCATGGAGTACTTTTCTTATGTTATCTTATTCTTTTATTATTTTTTATTCATTTTTGTAATTATATTTTTGTTCTTCAACTTTTAAGCGTGGAACTGATACTTTGATTGTGTTATACTTCCAAATAAATCCATTAATGCATCTTTTATGATCTCATTCTTTTCTTTAGTTTTAAACTTCATTTGATTAGCCTTGGAAAGTAGTACATGATTAACTGCAAATTTAAGTGACTCATTCCATTTTTTTTTCTAAATCTAATCGTCATATGAATATCAAATTTAGGCTGAGAAATTGGAATTCTATGACACTATTCTCAAATGGTATTTGACATTCCATTAGTGTGGTGTATCTAGAAGAGGTTCCTCATATACTTTGGGAAAATTACCAAAAAAAAGTTATAAACTTATTGTAATTGTATTGATTCAACCTTTAACTCTTTTTTTTTTGCTAATTTAATCTTAAACTTTTTGCATTTATGCAAATTTAGTTCATTCAACTAATTTTGCCAAATAGTGTTGACATGATGCTATGGACACTCACGTGACATTTTAAAATTTTAATTTTAATTTTTTATAATTTTTTTTTTTTTCTTTTTTTCTTTTTCTCTTTTCTTCTTTAATTTTTTTTTCTCTCTTCTCGAGGGCCAAAAAGCCCTCATCAGCCAAGGCATGGGAACGTGGCCCCTCACTCATACCAAGTGAGTGAGGCAATCACAATCCTAGCCTATGGCAACTGACCCTCATCAATGCTAAAGGATGAGAGAAAAAATTAAAAAAAGATACAAAAGACGCCACATTAGCGTCAATTGGCAAAAATTGGCAAAAATTGATTGAATTGGCACAAATGTAAAATGTTTATTATTGAATTAACACAATTGCAATAGATTTAAAACTTTTTTGGTAATTCTCCCCTTATGTTTTGTTTGTCATAACCCCCACTAATAATATTATTCACGTATATACAAAATTATTTTGTCAATTAGGCTCCTAATTGGTTTTTCATTGTAAATTTTTTTTTCTTGTAATAAATTTGTTCACTTTAGCAAATTAAGTTATAAAGGAAGTATGATGAAGAAATTACTCTCTTGATAGAATTAGTTTATCGTAATCGACTCATAAAAGATTCTTTTTCATGTGAGAGTCTTTTTATTTAATATTGTCTATAGTCATTCATCTTTCTTCGTAATAAAAAACAATGTACACATGAATCATCATACTTTGTCATCGTTCGATACAGTATTGGAAAATAAGTACTTCCTATAAATGGGAAAGATTTGATCCTATTATCAAAATGTCTTGGAAATGGTTAAGATCTGCAATGGTTGATATATAACAAAATCTCAACAAATTAAAATCATTGTTTATAGTGATATTAAAAACACTACTAGATGAAGAGTTGTTAAATGAAAGTTTAGCATAGGGAAAGAGGGTACATGTGAAATATTTTTATTAAATCAGGGAAGAACTATTTTCAAGGCACCTCCAACCCTCCATTCCCTTAAAAGGCTTTTGGAGTACTTTGGAAATGCTAATTACATCACGCCAACATCCTTCAAAAAATGAACTGAATGCCATTTACATTTGAACCAAAGCGTTTTAGAGCCCCAAAATCCATTCCAAATGCTGAACCAAATAAGATTTAAGTCCAAAGATTTTGAGGTAGATATAAGTAGTACAATTTTTTGTAGGTTTTTGTTCGTTTGGACTTTTACAACTCAATCCATAATTTTATTGGACTCTCTAAAGCAATGGGCCAGTTGTAAATTCATTACTTACGTAAACCATCACCTGCTTACCAAGAGAGCTATCTTGTGCATCGAGTATTTGGCAAAGCTAGGACAAGAAATGTCACAGAGAATAAATGTTTGGGAAGTGCCCCATCAAGGTCTTTTTTTGGGCTTGCAAGCTGATGTAACCCGCCAAAATTCAAGCACTTGATCCTATCCACCTAATTGTATAGTCATTGTGCGATTATCAACAATCAAATTGAGTAAAGTCGAGGATGTCGATTGCCCCACCGAGTAAGCTCGAGTCCAATTGAGCTCGGACCGAAATACTCGGTCCGAGACGGCACGTGGAATTATGCCATTGGCGAAGCGCATGAACTGGGAAAGGAGGGAATCGTTTGCCTTGCTTGAGGAGTGGGTTTCCTACTTTTAGCCGTTTCCAAGATTCTTTGCGAAGCGCGCGTCCTTTCCTCACGCTACCTCGATCGGATCAAAAATCACGTGGCTTGCCAATAAGCAACGTTAGCCAACAAAAATCAGACGTTTTGGAGCCAAGCCCAACCAAAGCTTTGGACCTATTCGTAGGCTCTGGCCCTGCCTAGTGCCTAGCCTCGAGATCACGCTTCCATCCCCGGTGGCATCGACGTCGACGACATCGAAAGAACCTTCGTGGAAAGCGGGTCTCGCGGATGGCATGGGGACAAAAGTTGGGGAATTAAAAAAAATTCATTTCGCTAGGGCTTAGGTACTTGGACCATCTTGGTCAAGGGCTCGGGCTCGAACCGCCTTGTGTGGATTCTCGTGTTTGATTAGAGTTTCATTTTATACTTGTGATGACTGAATTGTTCTTATTTCCTATCGCGATCAGCTGGGTTTCGAATGTTCTCCACCCTTTCCTACTTGTAGAATTTGTGTTGGATGAGAGAATTGATCTCATACTTTTGACTTCCTTTATGATAGCCCCGCCAACCATTCCCCCAGAGATAGTGGGACGATAGCCACTCAATTCTAACTTCCTCCTCCTCTTCTTCTTCTTCTTTAATTTTAGCCTATTTCTAATTTAATTTAAATAAAAATCATATTAAATTTTAGTTTTTCACCAAAATGATGTCATTTTTTTTAGCTATGTCACTATCATTTTTTTTTTGTTGATCTTGGAATCACCATACAGTCGGCAACCGGCGGCGTAAATCAAAAAGAGCACTAACGTAGAAGCCCACCTCCCACACACTCCACTTTAGTTGCGCAATGAGGACGCGGAGTTTCGAACCCCTCCCCTCCCGAATGAAGGGCAGGGTGCAAACCAGTATGTCTAGCGTGGGGTGGGTTATGTCACTATCATGTTTGATAGAGGAAATAATAAGAAAAGTCACATCAATATTTTTAATTAGTCAAGTTAGAAAGAGCTAATGAATGATTCGACTATACTAATTTGACAAATTTTAGGATTTAATTGTATATTTTATAAATTTTATTATATTTTCTAATAAGTTTTAAAATTTTAAATGAAGAAATTTCTTTAAAACATCCGTGTGGCATGGTAGAAGTTGAGCCCAAATTGTCCACCATAGGACACCACGTGTCAATCTTTTATTGGTCGTCCAAAAAGAACGATGCGGGTTCAACTCAGAGCGCTAGCGCTTTCTACCACTCTTTTCTTCTTCTTTTTCGTGTTATTTTTCATTTTTTCCAAAGATATTCCCTTTTTTCTGAAACAAACATAAGAATTTAGACATTTCATTTTCTTTTGTGACAATATGATTAAGCATGGAATTCTTTCCTTATGTATTTCATTCTTTTATTTTTTATTCACCTTTGTAATACTACTTTTGTTCATCAACTTATCTTTTAAGCATGGAATTGATACTTTAATTACATTATACTTCTAAGTCAATCCATTAATGCATCTTTTGTGATCTTATTATTTTCTTTAGTTTTAAACTTCATTTGATTAGCCTTGGAAAGTAGTACGTGATTAATTACAAATTTAAGTGATTCATTCCACTTTTTTTTCAAATCTAGTTGCCATGTGAATATCAAATTTTGGGTGAGAAATTGGAATTCATGATTCTATTGTCAGATGGCATTCTGCATTCCATTAGTGTGATGTATGTAGAAGAGGTTCCCTGTATAGTTGGGAAAACTTATCAAAAAAGTTCTAAATCTAGTGCGATTGTGTCAATTTAAGCTTACACTTTTTTTTTACCAATTCATTCTTAAACATTTTGTATTCATGCAAGTTTAGTTCATCTGGTCAATTTTGATTGGGCAACCCTAACATGATACTACCGGCGTTGATGCAACATTTTAAAATAATATTTCGATATTTTTTTATAATTTTTTTCTTTTTTCTTTTCTTTAATTTTTTTCTCCCTTCCCTTAAGACCAGCAATGGTTGCTGCCAACCTTCACCAACTCTGGTCAAGGGTTGCAATGCCCTTACCAGCTAGAGCGTACGCACATGGCCCCTTGCCCAAACCAAGTGAGTGAGGCAATCACCGCCCTCACCTAAGGCCAATGAGGGTGTCCCGGGCTTCCTTGTGGTTAGGGACCCTCACTGGCACTAAGGAAGAAGAAAAAATTATACAAAAAAATTATAAACAAAATTAAAAAAATTTTAAAATATTATTCAAAAAATACCACGTTAACGCCTGGACCAACCAAAATTGGCCGAATGAACTGAAATGACACATATATAAAAAATTTATGACTAAATTGACATAATTACAATAGATTTAAGAGTTTTTCGATGATTCTCCTCTTATGTTTTGTTTGTCATTGCGCCACTAATAATATTACTCACACATGCATTATAACTTGTTTTTTCTTAAAATAAATTAGTTCACTTTAGCAATTTAAGGTAAAAGCAAAGTTTGACAAAGAAATTACTCTTTTGACAAAATTTAGTTTATCGTGATTTTTTATCAACTCAAAAGATTATTTTTTATGTTTTTTATTTAATTTTGTCTATAGTCATCATCTTTCTAACGTAATAAAAGCCAATGTACACGTGAATTTTCATACTTTGTCATTGCCCGATACAGTACAAAATATAAGTATTTCCTATAAATGGGAAACGTTACAATGCTATTATCGAAATGCCTTAGAAATGGTTAAAATCTATAATCGTTTAACTTTGACGACATAAACAGAATCTCAACAAATATGATTATTATATTAGAGATCTTAAAAATACCACCAGCTAAGAGTTCTTGAATGAAAATTTCAGTTAGAGAGAGATACAAATTAAGTAGATAAATTCGTGAAGATAGTAATCATATAGCATATATTATACATTCGACCCTCAAATCAAACAAATGGATAGCATCTTTGCAAAACATCGAAGAGAGAAAGAGAGAGATGGTGTACACGCGACACAATCAGATACAATAAAAGCAAAAGCACGAGACTAATACTACAACTCCTGCCAAAATCCTCCAGTTAACATGTGGGTAGCCATCGGCCCCTCATCTTCAGACCTGCCAAACTATAATCATACGCCATAGCCCCGACCCTCCCATATCCCAAAATAGGATGCCAAAAAAAAAAAAAGGATGGCATGTAATCATGCCAGTGGCCACCACTTAAACAAATGGATAGCATCTTCGCAAAACATCAAGAGAGAAAGAGAGAGATGGTGTACACGCGACACAATCAGATACAATAAAAGCAAAAGCACGAGACTAATACTACAACTCCTGCCAAAATCCTCCAGTTAACATGTGGGTCGCCATCGGCCCCTCGTCTTTAGACCTGCCAAACTATAATCATATGCCATAGCCCCGACCCTCCCATATCCCAAAATAGGATGCCAAAAAAAAAAGGATGGCATGTAATCCTGCCAGTGGCCCCCGCTTAAACATCACGACCCTAAATTAACTCCTCTCTAAGGGAAGAGCAAAAACAAAAAGGGAAAAAAAGAAAAGAAAAAGAGCGTCCTCGTGTAAAGGGGTAGGAATGTACACATAACGTGATTAACCTAATTAGCCTTGGAAAGTAGTACGTGATTAACTACAAATTTAAGTGATTCATTCCATATTTTCTAAATGTCATCGTCATAGGAATATCAAATTTAGGGCGAGAAATTGAAATTCTAAGATATACTATTGTCAAATGGTAACATTAATACCAATAACCTTTATGTAATTTAATCTGCATTCCGACTAGTGTTGTGTGTCTAGAAGAGGATCCCCATATGTTTTGTTTGTCATAGCCCCCCACTACTAATACCATTCACGCATTTATAATATATATATATATTATTTTGTCAATTTGGCTCTTAATTGGTTTTTCGTTATAAACTATTTTTTATTGTAATAAATTGGTTCACTTTAGCAAACTAAGGTAGAAAGAAAGTCTGACAAAGAAATCACTCTCTCGCCAAAATGAGTTTATCATAATATTTTATAGACTCATAAAAGACTCTTTCTTGTGAGCATACCTTTTTATTTAATTTTGTCTATAGTTATTCATCTTTTGTCTTAATGAAAACAATGTACACATCAATCATCATACTTTATCATAATCCAATACAATACGAAAAATAAGTATTTCCTATAAAAAGGGAAAGATTTCAATGCTATTATCAAAATGTCTCAAAAATGATTAAGACCTACAATCATTAACAAAATCTCTACAAATATGATCATTTTTAGAACAAATAAATTCATGTGAGAAAGATTCAACAAATAAATTCATGAAGAAGATATATGGTAGTTGTGTAGCATATATCATACATTCGAACCTGAAATTGAACAAATGGTAGTATTCTTCACAAAATATCAAAGAGAGAGAGAGAGAGAGAGAGAGAGAGATGATACAGATGCGACACATACAGATAAGATCGAAGTCAAAGCACGAGGCTAATATTACAACTACTTCCGACATCCTTCGATCAACACATGGGCTTGCCGTCGGCCCCCAAAGTCTAGAGACCCACCAAACTACAATCACACGCCGTAGCCCCGACCGCCCCGCATCCCACAAAGAGATGAGAGGAAAAAATAAATAAAAAAAGGGCCGGCGTGCAATTATGTCAGTGGCCTCCACATAGACATCACGACACTAAACAGTTCATCAACTCCTTCCCCTAAGGGAAGAGCAAAAACAAAGGAGGAAACTTACAAAAAGTAAAATTTAAAAAAAAAAAAAAAAAAAAAGAGCGTCCTCCTCCAAAAGGCTACGACACCGTATACGTCCTTGACCTGTCCTTCCTTCCTTCCTTCCTTCCTGCACATTTTCCACGTGCGCGGCGGGAGAGAAGAACGAGTCGCCTCCTTCTCCCGCTCCTTCCGCGAAGGCGACGCGCTCGCGCGCCTCATTTGTCGCGGGAATACGGCGACGCGAAAGTCAACCTGCCACCACATTAAACACGCGCGTCATTCGATTAGTCGACCGCTGATTATTTCTTTAATGACCCCAACGACCGCACGCGGTTCTTCAAAAGAAAACGACGTCGCGCGCACACGAAAGGAATAGCCAAACCGGCTCTGCGACCGAGTCGGGAGACGACTCGGACGAGTCGCGGGAGGCGGACGGATGGGACCGATGCGCACCCCTTTTAAATTCTTGTTCAGAAAAAGCCGGACGACAACGGTCCCGTCCGAATATCGGCTCGTGTTTTTCATGGGCGGGGTTTCGATGTTTCGATGTTCGAATTCGGGAGGACCGACCATCGTCCTCGACTTTTAGCTTTAGGAATCTCTGTACTTTTTTATCTTCTTCTTTGTGTCCCCCTTCGCCTGTTTTTAGTACCGTTCACATGATTTTCACTTTTCCCATTGCCGTAAGTGAGACCCACCACGAAAATCGACTCGTGACAAAAAAACGTACTCGGTTACTGTCGATGGCATCGCTAGATTAAGCCACAACCCAATTCAAGCTTCTCAATTACTTTTTGGCTAGCAAGCGGAAATTTACGCTATGCTGCTGTCCTAAAACTCTTAAGTAGATATTTCCAGAATACCCATCTCGACCCACATGAGCTATTTGGGTGCATAAGACTCTTAAAATCTTCTCTCTTATATCTAGAAGTACCTAATAGTTTCACCACCTGATCCCCTCCGTTGCTAGGTCGATCCATTAGTGACCAAAAAGTATTGGCGGGTTTAATTATAGCTGAGATACTTATAACCCGAATCCTCTTAATTTTTTTCTCTCCGAGAATTAAACTCGAGATACTTCTATTATATGTTTAGAGGTTGTTTGTCAAACGTCGCCCGCGCGATGAAAATTGAAATTGAAAACTCATCTGGTAAATTACTTTTGTGGATCCAGTTGTTTTCAATTTTTTAAAATTTGTAAAATTTCCTTATAATATAACTGCAGAGCAGACTCGTAAAATAGGACGAAATGCCGGACGTTGAAGATCTCGACCGTCCATCCGATTCCATCGGACAAGACAAATCGAAAGGATAGAAAAAACAAACAATTTCAAAATTTGCCAGGTTTTCTTAATTTTTTCTTTTTTGAACGAATCAATGTAAATGATATTTTTGGGAGCTTCACCAAAAAAAATGTAAATGATATTTATATTTTCTTTATTGAAAATTAACGCAAAAAGTCATAACTTAAGTGAAAACCTCTCCTTCCGCTTCTGAAAAAAACAAACAATTTCAAAATTTAGGTTTTCTTATTTTTTCTTTTTTTCAATGTTTGATATTTATATTTTCTTTATAACACGTGAAAATTAACTAGCAAAAAGAGAAAGAAAAGCAACATAACTTAAGAAAGAAAAAAAAAATGAAGGTTGAGGATGGGGCGTTACCTCTCCTTCCGTTTCTCAAAGAATCTCTCCAGCGACTTCCTCCTCGTGAGCGGCAGATCTGCAAAAGTGAAATAAAATAGATTTAATTTAATCTAAAACAAACGAAACACCATTATATCGCAAATAAATAGATCTAGCATTTTCGTTTGTTCATTGGAAAACATTTAATAGTTAAAGTGATACTGACACTATGCATAGGACTGATGAACAACGTAATGCATTTACAAGGGCGGACCGAATAGGCGAATACATCCCGGATCGATCGACCGACCGGTTGATTCTTACCTCCCATGCCGAGCAGCTGTTCCTGGCCGCCGGTAGCCGCCGCGGCCTCCGGGCTCTCGGGTCCGGCGGCTTTGGAGATTCCTTGGACCGCAAGCTTCAGAATGTTCTCCGCCTAAACGAAACACAAGAGCCGCCACCCATCAGAACCACGAAGAAAAAGCCGAGTCGCCGGCGGGCGGCGAAACGGAACGGCATTTAATTTAAGTTGAAAAAAGCTCGCGGGGGACGGGCCGAGCAAACCTTGTCGGGAGGGAGGTCGAAGACGACGACGCTCCCGCCGTAGAAGATCGTCAGTGGAGCAACTTCTCCGACGTGGGTCTCCGAGCTCGGCCTGCAAGCGAATTTTTTTCACGAGATTTCAAGTTCTGGAACCACCACCGAATCCCAAAAGAAAAAAGCCTAAATTTGCCTAGATCGCGTTGGACAGATACGATATCTTGTTTTGAAATTTCGAAATTCGAGCGATATTTCAAATTAATGTCGAATCACGTCATCTTAAAGCTGCAAAAAATTATCTGCGAAATCTCGAGACACTGACCTGACAAGAGGGGCGTAAACAGGCAACGCGGAGAGCAGCATTCTGGTCCGGCTTCGGCGTCGCGGGCGCCGAGAAGGGCGGCGACCTCGAGTGGACGGCGCCGGGGGCGGCGATCACCGACTTGAGGAGCTCCGGGTTGATCCGCGAGATGGCGCCCTGGATGCCTGCACGAGAAACGCGGACCGCACGGTGAGAAAGGCAACCGCGGTCGAAAAAACGAGAAGCCGGAGAGGCCGGCGGCGGCGGCGGAGGAGGAGACCGACCTCGGAAGCTGGAAAGGCGGTCGAGAGGCCGCCGCTGGGGGCGGGGGCCGGAGGGGGAGGCGACCCCCTTCTCCGCCACGCCGAGGAAGTCGAGCTCGACGGCGCTCCTGGCCATCTTTCTCCTCCTTTCTTGTTTTTTGTCAGATGGGTCGCGAGGTGAGGATGCGAGGGGTGGAGTGCCGGTGAAAAGGCGCGAGCTTGAGCGAGAATTATAAAGAAAGAGGTAGAGAGAGAGGTGGTGGTGGTGGTAGTGGTGGTGGAGAAGGAATGGAGGACACGAGTTACATATGAGGAACACTGCAGAGGGGAGGGAGGTGATGGCAAGATCGTAAATACATGGGGCGCACGTCTTCCACGAGGGTGGTCTTTAAGAGGAGGCAGGTCCAACGTAACTACGCAAAAGCAGGAAAAGAACAGGGCATTGGCTGAAGGCCTGTGGAGGTTGGGTCTTCAGTCCAACCTCGTGACTCGTCGCTTCGCTCTCCTTCCTTTGCCTTTCGTTTTCTCTTTTATTTTTGGTTCGGCGGAAATATTCTATTCGTTTGACTTTGGTTGGTTCAGAGATATTAAGGGGAGAAGTTATTTTTTTAAAAAAAAAACTTAAATTATGCATGCCGTAACACATTTAATATAAAATTTTTATATCGTAAAAACCTAAAAATTTATATGCATTTATCCTCTATTAAAATTTTGTTAATTTTTTAATCAAAAAACGTTTTCAATATTATTTATTTTGTGGTCACTTTGATAACTTAAATACCATAAATTTTTAAGATTTTGATGTCGTGAAAAGAAGTCTAAAGCAAATGTATCACAATATGCATAAATTAAGAATTCTTTTTGTGATTTTTGCCCTTTTAATTCATGGATTTACACATTAAAAAGGGCGACCCGTAACGAGATGCGTCGCTTGATAAAACGATTTCTCGGCTCATTATCGGTAGGTCTAGCATTGCTCATGATACAATGTTTGGAATAGATGCGACAGAAATAAGATGCTATTCAGATTCCGGCCGCCTCGTGACTGGTTTGCCCGTCAACGGAATATGAGGATGTGTCCGATACATAAAAAGGGAATTCGCGCGGAGGTGGAGGTGGGTGGAGACAGCCACGAAGAGCCGACCACGGCCATTTAATGGCGATTACGACCGCCGCGAGGGTTGCCGTTTTGAAGAAAGAGGGGAAAGGTGGGGGATGGGGCACTCATATCAAAAATGGCATTCGCGCTCTCAAATGAATATGTCTCCCTCTCTCTTCCTTCGATGCTTAGCGGTGTCCTTTCAATTTTCTTTTTTTAGAAATAACAGGAATATTTATTTATTTCTACTTTTTGTCACCTCCACATGTGATATTATATCTCGATCTGTATGTGGCTAGAGACATCCTCAAGCACCAAACAGGACAACCTGTCGTGTATGAACTCACATTCGGTCCATTAAACGTGGCGTTTCAAATTTTGCCGACCGAGGATCTATCTAGAATGTCTACGTTCTTTGAACATTTCTTTCTAAATCTCTTGCACTCATAATTTGACTTTTATTCAGAAAGAAACGCTAGAAGATTTTCAATATTATAAACGTCGACATGAAAATTTGCATTTGATTTTTTTAAGTGTTAGGAAAAGGAACATTTTTAACTGCGGACGAAAAATACTCTAAGCTCTATGTGTTTTCAAATTGGTCATAGCATGAACCATCATGAATTTATCTCTGCCTTGCTAGATATACTTTAGAAGGGTTTTGAGTGGATTCTTCCAAAACGAACTACATCGAAATGAGGTACGAAGAGGTCGATGCCACATTTCTACAAATCCTCGAGAATCCGATCTTGAAACCAGTGATTATTGATAGCTAAAAGATTAAATTTGGCCAATTTCAAGCATACTTAGGATTACTCAAAAGATATATAAAGATGAACTCTTGATGCTTCAGCCATGTTTAGCTATCGATCTCTAATCGAAATCAACTCGTTGTGAACTCATCTGCACAAACCTAAACATAGATGAAACTTCACAATTAGAAACTAAATTTAAATGATATGTGAATTTATAAAATTTGCAAATGCCCTGAAAATTCAAATCTAAGGACAGAAGACTTGTGTACCATTCTTCTAGGTTGGACTGACAATTGAGTACGTCCTCATCCAATCTTTTTGAGTGGGGTGTGGTCGTGGCGCTGGCCAGATCTTTTCTCTCTTTTCTTTCTATATTATTTCTCTTTTGAAATAGTCGCTTGCTTGTCTTGGATGAGGAAACAATGTTTAAAACGTTGTTCTAAAGACGTGACGTACCAAAATGGGACAGTACGCTCTAGAAGCGATTAATCGGTTGGCTCTTTCAGAAAATCAAGCCAATGCCATGATATCTCGCGCGGAAATTTCATCAGCTTTCGGTCCACAGAAACCCTAGTGAGTTGAGGATCTGTTGGCGGGCATTGTAGAGCCAGTTAAACGAGATTTGAATAAGGACACGTGATTCTTGAGAAGGGCAATTCTTCTCTTGGGTTTTACTCAAGCTAAAAAAAAAAACCTAGTTAGGTGATGCCCTGTGGATAGAGAGTTGAGTCGGATTTATATTGGGTCAATAATGGTTGATAACCCGTTTTGATCAATTTTCATACAATACAAATCGAGTAATTTATATCCAATTTATATTACTAAAACACTTCTATATTAACTCAATTTAAAAAAGGTCATATCCAAATTGAGATGGAAGCATAGAGTGATCGAGTCCAAAATTAAGTAAAGGGCGAAAGAAATGAAAAGAGAGTTTGAATAGCTAATTTATGACCAATTTATTTTGAGTTTTATTAGTTAAACCCATTTATTGAAAAAAAAATCATAATGTAATAATTCAACCTATCCAATATAGGTTAAAAAATGGGTCTCTAACCCATTTCAATAGGTCCACCCACGAGAATCATATCTCCAAAAACGAATTTTATTGATGGTTGGTCGGAGAAGAATCATGTGTCATACTAATGTTGTGTTAATATATTTGGGGTTTTAGCATTATACAGACATCTAATTAGAAAAATCAGATGGTGCGTGTTTTTTCTTTCAGTGATCAAAGCACACCTTTTTTTTTTTAGCAAAAAAAAACCTCGCCTTGAACAATTGCCAAGTTGGTTATTCTTCAGAGATGTGATGATTATTGCCTTGAGTAACGTTACTTAAACGAAACTGTAATAGTGATGTGTCTGGATGTATAACAAGCATATTGAGTGAGTCTTACTCATGCCGTGAAACAAGAGTCTGTTGCATTAATTTACAAATTAACTTTTATATCTCAAGCAGACCCATTAGGATTTGCGTTTCAAAATTTTATACTACTAAAATAAATATATGATTTTTGTTAACTAGTGTCCAATTTTGTCAATTTTCAATCTATTGTCTTTCCCGTATTATGTATAATCAATGTATTAGAATATTTTCTTAATATGTATGATTAACAAGTGTTTCAAGCATTTTTGTTAATAAGATCCCTATATATATTTATTTAAACACTCAAAGCTTAAAAATACATGAAAATTTCAAGTCCAATTTTTGTCCCTTTCAGATGATTTAAGGTAAACCATGTGGGTGAAGGGAAAGTAAAGAGTTCGATTCTTCACCTTTGGGGACTTGGGGTGAGAACAAACAAGTAAAGAAATAAAATTCGTGACTTATATAGGATAGGACTAGAAAAAAAAAATTAATTTAGGCAATTTAAGTCAAAAGAATGGAAAATTAAGATGCATGAGTTGACTATCATGAGATTTTACAAAATTACTGTTAATTATTTTAAAAGTTTAAACAAAACGTGACTTGATATTTAGACATTTTAATATGTCCTTTCATACCTCGGTTGGATTTTACAGTTGCAGAAAGGAGGGTAAGATTATGAATCACGAAACACGATTTTCACGCATCAATCGCGTCTACACTTCTCAACGCCAAAAGCTACGCCTCCAACTAGACATTTTCCTTTCGGACTCCCACGTTGTTCTCATTGGCCATCCGGTAAGTCAAAAATTTCCCGTGCCCCCAGTTATCGAAAGGAGTCCACTTATGAACAAAGGAAAAAACCATCAAAACCGAAATAAAAGAATTTGTCAACACGAGGACCGAAAGCAAATCCCCAAGACGATTCGCGCATAAAGAACCGCGTTCGTCCCGTCGCGTGGGTTGTTGGAAATCCGGGGGGGAGCCATCATTGTGCGCGACGCCCGAGGTCTGTTCTGCTGGAACATGGAAATCGTGTCGATTCCTCTCACGTTGCCCGTTCGGGGCCGCCTTCAAAAGACCGCCAGAAAGTCAGAAAGCAAAGCAAGGGTGGGCAGTGGCGCGGCTGTCGTGTCGTGTCGAGCCAGGGGGGGTCTGTAGCGTACCGTAGCGTGACGCGCACGTCAAAAACCTCGAACGAACGCAGCACGTGGTTGAATCAAAGCAAAACGCTCCTCAGCCGTCGCTGTGCCCCCGTGCTTGAATTCGAGAAAGTGGCCCCCCCCCCCCGCCCGTCCGTCGTACCGACCATGTTTCTTTTTTTCTTTACTCTCTTCTCTCTCTATCTTTCTTGTGCTCTCATGCGTGACGGCAGGGCACGGCGTACGAGGAATTCCCGCCGTTACCGACGGCGCCGCGCATTCGGATTATGGGAGGGGGGATTTGGCTTTCTGTATACCGTGTTATGTGATTTTGGTAGTGGGTTAGTTATTATTATTTCTTTTTTGGAAACATGCATTGTGAAAAAGTTGTTTTGTGTTGAATTTGTTGAAGTTTAGGTGAATTTTCGGATCAAGCACGGTGATTGAGATGGGTTGGAGATGTGTTAGGATCTATGTAGCACCGACACGAATACGCGATACGCGACACAACACGATACGATACACTAACACGTTATTTTTTAAAAAATAGAGAATTTCAACACGTTTCGACGTATTATATATTAAATATATATTTTTATATATAAATAAATAATAATAAAAAGAGCATGGAATAATTTATACTAAAAATATTAATCTAACATTTATTAATATCATTCATTATTTTAATTTGACAAAGATTAAATGAGAAATTCAAAATTTGCAAATATAAAAAAGTAAATTTGAAGGAACATGTCCTATTTTCTTATACTTGTCAGAGATTAATAAGATTTTTTATAGCCCTAAACAGATTTTGGAATTCATGATATAAACTAGCTTTGAACTTCTTTGCAAAACAAAGTTCAAGAAAAATGAAAATCCAAGACAAGAACTCAAAAAGGAAATTACTAAATTTGCTATGAAAAATGTGAAAGATAACTCAAAAACCAATAATATGGACTAAAAGATATAACTCGAAAACAATGCTTGCGAGAGGCAGAAAGAAGCAAAAAAAAAAAAATTATAACTTTAAGTACGTGGGTGCAACAGAATGACGCTAACGAGAAAATAGGCGTTTCATCGTCACTCATGGGAAGATCAAAACTTGTAAGTGAGAAACTTGAGAGTAAGAATTTTATTATTTCCTCTTTATATTTGTTATTTTCATTGTTTTTTCATATATTTACATTTTTTCTTTTTATGACAGGAGGAACCAGCTTGCACTGACAGTGCGACGTAAACCCCCTGGTGACGCTAGCGGGGAAACTACCACCCCGACGCCATGCTTAAGTCACCACACAGCGCTTCAGCCTCCCTGTTTCGTAGAGGATTCGAACCTTGACCTCCGCCGGGGAGGGCAAAGGATCTACCATCCACGCTGTAACGGCCGGCGGTATATATATTTACATTTTGATCTCTCAAATATTTAAAATTTTTAAAATTGACTGCGTGCATGTCGGAGTCGTGTATTAAAATTTCGGACTTGCGTATCGGGAAGAGTTGATCACGTATCGGATTTTTCGACACTCGTTAACCGCGTGTTGGAACATGTCGGAGTGTTGGGGACATGTGTCGGAATCTCGAACACGACATGAAAGCTTGCGAAGAGTGTCGATGCTTCTTAGGTTATGATGTACCCATGGTGCGAGGAGCTAGGAGATTGGCCTGGTGGGGCTTTTCGTCTAGAGTGCTGGTGGCTTGTGGCTACTATAATGTTGGCACTCAAGTATCACACTGACCTCTTATGTACAACATTTAAGATTTCGTTTTTATCTTTTTGACAGTAAAAAATTAAGAGAAAACACTAGTGAGTTAGTTTCATATATGATCCAGGACATGTGACATGTGACACGACACGATACACTAACACCTCATTTATTAAAAAATAGAAAATTTTGACATATTGGGACATGTTATATATTATATGTATATTGTATATATAAATAATAAATTTTTATTTCAATCAATTAATCCAATTCAAATTTATAGATAAATAAATGATAATAAAATCGTATAATAAATTTACATTAAAAATATCAATCCACCATTTGTTAATATCTTTCATTTTTTTTTTTGGTAAAGCATTGTTTCATATATATTCGACCCTTATTTATTAAAAAGTTTTAAAATTGATCTCGCATGTCGAATCGTGTGTTGGAAACTCGCATATCGGAATTTCGACTTGAGTGTTGAAAAAATTTAATAGGTATCGAATTTTTTAATACGTGTTAACCAAATATCGGAGAGTGTCGAAAATTATCGAATACGTATCGAAGTATCTGGTACGATACGAAAGCTCTCGAAAAGTGTCGATATTTCATAAGTTGGGAAACACTTAAGCAATCGAACAATTTTACTCGCAATTATCTAGATTCACGGTGGATCTCTTTGTGACTGGCTCTTATTGTTGGAGTAGGTACCTATCAGATAAATTGATCTATACAAATATTTATTGCTTTTTATCGTTTCTTACTGATTTCTTTGATAAAATTTTCCTCTCCCGTTAAATTTGAAGTAAGATCTGTTGAGTTCCGCGTTATTCACAATGGTCGTTTCACAATAATGACTTAATTCTTGTTAAGACTGAAGTTACGATAATTGCTGTTACGTACATGACCGTTGCCGAATGCGGCACGCCATAAGATAGCCCCGTCGCCGAATGTGGCATGCCAAAATGACATAGTGAAAGCGAGGATGACGTGAATCGCAGCACGCTTGGAGTGCACAGGTAAACTTTCGAAATTTGTCTCAAAAGTCAATGTCAAAAATGTCAAAAAGCCGTTTTGACAAGGAAAGATGAACCAATATTCAAAGTACAGACCCTAAATAACTCTGAAAGACGTCAAATAATAAACAAAGTAAATAAAATACATCTTAATTTTGGTGAATGTGACCCAGCCTGAAAATATTCAACCTTGGATCTCGACATGGTCGATGATTGTTTATCAGAAATAATATTTTACATCATCTTGATATAAAAAATTCTAATTAAGAATCCTCCGAAACTTTTAATGAGAATTCAGGATCAAAAATCTTCTTTTTCGATTATCATCAAGAACATCGTCATTTGCCTTCTCTTAGAAATTGTTCCTTCAATTCTTTACCACCATAACAACCGCTTCGCTCTTTAGTTTGTACTTGACAAACTTTACCATTTTGAGTTCCGGGATGTCTGCATGATAGACAACACGATCTAATCTCCGCAAATCTATCTAAGAATTTTATCCCTAGCCGATTATCCGTCGAAAATGGGGAACTTTAACCTCAAAGCCGAATTCGGCGAATCCTCCATGTCGCACGTAATTTCGATCTCCACAATGATCTCTGTCACATCAGATCATCGCGTCTTCCATTATAATCCTGACCTCGATAGCTTTCACAAGCCCCGAAGCCATCATAAATACGATAGTCCTGACGATCTCCGCGTCATGTCACCGTCACCGTGAAAATTTCTCTTTGTACGAGTTGAATTTCTCGGGATAGGTTGGACGACGATAAATTATGTACCTCCGAGCAGGTAAGCTGGACGGTTGGCCATTGTCGTTATTCTCCACGGCATCCGCTTTGTTACCCTGATCTAATTTTCTCTTCAAGCCAAGAACTTCCAATCGAGTAGTTAATATGTTCGGCGTTCCAACCGAATAATAATCATTGCACTCGATCGTCGTTTTATAGCTTGTCAAGATACTCGGGACTACCATTAAATAGCCTTATCCCTTCCAATCTCGTTGACGAGACGGTTGTCCCCAGATTAGCTGGTGTCGAGCCTTGCGTTGCCACGACTGACCCACACCGTCATCAATTGATGCGGTGGAGAAATGAGAGTAACGCGAACCGCAATTTGCAAACATACAGGGAAGATGCAACATGCTCGAGGCACACAAAGATAAGCTTTAGTATTACCATCAAAATTCAACGTAAAAAAGTTGGCTTCTATAATGTTAATAGAATCAATGTTGGAACTTTAAACCCTAACAAACTCCAAAGGAAGTTATTTCAAAGAAAACTATAAAAGTGGAAATAAATCATCCAAGATATTATCTAAACTGCCTAAGATGTCATTTGAAATTACAAATAAAGAAATAAAATTTTATAAAAATCTCAACAGATACCTGACCCAAGTCACAAAAGTTACCCTTCTCAATAAGGGAGAGAGAAAGGGTGTGTGGTGCGTACTTTGGATGCTAATTTCTCTAGCTTAGTTACTGCACAATACTAATTTAGTTCTAATTTTTTTAATTTTGATTAATAAATTATAAATCTTTTGATAATTTATCAATATAAAAATTTATTTACGTCAACATCTTATCACATAAAATAGTGGACATGCACATTGTCAAAATGGATAGAAAAGACTAAATGACCAAAATTTTCACATGGTAGAAAAATCAATTGATATACTTGACTAATCGTCTCCATAGAAAGAATGTGTCCAGTCAGGTTGCTATGTACAGAAAGAATTGTCGGTTGTTGGTTCAGTATGTGTTATACGATAAAGCAGGTGGTTCTGAAAAAGTTACAGCGAGACAAACAACAACACTTTCACATTAAGCATACATCCGCATCAGCAAAAGCAAGGGGGAGAGCACCGGTAGGAGTTATCTCGTTTCAGTTGTCCCTAATCAAAATAAAGATACCATCCTGAGTCATTCAAAAAGAAGAACGACAAAAGCAAAGGAGGAGAGGCTCGTGTATCCCACGGAGCGCAGACACGGGATCCCGAGAAAAATCGTGGTTGGAAGATATGCTCGTGATAGCTCGTGATATTTGACACGGAATTAAGGATTAGATTGAGATTTAGATTGATTCGTAGAATACTTTATTTACATTTATTATGTACATGTGGTACTATATTGATAGAACACTGTACATTAGAAGTTATTGAAGAAGGAATACAGAAAAATCTTCCCAAATTCTATGGTCTTTCAGTCACGAGCTCTTTTGCCATCCTCGTTTCAGCCATCATCGTCGAGTTAGGTGATGCTACTTGCAGCTGCACCTAAAATCGTGACGTGTAGGACCTTCCCTCGTTGCGATCTTTCCTGGAAGGAGCAAGTCCGCAGGACGCGTCTTCTGCAGCCAACGAGACGACCCAGCTCTCGACACGTTTATTTCGCAGGTTTTAGGTGAAAAGATGGCGACGAGCGATAGGACAGAGAGGAAGAGAAGAGCGGAGAAGGAAGGAAGTTCCCCCCGAGTTCTAGAGAAACGTGTTTGGCAAGGACTGACTTTTACGACTCAGGGAAGTGAGGCGTGAGTCAAGTGATAATGGGTGTGCCCAAAAAAAAAAAAAAAAAAAAAAAGTGATAATGGGAATCGGATGCCTAATCTTTTGTTTAAATGAGCACTTCCTTAGTTCACGGGGAGCTACAGGCCAATTTTAAAATGTTTGTTTTCGTTTTCGGTAAATTGGTGATGTAATTCACATGACCTTATTGATTTGAAAGAATCTGCCCCTCTCTCTCTCTCCTAGACCCAACAAGCACGTTTAAATTCTGTGACTCTTTCAGATTGTGCGCGTGAAGTATCATCTCGATTTTCATGATTTCATCTTGAAAAGACCGCGATAAACACCATGTCGTGTCTTGGGCATTTGTTACGTACAAAGATTTATTGACTTCTAGAATGTCCATCTAGCTATGTTGACGGGCTCATGTGTCTAGGTCAAGTAATTATAGCTCAAAACAAATGTTATATAATCACCACCCACCTGGGTGACGTTGCTGGTGGCAAGCTTCTCCCCCTAACGTAAGGAAAGGAGTTCGATTCCCGAGTGTTGCAAGGTGACTTACCCAAGATGGCACGTGTGTGGTGACTAGCACGTGTTGTCCCAAGATTTACCTCCCGTTACCCCGGACTTTTTGGGCTGTCCGTGTTGATGATGCGCGAGTTCCTTTGCTCACAAAAAAAAATGTTATATAATCGATAAAAAATTATTAGGATAGAGTTCAACACGGCAGTTGTACAAGGCTCCCCTCCTCTTCCTTTTGCTGGTAAAAGGAATATTTCATTAGGGAATGGAGACTAAATTGGGTAAAAATCCATCCTTATTAAAGATATTACCTATTTAAGCGTCTTATTGTTGTGAAAAGTTTGCGAATCACATGTGATGGTAAGGAAATGATTCTCATCATCATTGAGCCAAAATAAGCCATTCTCTTTTTGGCCCAAATTGCTTTATAACTATTAGTTCAATGAATGAAACTCAACAATTGTTTCAAGGAAAAATACTAAATACATATTTGTTTCAAGGAAGAATACTAAATATTTGTTCAGAGTCTTATCCAGTGGAGCCACCGCGGCCGGTGGTTGTATTTTCACTTTGTTCGTTTATGTTTGGACGCCACTTTGCACCTAACATCCATTGCTTTTGTGGCTTTATGGAAAATGACACAATTGCTCACTATACTTTAGCCCAACGTATTAATGTGATCCCCAAATTATGATCAATAAACTATATAATCTATTGTGCAATTTGGCTCTTGAATTTTCGATTTTTTAAAATATGATTCATGAACTTTTGGTACATATATTATGTAGTCTATGCACTATATGAAAATATTTAAAGTTATCTCTAAATTTGAATTAATGAAAGGACAATATTAAACATTTTTATATAGTTCAAAAACTAAATTGAATATATACAAAAAAATTCAAGAACTATATTGAACAAATTAAAGGTTTAGAGACCACATTGCACATTAAGCCAAAATTTAGGTATTATTTGTGTTATTATCCCTTTGCAGAATAAATAATCTTCTTTCAAAAAACGATGTCGTTGAATACCACAAGTTGCTACCACCACCACACTAATCTCCCCTTAGATTGTGCTAGGTGTCTCCAACCTCGATTTAAGGTTGCTTGCCTCATTCAAGCGATGGATGACCTTAGATCAAGATTGTCCATCGGGGCCAAGACCTTAGCATAAGATGAACTTAATTGAGGCCGTCCATCATAGTGGCCCTTCCATACTCATTTATTGGGAGAATTACCAAAAAAATCCTAAACCTATTATAATTGTGCCAATTTAGTCCTAAACTTTTTACAATTGTGCCAGTTTAGTCTATTCGGCCAAAATTAGCCGGTTGGTGCGTTGATGTGGATGCCGGCCATTTGACGAAAGCTAATATGAAAAAATTTTTAATATATTTTTTTTCAAATTTTAAACTTTTTTTTTTCTGAATTTTGAATTTTTTTTTCCACCTTCTCCTTTCTCTAGCCAACGAGGTCGGCCCCACCGTCACTAGGTGAGGCCTTGCCGTCACTAGTGGTCAATGAGGACAAGCCTTGCCCAGCCAAGGCGAGGGTCGACCTCGCTAGTGGCCGGCGAGGCCCGACCTCGCCATGGTTGGGCAAGTCTCACTTTTGCCAATGGTCGCCGAGGACGAGCCTCGCCATTGGTCGGCGAGGTTGACCTCGCCACTGGTCGGCAAGGCTGAACTTGCCGGCCCTCACCTTTGCACTAGCTAGAGGAAGGAGTAGGTGGAAAAAAAAAGAAGAAAAAAAATTAAAAAGAAATGTAAAAATTTGAAATATAAAATATATAAATATATTTAAAAATTGCAATGTTAGCTTTCGCCATATGGATGGTGTCCACGTCAGCACTGGCCGTCCAATTTTAGCCTGGATAGATTAAATTGACACAATTGTAAAAAGTTTAGGATTAAATTAACTTAAAAAAGTTTATGATTGAATTGGCACAATTGCAATTTTGGTAATTCTTCCCTCATTTATTGGTAATCCTTCAGAATATTCTCTTTGATATTTTTGTCTTGGGGTTGCGAATATGTAATAGCCATAATGGTAAATCATGCAGACCAATGTGAAAACTTTCTCATTCTCACCTCGATGCACTTCCCTCACACCTCCTCTCATCCCCCTTCAATTCTCGTCTAACTCCAACGCTCTGAGTAGCCCTTACAAAATGGTATTAGAGCCTCGCTCAAGCGATGGAGTCTTGAAAGAAGATGACCGGACGAAGGCCTCGGGGCAACGAATGCAATCCCGCGCGAGAGAAACCCAAAAGAAGCCGGTGGAGATGAGCCCCACGGTTCAAGACACGGAAAAAGACCAGTGAAGCCGAGATCAAACAGACACCGAGGGAAAGAGTTCAAGCAAAGACACCGGTTCTAACAATGACAAGAGTCCGATGGTGAAACAACAGCTGAAGATATGTTATCCCACAGACCATGAATCATCCCTTGAAGCCATGAATAAGAAATATAGATTTTATGGGAAGACACCCTCCTATACACACGGGAATAAGTACAAAAAAAATGTATAAATTTATTATATTGGTACCGATTCAATATTAAAACTTTCAATTAGATTAATTTAGTCATAAAATTTTTCAAATTCCGACAATTAAGTCCATTAAACTAATTAAGGTAAAAAATTATTGACATGAAAGCCAATCATCTTATTCAAAGACGATTGATGTTGACATAGATATTTTTTAAATAATTTTTTTATAA
The DNA here is from genome assembly GCA_016097545.1 of Eucalyptus victrix. Classification (NCBI taxonomy): domain Eukaryota; kingdom Viridiplantae; phylum Streptophyta; class Magnoliopsida; order Myrtales; family Myrtaceae; genus Eucalyptus; species Eucalyptus victrix. The sequence continues at coordinate 36,356,367 of CM027841.1, read as the reverse complement.
TTTTTTTTAAATTTAAACTTTCTATCTATTTTTTTCTATTATTTTTCCTTTTCTTTTCTTTTTTTCCCATCAGAGAAGGGAAAAAAAAGAAAAGGAAAAGAAAATGTAATAAAAAATTCAAAAAAAGTATTTAAAAAATTGCTTATGTTAGCACTAATTGTGCCATGTAAGATGACTGAAATTTACATAGTTTATTTTTGCCTAAATTGGCCAGATTTACTAAAATGACAAAATATGAAAATATTTGTGATTAAATTGGTCCAATTGAAAGGTTTAGAATTGAATTAGTACAAATGCAATAAGTTTAAGTTTTTTTTTTTTTGGGTACTTTTCCCCTATACATAGACTCAACCCCGTCTTGATCTCTTCCTTTCCACTTGCGATAAGGCCAACTTTGATTCTTCACCGATCATTATGTTATACAAACGGAAAAAGAAGAAGAAAAAAGGTGAAATGACATGTTACGGTTGTTTGTAGTTCTTGGTGAGGTGGCCAACTTTGAATTTTGCGAGTGAGGGGCTGTTTGTTTCACGGACTTTTTTTCTTAATAATAATTGATTATATCGCTTGGAATAATTAGCTAATAAAAAAATTTCCATTGATGAAAAAAATTATTTTTCGTTTATATATTTTTGCATATGATATAAGTAATTATTTTTAGGAAAATATACTTTCCAAAATGTAAATCTTTCCCGAAATAAGCGGACCCCAAATTTCATTTTGCTTTCTTTTTTAATTCTGCATTTTTCTAAACAAAGTCAATACAAATGGTTAGTTAGAACCGTTCTTTTCTTTAAACTTTAAAATATTGGAGTTAGGTCAACCCTTTTTGGGCGACGTGGCCGCCTATGAAATTGGCATGGAAGTTCCGCTTTCGGTTCATCCCGGAAGACGACGTAATATTTTTTTTTAATTATACGTTGGCAGAGAACATTAGAAGAATATTCTTCTTCGAAATTGACTTGATGATTATTGAAAAACCTTCTTCAGCCGGCTCTACTTACCCTACAGTAGTTTTGAAATCATATTACTTCATCCCAGGCGCAGAGAACTATTATACTTCCCTACCCAATTGTAGCTAATATTGAAGTACTAATGTGGTCTCTACCTTCACCATCATCAAGCCTCTTGATTCTCACCCAAGTTTTTCTTCTCAGATGAGTGATAATAAGGGAGGTGACATTGTGGGATCTCCCACCCCAAGACGGATCTCTCACTTGAGCCTTTTAAGAATTTGCTTGGGTCTAATATTTATTTTGAATATATTTTGGCAGAGAACACTAGGAGAATGTTTTTCTTCCATATTGATTTGATGATTATTCAAAAAACTTTCTTCTATATTTGTAGGAAGTAGAAAGTGTTCTCCATATGTTGCCATGCGACAGCAAAAGATATTTTAATCAATATATGAACAAATATCCTTATTGAGTCATCCACAAGTGTCACACGATGCCGGCATGTGTCCAATTTTAATATTATTTATTCTTTTTGTGCCGGTGAGGGCTGGCAAGCCCCCCTTGCCGGGTCAGAAGGCTGAGGTAAGCATCCCTTTGCTTGCTTGGGGAGGCAGTGAAAGTCATCGGTGGATTGGTGAGGGAACAACATGAAGGGGTGGCACAATGCTGTCATTGGTATATATTTTTACTATTTAAAATCTGTGATTTTTTTATGGTTCTCTGGTTTTAGATTTATTTTCTTGTAATTTAATTTATAAAAAAATTTCAATTTTTCTAGTATGACGGAAGTGAAATGATGTCATTTTATGCCTAAAGAAGTTTCATCATCACATTAATAATTGTGGGAGACTGAAAAATATTTCCATGTGAAGTTTTCCTTGAATAGAAAAATGATGGATGTGACGAAAGTCCTCGAGTGTATGTTATAGACAAGTTTTAAGATTTAATTGAAAAGGAATTTTAAGACTAAAGTGATTAACCAAACAAAGTTTCAGAACTGTCCCTATCATGGACCCTAATTTTTTTTATTTTATATAAATATGTTTGTTCGGCCCGCCTGAAGCACATAGGTCCCAGAACAATCATGCCGGGGGATCGTGTTCATTTGGTCTAGGCCGGCCAACTGGGCCTGGAAATTCTAGGCCCCGATGTTTGTGGGCCGAGCCCATTTTCTGATAAAAGCCCATATTTCCAGACCCGACCCATTTGGATCCGAATACTGTTGTGTCCGAAAGATTGGCTACGTGTCCTTGTTCCTTTTATTGCATTTTCTTTTTTGGATGCGGGGTCGAGGCTACGGCGTATGATTGTAGCTTGTCAAGTTTCAAGATGCAGGACGATGGCGACTCATGTGTTAACTAGAAGGCGTGCGGGGCGCGGAGTATTCGTAAAATCATCCCCTTTGTCAGGTAAAAAAAAGTCGATGATGCTCATGGAATAACGCCTGCCAACCAAAGCCACGCAGCTGAACAACGTGGTCGAGCTTTCCACGACTACCTCATCAGTCGCCACCATCGTCGAGTTAGGTGATGCTTTCGCAGTTACGCCTGCAATCATGACGTGTAGGACCCCACCCCCCACGTTGCCCTCTTTCCTGGAAGAAGCGTTGCGGTCTTTCCTGGAAGAAGCAAGGATGCAGAACGCGTCTCCTGCAGCCATTGAGACGACCCAGCTCTCGACACGTTCATTTCGCAGGTTTTAGGTGAAAAGATGGCGACAAGCGATGGGACAGGAGGAGAGAAGAAGAGAAGGGAAGGGAAGGAAGGAAGTTCTCCCTAGTTCTAGAGAAACGCGTTTAGCAAGGATTGCCTTTCAAGTGGTAATGGAATCGGATGCCTAATCTTCTGATTGATTTAGCACTCCTTCGTTAGTTCACGGGGAACTACAGGCCATTTTTAAAATGTTTGTTTTCGTTTTTGGTAAGACGGTGACGTCATTCACATGACCTAATCAATTTGAAACGAGTCTCCCTCTCCCTCTTCTTTTCCTAGACCCAACAAGCCCGTTTAAATTATAGCTTTGAGATTTACTCTATTTTTTTCCCTCACTCTGTTGTAGGTGGTACATAACACCTGAAATTGTACTGGCCATTTTCACAAATTATGAAGGCAATAATCTCCCATTTGCTGTTGCTCATAGTGGTTGGGCCTTGAGAGAAAATGTGATAATTTTTTTGGTACAAATCAGAATAATGTGATTCCAAAGCAAAAAAATATGAATATTCTTGAATCGACAACTTTTATTTTTTGAGCGAATTAACTTCCTTTCTAAAAAATGCTATTTTAGCTTCTGATTTTACGCCTTTGTAATTTACTTTACTTGTTTTCCCTCAATCTGTTGTAAGTGGTACATACTATTTGAAATTGCACTGACCAATTTTGCAAATTACAAAAGGATGTATGAGTTTAAAAGCAATAAACTCCCATGTCCATAGTGATCCTGCTTTTGGAGGAAAAAAGTCATTAACTTTCTCCATACTAATAGGAATAATGTGATTCTAAAGCCAAATGTGTGAATACTTTTAGATTTACAACTTTTATGTGCTGAGCGAATTGATTGCCTTTCTCAAAAATGTTATTTTAGCTTTTAATTTTATCCCCTCGACACTAACTCTAGTTTTTTTTTTTTCCATGAATTTGTCGTAGGTGGCACATACGAACTAAAATTGCACCAAGCATTTTTGCAAATTACAAAAGAGTGCATGACTCCAAAGGCAATAAAATCCCATTTGCTGTTGCTCATGGTAGTCGGACTTTAAGAGAAAAACTTTGTAACTTTCTTGATACGAAACAATATAATGTGATATCAAAGCCAAAAGTACGAATACTCTTAGATTTACAACTTGCATGTTTTGAGCGGATGAACTTGCTTTTCAAAAATGCTATTCAGCTTATGGTTTTACACTTTTAAGATTTACTCTAGTTTTTTTTCCCTCAATCTGCCGTAGGTGGTACATATGTGGTGAAATTGTGCCGGCCATTTTTTTTTTTTTTTTTGGTAAAAAATTGTGCCGGCCATTTTCGTAAATTAAAAAGGCAATAAACTCCAAATTTCTATTGCTCATAGTGGTCGAGCTTTGAGAGAAATATGTGGTAGCTTTTTAGATACAAATTGGAATAATGTGATTCAAAAGAAAAAAAAATATGAATATTCTTGAATTTACAACTTTTATGTTCTGAACAAATTAATTTCCTTTCTCAAAATTGTTATTTTAACTTTTGGTTTTACGCCTTTGAGATTTACTCTAGTGTTTTTCTCTCAAACTATTGTAGGTTGTACATGACTTGAAATTATACCACCCATTTTTGCAAGTTACAAAGGTCATGAACTACCCTTTGCTATTGTTTATAGCGATCGGTCTTTGAGAGAAAAATGTGGTAACCTTTTGGATACGGATCGGAATACTGTGATTCCAAATAAAAAAAATACAAATATTCTTGGATCTACAACTTTTAAATTTTTAGTGCTTTAACTTCCTTTCTCAAAAATGCTATTTTAGCTTTTGGTTTTACACCTTTGAGATTTACTTAAGGTTTTTTTCCCCTCAATCTGCTGTAGGTGGTACATTCAATATGAAATTGCACTGGCCATTTTTGCAAATTACAAAAGGATGTATGATTCTAAAAGCAATAAACTCCCATTTGCTGTTGCTCATAGTGATCGCGCTTTTGGAGAAAAAAAAGTCGTAACTTTCTCGATACAAATTAGAATAATGTGATTCCAAAGCCAAATGTGCAAATACACTTAGATTTACAACTTTTATGTTTTGAGCGAATTAATTTCCTTTCTCAAAATGTTATTTTAGTTTTTGATTTTACCCCTTTGACACTTACTCTAACTTTTTTTCCCATGAATTTGCTGTAGGTGGTACATACAACCTAAAATTGCTCCAAGCATTTTTGCAAATTACAAAAGAGTGCATGAGTCCAAAGACAATAAACTCCCATTTGCTATTGCTCATAGTGGTCGGGTTTTGAGAGAAAAATATGGTAAATTTTTCGATATAAATGGGAATAATGTGATTCCAAAGCAAAAAATACGAGTGTTCTTGAATCTGCAACTTTTATATTTAGAGCGAATTAACTTCCTTTCTAAAAAATGCTGTTTTAGTTTTTGGTTTTTGGTTTTACGCATTTGAGATTTACTCTAGTTTTTTTTCCCTCAATCTACTGTAGGTGGTACATATGACCTGAAATTATACCGGCTATTTTCGCAAATTACAAAAGCAATAAACTCCCATTTGCTATTGCTCATAGTGGTAGGACTTTGAGAGAAAAATGTGATAACTTTTTGGATACAAATCGAAATAATGTGATTTAAAAGCAAAAAATACGAATATTCTTGAATTTACAACTTTTATGTTTTGAGCGAATCAACTTTCTTTCTCAAAAATGCTATTTTAGCTTTTGGTTTTACACATTTGAGATTTACTTTAGTTTTTTCCTCTCAATCTTAGATGATACGATGAAATTGCACCGGCTATTTTTGCAAATTACAAAAGCATGTATGAGTCTAAAAGTAATAAATTCCCATTTGATATTGCTCATAGTGATTGCACTTTTAGAGAAAAAATGTCGTAACTTTCTTAATACAAATCGGAATAATGTTATTCTAAAGCCCAATGTGCCAGTACTCTTAAATTTACAACTTTTATGTTTTGAGCGAATTAATTTCCTTTCTCAAAAATATTATTTCAGTTTTTGATTTTGTCCCTTTGGAACCTAAAATCGAAACAAGGATTTTTGCAAATTACAAAAGAGTGCATGAGTCCAAAGGTAATAAACTCCCATTTGCTATTTGCTCATCATAGTTGGGCTTTAAGAGGAAAATGTTGTAACTTTCTCGATACAAAACGGAATAATGTGATTCCAAAGCCAAAAGTACAAATACTCTTGGATTTACAACTTGTATGTTTTGAGCAGATTAACTTCCTTTCTCAAAAATGCTATCTTTACTTTTGATTTTACACCTTTGAGATTTACTCTAGTTTTTTTCCCTCAATCTACTATAGGTGGTATATATGACCAGAAATTGTACTGGCCATTTTCGCAAATTACAAAGGCAATAAAGTCCAATTTGCTATTGCTCATAGTGGTAGGGCTTTGAGAGATAAATGTGATAACTTTTTGGATACAAATCGAAATAATGTGATTCAAAAGCAAAAAAGACAAATATTCTTGGACCTACAACTTTTATATTTTGAGCAAATTAACTTCCTTTCTCAAAAATGCTTTTTTTTAGCTTTTGGTTTTACACCTTTGAGATTTACTCTAGTTTTTTTCCCTCAATCTACTATAGGTGGTACATACGACCTGAAATTGTACTAGCCATTTTCACAAATTACAAAGGCAATAAACTCCCATTTGCTATTGCTCACAGCGGTCGGGCTTTGAGAGAAAAATGTGATAACCTTTTGGATACAAATTGGGATAATGTGATTCGAAAGCAAAAAATACGAATATTCTTGGATCTATAACTTTTATGTTTTGAGCGAATTAACTTCCTTTCTCAAAAATACTATTTTAACTTTTGGTTTTATGACTTTGAGATTTACTTTAGTTTTTTTCTCCCCTCAATTTGTTGTAGCTTGTACATACAATCTAAAATTGCACCGGCCATTTTTGCAAATTACAAAAAGGGCGTATGAGTTTAAAAGCAATAAACTCCCATTTGTCATTGCTCATAATGATTGTGCTTTTGGAGAAAAAAGGCGTAACTTTCTCGATACAAATCGAATAATATATTTCTAAAGCCAAATGTGCAAAATACTCATAGATTGACAACTTTTATGTTTTAAGCGAATTAACTTCCTTTCTTAAAAATGTTATTTTAGCTTTTGATTTTACCCCTTTGACACTTTAACTTTTTTTTTCCCATTAATTTATCGTAGGTGTACCATCATTTTTGCCTACAATTGCACTAAGCATTTTTGCAAATTACAAAAGAGTATATGAGTCTTAGGGCAATAAAGTCCCATCTGCTATTGCTCATATTAGTCAGGCTTGTAACTTAACTTTTTTTTACATCAGTTAGAGTCAAATGTTTTGTCATATTTAGGGGATATCCGAGGTAGCAACAAATGGTGTACTTTTGATACGTCTTTTTTTGGCTAAACATATTGTTAGTGTCTTTTTATTGTGGAAACACGGAGATAAAAACACACGGGAAGTTGCAGATCCGCATTTGTCTGTTCTCTTGATTTTCTATGGCTAATTTTCCATGGAAATTGTCTTACTATTCAGTGTAAAATACACGGAATTTTATAGTGTTTATGAGTGTGATTAGGATGGGTTTATTTCGCCAAAAAGAGAATTTCTGAAAGTGAGCATAATATAAAATCTTAATTTCTCGTGAATCTAATATGCAAAGCCTTTGCCACAATCCGTGCTTGGTCTCAGGAAATGACGTGAATTTTGTTCAACAAGAGACAAAAACATCAGCTTCCAAGAGTTTCAATGCTGCAAACACCAATTATTGAGAATTCCTACATTTTTTAGCAATTGGTGCCTAAAGTACCTCCTTGGAAGATTTGTATTATTTTCTCTCGACACCGCAATAATATTGTTAATTTTAGCTAGACCGTTATCATGCCCCTATATTTTACTAATTATTTATGATATGAACCCAGAACTTCGGTTTTTTATTGCTAAAAAATGGCACATTCATATGAAACATGGTGCAATTCGATGGATAATTCATATTCAAACGAGCATCCGATCTTATAAAGATAAAGATATTTATGCCTGTGTAATTTGTTATGATTTTGAATGACGATGAATGTGTGCCGTCTTGTTTGAATGCGTGGACAAGGCTCTTAGATCGATGAGTATGTACGTCGTCAGTCCTGAAAATCACTCAACTAGTAGCACACCCCTAAAATTATTCAATGTAATAGTTTTAGGTAATATAGATGATATCGCAACACATTAGGCTCGGTAATACCTGATCACGAGGCAGGTTTGGGCAGGCTCGGGTTCAGGCGTAACAAGCATTGGCCCTATCCAGGCCCGCGTTTGGAGCCTGATTTTGGGGTCAGGCCCGTCCATTGGATGACCAGCAAAACCTGTACTCATCTAAGCCAACCCATTGTTTGGGCTAATTTTTTCAAAGTCGATCTGAAGTTAAAACCGCATGAGAGAGAGAGAGAGAGAGAGGAGGGGGGGAGGGGAGGGGAGGGAGGGAGGGTGTGAATTTGTGCGAGGTGAATGCGCTGATAATCTAGTGGGTGGGGGTCGGGCCGGCCACAGCTGGTTGGGCTTCAAGTCTCCTATCTTGGCCCAACAGATGGGCCCATTTCCTTAGCCAAGCCTACTCATTTAATGGGCAAACATGATTGCGTCCATCCAGAGATTAGATCACTCATATTTACCCTGTTAGTGACACGGCCCAAGGATGAGCATAGTCCAAGACCGTCCAAGTGATGGGGCCGTGTCCAAATAAGGACCAGCCAATAAGCTGCCCATGAATGATAGTGAACGATCCTTGAACAAAATGAGGCTAGCCCATGTGGAACACGGGAACCAAGCCCATGACTGTTTGCCTGCCCATGTTAGGTGGCCCTGCAATTTCTTCTGATATACGCCCCTTGGGCCTTCCCAAGCCTAAAGCCATCAAGTAGCCTAATGTACAGACTTGTAATGATGGTATAGATTCAAATACCACTGTTGGATCGAAGAGGGACCATGGATGAGTTTAAAGGAACCCTCCCCCTTCAGTTGTACATACTAGTTCACGGGTAATACATTCAAGCTTCACTCCTATACTTCGTTCTTATGAGTTGACTGCATATAATGCTAACTTGGGATTGTAATCCTAAGGCCACATGAGTGTGTGAATCGACTGACCTGTGACATTAGCATGTTCTCAAAAACATGGTCGGATTTTTTTATTGAAGTAAAAAGAAATGAAACTTTGGTTTCTTGGGTTATGAAAAGAGGACAACATATATACTTAAATTGATTTAAAAAAAAAATCAATGTAATAAGTGATTTAGCCACTCGTTGGACGTTGGACGTGACTTGCTTATTTAAATTTTCTTTGGTAATGTGTAAAATCGCTTGGTATTCCAATTGTGTAGATCAATTATAACATGTCCACCATTGTTTTTCTGAAATCAAAATTCCTTTTCGGGCTCTATTAGTTCCACTAGAACCGAATGATTTATAAATATTTTCTTAAAAGCAATGATGAACGAAAAAAAAAATAAAATTTCATCTTCCATGAAAGATACTCAAGTATTAATTATTATTAATAATAAAAATATTTTTATTAATTATTTTAAATATGACAATCATAATATTTTTCAAATTATTTGTTTTTCACAGCCAAAATTCTGCCCCAAACATTTTTATCTCGCTCTATTATCGCTTTCTATCGCTGAATTGGAAAAACTCGAGTACACCTCTTGAATCTCTGCTTCTTCATGGACAAAAGAAACGGCAAAATCGATCGTGCAGTTGGTGATCTTTGCTCTCGTTGCTCTGGTCTTGGTCTTGTCGACCCTCGCCAATCAGGATGCCATGCCTTTCATCGTCACTCACAAGAATTAGGGGTGATTGATTCTCGATCCTGTACAATGGAACCGATCATTTTTTTCCACTACTTGATGTTATATGTTACGAATAAATAAATAAATTAATTAAGCTAGTTACTATCATTTTTTTTGAAGAAATAATTAAAAAAATTATATATAGTTGGTTCGGTCCAATTGTCTTGGATTGCCCAGATTAATTGGTTTCACTTATACAAATTGGGAACTGAACCAACACTCACAAGAACGGGACGGAACCAGCCGGTTTGGTCCAATAAAGGCGGTTCCTAGTTCAGGCCGTGCGTTTTGCACACCCCTAACAAGAAGGCCTCTCTCAACTGGCTCGGATTCGGCGGTAAGCATGTCTCCGTCACTGTCGGCATCTACAATCGTGGGACTTTGTAGGTAGAGTCGGTTCATGTTTGGAGGTTTTTTTAGGGCATTCTGCTTATCGAATCCAGCTTTGATGTGCTTTTTGCGGATCTAATTAAGCTCATGCATGGCCCGTTTGTTTGGTTGACACGAGGATTAGCTCGATTGGTTTTGCTTTAATCGTCGTCCTTTCGAGCTGCGTGTGCGTGTTTTTCTTTAGCAGGGAATTAGTGGTTCTGGTAATGTTCTAAGAAACTTGATCGTGCACATTGTATCTCCGCCATCGATTGCGACATTTTCGAGCTCTCTCGTTGCAAAAGAGTGAATGCCGGATGACACCGTCCCATGGATTCACTGTTATGTTCGGCTTAGCATTATTGGGATCTCGAGGATGAGTTGAAAAACAAAGGACACAGACTAGACGTGACATGCAAAATTCCATGAACATTTCTGAATGTAGAGCTGTGGCGTGCAGTTGCTTAGTGTGTTATGTTGGAGGTAATAGGTTTGAGAAAGAAGAAGTAGTTGCTTAAAGTATTACACCAAGAGACGTCAATTTGGAACGCTTAACAGTGTTACCTCCAGCGTAGGGAAACCCTAGAGATTTCATCTTAAAATTATTAGGCTTCGGCCCATATAGACCCAAACAACCATGGCTTTACCTATTGGGCTTGTATGTGAACATATTATTTTGGACTATATTAATAATATATCCAACAATCTCCTCCTATGTTCACCATACAGCACAATCCAATAAGGTAGTCAGTATAATGTTCATACAAACATGAATCATCCACATTCAATCCAAGACAATCAACTCAGATCGGTCAAGAGTATTCCAGCAGGAAAGTATTAAACTAAATCATCATGTGCAATCTATATAAGTAAATCATTCTTATCATGAATCTGTTCTGAGATTAAAAAATCCAAATCCAAAAATAAATCTAAGATTCAGTTCACAACCAATATATGCATATTGATCAAGTATAAGTAGGCCAGTCAAAATAGTCTAAGGCCTTACAAATATAAGAAACAAGCATAATAATGTTCACAAAATAGAAATAGTAAAATGTAAGTCTCAAGTAAATGGATTTTATCAAAATAGGCAATAGCAGGTAAATTGTCAAGTCCCCACACGCTCTAAGTGATATATATTCATTCATCAAGTAGGTCATCCTGGTCAGGATCCCACTCATTAAGCTCTCCTCCATCTCTGCCATCCCCTGTAGAATGTCAAATATGAATTTCATATTATCATGAATTCAATCAATTGAATAGAAACTTAGCACCATTCCATTAAGCAGAGAAGAACACATATTGATGTCATAAAGCATCATAATATCATGTCATAAGCATCAAGCCAGTTTCATAAATTATGAACAAGACCTAAACAATGTGACTTACAAAGAGCCATCAACTTAAGTATATTTGTAGGGGAATAACTATTGTCTAGTTTCAAAGAACAAGTCCAATAGTCAAGTCACTTACAATAACCTAGTCATGTAATATCAAGTTTCAATTAAGCACAAGACAAATAGGCTTCTTATGTAAACAATTGTTTCTATGTTTCAATTTGGAATGTCACAATTACTAATTCCTTAAAGTCAAATAATCTAGCATCAAGTTTGGAATGAGATCATATAACCAAAAAGGATAGTCCAATCTAGTTGAATTGTATCATCAAGTTTGGAATGACACAATTTTCCCAGATAGAACATTTGAATTAGGTTAAAGTCATCTTCATCAAATTTGGAATGAGACAACTAACCCTCTTCAAATTAGTCAAAGAATCGTGAACATCGATGAAACATATAAGCGTGCTTATCATTGTAGCCAATAAAGAAAGATTTGATAATTCAAAACACACAATTATAAGGTAAGTAAATGATAGTTAAGACTTGCCTATATAGTCTTTAACCCCAGTTCTCCCACTGTTTTGAATAATCGATCTTTAGGCATACCTTTGGTGAGAGTATCGGCTATGTTATCCTTCGATCTCACATCGATCAAGGTGATAACCCCTTGCTCTCTCAGATAATTCAACAACGCATGTCTCAGTCTCACATGTCTTCTCTTTGAATTAAAGAGAGAATTCTTGACGACTTAGACAGCTGCTCGATTATCACAGAATAGGCTTAAAGAATTAATCTTTAGCCGAGTTAAAGGAATATCCATAATCAAATTCTTTATCCACTCTGCCTCTTCACCGGCTGAGGCTAAAGCAAAAAGTTCCGATTCCATAGACGACAATGCAATACAAGTCTGTTGTTTGGATTTCCAAGTAATAGCAGCTCCACCCAAAGTGAATACATACCCACCAGTGGACTTACTATTTCCAATATCTGAGTACCATGAGGCATTAGAATATCCATCCACAGTTGGAGGATAACCAGAATAATAAAGAGCATAATCTTTAGTACCTTTAAGGTATCTCATTAACCTATTGAGGGCATCCCAATGCTCTTTACTAGGATTACTAGTGAAACGACTCAGCATGCCAACTGTAAAGGCTATGTCGGGTCTAGTGCAACTCATAGCATACATGAGACTACCAATCAGTTTCGAGTACTTTAACTGATCCACGCAGGTCCCTTCATTAGGACTCAGTCTATTATTATAATCACAGGGTGTCTCACTCAGATTACACTTATCGTATCCCTAAGTAGAAAGTAGCTGCTCAATATAATGAGTCTGGCTAAGGGAGATGACTTGCCGTTCAAAGCTTACTTTCATACCAAGAATGATATTAGCAATACCAAGATCTTTCATGTCAAATTCTTTAGCTAAAGTAGCTTTCACGTCACTCACTACAGAATGATCGGAACCAAGAATTAACATGTCATCAACATACAAGCATATGATGACTATCTTATTTGACATAGAACGATGGTAAAGGCATTTATCGAATAACAAGGCGAAAGCCATAACTCTTTACCACTTCATCAAATTTAAGATGCCACATCTTAGGTGCTTGTTTAAGACCATATAGGGATTTATTTAATTTACAAACTTTGTCCTCAAGACCTTTCATAACATATTCTTCCAGTTGTTCCATGTAAATTTCCTCATTTAAATCCCCATTTAAGAAAACCGTTTTTACATTCATTTGATGCACTACAAAGTGTTCAATAGATGCCAAAGCAAGAAGAATTCTTATAGTTGATAGATGACACATAGGTGAATAGACATCAAAATAGTCTATTCCACTCTGTTGTTTATAGCCTTTAGCTACTAAACGTGCTTTGTATCTGGCTATTGATCCATCACTATTCAGTTTCTTCTTCAACACCCATTTACAGCTTATAACTTTAGCCCATTTTGGCAAATTTACTAGCTGCCAAGTGTGATTCTGCAGCAGAGAGCTCATTTCATCATCTATGGCTTCTGCCCACAATAGAGATTCCCTAGATCTCATTGCTTCCTGATAGGAGAATGGATCATCCTCAAGATGGTAAGCAACAAAGTCTTCACCAAAACTTTTGGGAATTCTCTCTCTTGTAGATACTCTAACTGGAGTTGGTTCAATAGCCAACTGTGTGGAATTAGTGTCGGAAGGGCTTGCTTTAGATTCTACAGGAGATTCTAAAATCATATCTGTAGATCCAGAAACATTCAAGCCTTGATCTCTGATAAACTTGTTTTCAAAGAACATTGCATCTTTAGATTCTATCACTGTGTTAGTAGATAGATCTAAAAACCTATTTGCAGCGCTATCTTCTGCACTACCTAGATATACACAAGTAATATTTCTAAATCCCACCTTAAGTTTCTTAGGATCTGGTATACTTACATAAGCAATACAGCCCCAAGTCTTAAGAGTATCATACTTATGCCATATGTCATAAGGTGTCATGGACAACTTAGAGTGCGGCAACCTGTTCAAGATGTAATTAGCAGTTAGAACTGCTTCTCCCCAGCAGGAGGAAGGCATGCCAGCTGTAAGTAACATAGAGTTTAACATTTCAGTTAACGTTCTATTCTTACGCTCTGCAACACTATTTGATTTGGGTGAATAAGGAGCAGTGGTTTCAAGTATTATACCTTCTAAAGCACAAAATTCCTTGAACCTTGACATAGTATATTCTCTTCCTCTATCACTTCTAAACCTCTTAATTTTCAAGTTGAGTTGATTTTCTACTCTAGATTTGAAAATCTTAAATTTTTCAAAAGCCTCATCTTTCGATTTCAACAAATAGACATGACAATATTTAGAAAAATCGTCTATGAATGTTATTAGATACTTCCGACCACCTTTAGTAATGTAATTTCTAAAATCACAAATGTCAGAATGCATTAGCTCAAGAAGTTGTGTGCTTTTAGAAACCAACTTAAAGGGTTTTCTAGTGATTTTAGCTTGTGCACACAATTCACACTTATCAAATCAAATAGAAGTATCTAATGGAATGTTATGAGTTTTAGCTAGATGTTGCATTTTCCTGTAATTCACATGTCCAAGTCTATTGTGTAGCAGCTTTGGATCAATCAAAGTTGAATTCACATGGTTTATGCTATCAGCATTTAAACTCAACTTATACATACCATTAACCATGAATGCACAACCAAAATAATATGAGTAGGGGTGTCAATGGGTCGGGTCGGGTCGGGTCTTGTTGTTACCCGACCCGACCCGAAACACAGTGGTCACACACTATGACCCGACTTGAACCGACCCAAAACACATCAGATGGTCTAATGTGTTTCGGGTCGGTTTGGGTCAGGTTGGGTTGCTGGGTATCACCTTTTTTTTTTCTTTTTTTTTGGGTGGTTGTAACAGTCTCAATCTTATGCGAACAAGTTATTATAAGAACACAAAATACCTATTAATAATTCCTGCGGATGCTATTTTTTCAAGGACAGGCCATATGATGCAGAACCTGCTAACCAAGTTAATTGTATCTTCTTGAGGCTACTAGATATTCATGAATTGGAAAGGACTGGTGAGTATGACCTGTCCTTAAACTATAGTCCAACAGAAAGCTTCTTGGTGACGATGAACAGAAGAAACATCACAGAGAAAACAAAGACTCCATAAAAGACAAAGTAGATGGCTCATAAATTGCTTTGGAATGCATAGTGTGGTTGGTGCAGCACCAATACTCACAGCGTAGCTAGTTGCAAGAGCCCTGCAAACAGCAACCAATGTGCTAAAAACGAGAAGAGCCATGACAGAAGAATCGCTGGAAGATGCGGAGTCACCGTGATTGCCATAATTAGAGACTTATTCTTTGAGAAGCAGAGAGCATGTTGAGAGCCCATCTTCTTCTTTACTCTCTCTCTCTCTCTCTCTCCATGTCTCTTTATTTCTGATGAGCAAGAATTGCAAGGAATGGACAAGAAGTCCAAAAGGCATTTGAGGCAGCCCTGAGAAGTACTAGGTTATGATGAAATAGTATGTTGATTGGTGATAAGATATAGCACCTGCGTAGCAAACACCAGCAGCTCACCAACAGCAAAAAAAGCCAGAAAAGGGTACATGCTCTTGAAACAAAAGGCAAAAAAGCAAAATATTGCCCCAAGGAATGATGATACTGAAAGGAGCTGTAGGAAACATTCGAAAAGAAGTTTAAACACAGATAATAAGTCGCAAGTTACGCTAATAGTAAAAAGGGCACCGCATTTTAACTTCAACTTTCCTCAGTTACTAGTCCACAACTGTTGCAGCATGATATGCTGAAAAACAGTGCACATTCATTCTATTCTTTCACAAATGGCACATTACTACATCGGAGACAATTTCAACTTTTGTCCATCGATCTGTCTAATTTACAAGCTCCTCCTGAATATAAATTACATTCCCTCAACAATAGCACCATTTCTAAATATCAAATTCAATTGAAGTAAAGGAGCCATAGGAGTAATTCTGAATTTTTCCATGCTAAAAACTCACGTGTCCATCAAATTATCATCACTTCATTCAAGCTTAGTTTGAAAGTGATGGAGCAGTCAACATTCCATGCCATAAAGGATTGCTGCCCTCATCTCTGTCCTATAAAATTCAATATTAAACATATTCTTGAAGTATCAACACCAACAGCTCTCCCGCACAGAGTAAATTCAAAGTGTCCTGAACCCTGTTTGCAACTTGTGCACCAAAATATCTACATCACAGAATTCATCCACCACCCAATATAGCAAGTCTTCCCAACATCTCTAAGATCATATGGGGTTAACTACTACTACCCCCATCACCAGCAAAGGCTAGCCCACATGCTAAGAACAACACGGAAACACGGCTAGACCGCATAAACTCTCGAATGCCTACATCACTACCTCAGCTTAGCCTAGAGTCCAAAGATTTCCACAGGAAGAGAGAGACCAAATTGCTCCCAAGGAAAACAATTCGAGCCCCGCGCAGCTCAAAAAGAAGCAAGCTCGAACGAAGAGAGCGACCTCAAACAGAGCCTTAAAAGAGCACCCGCCTCCTCTTTCACCACCACCATAGCCAATTGAATTTGGAAAAAAATCAACAGGAAAATTCAGCGAAGAAGAAGGACGCCGAAGCTCCTCGCGGATCAAGAAATCAATGGAAGCACAGACCTGAGGGGTTTTCGGCGACGGACGGCAACGATCAACTGATTCGGCGGTGACTAGGGTTCCGGCGTTGAGACGAGGGGTGGCGACGGCAACGGCGAGGCGGAGGCGCATCGATCGGAGGAGAGGCAATCGTGAGCGAAGGCATAGTCGTCGGAGAAGAAGGCGGAGCCAAGAGGGAAATGTCTATGTTTGACGGTAAAGAAAGATGAGAACGTGTTTACTGTTTGTGTTTGTTCGCTTGTTCGGAAGTAGGAGTTAACGTGTTTCGGGTCAAACAATGTTCCAACCTTGACCCGACCCGACCCGAAACACATTTCTTTACTTATTTTAAATGTGTTACCCGAACAATATCAAGACCCGAAACACGTATCATTCTTGCTTCGTGTTCGGGTCGTGTTCGGGTAGGGTCGGGTCGGGTGGGTTTTTTTGACACCCCTAAATATGAGTTAACAGATAAAGTTACTATACCATTCATAGTTGAAAAAGACATACCAGCTTTATTAAGTAAACTCATAGATATCAAATTCTTCTTAAGTAAATGTACTACTCTAACATGTTTCAGAGTTAGTAATTTACCTGAAGAAAGCACCAAATTTGCAGTTCCAGCATGAGTCACCTTTGCCTTACCACCATTGCAATTTTCCACAGTATCTTTCAATTCTGTAACATCAGTGAGTAATTTCTTGTCATTAGTAGCATGACAAGTAGCGCCACTATCCAACCACTACTCAGAAGAGAAGCTGGCCTTTCCATTCTTCATCATTCCAATGAAGGCTTGAGGCTCAGATCATCTAATTAGCATATTGGCCTCATTATGTGGTGTGTCATTATTTGGCTTCTTCGGCAACTTACACTCTGCTGCCCAGTGACCTCACTTTCCACAGTTATGGCACTTGCCCTTCTTCTTCTTTTTGAAGATAGTTTTTTTGGCCTCTAACTGTAAAGATAATTCACCTTTTGGTGACTTGGACTTTTTCTGAGGTTTATTAGAGTGTGAAACTAAGTTGGCAACTGACTTTTGTTGTTTCATTTGTTCCAAACTCTTCCTAGTGATATTTTGATCCTTAATGTGAATATACCTCTTTAATTCATCCAGTCCCATCTGTACCTTCAGTCTGTGCATTTCAGTCTTGAAAGAACTCCATTCAGTTGGCAGTTTGCTCAACACAAGACCGACAAAGAGATTATTGGACATATCAGAATTATCATCTTTCAGCTTGTTCCTCATGTTCTCAAATTCAACTAACTAAGAGGTGATGCTTGAATTCATAGTGAATTTAAAGTCAAAGAATTTCTCCGCTAGGAGAGTTTTAGATAGCCCCTCTTGTTTTGGAACTGAGCGTTTAAGTGATCCCATATCTCTTTCGTTGTCTTATACTCACTATAAGTCATAGCCAGATTAGGATTTAAAGAGTTCAACAAGTAATCTCTACAAAAATCCTCATCTTTGTTCCACTGATATTCATTCACATCTTCAGTGATAGATGCAAAATCGCTCAATACGGTATAAAATATGTCACGTTCTTTCATGCCAAATTGAACATGTAATTTCCAGCCATGAAATTGAGTAACATCAAAAGATTGCAACTTTATAATATCATAGGAACTACGCTTTGCCATTTTAATCAAAGCAAATGTTAGAAAGAGTGCACCTTGAAGTCCTCAGAGCAACAAAGTTGAATAACTCCCTTAACCTTGATCAAACCACTCTGTAAAGATGGAATTTGTCAAAACAAACCCCAAAAACGGATCTGGAGCGCCCAAAAACCTTACGATGGACTACCCTTGTCGTTGAAACTCGCCGAAAAATTTCGGCCCCAAAATTTGCTAGAAATTTAGAGGGAAACTTCCGGATGCCGTAACTTCTCCGTCTGACCTTCGATTAATGCGAGTGACCACTCAAAACATTCGTATCGATGAGTAAAACAAAGCCCAAGTGGTTTCACCCTCTAAAATTGGCTATAATTTTTGGGTTTTTGAAACAAAGATTTCAGTCACCTGAATCTTCAAACTTAGATCCCGGCCAATATCACAGTTGAAATTGAAAGTAAATTACAGCCGCGAGTTCGTCTTGACGAAATCTTCAAGAAGACACTTTACTCGCTCAAATCCGACACACAAACTTAATACTTCAAGATTGTTGGAGGTAATAGGTTTGAGAGAGAAGAAGTAGTTGCTTGAAGTATTACACCAAAAGACATCAAGTTTAGAACGCTCAACAGTGTTACCTCCAGCGTAGGGAAACCCTAGAGTTTTTATATGAAAGTTATTGGGCTTCGGCCCATATAGACCCAAACAACCATGGCTTTACCTATTGGGCTTGTATGTGAACATATTATTTTGGACTATATTAATAATATATCCAACATGTTATACAAGTGGTGTATGAGTGGACTATTTGTATGATCAGATTGTAGCTTTGTATACTTCCTCTGGGATGTAAGCATTTCTTACAGCACTTCTCAGCATTGCTCAATCCTCATGGAGTGTGAATGTTCACCTTTCTCCCCAGTATGGTTCGTATAATGTTTGGGCTCCCATTAGTCCTATGCTTCTTGTATGTCTCTTGGGCTATAGCTCATTTGGCACGCATCAATTTTCTCCCTCGCATTAAGCTGAGAGTACTTCGTTGCGGTGGCAAAATTTAGCATTTCTTTTCCTTCCATTATGTCTACAGGTCTGCCTATGATGCGAGTCCTGCGGATAACAGCTGGGCATCTGATTTTTTGCTATAGGAAAATGTCACAAATGGTCCCTATACTATTATCTAATGTGCAATTTGGTCCATGAACTTTCAATCGGCTCAATTTGGTCCTAAACTATTGATAAATGTCCGATTTGGTCCCTAAACTTTTAATCGGCTCAATTTGGTCCCCGAACTATTTGATAAATGTCGATTTGGTCCCCGAACTTTCGATCGGCTCAATTTGGTCCCTGAATTATTGATAAATGTTCGATTTAGTCCTTAGTTACTGTTTTTCCTTTTTTTTTTTTTAATTTTTTAATTTTTTAATTTTAAATTTTAAATTTTTTTGCTTCTTCTCTCTTCCCTCCGCCGAAGGGGAAGCTCCGGCGAGGGTCACCCTCACCGGCTAGCCCTCGCCGACGTCGAGCGAGGGGCTCCCTCGCCCCTCCCCGGAGTCGGGCGAGGGAGCCCGTCACCTGAAGCCGGGGTGCTCCTCGCCCTACGCCGGGGTGCTCCTTGCCCGACGCTGACAAGGGGCTCCCTCGCAGCTCGGCGTTGAGCGAGGGGCTCCCTCGCTTTCGTTGATGATTGTTTTCGTGAGCTTTGGCTGCTCAATCTGAGCGGCGACCACGTTCACTGCTTGCAGAAAAAAAGCACATCAGCAAAAGTTCAAGTTCGGATTTTTCGCTTAGGATTCGGTCGGACCGCTATGGACAGGATAACGTGAGCCGCTGCGATCGCGGCGGCGGCGGCTGGTCAGGGACGTGGACGATTCGCCACGCGCCGCAATCCTCGCCGCTCATCGTTCTTCGCGGCTGTCTCCGGTCACCGGCCGCCCGACGGGAGGCGATCAAGCACAGAAGCGGAAGGCGATCGCGAGCTCGGCGGCGGCTGAACGAGGAAGAAGCTAGCGACCCTCTGGACAGAGATATCACTGGGCTTGATTGTGGGCCTGAACAGGCCCACTAACTTTCAAGCCCGTCCACTAAGACAAGCCCACATACTTTGTTACAGTGTCTCCTGATGGATATTCTTTAAAAGATATTCCTTTTTTTTTTTTTTTGCTTTTATAGTTATTAAATAGTACAGGATTTATCGTTTTCTTAACATTTGTATCGGGTTATCAGGGGTTAATCACATGCTGAAAGCAAAAAAAAAAAAAAAAAAAACTGAAAAGATCACACGGATGCGTAAAAAATAAAAAGACACTCAATAATAAAAAACAATAAACAAATTATTGCTAAGATAAAAGATCGTGGAATGCATCGTGAGCAAGCGAAAGTGAATCCCTAATTATTATATGAATAATGATGAAACAAGGGTTACGCAAACTTTGACTCCTAGATATGATTTATACGGCAAATATGATTATGCAATTATAACGAATTGCTATGATAATCCAATATGCATGCTGATGATGATGGTGATACATTAAAAGTTTCGAGAAAATTTCAAATAATGATCGAAATGCTCTAGTTTTCTCAAATAAATGGTCGAGTGGATATTATTTCAAATAGAATTAATACCTTGAAAAATTCTAAGTTGGTAAATCTACAACAAATTTATCAAAAACTAATTTTTTTATAGCAAAAAAATCTCAAACCGGTATACCCATGATGAAAGTTTAGGGACCAAATTGGACATTTATCAATAGTTCAAGGACCAAATTGAGCCGATTGAAAGTTTAGGGACCAAATTGCACATTAGGTAATAGTATAGGGACCATTTGTGACATTTTCCCTTTTGCTATTGTTGGCGGTAACACATCTAGGACATGGGAAAGGATTGACGGCTGAGTCTTCTTTTTCTTGTTTGTTTGCTCCTTGATTTGCTTGTTCTATGTTCTGCTGGAAGTGTGGAGGTCCATATATGAGGATTGCAGTGGTGGTCTTGTATCACACTCTTTCGAATTGGAGGCCAGAGAAAAAGGGATGTTAGCTGGGCGCTTGCAGTAATTACATTCCGAATTCGCACTAAAGCTGCTCTTCAGGGGCAACATCTACTCTAATGTGACATAATATCTCTCGTTGATCTGTGGCTTTACTCATCGGTTGTTGGTTTTAAGGAGGTCCATTCTACTCCTAAACTGCCTCTCTATATCCTCGCAGATAGACCACCACAGCAAAAGATTGACTGGGTAAGCTATTGCACTATGTCTTTGTATGTTCGAAGGGAGCAAATGCATTTTTCTTTGATGACTAATCCATTTTCTTGTTTTTCATGGAATTATCTTCTTCTTGGACGGAATTGTTGCAGGTTAAGGTACGAGTAGTTGTGATCGTGCTTCTAATCTTTCAGCTTCAGCTTAACTGGTTGTCATAAATGTCTTGCTTTTTTGTTCTAGCGTCACTTTCTTGTCTGTTTCTGGATGCATACGATCTTATCAAGCGGTGAGTTTAAAGGGAAAAAAGGATGTGCATCTATATCCATAGCAATAAGGGAGTTAGGATGCACAATATTTGCTTTAGAGTTTGATTTTCCTTATTTAGACCTTATAATCATCTAGTCATGGGCATATCTCGTGCAAAACAACACTCTAGATTAGCTTTAGGACCTGTTTGGTTTAGCTTTGGGTAAATGACTTTGGGAAAATGTAAATACTTTTAAGGGAAATGTGTTTTCTAAAATGCCACACTGTTTGGTAAAATGTAACCTCAAATAACATTGGGAAATAGTTTCAGCATAAATACCGTTTGGTAAAACCCATATTTGTCAAGTGTTTTTGCTATATTTTTTTTTTTAATTTGAAAATTTATTCCGGTGTAGGTTGGCCTTGGCTGTAGCCAGCCAAGCAAATCTTGCTGCTGGATGGCCAAATCTAGCCTTCAGATTGCCAAATTTGGCAGCTTGAGGTCGCAGAGGCCAAATCTAGCCGCTGGACAACGAGTCTAGCCTTTGGATCGCCATATTTGGTCTCTAGACGGCCATATCTAGCGGCCTGAGGTTGTGGAGGCCAGATTTGGCCTCTGGACTACTACATCTGGCGACTTGAGGTCACAACCTCAAGCAACACCCCCTGGGGGCGTGACCTCAGGTGGCGTCGCCTAAGTTGTGGGTCGCGCCACCCCAGGAGGTGGTCACCAAAGGCGCACGACTCATAGGCAACGGTGGCAATCGCCGAAGAAGATTGACTCTTAGGCAGCAAATCAAGGGAAGATGAAGATGAACGGTGACACGGATTAATAGTATAGTTACATTTCTGAAATGCCAAAAGCTCAAAGTAGGTCCGGAGTTGTATTGAGCTTTCAGCATTCCCAATACTAACATTTGGCCAAGGGACTTCCAAAAATACTTACCAAATGCCTAATATAAAGCCCCTTGGGAAAGTTTAACCAAACGGAGCCTTAGTCTGTGGAGATTGATTTTTCAACCGGATTTTACCTCGTTGTGCAAGATCACCTATATTACTTAAAATATACATCGAATAATTTTAGGGGTATGCTGCTAGTTGAATGATTTTCAGGACTGACAAGGTACATCCTGAATGATCTACGAGCCTTGTCCACACATTCAAACAAGATGACACACATTCATCGTAATTCAAAATTGTACCGAGTTACATGGGCATAAATATTTTTATCTATATAAGATCGGAATGCTCATTTGAATATGAATTATCCATTGAATTGCATCATGTTTCATATGGATTTGCCCTTTTTGAGCAATAAAAAACTGGAGTTCGACTTCATATCATATATAATTAGTAATATAAAAGACATGATAACGATCTGGAATTAACAAAATTATTATGGTGTCGAGAGAAAATGATAAAAATATTCCAAGGAAGTACTTTAGGGGACCAATTGCGGAAAAATGTAGGAATTCTCAATATTTGGTAATTTGCAGCATTGAAACTCCTGGAAGCTGATGTTTTTGTCTCTTGTTGAGCAAAATTCACGTAATTTCCTGAGACCACGCATGGACTATGGCAGAGGCTTTGCATATTAGATTTCACGAGAAATGAGGATTTTACATTATGTTCACTTTTAGAAATTCTCTTTTCGGTGAATAAACCCATCCTAATCACACGTAAACACTATACAATTCCACGTATTTTAGACTGAATAGTAAGATAATTTCCACAGAAAATTAGCGATAAAAAAATCAAGAGAGGAGACTAACATGGATCTGCAACTTCTGTTTTCACACTATGTTTAGCCAGCAAAGGACGTATCAAAAGTACAACATTTATTTGCTACCTTGATATCTCCTAAATATGATAAAACGTTTGATTCTAACTAATGTAAAAAAGTTAAGTTACATAATGATATTAGTAACTCTGACTATTCATTTTCTTCAGACGTGTGAAATTCAACCAGACCTATTAACTCCTGTATAATTGAGGCTTTGCCCATGTGTACTCGAACTTTATCTTAGTTGTCCCGCTGTCAAATGATGCATCAAAGCGATCATAAGTGGATTATGTGATTCTGTTGTTCATTCTCTCGAACCTTGGCTCACTCTCTTAACTTTCTAAACTTGATGATTATATTAGGTTAGAGGCTGTAACTTCTTTTTCTCTCACCACTAAGTTCAATTATTCTCTATGCACTGGTTGTTGACATAGTATGGTTCCCTAGTTTATGTGATTTCCATCGTGGTTCTCTTTGGATACTCTGCCAAAGGTTGCAAGACAATGCGTAGGCTCATTTCTGATTAGATTTTTGCCCTGTTATATGAGCAAGCAATTAATCAAACCATTTAGATAAAACATGAATAGATTAAATTTAGATAGGTCAAGAACTTACATTCGACCATTTACCAGAATCGCAGAGATAAAGTTTTAGAGAGAGAAGTTTTTGGAAAGAATGTTTTGAATGTTTGGATAGTTACAAATAAAGGACAAAGCTCCCCTTTTATACAAGAAGCCTCCCATTACAACCATTGATTAACATTTGATCTAGCAGACGAGATTGCATCTCCCTATTTATTAAGAATGCTCTAGAACTAGGTACAATTACCATCTTACCCATCCCTAAGGATGTTCTAGAAACCCTAGCCAACTGCGGTCTTCTTCAATCAAGGTCACTCCTTTGGTCACGCAAACTTTGAGACTCTGACAATTGCATGTTTGTGCGCAAAGTGCTTTTAACCAGAAGTATGGATGGTGGGCCGAAGCTCCGGATGCAATGGCAACCAAAATAGGAGGTGCGTGGTAGTCGGTTTATAAGTGCCACGCCGGTATATATGCATCCAAACCATTTAACCAAAAGTATGAATCTTGAGCCAGAGCTCCGGATGCAATGGGAACCAAAATAGGAGGTGCGCTTGTCCATGCCAACATTTTCATTCCGACGTCTGGTGTAACTTAGTCTTCGCTTCCGGTATAACCATCGGCAACAGCTTGCGATCACGAACTATGACCTCCTCACAAAAAGGTCACAGCTCTGATGAGATGAGAGGCTTTTGGCAAAATTGGGAACTATTATTTTAGTAGCCAGTGGCTCAATTTACCATGGTCCATGGATTTTAGGAAAACTAAACCTGTTTCATTGGCCATCTTGACGACTTTGCACAGTGCAATGCGCAACAGAGAAGGAAGAAGCTGCCAAAACACAAGGTGGACACGTTCAGCTGGACGAAGTTTCCTTTGATGGAGAAAATACTATCTGTTCTCGAAAAAATATTGTTTCCGACTTGATTATGGGCAAACCCTGGCTCGGGTTTGGGTTCGCATGAATCGGGTCCATCGACACGAGTCTCACATGATCAATGGAAGCGGTTTTCATAAACCCCAGTTCAATTAAGAATTTCTTCGGATTGCGTCGCAACTAAGTTGATTTCCTTCTAACCACTAAAATCCGTAAGTATCATCACGTGCCCTAATTAATATTTGATAAGTCAAATATGTAATTTCCCCCCATTTTATTAAGAATAACTCAACAATAATCCATCGTAGGGGGCATTTATTAAATAACCATATAAATTTGATCATGATACATGTAATTAATATTTTAAAATCCAAGTAATATGGTAAGTGCTTTATAGGGAATCGGGATAATTACAAACATGCAATTTAGTTCATAAATTTTTAATTTGTTCAATGCAGCCCATATAATCCATCTTAATATATGAGTGATTTCTAAATTTTTTTATAAATGTTCAATATAGTCCCTTAATTATTATATTTCCAAATTTAATCTACTTTTAGATTATCTAGTTAAATTGAATAAACTAAAAGTTTAAAGATCATATTGTACATCAAATTAAATTTGAAAGATCTGTATTAAATATATTAAAAGTTAATGGATCGAATAAGTCGGTGAACTATTTATGTCATTTTGTTTGGATAACCTTTAACACAACCGTGACTAAAAATTTATCGACAACCATCGGCCGCAATGGCGTTGCTGGCTTCGGGCCTTCTCCCCCTCACGAAGGGGAGAGGTTCGAATCCTAGTGTGTCACTTGGTGACTTGACCGTTCCATAGAGGTGGTGAGTTCCTCCGTGGGACCCCAAGTTCTTCTCGCCGATTGCCGACTTTCGGAGTTTCTTGGATCATAAAAAATAAAAAAAATTATCAACAAGGCATGTTTTGGCCGTAGCGATTAAGAAAACCACGAGATAGGACAGGGCACGACTTCATCTCCTCTCTCTCTCTCTTCCCCTCTCTCTCTACAATTACTAACATGAAACAAGAAAAATCTATGACAGCTTGAATTTCTTCATCGCCGCAGAAAAAGCAAACTCAGGGAGAGGGAAGATGAGCTACCAGAGAGCTCCTCAGGACCCTGACCCTCCACCAGGTGAGATCGATGATCGCTTTTTCTTGATCAAACTCGCTTTTTGGCTTGAATTCTTCGCAAGGTACCCATCTGCTCCGCCTCCGCCGCCGGGTTACCCTTCGGCCCCGCCGTTCGAGGGCTATCCGTACCCTCCGCCCCCGGGGCCGCCGCCGCCTCCTCGGCCTCCCTTCGAGGGCTACCAGGGGTATTTCGCCGGAGGGTATCCTCCGCCGCCGCCGCCGCCCCCGTCGCTGCCTCATTACCACCATCACCACTACGATCATCATCGCTACAATGATCAGCCGGGCTGTGCTTCCTTTTTGGTGGGCTGGTATGATGACTCTCTTTGGGCAGTTTTGGTTAATTTTTTCCCTTTTCCTTTTGTACCTTCAGTTTTTATATTTCCTGTTGGTAGGTGAATCATAGCGATGTTATTGACTTAGTTCCTAAGAATTGCATGAGGAGAGGAGAGCAATGTGTTTTTGATTATGTGTTTTCACAATATAAGATGCTGCAGTGAAGCATGACACCTTTATGTGAACCATGTCTTTGGCAGTGGCAATATCATTGACGAGGATCATTTTAGTTTGTGAGGGATAGTCAGCTGTCATCAACGAGCTTTCTCTCGTCCTTAGTTGCTGTTTAGTTGCTACTGTTCCAGTCATGAAAAGAAATGATAATTCTTATAGTCATAGCCGGAGAAACTTTTCCACTCTCAGTTTCCTTTGTGAAAGCTCTTTAAAAAGCTTTTTATTATGTGGTAGAAATTGATGCACAAGCTTTGACTCTTACTCTGGCGAATAGGAAATGAGTTGGTAACTGTGTGGTTTTTGTGTTGTGCAGCTTAGCTGCGCTCTGCTGGTGCGGCTGCTGCTGCTGCTGCTGTATGAAGATGGATGAATTATAATACCCGATGCGCTGGGTGGTTACTGTTCGTGAAATTGTCCATGAACTGCTATTATTGAAGAATGTTGTTGAATCTGATATATCTCTGTTATAGCTGTTTGCTGAGAAAGAAACGTTGTTCCCTGTTTATTAAAGATTTGTGGAGTCTGAAAGCTGACAGGCTTTTTACTGTTAATAGTATATATGTAATTTTCATATCAAAGCAAGGAAAAAGTATTGTTGCTAGTGGCATACATATAATTTCCATCATAATTATATATGTCTTAGACACCTTATATATTTATTGGGGCACATCTATTGTAATCTTTGAAACTTGTTACTCAGAAACTGGTACTAATAATGCAGAGATTGATTAGCATGGTATTGCGGTTCTTCCCATTCTGATTTTGAAGGAGTTTTTCATGTAAAAATTCGCGTGTCGTTTTTTATTTTGATTTTGATTTTTCGATAATTCACGTTCCTAACAACTAGTATTAGAGTTTGGTGAAATAATGGGTGCAATGAATATGGACAAAGAGAAGGTGATAAGGACTTAAGAATCTAGAAAATGCAAATTGAGAACGTGTTCTACAATAAACTAAATTCGATCGGGTTGGAAAATTTGAGAATTGTTAAATCAACAAAAATTGGGTGCAAATCGTCTCACTTTGGTGTAAAACAATGCCTTCAACACCACCAATGAGAAAACAATGATGGAATTGATGAGGGCTTTGTCAAACATGTACTGTAAGCCATTTGCGTCAAATAAGGTATGTATGTCGCATTTGTCTTTGTCAGATAAGGTATATATGTTGCGTTTGTCTTTGTCAGATAAGGTATATATGTGGCGTTTGTCTTTTCAATCTAAGGATGGACAAAGGTAATCCTGTGAAAGATCATATTAATGAATTTTATGTGATCGCAACTCAATTGTGTTCGGTAAAAATAAAATTCGATGACAAAAGAAAAGTAGTAGTTTTGTTATCCTCTCTATCCTGAAAGCCACAGTGTAACAATGACTACACAAAGCAATTCGTTTAGCCAAAAAAAAGTTAAAACTTCGGGTAACACGAGATTTGATTTTTAATGAGTATACTCATAGAAGAGAACTGGGTGAAATTTTTGAGCACTACCTTGAATGCCGAAGGTAGAGGAAGAAGAAATCAACGAGGTTGGAAAAAATACCATGGTAGATCAAAGTCCAAGGGGAAAGCAAATTGAGATCTCGCGGTGAAATAATTTGTTAGAATCATGAAAAGAAAGGCTATCTGAGACAAGATTATAGAGCCTCAAAGAAGAAAATTAAGGCTATCCGTGAGCGGCAATTTTGTTGCTAGAAAGTTTAGAAAGGTTTATCTTGTTAATATGAACCTTTGGATATTATTGGGAAGGTTGGTGGTCATAAAAAGACAATAGCAAGTATTAGTGAAAGTTGCAAGATGTCAAATTTATTTCTAACCTTCGGAGAAATTTGATCTTTCTTTGTCAATTAGAGAGCATCTCACACAAAACTATTTTTGCGGACTATTCCTTGAAAATTGTTAAATGTTAGTCGTAGCATGAGGAACAAAGTTAGGAACACCATATAGGACCGAAAGCATTAGAGATACGCCAACAATATTGAGTCGAAAGCTTATTCGAAATTTTGGCACTGTAGACTTGGACACGAGTGAAAAGGGAATGAATATGCTAATATCGAAGGGAAAACTTTCTAATTTGAAGTCCACGATATTGGTTTGTGTGAGGATTATGTTCTGGGCAAGTAAAAATGTGTCAATTTTTTGAAAATTGAGAGAGAACCAGATAAATAAATAAATAAATAAAAGAAGGAAAATTAGAGTTGGTATGTAGAGATTTGGGGGGCCAACCCTTGTGCATTCACCTGGATATTTTCACTAGAAAGATATCGGTTTATTTTCTTAAAAACAAATAAATCCGATGTGTTTACCACTTTTAAAAGATGAAAAGCTAAAGCAGAAAATGAGATTGGTCTAAAGATTAAATGTCTAAGGTTTGATAATTGTAGCAAGTAAGACAGCAAGGGGTTAAAGCAGTTTTATGCAAACAATGAAATCGGGATAATAAGAACAGTTCCCACAAACAACAACAAAATCGAGTTATTGAGAGGATGAATGGAGCTATAAATGAGTGTGCAAGAATTATGATGATACATGCAAGATTACCCAAGACATTTTGGGCGTTGCGAGCATATACATTACAAATCTAGGAAAAAAGTATTAGAAAGTTATAAAGTAGCTATTAAGATACCTAAAAGGCATTTCAATCATATCACTATGTTTTTTCAAAGACATTGTAAATTTACAAGACTAAAAATTGTGACATTCATCGGTGGTCGTGACACTCATTAGTGGATCGGTGAGGGTCGATCGCCCTTGTGTTGACAACATGAAGGGGTTGCATCGCCCTACGGTTACTCTTTACTTTTAATATTTGAAATTTTTAGTTATTTTTCATTATCTAATTTTAGATTTGTTTTTCTCCTAATTTGAGTTTTTCTCTAAATTTTTCTATTTTTTTAATATAATAATAGTGAAATGACGTCATTTTGTGCTTGAAGAAGCTTCATCATCACGTTAATAGCAGCTATATGGGTTTAAAAGAAAGCATAAAAAAAAAAAATCGACATGGGAAATTTTCCATCTATAAAAGGCTAACAGATGTAACGAAATTCCCAAAGTGCATACTGTAGATAGGTTTAAAGATTTGATTGGATGAAAAGTAGTTTTAAGACTAAAGTGATTAACTAAAACAAGTTTCAAGACTTACACTTTCATTAACTTATATCTATTATAAAGAATATTTCTATGAACATTTCTTGTTCCTACAGCAACCAACTTGCATCGGATCGTGCTCTTCAAGAGCAATTCTTCTCAAAATGTGTTGAGTTGGAATCCCATTATAAAGTTGGCTTCAAAGCTATTCTTTCTATAGTGCTTGCTTTTCTTAGGAATTAAATAGCGCAAGTTGTTCGGAATAGGATTCTTGTCAAATCACGGGCTTGGCTTACACGGGACCGAGCATCGTCGAATTTCCTTGGGCATGTTCGGCCCGCTTGAACTGAATAGGCCCAGAACAATCACGCTGGGCCGAATGTGTTCATTGGTCCAGGCCAGCCAGCTAGGCCCGTAAATTCTAGGGTCCAAAATTTTTTGGGCCGAGCCCATTTTCCGATAAAAGCCCGGCTTGCCCAACCCATTTGTATCCCCGTAACGTCGTGTTCGAAAGATTAGCCTCTTGTCCACCATTAGACACGTTCAATGGGAACCGCGGCTAGGCCCCCTTCCCCAAAGGCCGAAGAGGCTCGACGATTTTATATCGATGTGCATTCTTACGTTACATAGGTGACCTTGCAACACGACGGGCTTGGTACGGGGTCACCTACAAATAGACCCAATCATGAGGCAGGTTTGGGCAGGCTCGGGACGGACCGAGCTCTTGGAGTAACAAGTGCAGGTCCTGTCCAGTTTAGGACTAGCTTTTGGGGCCAGCGCCGACCATCAGATGACCGGCAAGACCCATACCACTCCAGGCCCGCCCAATTCTTTGGGCCAATCTTTTCCAACCCGATGAGCATTCCGGTTCCTCTGGTGTGACAAAAATCTTTGCAAACGGTGTAATCATCGGCGATGACTCATGATCGGCGGCAACACCCTTCGCCGGACATCGCAAGTGGATTAAAATTTTCGGAGGACAATCTTCATGTCCCCTCTGCTTCTGGCCTCGCGCGGTAAAGAACTAAGACCCCCTCGCAAAACAAGTCAAATCTAGCTAATCAAGGATCATGCGAGTAAAACGGGTCTTTCACTTTTAGTTGTTTCAGTCCTTTCCTTTCCTCGTGCTTCTTCGATCAGATCAAGAAACACGTGGTTTGCCAACCGCAACATTAGCCAGCAAAATCAAACGTTTTGTAGGCAGGCCCAACCAAGCTTTGGACCTATTCGTAGGCTCTGGCCCTACCTCGTCTCTGGATTCATGCTTCCATCTCTGGTGGCGTCAACGTCGGCAACATCGAAAGAACCTTCATGGAAAGTGGGTCTTGCAGATGCAAGCGGGAATTGAGAAATTCATTTCTCTAGGACTAGGTGCTTGGACCATCTTGGCGTAAAAAGTAGTGACCTCAGCCAGGCTCAGGTCCGATCCGCCTTGTATAGATTCTCATGTTCAATTAGAGTTCCATTATGTACTTACGACGACCGCATTATTCTTATTTCCTATCATGATCAGCCAAATTTCGAATGTTCCCCACCCTTTCCTACTTATAGATTACATGTAAGATGAGATAATTTATCTCATACCAATGATTTCATCTCCGACAGCCCCGCCAACCATTCCCCTACCGTCACCAACCCTTTCTGATGATGGTCGAGTGTTGGCCACCTAGTTCTAACTTCTTCTTCTTTTTCTAATTTTACTTTATTTTTTAATTATATTTAAATATAATTCATATTGAAAATCAATTTTTTACTGAAATAACATCATTTTAATCACGTCATTGCCACATACGATAAAAAAATAGTAATAAGAAAGTCATGTCAGCATTTTCTAATAATAAAGTTCGACGGAGGTAATGAATGGCTCGATTACACCAATTTCTTTTTAAATTTTAAAGTTTAATTATATTTTCATGACGAAGTTTAAAATCTTGAGTAGCTAAATACCTTTGAAACATGATGTTGAGCCGAAAGCGTCCACCGTAGGAGGCCACGTTTCAATCTTTGATTGGCTGGCCAAAAAGATAGTGGTACTAATGTTATCTTTTGAACTGCCAGGATAAGGGTTCAACTCATAGCTCTAGGGCTTTGACTATTCTTTTTCTTTTTTCATGTTATTTTTCACTTTTTCCAAAGATATTCCCTCTCCTTTTTTCCGAAACAAACATAGGATTGTAGACATTTCATTTTCTTTTGTAAAATCTAATTAATCATGGAGTTCTTTTTTATATTATTTTATTAGTTTTTATTCATTTTTGTAATTATATTTTTGTTCTTCAACTTTTAAGCGTGGAACTGATACTTTGATTGTGTTATACTTCCAAATAAATCCATTAATGCATCTTTTACGATCTCATTCTTTTCTTTAGTTTTAAACTTCATTTGATTAGCCTTGGAAAGTCTTACATGATTAACTGTAAATTTAAGTGATTCATTCCATTTTTTTCTAAATCTAGTCGTCATATGAATATCAAATTTAGGGTGAGAAATTGAAATTCTATGACACTATTGTCAAATGGTATTCTTTTATTTTATTTTTTTCATCAATTCTACTATACTTCTATTCCAACTCTCACTCGCAGATTTTTACCATACCTTTAGGATGAGAAATTAAAATTTTATGACACTATTGTCAAATGGTATTCTTTTATTTTATTTTATTTTTTTTATCGATCCTACTCTACTTTTATTCCAACTCTCATTCTTGAATTTTTATCCTACTTTCTTACAGGGTGTAGAAGTTGAAACTTACACTTGAAACTAAATCGTCTCCACCCCAACTCCCCTTAGAAGGTGGGGATTCGAAACTCCCACCTTTCCCTTCCATGTTAGAAATGTAGCACTAGGGCAAATCCCAATGGTTTGTCAAATGGTATTCTATATAGTGTATCTAAAAGAGGTTCCTCATATACTTTGGGAAAACTACCAAAAAAAAAAAAGTCATATACTTATTATAATTATATTGATTTAGCCCTTAACTTTTTTTTTCGATCAATTTAATTTTAAACATTTTGCATTTATGCAAATTCAATTCATTCAACTAATTTTGCCAAACGGTGTTGACATGATGCTACCATCATTGACGCGGCAATTTTAAAATAATATTTTATTATTTTTATAATTTTTTCTTTTTTCTCTTTTCTTCTTTAATTTTTTCCCTCTTCCCGAGGGCCAAAAAGCCCTCGCCGGCCAAGGCGTGGGCACGTGGCCCCTCAACCATACCAAGTGAGCGAGGCAGTCACAATCCTCGCCTATGGCCACTCACCCTCACTGACACTAAAGGAAGAGAGAAATTTTAAAAAAAAAAAAATGATAAAGACACCACATCAACATCGATTGGCAAAAAATTAGTAAAATGGACTGAACTAGCACAAATGTAAAAGGTTTATTACTAAATTGATGCAATTGCAATAGATTTAAAACTTTTTTAGTAATTTTCCCTATATGTTTTGTTTGTCATAACCCCCGCTGATAATATTATTCATGTATATACAAATTATTTTGTCAATTAGACTCCTAATTGGTTTTTCATTATAAATTGTTTTTTCTTGTAATAAATTAGTTCACTTTAGCAAACTAAGGTATAAAGAAAGTCCAACGAAGAAATTACTTTCTTGATAGAAATTACTCCTCCTCCTCCTCCTCCTCCTCCTCCTCCTCTTTTAAATTTTAGCTTATTTTTAATTTAATTTAAATAAAAATCATATTAAATTTTAATTTTTCACCAAAATGACACCGTTTTAATTATGTCACTGTCATGTTTGATAGAGAAAATAATAAAAAAAGTCATATCAATATTTTTAAAATAATTAAATTAGATGGAATTAATAAATAATTCAATTGCATCAATTTCATGAAGTAAGTTTAAAATTTTAAATGGTGGCAGGGTGAGAGATAAGCCCAAAGTGTTCACCATAGGACACCACGTGTCAATCTTTTATTGGTCATCCATAAAGTAAGTGGTACTAGCGTTCTTTTTAGGACTGCCACGATGAGGGTTAAACTCAGAGCTCTAGTGCTTTCTACCACTCTTTTCTTTTTTTCATGTTATTTTTCATTTTTTCCAAAGATATTCCCTTTCCTTTTTTCCAAAACAAACATAAGATTTTAGACATTTCTAACTTAAGCATGGAATTCTTTCCTTATGTATTTCATTCTTTTATTTTTTATTCATTTTTGTAATAATACTTTTGTTCATCAACTCATCTTTTTAGCATGGAATTGATACTTTGATTACGTTATACTTCTAAATCAATCCATTAATGCATCTTTTGTGATCTTATTCTTTTATTTAGTTTTAAACTTCATTTGATTAGGCTTGGAAAGTAGTATGTGATTAACTGAAAATTTAAGTGATTCATTCCACTTTTTCTAAATCTAGTCGCCATGTGAATATCAAATTTAGGGTGAGAAATTGGAATTCATGATACTATTGTCAAATGGTATTCTGTATTGCATTAGTGTGATGTATGTAGAAGAGGTTATCAAAAAAGTCCTAAATCTAGTACTATTGTGTCAATTCAAGCCTATTTTTTTTTTATCAATTTATTCTTAAACATTTTGCATTCATGCAAGTTTAGTTCATCTGGTCAATTTTGACTGGGCAGCCCCGACGTGATACTATCGGCGCTAATGCGACATTTTAAAATAATATATTTTTTATTTTTTATAATTTTTTTTTTTTTCTTTTCTTTAATTATTTTTTCTCCTTTCTCGTAAGACTAGCGATGGTCGCCGTTGACCTTCACCAACTCTAGGCAAGGGCAGCAATGCCCTTACTAGCTAGAGTGTATGCACACAGCCCCTTGCCCAAACTAGGTGAGTGAGGCAGTCATCACCCTCACTTAAGGCCAACGAGGGTGTCCCAAGCTTCCTTGTGGTTGGCGACCCTTATCAGCACTAAGGGAAGAGGGAAAAATTAAAGAAAAAATAAAAATAAAAACATTATACAAAAAATTTAAATTATTATTTAGAAAATACAATGTTAACGCCGAACTAGTCAAAATTGGCCAAATGGACTGAAATTACAAAAAATATAAAAAATTTATGACTAAATTGGTACAATTATAATAGGTTTAAGACTTTTTGATAATTCTCCTTTTATGTTTTGTTTGTCATTGCGCTACTAATAATATTACTCATGCATGCATTATAACTTGTTTTTTCTTAAAATAAATGATTTCACTTTAGCAATTTAAGGTAAAAAGCAAAGTCTTACAAAGAAATTACTTTGTTGACAAAATTTAGTTTATCATAATTTTTTATCAACTCAAAAGATTCTTTTTTATGTGTCTTTCTATTTACTTTTGTCTATAGTCATTCATCTTTCTATCGTAATAAAAGCTAATGTACACATGAATCGTCATACTTTGTCATCGTCTGATAAAATATAAGTATTTCCTATAAATGGGAAACGTTTCAATGCTATTATCAAAATGCCTTAGAAATGGTTAAAAGCTATAATCGTCTAACTTTGATGACATAAACAGAACCTCAAGAAATATGATTTTTATATAGAGCAATCTTAAAATACCACCAGCTAAGAGTTCTTAAATGAAAATTTAAGTTAGACAGAGATACAAATTAAACAGATAAATTCGTGAAGATGATATAGAGTAATCATATAGCATATATTTTATACATTTGACCCTCAAATCAAACAAATGGATAGCATCTTTGCAAAACATCGAAGAGAGAAAGAGAGATGCACATGCAACACAGACAGATACAATCAAAGCAAAAGCACGAGACTAAGGGCTTGTTTGGCAACGTGCCAAACAATGCCTGATTCTGATTTTTTGTTTTCAGAATCAGTTTGGGACGAGAATT
This sequence comes from Eucalyptus victrix, assembly GCA_016097545.1. Lineage (NCBI taxonomy): Eukaryota > Viridiplantae > Streptophyta > Magnoliopsida > Myrtales > Myrtaceae > Eucalyptus > Eucalyptus victrix. The sequence continues at coordinate 36,321,117 of CM027841.1, read as the reverse complement.
ACGTTTAGTAAAATTTTTGTTCCCGGAAACAGTTTTGGACAAGATTTGAGAATAAATAAAAAATATGATTCTCTGTCCGAGAATCAGAAAAAGAATCGAAATCTTATGTCCTCTGCTCGACGGTCTCTCATCCTCTCACTCTCTCATCCTCTCATCTCCTTTGCTCACGGTCTCACTCTGCTCTACTCAGTCTCACTCTCTCGTCCTCTCATCTCCTCTGAGTCTCACTCTCTCGTCCTCTCATCTCATCTCCTCTGCTCAGTCTCACTCTCTCCCACCTCAAGAACGGCGACGGCGAGCTCCTCAAGAACGGCGACGTCAACTGCTGCTTCTTCATCATTGAAGCTGCTTGTTCAAGGTGAGTTCCCTTCACTCGCAGCTATGGGTGGTTCCTCATTGCGACGGCTGGCGGGAGCGACCCCTCGGCCAGCTCGGCGAGGGCGCCTGTCGAGTCGGGCCCAGGGGTCACTCGTCGAGCCGGCTGAGGGCAAATCGGCGGGCGCCCTCGCCAAGCTGGCCGAGGGTAAATGACGCCGAGGGACCCCTGCGCCCGACTCGGCGGGCGCCCTCGCCAAGCTGACCGAGGGCGAGTGATGCCGAGTGGGCCCAGGTGTCGCTCGCCTTGGGCTCGATTCGGCGGGTGCCCTTGCTGAGCTAGCCAAGGGCAAGCAACCCCTCGGCTAGCTCGACGAGGGCGCCCGCTGAGTCGAGCTATTGCTGATTCTTTGCACGAAGAGCTTATTGTTGTTTTGATGTCGTGCAGGGGTTATGTCAGGATTCACAGCTCCGGTTTCAGAGACTTCCTTTTGAAGCCAGAGTTGCTTCGTGCTATTGTGGACTCCAGTTTTGAGCACTCATGTGAAGGCAAACTTCATACTCATTGAACTTCTTTTGATGTTTATGTATTGGTCGTTGTCGACTGGATCGTTTACGTGTTGTGTGTGTGTGTCTTTCTTTGTTCTATCGGTTCTATATATTTGGATAAGATATTGTGGAAGCAAAAAGCGGATGACGATAGATGGAGGGAAGGAAAAAGAAATAGAGCGGGATGGGTCGTAGTTGAGAGTGACAGTTCTAACGTCCTTGAATGCCACAAGTGGGCCGAGAGGTCAATTGCAATTCATGTTCATGTATCGGTTTTTGTTGTGATCCTCCCGCTCAATTCGGATTGGGAGTTATGATCGTGATGAGGCGCGAATAGACAAAGGCTCTAGTGCTGAGTACAATTTTGAGCTTGGGGAAGTGAGATTTGTATTGTGAATTTGGCTGATTAGGCATTTCAGGGTTGGGGGAAGTCGTAGATTGTGTTGTGCGGCTATAGTGCCTAGTTCAATGGGGGCAAACTATACCTGAATGATCCCTCATGTGTACATTTGGATGTTTTCAAAGCATATGACTAACGGTGTTGTGTTGTATTCTGGTTAGTTTTGTTAAGCTCTTAGATAACCGAGTTCGGATCAATGCTACCACTAGAATATAGTCAGATTGATCGAATACCCTTATATTTGTTCGATACAAATATTTCACCTTGCTGTTTCTACTTTGGGAATAGAACTTGTTTAGTGTCTCATGGTGATTGACTATCGGCTATTTGGCTTTTCTCTAGTCGAGTAATGAACTGTAGGTTGTAGGTTTCCATGGAGTAGCTTTATGCAAAAGAGGAGGCTCATGTTGTTTACTTATTCCCTTTTCATCACATTGCATTGAATATATAGCTCTTTAAGTTCACGAAGGACATTAGAAATATACTGAATATTGTTTTGAGTTGTTTCCTCAAAGTGTTCCTCTCATCTGATTTTTTTTTAGGTTGTTGATTCATTCTGAGTACAAATGTTATGATTCATTCTAAGTAAGTGATCCTATTTCAGGTCAGCTGGAAGTTGTTGGTTTGAAGTTGTGGGTTTGCATTTGAACAAGAAGCCACCTTAAGTGAGTTTCATTGGAGCATCTTTTTCTTTTTTTCCCTACTTACCCTGTTACACTTTATCTTCCATGATAGTTTTAAGTGTCATCTCAATTAATTTATATGATGTTTAATCAAGGTTAAATGGCATCCCAGAAAGATGTGTTCAATGCAAAATGGACCGAGCCTTTAACCAACTTGTTTGTAAGATTGTTGGTAGAGGAGGTTCAAAAGGGAAATCGCATGACTTCTACTTTTAATAAAGTAGGGTGGAATAACATACGAGCTGAATTCAATAAACAGTTAGGATACCAATATAACCTATTGCAGTTGAAGAATAAGGTGAACAAACTGAGAATGCAGTATGGTAGTTTTAAGAAGCTCCTTTCATAATCTGGCTTTGGCTGGGATAATGTGAATGGCACAGTTGTTGTCGACGATCCAAGTATTTGGGACTCTCACATCAGGGTATGTTTTAAGTTTCGATCATTTTGATATTATAATAGATGTAAGTTTTAGAAAATTTGATTATGTTATTGACATATGTCATTATTGTGAAAATTGCAGGATAATAATGATTGGACAAAATTCAAGAATGATGGATTTTCTCAATATCTTGAACTGTGCATTGTATTTGGTGATACATATGCTACTGGAGAGCATGCCATAAGAAATGCTGAAGATGTGATGTTGTCAGAGGATGGTGGCAATGGTGGTGGCAATGCAATTGGTGATCCAGAGGACTTAGGTGAACACCAGATTGATGAGGACATTTTTACATCCCAGTATACTTCCACTTCCATTCATAACAAGCATAGATTGGATAGGACTCCAAATGTCAAGAGGAGAAGAAATAGTCCCTCATTTGATATTGTAGACACATGCAAAGCTATGCAAGACATGCTCAAAGCTAGGTCAAGTTAATCTGTGAGTAGATCTGTTAGCTCACAAGTCACACCACCACCACCACCACCACCACCTAAAGACCCCTTCTCTATATCAGTTGTGATTGATATTCTGGTTAATATAAATGACTTGGACCAAGATCTTTACAACAAAGCAGTGGAACGAGCATGTGGTAGTGCCATATGGAGAGAGGCTTTTATCAAAACTGTTGGAGAAATTTTCTTGAAATGTTTTGAAGCTGACAAAACGTTTCCATCAGTCTAGTTTGAAGGTTTGCAGACTCTGCTGCTTAAAGTCTGAAGACCTCCGGACAGCCAGACTCAAGACTCAAAGTCTATCCTCATTGGCAGTTTCTAATCTGTTGAAGAAAGGCTATCCAGAACTGGATGTTTTACTAAGGATATGACCTTATCGACTGGAGAAGATCTTTTGGCTGGATATGACGTAATGGAATCATTTGATTAATCGAGATTGATTTGGAAATTAAGGATTCGATGATTGGCAAAATATTCGTGGAATGTTCTACTTATGGAAACTGAGATCCTGATTGTATGGGCGAATAGGATTGATGGGCTATCAACACGTTCCTTTAATAGCTCGAATAATCTTCTTAATTGATTCTGTCCAACGGGAAGATTGGAAGAATTCCTTTGGTAAATGCCAACGGGTATGATGGCATAAAGGAGTATATAATGAAGACGTTCTAGTTGTTCGAGAAGTGCGCGATAGAAGAATTCTAAAGTCTGAAGCTCCTTGTTCTTTTGTCAATACATTTGAGCAAAAACTTATACGCAAAAGAGTGTTTATATTCGTGAGAAACCTTGAGGAAGTGTGGTAGAATATCTACACTGTGGAATCAAGGAAGAACTGTGCTGTAACATCTCTTTTGTTTATAGTGGAATCCAGCCGATAGGCTGTCAGTGCGAAAGAGTGGACGTAGGCTTGGGATAAGCCGAACCACTATAAACCTTGTGTTTAATCTTCTCTACCTTACTCTTTACTTTACTTTGATTGTGATTCATTTTGATAATCAAAAGAATACTACATTTCTATCGTCTGTCTAGTATCGTTGTGGCATCTTGAGAAATTGTTTTTACACCTATTTACCCCCTCTAGGTGATTATACTAGCTACATCAATTGGTATCAGAGCCTGTGTACTCACTTTGTTTGAAGTGTTTTACTTCAGAGTTAAAGATCCATGACTAGTATGTTGGCTCCAGGGCTGGTAGAAGGGCAAAGCAATACCAGACCACCTTACTTTGATGGAAAAGATTACAACATATGGAAAAATAAGATGAAGACGTTCCTAAGATCAAAGGATCCTCTGGAATGGGACGTTGTGAAAAAAGGAATCATTCTTAAAGCTGCACCTGTCTCAGAAAGAGGAAAAGATACTGTGGAGTCTAGTTAAATGACTCAGGAAGAGATAATCAAGAGACAAGCTCTTGATGCAAAAGCAATTTATTCATTATATTGTGCTTTATCTCCTACTGAATATAACGGAATATCTTATTGTGTTACAGCTAAAGAAGTCTGGGATAGATTACATATTACCTATGAAGGAACCGATCGAGTGAAAGAGACTAGAATCAACATTCTCCTCGGTCAATACGAAGCCTTCAGAATGAAATCGGGAGAATCTATAACTGACATGTTTTGTCGTTTTATAGAAATTGTGAATGGTCTTGAAAATCAAGGTCAACCAATTTCTGATCCCATGAAGGTAAACAAGCTACTGTGTGGACTCTCCAAGGATTGGAATCACATTAAGACCTCAATCAGAGAGACCCAAAGAATCATGCCACTATCTGTTGATGAGTTAGTTGGGACTCGTCAGTCTTATGAAGTGGAACGAATCAATGAAGACGAAGACCCTAAAGGTAAGAAATCTATTGCATTAAAATCCGATGATGATTCTGACATTACAGATTCTGAAGACGATATGGATGATGAGGAGCTTGCTCTCATGATAAGAAGATTCAGAAAACTGAACAGAAAAGGAAGAAGATTCAATCCAAAGAAACAAAGTTTTCAAAAGCAACAGACTAGGTCTGTTGAGGATGATGAATCAAACAAAGATGTAGTCTGCTTTGAATGTAAGAAAAAGGGACACATCAGACCCAACTGTCCTCTTCTGAGGAAGAAGAAAGGAAAAGCTAAAAAGTATCGAAAAGCTCTTAAAGCAGAAACCTGGAGTGATACAGAGTGTAAAGATAGTGATGATGATTATACCAATATATGTCTAATGGCACAATCAGATTTAGATTCAAACTCCGAGACAGAATCAGATTCAGACAGTGAATTTAAGGTGAGTAACTTCAAAATCCCTATTAAAGTTTCTAAATACATTGATGAGTTGTGTTTTAGTCTTAAAACTTCTCTTAAAAGGATTTCCAAACTCAAAAGAGAAAATTCTGCTCTAAAACAACAGGAAAATATTTTGAAAGAAAATGTGAAATGTTTAGATATGAATGTTTCTTATCTTAGAAAAAGTGAAGATAATCTTTCGAAAGAAAATGTACTATTGAAAAATGATATCTCAAATATTTCTAAAAAATTTTCGATAGGATCTAAAAAACTGGAAAAAATTCTTTCTGTTCAAAGACCTTATTTCAACAAATCTGGTTTGGGAATGACTGCTGAAACCATTCCTTTAATTGATTTTCTAAAGGTAAAAGAAAGAATTAAGCAAAGACCGACAAGAGATACTTACAAAAATCATTTTAAAAATATCTTTGTAAAATCTGTAGGCCACAATACTCTCAGATGTTCAAAGTGCAATAGTGCAGATCATTTTGAAAAAGAATGTCCTATGGTTTGGAAACCTATTAAGAAAGTATGGGCAAAAACCGCATTTCATACTAACTCAAATGGATCCAAGAAAATATGGGTACCAAAGAAAGTTTGAGTCTCTTTTTAAATGCAGGTCACTATCAAGAAAAATGTAAAATGGTATCTGGATAGTGGATGCTCAAGACATATGACAGGAGATTCAAAGTGCTTCATAAAGCTCGTTCAAGTGAATGGTGGAAAAGTCTCATTTGGAGGAAATAGCAAAGGAAGAATAGTGGGATTGAAAACTGTAAAGATTGGAAACCTCACAATAAGCAATGTTTCTTTAGTTGAAGGACTCAACTACAATTTGCTCAGTGTCAGTCAGCTATGCGATACCGGTTTCAAAATCTACTTTCAAGAAGGAATATGTACAAGAACCAGTAAAGACTCTACTCTAGTCTTTCATGGGTCGAAGACATGGAAACATCTACCTTTTGGATATGAAACCAGATGAATCGCAATATCTAATCTCAATCAAAGACGAAGCAAGCTTATGGCACAGAAAGCTTGGGCACATTAATATGAAACAGATAGCCAAAATTTCAGCAAAAAAAGCTTGTTCGTGGTCTACCCAATTTATCATACCAAAAAGCTTATCTATGTACATTGTGCATATTGGGAAAACAAGTAAGTGTTGGAGAAATCTTTCCAGAATATTTTGAAGCTGACAAAACGTTTCTTTCAGTCTAAGTCTGGATGTTCGGAGACCGTCAGTTTAAAGTCTTAAGACCCAAGACTCAAGACCCAAGACCCAAGACTCAAGACTCAAGACTTAAGACTCAAGACTCAAGACTTAAGTCTATTCTCACTGACAGTCTTTCTAATCCAGTGACGAAGGAAATCCAAAGCCGAGGTTTATGGTTGAGGATTCGATCCTATCCTCTGGAATAGATTCTTTGGTTGGATAATCATTTCGGATTCTTTAATTCTTATCTAAGATCGATTGAAGATCCGATGGTCGACGAAATAATCTTGGAATATTCTATTCTTGGAAACCGAGATCCTGATTGTATGGGCGAACAGGATTGATGGGCTATCATCAGATTCCTTAAATAGCTCGGATGATCTTCTTGATTGATTCCGTCCAACGGGTAGATTGGAGGAATTCCTTTGGTAAGTGCCAACGGCTATGATGGCATAAAGGAGTATAAAAAGAAGTCGTTCTAGTTGATTTAAGTGTGTGATAGATAGAAAAATTCAGAGTCGAAGATCCTTGATTGTTAGTTGAGGCATTCGAGCGAAATTGTATACGATAGAGTGTTTATACTTGGTGACGCCTTGAGTGAGTGTGGTAGATCATCTACACCTAGAAATCAAGGAAGATCAACAACTGTAACATCTCTTTGATCATAGTGGAATCCAGCCAATCGGCTGCATCGGTGCGAAAGAGTGGACGTAGGCTTGAATCAAGCCGAACCACTATAAACCGAGTGTTCAATTCTCTCTTTCCCTTACTCGGTCTTGCGATTGAATTTTTAAGCTGTTGCAAATCCTCTAAGCTGTTTAAATATCGTGCAAGTTTCGAGAAATTTTTTTCTATACCTATTCACCCCCTCTAGGTACTCGTACTAGCTATTTCAATTGGTATCGAGCTCGTGTTCTTACTTTGTTTGAAGTGTTTTACTTGAGTAAAAGATCCATGGCTAGTATGCTAGCACCGGGGCTGATGGAGGGGCAAAGCAATACCGAGACCTCCCTACTTCGATGGAAAGGATTACAACATGCGGAAAAACAAGATGAAAGCTTTCCTACGATCAAAGGATCCTACGGAATGGGACGTTGTGGAAAGAGGAATCACTCCGCTTGCTGCATCAATCTACGAAAGAGGAAAGACACTATTGAAACCAGCGGAATGGCTCAGGAAGAAATAAACAAGAGACAAGCACTCGATGCAAAAGCAATTTACTCTTTATATTGTGCTTTATCTCCAACTGAATATAACGAGAATATCTTCTTGTGTTACAGCAAAAGAAGTATGGGATAGATTACACATCACCTATGAAGGGACGGATCGAGTGAAGGAGACCAGAATTAACATTCTCCTCGGTCAATATGAGGCCTTCAAAATGAAACCAGGAGAATCTATAACCGACATGTTTAGTCGTTTTGAGATATTGTCAATGGTCTTGAGAACCAAGGACAAAAAATTTCTGATCCCATGAAGGTGAACAAGCTTTTGCGTGGACTCTCCAAGGATTGGAATCATATAAAGACTTCAATAAGAGAGACTCAAAGAATCATGCCATTATCGTAGACGAGGCGATTGGAACTCTTCGGTCTTACGAAGTGGAGCGAATTAATGAAGACGAAGATCAAGAGGTAAGAAATCTATTGCACTAAAATCAAATGATGATTCGATGATGCAGATTCGAAGATGATATGGATGATGAGGAGCTCGCCCTCATGATAAGAAGATTCAGAAAACTGAATAGAAAAGGCGGAAGGTTCATCCCAAAGAAACAAAGTTTTCGAGACAGCGAGACCAAGTCTACGTTGATGATGAGGAACCAAACAAAGATGTAGTTTGCTTCGAATGTAAAAGAAGGGACACATCGGACCCAACTGTCCTCTTCGAAAAAAGAAAAGAGGAAAAGGCGAGAAGTCTCGAAAAGCTCTTAAAGCCGAAAACTGGAGCGTCTGAGTGTGAAGAGAGTGATGAGGAATATGCCAACGTGTCTCGATGGCGCAATCGGACTCGGACTCTGGATCGAGACTCGGACGGTGAATTTGAGGTAAGTGATTATAAAATCCTGTCAAAGTCTCTAAATACATTGATGAATTATGTTTTAGTCTTAAGACTTCTCTTAAAAGGATTTCGAACTTAAAAAGGAAAACTCAGTTTTAAAACAAAAGGAAAACATTTTAGAAGAAAAAGTAAAAAATTTAGACTTGAATGTTTCTACTCTTAAAGAGAATGAAGACAAACTTTCAAAAGAAAATGCTTTCTTAAAAACTGATTTATCAAATATTTCAAAGAAATTTTCAATAGGGTCCGAAAAACTTGAAAAAGTCCTTTCAATCCAAAGACCTTACTTTAATAAGTCGGGTCTAGGTATGACAGCTGAAACGATCCCCTTGATTGATTTTCCGAAAGTAAAAGAAAGAATTAAGAAAAGACCATCGAGGAGGCTTATAAAAATCATTTCAAAAGAGTTTTTGTAAAGTCGTAGGTCGAAATGCTTTAAGGTGTTCTAAGTGTAGCTTGATCGGGATCATTTTGAAAAAGAGTGTCCTATGGTTTGGAAGCTGTTAAGAGAGTATGGCCTAATAATGCTCATCCTACTAACACCAAAGGACCCAAGAAAATTTGGGTACCAAAGAAAGCTTGAGACTCTCTTTTGAATGCGGGTCTGTCAAAAGAAGGTAAAGTGGTATCTTGACAGCGGATGCTCAAGACACATGACGGGAGACTCAAATTGTTTCATTAAGCTTATTCAAGTAAATGGTGGAAAAGTTTCATTCGGAGGAAATAGCAAAGGAAGTATTGTGGGATTCGGAAGCTGTAAAAATTGGAAATCTCACAATAAGCAATGTCTCTCTAGTGGAAGGACTCAACTACAATCTACTCGGCATTAGCCAATTGTGTGATGCGGTTACAAGATCTCCTTTCAAGAAGGCATATGTTCTAGAATTAGCAAAGATTCGACTCGGTCTTTCATGGGTCGAAGGCATGGAAACATCTACCTCCTTGATGTAAAGCCAAATGAAGAACAATGCTTAATCTCAATTCAAGATGAAGCGGTTCTATGGCACAGAAAACTTGGCCATATCAACAAGAAGCAATTAGCCAAAATCTCTTCTAAGCGGCTTGTTCGAGGTCTACCTAAATTGCCATACCAAAAGTCGACTTATGCACTCCATGCATTACGGGAAAGCGAGGTAAGAAATTCATTTAAGCAAATAAATCATGTATCTACTAATCATGTACTGCGGTTGCTTCATATGGATCTCTTCGGACCAACAAGAACCCGAGCATTGGAGGTAAGAAATATTGTCTAGTAATTGTAGACGATTACTCTCGCTTTACACGGGTATATTTTCTTGCAAATAAATCGAAACCTTTTCGTACTTTGAGAAGTTTGCTAAAAAGGTTCAAAATGAAAAAGGATGTGCTATTTCTAGTATAAGAACGAGATCATGGAAGTGAATTTGAAAATCAAGATTTTACGAGATTACGTGATAAATCTGGTTTTAATCACATGTTTTCCTCTCCGTATACTCCGAGCAAAATGGAGTTGTGGAAAGAAAGAATAGATCTCTTCAAGAAATGGCTAGAACACTTTTAATTGAAAGTAAAATTTCTTCACGATTTTTGAAAATTTGTTTCAACTGCTTGCTATATTATAAATAGAGTCTTTCTAAGACCTATTCTTGAGAAAACCCCCTATGAATTGTTCAAAGGTAAGAAGCCTATTGTTTCATACTTTCATGTATTTGGTTGCAAATGCTTTATTTTGAAAAATGCAAATGATCGAGTTGGTAAGTTTGAAGAAAGATCAGATGAAGGCATCTTCCTTGGATATTCTACATCAAGCAAAGCCTACAGAGTCTACAACAAGAAAAGCCAGTCTGTGGAAGAATCAATGAATGTCAAATTCCAAGACTCAGTGCAAGATGAATCCAGCCAGACTCAGTACGAAGAGACTGAACCCGCTCTAGACCTTCCAATGTCTACATCTCGAGAAGCATCTCAGATTCTGGAAGTCCATCATCAAGACGCTCATGGAGAATCAAATAAAGAAAGAGATCATCAACCTGGCAAATCAACTAGTAGCTGGAAGCACAAATCCAGTCATCCCAAAGATCTCATTATTGGAGAACTTAATGAAGGAATCCGCACTAGATCAAAAAGGCATGAAGAATCTAGTCTTTGTGGCTCTCATCTCGAAATTGAACCAAAAAGCATAGAAGAAGCTTTATCGATGAAAGTTGGATCGAAGCTATGCAAGAAGAGCTCGAGACAGTTCAACATCAATGATGTCTGGGAATTGACATCTAAACCAAAAGGTAAAACCGTTATTGGAGCCAAATGGGTATTCAGGAACAAGATGAACGAAAAAGGAAAAGTCGTACAAAACAAAGCAAGACTCGTGGCCAAAGGATATACGCAAGAAGAAGGAATAGACTATGATGAGACTTACGCACCAGTTGCAAGGTTAGAAGCTATTCGACTATTACTTGCGTTTGCTTGTTACAAAAATTTCAGGTTATTCCAAATGGACGTCAAAAGTGCTTTCCTAAATGGATTTATCCATGAGGAAGTTTATGTGGAACAACCGCCTGGATTTGAAGACCCAAAGAAGCTAGACTCGGTCTTGTTGAAAAAGGCTTTGTATGGTCAAAAGCAAGCACCTCGAGCTTGGTACGACGGACTAAGTAAGTTTTTATTACAGAATGGTTTTGTCAAAGGTAAAGTAGATACTACTTTGTTTATCAAAAAGGAAAACAAAAACTTTTTACTTGTTCAAATATATGTTGATGACATTATTTTTGGATCCTCTAATGAAAGTCTTTGCAAGAAATTTTCTAAGTCTATGCGGGATGAGTTTGAAATGAGTATGATGGGAGAGTTAACATTCTTTCTTGGACTCCAAGTGAAACAAATGAAGGAAGGAACTTTCATTCATCAAGAAAAATATGCGAATGATCTTGTCAAAAGGTTTGGATTGGAAAAGTGCAAAAAGACCGACATACCAATGTCATGTTCTCAGAAGATAGACAAGGATGAAGAAGGGAAGAAAGTAGATCAAAAGCTGTATAGGAGCATGATCGGTTCACTTCTTTATCTTACTGCTTCTAGACCTGATATTTTGTTTAGTGTTTGTATCTGTGCTAGGTTTCAATCAGATCCTAGAGAATCACATCTCATTGCCGTGAAACGTATTATCAAATACGTTGCTTCATCTTCAAGCATCGGTCTTTGGTATCCAAAGAGGGAGACTTTAATCTTCTAGGATACTCGGATGCGGATCGGCCGGTTCGAGTCGATAGAAAGAGCACTTACGGAACTTGTCAACTGCTTGGAAACAAGACGGTGTCTTGGTTTTCAAGGAAGCAAAGCACTTGTAGCTCTCTCAACGACGAAGCGAGTATGTAGCTCTTGGAAGCTGCTGTTCGCAAATTCTATGGATAAAACAACGGCTACAAGACTTTGGCATTGAAGACTCATGCACGAAATCAGATGTGACAACACCGGCGCGATCAATCTCACCAAAAATCCAATCCTTCATTCAAGAGCAAAGCATATTGAGATTCGTCATCACTTCATTAGAGATCATATTCAAAATGGAGAAATCTCAATTCAATTTGTTGATTCAAAGAGTCAACTAGCGGATATATTTACAAAGCCTTTGGAGAAAAATCAATTCGACTTTATCCGCTCAAGACTCAACATTTTGAAGCTTGAAGAAGTTAAAGTCTAGAGACTCACCAACTCTAAGACTCGATCTCTTAGACTTTAAATCCGAGACTCAATCATTCATGGCTAAAGGCTTGTAAGTTGCTGTTTTAACTAAAAGGTACGAATTCTCGTTTATCTTATCTCGAAAAGGTACGTTCTTTCATTCGAGATATAATTCGTGTGAAATTTGAAAACTTGTCTTTTTTAAAGAAAGTTAATTTTGGCAGTTATTGATTTTGAAAAAAGTGTTCGTACACTTTCCTTGTACCGATTAAACTTCTCTTTTCAAATCCGATATATATATATATATATATATACGGTTATTCTACGCCCAATTTTCAAAACCCTAAAGGCACTCTCCTCTCCGATCTTGTTTCTACTCTTTGTTCATCGTCGAGAAAGTGGTCATTTTTCTTGGGAAAAGCAAGTGAAGGAATCCTCCAATAGACAAAGAAAGATGTCGTCTTCGAGGAAATCATCAAGAATCGCAAACGGGGGACCACGAGAGAATGGAGAAGGGACCGACTCACTTCGATCTTGCGAGGAAGAAGACTTATCAAGTCGGCGACAAAGTCCGATTCGCTCTCCTCCACGTCATTCAGCATCTCTGCCCCACAAGGTGCAAGTCAAAATCTGGAAGAAGAGATAATCGAGGATGCCGCCGAGTAAGAGTCCAAAGACCCTCCTTTATCTATAAGCTTTATCGTGCGTTGAAAACCTCGGTTCTTCATTAAAATATATAGATGACTTCCTTAAGGACAAAAATTATGGAAATGAGTATCTTTTTCTGCGGAAAATGGAAGAGTTGGGAATTACTCCGAAAGGAAGAGCGGAGGAGGCTCTTGCGAACATTCCAAGTGATCCTCGTATGCCGGGACAAAATCGATTGACGGGAACGATGATGACAAAATGTTCCTTGAATTTAAACCTAGAATGGGTGTGGCAGCAAAGGTGAAAGGAAATCGGATGGATTTGTTTAAATCCAAGGATCGGGAAAAAGTGTATTTCATCTTTGTTGAAAAGATGGGTAATCAACCCTAGAAGTGTCGATTTTGACTTCTGGATACCATAAACTTGAACTTAAGAGAGAAGTTGAATTTGCTTCAACTTGAGACTTTTTGCTCGACTCTGAGACGGGTATGATCAGCGGCCGCTTATTTCTATTCAAATCTTAGCTTTTTGGATGCGAATAGAATTTCATTCGGTGTTCGAGACCAAGTCTATGTGGTAGATGTGAATATGTTGGCGGACATAGTTGGAGTTGAGCGGGGACGCTATCTCCCAATCAAAGTCTCACCTGCTCGTACTACTCGGATCTTGTCAAAGATAGGGACGTAGATAAGAAAATTACCTATTCCGGGATGAATGCCATCAACATTGTGCTTCATAAGATTGTGATCAAGCTGTCTCGGACCGAAGTCTACGTCAAAGACTTCTGTGTCTCTTTGAAGCAAAGTTGATGTTTCAACTCGGGACGGAAGCATACTATTCTTTTCCATATGTACGGAAGCGGTGTCAAAAGACAAAGGACAATTGCCTTATCCTGGTCAGTGACCAAGATCTTGAGACATCGAATATTGAGCGCCACATACTTTTTGTGTTCGATCATGTGATAAGATGGTGGTAGGGTTGAAAATATTAATGAAGATGCGTCTGCAAGAACTCTCCAAGGCAATGGAGAAATTCAAAGTGAAATCTCCAATCCAGTCTGCTTCAAAAAGGAAAGGAAAGGAGGCCATTGGTGCCTCATCGAAAAAGAGGAAAAGAACTCTTATCTGGAGGATGAAGATGAAGATGAAGATGATGAAGATCCCACTATCCCGCACTTGACAAGAACAAGACGTTACGTGTCTTATCGACGAGAACTCAGCGGAGCGAGCAAAGAAGAAGAAGAACGAGAAGAAGAGAAAGAAGGAGAAAGAAGTTGAAGAAGAAGGAGAAGAAGAAAAAAGAACAGTCTGTTGATAAATGCGGAGAGAAGGGAAATCAAGAGCATGATCATCACTCTTCCCCTTTCGATGTCCTAGAGACGGGGGAGTTAGCGAGCAAGAGAGGTCTACACCTCATCTTTGCTAAAGATCTAAGACAATCTCGAGAAGACCCGGAAGAAGTTCGGGTCTCTCAATTGCACGAAGAAGGTGATACGTCGATTCCAAATCTGCGGACCATACGGAAGCGCCATCGTACGCATACACACCATGAGAAAGCCAATGCCGGTACACGAGACGGATGATTCGCAGATTTTCGTAGCATCATGAATATTCTTACGGAAATGCGTAGCCGGATATATGTTACGGATTTGTGAAATCCAAGCTTTGAAGCATCTTTGGACAAGCATCTTCGGTCTCTTTGGAAGATAAATTCAAAGACCTCGCTACGCAACTTCAAGCCAATGCCAAGGGAGAAGAGGTAGCTCATGCGAGAAGACTGAAGAAGCTCGAAGGAGTAGTCCGAGTCCATTGGGGATTTCCGGATCGTGCGCATTCCCAGCGAGACATGACTCCTTTCTCACCCTTTTCAATGCGACAAAAGGGGAGAACCAATTTGAACCTTCATTTTTTAAACTTTGACCTTTGTGGTTATGTTTATTTTTAGTATGACTTGAGAACTTGAACTTGGGTGTGAATTTGACTGAATTAGCTGTGGATTATGATGCTTGGTGGTTGCATTTATTCAAGTGTTGTTATATGGTGTTTCTCATAAAAGACTAACCAATTTTCTGTGGATGCGAGTCTGGTTGTTTTATTAATCTTTATGAGTTAGCCATATTGCTTGAGAAATGTTTTGCAGGTCAAAGTTGTTCAAATCTTCAAGAAAGTTTTGTCACCATCAAAAAGGGGGAGATTGTTGGAGAAATCTTTCCAAAATATTTTGAAGCTGACAAAACGTTCCTTTCAGTCTAAGTCTGGATGTTCAGAGACCGTCAGTTTAAAGTCTCAAGACCCAAGACTCAAGACCCAAGACTCAAGACTCAAGACCCAAGACTTAAGACTCAGGACTCAAGACTTAAGTCTATTCTCACTAACAGTCTTTCTAATCCAGTGACGAAGGAAATCCAAAGCCGAGGTTTATGGTTGAGGATTCGATCCTATCCTCTGGAATAGATTCTTTGGTTGGATAATCATTTCGGATTCTTTAATTCTTATCTAAGATCGATTGAAGATCCGATGGTCGACGAAATAATCTTGGAATATTCTATTCTTGGAAACCGAGATCGATTGTATGGGCGAACGGGATTGATGGGCTATCATCGAGATTCCTTAAATAGCTCGGATGATCTTCTTGATTGATTCCGTCCAACGGGTAGATTGGAGGAATTCCTTTGGTAAGTGCCAACGGCTATGATGGCATAAAGGAGTATAAAAAGAAGTCGTTCTAAGTTGAAAAATTTAAGTCGAAGTGTGATGGTGATAGAAAAATTCCGCTTTGCGGGGAGAGTAAACGAAGATCCTTGATTGTTAGTTGAGGTTCGAACCCTTCCCCTAACGTTTGGGGTACCAAGCCCTAACCAACGCTTCGAGCGGGCGGTAGTAAGATCCTTGATTGTTAGTTATAGCGAAATTGTATACGAGAGTGTTTATACTTGGTGACGCCTTGAGTGAGTGTGGTAGATCATCTACACCTAGAAATCAAGGAAGATCAGCAAAATGAATTTGAGACTCATGCTAGTTCAAGTCTAAATATATGTCGATGATAATTTATATTCGGATCTCATCTAATGAAAGTCTAGTGCTGTGCTCTTATTTCTGAAATAGAACCCAAAAATTTTCTAAGACTATGCAAGAAGAACTCAAGGGATCAAATTTGGGAAATGAGCATGATGGGAGAGTTAACACTTCTTTCTCGAACTTCAAGTGAAACGTTTATTACTTGCATTTGCTTGTTATAAAAATTTTAGGTTATTCCAAATGGGAATGAACTTTTATTCATCAAGAAAAATACAGGCCTTATGGTTTAAAACAAATGATTTTGTTTTTTTATTCGGTTTTGTGAAAGGTAAAAAAACTTTGTTTATTAAAAAGAGAAAGCAAGAGTTTTGTGCTAGTTCAAATAATGTCGATGATATTAATTGCTAAAAAGGTTGAAATACCAATGTCAAGTTCCTTGAAGAACTTTTATTCATCAAGAAAAATACAAATGATTTTGAAGAACAATTGAGTTGAAATACCAATGTCGAGTTCCTTGAAGATAAACTAAGCTACGGGAGTATCATTGAATCACTTCTTTATCTTACTGCTTCTAGACCTGACATTTTGTTTAGTGTTTGCATTTGTGCCAGATTTCAAGCAGATCCTGAAGAATCTCATTGAAGTGCTGCGAAGCGAATTATCAAATACATTGCTTCAACTTCAAGCATCGGCCTTTGGTATCCTAAAAAGGGAGACTTTACTCTTCTTGGATACTCAGACGCAGATCTAGCTAGATGCAGAGTTGATAGAAAAAGTACCTCAGGTACCTATCAATTACTTGGAGGCAGGACAGTATCTTGATTTTCAAGAAAGCAAACTATAATAGCTCTTTCTACAACAAAAGCAGAGTATGTAGCTCTCGGAAGTTGTTGTTCACAAATTCTATGGATAAAACAACAGCTAAGAGACTCTAGAATTAAAAATTCATGCACAGAGATTAACTGCGACAACACCAGTGCAATCAATCTTACTAAAAATCCAATTCTTCACTCAATAGCAAAGTATATAGAGATTCGGCATCACTTCATAAGAGATCATGTTCAAAATGGAAAAGTTTTGATTCAGTTTGTTGATTCAAAGAACCAACTAGTGGATATATTCACAAAGCCTTTTGAGAAAAATCAATTTGAAATTATCCGTTCCAGACTCAACATTTTGAGGTTTGAAGAAGTTAAAGTCTAGAGACTCTCAGACTTAGACAAACAAGACTTTGACTGTAAGTTATTCTCTCTCTCGAATCTCATCTTGAAAAGGTACGATTATCAACCGTGTTTGATTATTGCTATCTTTAATTGATGTGATTATAACAACGTTTCCTTTTCGAAAAGAAGTTATTTTTGAAATGATTATTTTCTCGACAAAGGCAGTTATTTTTTAAAAGGCATCTTTTTATTTTCCTTTATGACATTCCATATACCTCTCTTTTTAACCGGTTATGCACCGTTGATTCTTCTTCGCCTCACTCTCCAAAAACCCTAAGAAAGCATCGATCATCCATTCCTGTTCTCTTCCCCTGTTTAATCTTCGAAAAAGTTGTCATCTTTCTTGGGAAAGTCAAGCAAGGAATCTTTCAAAGACTGAGAAAGATGTTGTCTTCAAGAAAGTCTTCGAGAATCGCAAGCAGGGGACCACAGTGAATGAGTGAGGGGCCTACGCACTTTGATCTCACCGAAGAAGAGGAGTCTCCTAATCAGCAATAGAGCCCACAACATTCTCAGCAGCATCATTCTCCACCATCTAGTCCACAGGGTGCCGGTCATCAACAGGAGGAAGATATCGTTGAAGACGCAAATCCTGTAAGAATTCAAAGGCCTTCTTTTATTTATAAGCTTTACCGTGCTTTAAAGAAGACTGGTACTCCATTGAACTACGTCGATGAGTTTCTTAAGGACAAAGGATATGGGAATGAGTACATTTTTTTGCGGAAAATGGAAAGTTTAGGAATTGCTCCCAAAGGGGTGGCAGAAGATACCCTTGCAAATATCCCAAGTGATCCGCGTGTTGGGGGACTTAATCTAGTAGATGGAAATGATGATAACAAATTGTACAGCCAATTTCAAGCAAGAATGGGTGTTGCAGCGAAAATTCGAGGAAAAAAGGAAGAGCTGTTTAGATCAAAGGAACAAAAGGAATTATACTCAAAATTGCTGAAGCGTGGGGTGATAAACCCTAAGAGTGTGGATTTTGATTTTTTGGATGCTATGAATGTGAACTTGAGGGAAAAGTTCAGTTATCTTCAACTTGAAAAGTTCTGCTCTGACTCCACAGAGGCCTATGCTCAATTAACTGCATATTTCTATTCAAATCTTATTTTCTTGGATGCGAATAGAATATCTTTTAGTGTCCGAGGTCAGGACTTTGTGGTTGATGCAGATATGCTGGCGGATGTGATTGGGGTTGAGAGAGGAAGATATCAACCGATCAATGTTTGTACTACTCGTGCAACATTGGAGCTTGTTAAGGATAGAAGAACAGAGGAAAAGATTTCCTACTTGAGGATGAGTGCATTTAACATTCTGCTTCACAAGATTGTGATCAATTGCCTCAGACCGAAATCAACTTCCAAGACTGATGTTTCAACCTCAGAGGCAAAGTTGATGTATGCCATCGTTAATGGGAAAAAGTTTTCTCTTCCTCACACTGTTATGTTTCACATGTATAGAGCAGTGGCTAAGGACAGAGATCAACTCCCTTATCCAGGTCTTATGACGAAGTTATTCAGACATCTGAATATTTAGCCTCCACAAATCCTCTGTGTTAGATCATGTGATCATATGGTGGTAGGACTGAAAATGGTGACGAAAATGCGTCTGAAGGAACTAAGCAAGGCGTTAGAGAAATTCAAAGAGAAGACTCCTGTTAAATCTCATCAAATCTCTTTTGCAACAAAAAGAAAAGGGAAGGAGCCCATGGTTGCTCCATCCAAAAGAGCTCTTATTGTTGAAGATAAAGATGATGATGATGACATCACCATTTCTGCCATAGCATTGAAGAAGCTAAGTCGTCCTGTTCCAGAACCAATGGAACGACAGGAGAAAGAAGCAGAGGAGAGAGAAGGACAAGAGAAAGAAGAAGAAGAAAGAGAAGCGGGAGAAAAAGAAGCTGAGGAGGAAAGGTTTGAAGAAGAAGAAGAGAGAGAAAATCAAGAGGAAGGAGAGCATGAAAAACACTCTTCCCCACCTGAAGGCATGGAAAGAGGGGGAGATCATGAGAAAAGAGGAATGTCCTCTTATCCCACTCACAGTGAGGGAGTTAGTCGCTCACCAGCATACCCAGAAGACATTCATGCCTCTCATTTTCCTGAGGAAGAACATGATACTTCATCGCCAAATCTGCGTGATTATGATGCGCCATCGTCGCATTTATTCCATCGGATCGTGCGAAGCCGTCACGCGGCCGATAACTCAGCTGATTTTTGCAAAATTATGAATATTCTCTTGGAGATGCGAGGTTAAATTTATGCTCTGGGATGCGAGATTCAGAACTTGCAGAATGCAGGTCAAGCTTCTTCAGGTTCATTGAAAGATCAGATCCAAGCCCTCTCTGTTCAGATTCAGGCTAATGCCAATGGTGAGGAGGTTGCACTACTGAAGGAAGACTTGAAAAGGCTGGAAGAGATCGTTCAGTCCATGGGAGATTTCCAGCTTGTTCGCGTTCCCAAGCAATCTTGACTTTATTCCATTTTCATCTCAACCTTTTTAATGCTGACAAAAAGGGGGAGAGACTGCAAGATTTGAATCAATATTTGAATTTTTAATCGTTTGGATTGGATTGTTTTTATGTTTGACTCTGTTTGACTTTATTTTTTGTGTCTGGATGAGAACTGAATCTGAATTTGGACTTGACTGCGATTGATATCTTATGGATGGCTTTATCATATACAAGACTAACCTATTTTTTGTGATTGCAAATTCTAGTGTTATTCATTTAGCCATTTATCCTTATAAGATATGCATATGTGTTTGAGAAATGTTTTTGCAGGTCAAAGTTGTCCAAATCTGCAGGAAAGTTTTGTTACCATCAAAAAGGGGGAGATTGTTGGAGAAATCTTCTTGAAATGTTTTGAAGCGACAAAACGTTTCCATCAGTCTAGTCTAAAGGTTTGCGAGACTTTCTTTCGCTTAAAGTACGAAGACCTGGGACAGCCAGACTCAAGACTCAAATTCTATCCTCATTGGCAGTTTCTAATTCGTTGATGAAAGGCTATCCAGAACTAGATGTTTTACTAAGGATATGACCTTATCGACTGGAGAAGATCTCTTGACTGGATATGACATAATGGAATCCTTTGATTGATCGAGATTGATTCGAAAATTAAGGATCCGATGATTGGCAAAATATTCGTGGAAGGTTTTACTTATGGAAACCGAGATCCGGATTGTATGGGCGAACAGGATTGATGGGCTATCGACACGTTCCTTTAATAGCTCGAATAATCTTCCTAATTGATTCTATCCAACGGGAAGATTGGAAGAATTCCTTTGGTGAATGTCAACGGGTATGATGGCATAAAGGAGTATATAATGAAGACGTTCTAGCTGTTCGAGAAGTGCGCAATAGAATAATTCTAAAGTCTAAAGCTCCTTGTTCTTTTGTCAATACATTTGAGCAAAAACTTGTACGCAAAAGAGTGTTTATATTCATGAGAAATCTTGAGGAAGTGTGGTAGAATATCTACCTTTGTGAAATCAAGGAAGAAGCATGCTTGTAACATCTCTTTTGTTCATAGTGGAATCCAGCTGATAGGCTGTCAGTGCGGAAGAGTGGACGTACGCTTGGGATAAGCCGAACCACTATAAACCTTGTGTTTAATCTTCTCTACCTTACTCTTTACTTTATTTTGATCGTAATTCATTTTCTCCACGCTAGGAAATGCAACCTGCAGGTGAAATTAGTGATTCTAATAGATTAAAAGTTCATAAAGTTCCATTACATATAGAAGAGCTTGCTTGAGGAAGTGTCATCATTAGAAAGCAAACAATGAAGAGATTGAGATTAAAACGGCAACCAATCATCCATCAAAAGTGGCAGTACAGAATTAGCTGCTCGCTTCAACCTTGAAATCAAATTATGAGTTTCCTAATTGCGGAAAAGAAAAATTACGTGATGCGAGGAAACACATGGAAGAAGCGATAGTCCTATCAATCTTGATCTACCAATTGAGGCTGTCTTATTAGATGAACGCTTCCTCATATTGCAAAGATCGTACCAAACGATGGAAGACCATACAAAACAATAAGATGAACAATACCTTTCTATCGTCTGCCTAGTATCGCTGTGGCATCTCGAGAAATTGTTTTTACACCTATTCACCCCCTCTAGGTGATTATACTAGCTACATCAAAAACACCGGCTGAAAGAAGACATAGACTTCTTCAATATCTATTGTAGATGTTGAGAAATGTTTTATGGATTGCATGTGCTTTCACTTAACTGTGTGATTTAATTGTTCAAACTCTTTTGTGTTGTTGTATGGATAATATGGATTGTGTGAGATTTTTATATTTAATCTGCTTCTACTTTAGAACTTACATTGTTAAGAGTGCGTTTGGATTTTTTTTTTTCCAGATTTCTTTATTAATGTTATTATATTTGTGTGATGATATAGGTACTATGGAAGATGGATCAAATAGTATGTCTAATGAGCAGGTAGAATCAGTTGACCAATTCTTGGATGACGAAGATCTTGATATATTGATATGATGATTATTCATGGTTGCGATGGACATGTCTATGCATACGAAAGAACCTATTAGGGACAGCAATCTATTGGGACCGGAATGGATGAGAGAACTTATTTGTGGACATTCAGATAGAATATATGAAGCCTTTAGGATGGATATGCATGTTTTTCTAAACCTATGTGATTTGATGAAGATAAAAGGTTGGTTGAAAGATAGTCGGTATATTAGGATAGATGAACAAGTTGGGATCTTCTTATCTTTGGTTGGTCAAAATAACTCAACTAGAGATTTATGTGAGAGATTTCAACGTCCAAGACAAACAATCAACCAAGGATATATGAATATCAAGCATAATGAGAATTATTGCCCAAATCAAATTGAGAATAAAAATTCTTACCCAATCCTCTTTCTTCTTTATTCTTTATATCCTGCAAAAATAACTTATCTTTTCTTTGGTACCCATTTTCTTGGGTCCATGAGAGTTGTAAGAATATGTTGCTTTTATCCAATTTTTCTTAATAGGTCTCCAGACTTGAGAAAGATCTTGTTGCCTAAGTCGAAAATTCTCCTTTTTAAGTTCGAAAATCCTTTTAAGAGAAAATTTGAGATTTGAACAAAGCTCATTTATATACTTTGAAACTTTGAGAGGAATTTTTGAATTGTTTACCTCGATTTCCTCATCGGATTCTGAGTCTATATCCAAGTCAGATTCTGATTTTGAGTCTTTAATAAAGGAGTCGGAGACTGCGATTACAGATACGTGTGTCAAATCGAGACTTTGATTACGAGTCTGCATGCAGAATCGGACTCAGATTTTGAATGTGCCATCAAGCATATATCTTCTTGATCATCATCTTCTTTCATGATTCTTTTATGGCCATTATGCTTGTATTGACTTCTTCCATCGAATTTCCTTCCTTTTCTACTCAACTTTTTGAATTTCTCGACCATAAAGGCAAATTCTTCATCGTCCATGTCATTTTCTGAATCTGTTTCATCAAAAACAGCATTAGATATTAAAGCGATGGACTTCTTACCTTCGGGATCTTCGTCATTAAGTTGTTCCACTTCATAGGATTGAAGAGTGCCAATCAATTCATCAACGGAGAGTGGAATAATCCTCTGAGTCTCGGATTGAGGTCTTGACATGATTCCAATCTTTTGAGAGACCTCGCAAGAGTTTGTTAACCTTCATCGGGGTAGAAATTTGCTGACCTTGATATGCTAAACCATTTACAATTTCTGTAAAACGGCTAAACATGTCTCCAATTGATTCTCCTTGCTTCATCTTGAAGGATTCATATTTGCCGAGTAGGAAGTTTATTTTTGTCTCTCTTCTTCGGTCCCTTCATATGTAACATGAAGTTTATCCCAAACTTCTTTTGCTGTTTCACATGAAGAGATTCTATTATATTTGCAATATAAAGAATAAAGAGCTTCTCTTTTGGACATCTCCGTCCGAGACATAGGAGCGGGGTTTGCTTTCTTTGTCTTTGCCATTCTTATTTGATGTAGACGCAGCAATGGGGTTGATTCCTCTTTCCACAACATCCCCTGGATCTTAAGAATGCTTTCATTTTGTTCTTCCATACGTCGTATTCCTTTCCATCAAAATATGGTGGCCTTGTGTTGCTTTGCCCTTCCATAAGTCCTGGTGCCAACATACTAGCCATAAAGAATCTTTAGCTCAAAAGTAAAAATACTTTTATAAACCGAGCACTTGGCTCTGATACCAATTGATATAGCTAGTATGCGGAATAAAATAAACTTCAAATAAAACAAAAGAGTTAGGGAAGAGAATAAGAACACAGAAATTATAGTGGTTCGGCTTAATCCAAGCCTACGTCCACTCTCCCACGCTAACAGCCTTCTTGGCTGGATTCCACTATGCAATCAACAAGAGATTACAACTTCGAGTGCAAATACTTAGTAGTAGATCACACCAACTCACTAAGTCACTCTCTTGGTATTTCTCTCACGATTACAAACGTTTAAGCTCTCCAAAGACAAGTGTATGATCGAAGGTTGCTCAGACTTTGGAATTATAAATTCTACGCTTCGTCTCTTACTTGCTCATCGGTCCATGATCTCCTTAAATACTCCTCCACTTCCAAACTAGCCGTTGGACAGCATCCCGGAGAATCGTCTTCCAATATACCCATTGGACAGCTCTGTATCTAGAAGATTTGGTAGCCGTTGAGTGACAAAGGTAGAATCCCAAATTGATTCCGATCGCCCATACAAACGAAATCGTGGTTTCCATAAGTAAAGCTTCTTCGTGTAGAAAGTTCTTGTCTTCAATCAAATCAGTCTTGATGTGGAATCCAAACCAGATCACTAGCCGTTGTATGATTGGGCTTGAGTTACGATTCATCGAATCTGGATGTAAACTACGAGTCTTTAGACTTTACGATATGAGTCTTGAGACTTTATCAGGTCTTGAGACTTTACAATCTGAGTACGTAGACTTTACAATCTGAGTCTTGATCTTCTTATCGGAAATCTTGGTTGGTCTTCAAAATAACATGTTCAACTATGAGATTTATGTGTTAGTAGATTTCATTTATTTTGTCATCTTCAAAGATAAGGGATTTCCCTAACAATGTTAGGATAGATGAACAAGTTGGGATCCTCTTACCGTCATTTTAATTTATGTATTGACAAACAAGCACGTATTTTAATTTAGTATTTTTCAAACTTGCAAAAGAGATTATCAAATCACCATCATTTGATGTTGTTCCATCGGAAATTCTTATGAACCCTAACCATGAATGATATTTCAAGGTATAGTTTTCATATCAATTGTGCATCATCAAATACATGTAGTTGATAATTTTTGAATTTTCATAAATTCACATGATTTTTTTTTCGAAATAAATTCATAGGATTGTGTAGGTGCTATTGATGGTACCCATATAGATGTTACCATCCTTAGGTCTCAGCAAATCTCATATAGAGGCAGAAGAGGAAATACCACTCAAAATGTGTTATGTGTTTGTTCGTTTAATATGAAATTTACTTTCGTATATTCTGGATGGGAAGGATCTGCCAACGATTGTCAAGTGCTTTCGGCAGCACTTGCGACTCCTCAATTACAATTTCCTCGACCACCACCAGGTATTTGATTTGTTTAAAAGGAGAAATTCATTTTATGATTATTTCATCGTTGTATATCATAAGTTAAAAATCCCGGATATATATATATATATATATATATTATAGGCAAATACTACGTGATAGATTCTGGTTATGCAGCATAGCCGGGATTTTTAACTCCATTGAGAGGTGAATGGTATCATCTGAATAATTATAGGGGGAGTGGAAAACGGCCAAGGACATCAAGAGAATTATTCAACTATAGACATTCTTCTTTAAGAAATGTCATTGAGAGGTCATTTGGGACATTAAAGAATCGCTTCACCATTTTGAGACACATATCTCCATTTACAATGAAAAAGCAAGCACTTATTGTAATTGCATGTTGTGCTCTTCATAATTATATTCGTGATCAAGATGAGATGGACAAAAACTTTTCTCGATATGGAGATCCGGAGTACCCATATGGAATTAGAGAAGTGGAGGTTGTAGATGATACATCAAATGAGGAAGCAATGGAGATAAATATACTTCGGAGAAGTATTGCAAATCAAATGGCAAGGGATTACAATATGCCGAAGATTCAATAACTTTATGTTTCCAACCTTTGTAATATTGTTTTTAATTATTGACTTATCAAATATATATATATATATATATATATATATATATATAGAGAGAGAGAGAGAGAGAGAGAGAGAGTGAGAGAGAGAGAGAGAGAGAGAGAGAGAGAGAGAGAAGTATCTTGGCTAAATTAAAATTAACATCCATCCATATTAAATTCAAAATGGATTAGATATTTAATCATATAAAAGTAAATATTAATTGAAAATGAGAAATCACCATGATAAAAAAAAAATTCTTATTTAAATATAAATAATATTTAAATTCTAATAAGAAAACCAAATTTAAAGTAACAACAATTTTTTTTTTATTTTTATCTATTTTTTATTTCTATATTTTATTTTAATTTCTTCCTATTCTAAAATATATATTTGCTATATATAGAATATATGTTTAATTTTATATTATAATTTAGTATTTATATTTATTACATATTTTAGGGATATTAGTATAGTTTATACTATGGTTTATTATTTACTATTTAATAAAATTTGATTAGTTAATATTTTTATTACTTAGTATAAAAATATAATTGATCAGTGAATGGTTTATGAAAATTCAATATCAAATTTACATTCATCTAAAAAGGTAATTAAAAAAGAATTAAAATATAAATTTTATTCCAAAATCAGAAATTTTATTTGTTACCAAACGCATTTCTGTTTTTTTTCTATTCTAGAATCAGAAATTTTATTCGTTACCAAACGGCTTAAAATGCTTAGAATCAGTTCTCGGAAACAAAATAAAAAAAAAAATCATTTCTGATCAGAATCTACTCCTAAGAACAGAATCGTTACCAAACGCGTCCTAATATTACAACTACTTCCAACATCCTTCGGTTCATATGTGGGTCGCCACCGGCCCCTCGTCTTTAGACTTGCCAAACTATCATCATACGCCATAGCCCCGACCCCTCCATATCCAAAAATAGGATGCCAAAAAAAATAGGATGGCATGCAATCATGCCAGTGGCCCCCACTTAAACATCATGACCTTAAATTAACTCCTCTCTAAGGAAGAACAAAAACAAAAAGGAAAAAAAAAAGTGTCGTTGTGTAAAGGGGTACTAATATACACATAACGTGATTAACTTGATTAGCATTGGAAAGTAGTACATGATTAACTAACTACAAATTTAAGTGATTCATTCCATTTTTTGTAAATGTAATCTTCATATGAATATCAAATTTAGGGTGAGAAATTGGAATTTTAAGATAGTATTGTCAAATGGTAACATTAATACCAATAACCTTTATGTAATTTAATCTGCATTCCACTAGTGTGGTGTATCTAGAATAGGATCCCCATATGTTTTGTTTGTCATAGCCCCCCACTACTAATACTATTCACGCATTTTTATAATATATATATATATATATATATATATATATATTATTTTATCAATTAGGCTCTTAATTGGTTTTTCGTTATCAATTATTTTTTATTGTAATAAATTGGTTCACTTTAGCAAACTAAGGTAAAAAGAAAGTCTAACAAAGAAATTGCTCTCTCTACAAAATTAGTTTATCATAATTTTTTATAGACTTATAGAAGACTCTTTTTCATGTGAGCATGTCTTTTTCTTTAATTTTGTCTATAGTCATTCATCTTTCGTTTTAATAAAAACCAATGTACACATCAATCATCATACTTTATCATCATTTGATACAATACGGTAAATAAGTATTTCCTATAAAAAGGGAAAGATTTCAATGCTATTATCAAAATATCTCGAAAATGATTAAGACCTACCATCATATAACTCTGACGACAAGTAACAAAATCTAAACAAATATGATCATTCTTAGAACGATCTTAAAAATACTGTTAGCTAGGAGTTCATTGAAAATTTATGAGAGAGAGAGAAATTAAACAGATAAATTTGTGACCATGATACACAGTAATTGTGTAGCATATGTTATACATTCGAACCTCAAATCAAACAAATGGTAGTATCTTCACAAACCATCAAAGAGAGAGAGAAAGATAATGCACATACAACACAAATAGATAAGATCTAAGTAAAAGCACGAGGCTAATACTAAAAACTACTTCCAATCAACACGTGGGTTGCCGTCGGCCCCCAGTCTAGAGACCCGCCAAACTACAATCATACGCCGTAGCCCCGACCACCCCACATCCCACAAAGAGATGCGAAGTAAAAAAAAGGACGGCGTGCAATTATGTCAGCGGCCCTAACTTAAACATCACAACACTAAGCAGTTCATCAACTCCTCCCTAAGGGAAGAGCAAAAACAAAGAAGAAGGAAACTAAAAATAAAAAAAGAGCGTCCTCCTCCAAAAGGCTACGACGCCGTATACGTCCTTGACCTGTCCTTCCTCCTTCCTTCCTTCCTTCACATTTTCCACGTGCGCGGCGGAGAGAGACCGAGTCGCCTCCTTCTCCGCTCCTTCCGCGAAGGCGACGCGGGCGCGCGCCTCATTTGTCGCGGGAATACGGCGACGCGAAAGTCAACCTGCCACCACATTAAACACGCGCGTGTTTCAATTAGTCATCCGATGATTATTATTTAATGACCCCAACGACCGCACGCGGTTCCTCAAAAGAAAACCACGTCGCGCACAAGAAAGGAATAGCCAACTGGCCGCGACTGGGTCGCGGGAGGCGGATGGGACCGAGGCACCCTTTTAAATTCTTCTCAGAAAAGCCGGACGACGACGGTCCGGTCCGAATATCGGCTTGTGTTTTTCGTGGGCGGGTTTTCAATGTTCGAATTCGGGACCACCCACCATCGTCGTCGACTTTTGCCTTTAGGAATCTCTGTACTTTTTTAGCTTCTTTCTTTGTGTCCCCCTTCACCTGTTTTTAGGATGATCTTCCCTTTCCCCATTGCCGTAAGTAAGACCCACCACGAAAATTGACTCGTGACAAAAAATGTACATGGTTACGTTCGCTGATATCACTAAATTAAGCTGAACCAATTCAAGCTTCTCACTTATTTTTTGGCTAGCAAGCAGAAATTTACGCTTTGCCGCTGCCCTAAAACTCTAAGTAGATATTTCAAGAATACCCATCTCGACCCACATGAGCTATTGGGTGCATAAGACTCTTAAAATCTTCTCTCTTATATCTAGAAGTACCTAATAGTTTCACTCCTCGTAGTGACGACACCACCTGATCCCTCCGTTGCTAGGTCCATCCACTAGTGACCAAAAAGTATTGACGGGTTTAATTATAGCTGAGATACTTATAACCCGAATCCTCTTAATTTTTTTCTCTCCGGGAATTAAATTCGAGATACTTCTATTATATGTTTAGAGGTTGTTTGTCAAACGTCGCCCACGTGATGAAAATTGAAATTGAAAACTCATCTGGTAAATTACTTTTGCGGATCCAATTGTTTTCAATTTTTTAAAATTTTTAAAATTTCCTTATAATATAGCTGCAGAGCAGAGTTGTAAAAAGGACGAAATGCCGGACGTTGACGATCTCGACCGTCCATCCGATTCCACCGGACAGACAAATCGAAAGGATTGAAAAAACAAACAATTCCAAAATTTGCCAGGTTTTCTTTATTTTATTTTTTTTGAACGAGTCAATGTAAACGATATTTATATTTTCTTTTTGAAAATTAACTAGCAAAAAGTGAAAGAAAAGCATCATAAATTAAGAAAAAAAATTGAAGGTTGAGGAGGGAGCGTTACCTCTCCTTACGTTTCTCAAAGAATCTCTCCAGCGACTTCGTCCTCGTTTGCGGCAGATCTGCAAAAATAAAATAAAAAATTTAATTTAATTAAAACAAACGAAACACCATTATATCGCAAATAAATAGATCTAAAATTTTCGTTTGTTCACTGGAAAATATTTGATAGTTAAAGTGATACTGACACTATGCATAAGGACTGATGAACAATGTAATGCGTTTACAAGGGCGGACCGAAAAGGAGAATACATTCCCGGATCGATAAAATCTCTAAGGTTAATCGATCGATCGACCGACCGGTTGATTCTTACCTCCCATGCCGAGCAACTGTTCCTGGCCGCACGAAGCCGCCGCGGCCTCCGGGGTCTCGGGTCCGGTGGCTTTGGAGATTCCTTGGAACGCAAGCTTCAGAATGTTCTCCACCTAAACGAAACACAAGAGCCGCCACCCATCAGAACCACGAAGAAAAAGCCGAGTCGCCGGCGGGCGGCGAAACGTAACGGCATTTAATTCAAGTTGAAAAGCTCGCGGGGGACGGGCCGAGCAAAACCTTGTTGGGAGGGAGGTCGAAGACGACGACGGTCCCGCCGTAGAAGATCGTCAGTGGAGCAACTTCTCCGCTGTGGGTCTCCGGGCTCGGCCTGCAAGCGAATTTTTTTCACGAGATTTCAAGTCCTGGAACCACCACCAAATCCCCCAAAAAACAAAACCTTAAGTTGCCTAGATCGCGTTGGACAGATATGATATCTTGTTTTTAAATTTCGAAATTCGAACGATAACATCATCTTAAAGCCGCAAAAATTATCTGCGAAATCTCGAGACACTGACCTGACAAGAGGGGCGTAGACAGGCAAGGCGGGAGCAGCATTCTGGTCCGGCTTCGGCGTCGCGGGCGCCGAGAAGGGCGGCGACCTCGAGTTGGCGGCGCCGGGGGCGGCGATCACCGACTTGAGGAGCTCCGGGTTGATCCTCGAGATGGCGCTCTGGATGCCTGCACGAGAAACGCGGACCGCACGATGAGAAAGGCAACCGCGGTCGAAAAAACGAGAAGCCAGAGAGGCCGGCGGCGGCGGCGGCGGGCGGAGACCGACCTCGGAAGCTGGAGAGGCGGTCGAGAGTCCGCCGCTGGGGGCGGGGCCGGGGCCGGAGGGGGAGGCGACCCCCTTCTCCGCCACGCCGAGGAAGTCGAGCTCGACGGCGCTCCTGGCCATCTTTCTCCTCCTTTTCTTTTTTTTTCAGATGGGTCGTGAGGTGAGGATGCGAGGGGTGGAGTGCCGGTGAAAAGACGCGAGCTTGAGCGAGAATTATAGAGAAAGAGCTAGAGAGAGAGAGAGAGAGAGAGAGAGAGAGAGAGAGAGAGGGAGGTGGTGGTGGTGGAGAAGGAATGGAGGGCACGAGTTACATATGAGGAATACTGTGCAGTGGGAAGGGAGGTGATGGCAAAGATCGTAAATACATGGGCGCACATCTTCCACGAGGATGTCTTTAAGAGGAGGCAGGTCCAACGTAACCTAAGGGTGATCAGTTTCGTTCGATCTAATTCCAATGTGGAACCAAGAATCAGACTGGGAGAATCGATTCCCAATTTTGGGAACCGTGAACCGGACCATTTGGTCCTAGGACCGGGAACCGAACCGGACCATTTGGTCCGATCTAATAAAATCGACACTTTCTTTTTTCATTAAAAAACGACCATGCTCCGGACCGATCAATCTAATTCGGTTCTCGAGTGATCTAATAAAACTACTCACACATGTTCCACGTGCAAAATATTCTAACTTCACTTGCGTTCACGCTTAATTTTAAGCATAAAAGCCATGAACAATTTGAGTAAAAATTGTGTTTGGCTTAGGTTTTATAGACAATCTCTATTCTATGCTTTGAATGTTTAGTCGATGTCAGACTTTTTGAGACTTGAAGTGCCTTGTCATTTGCTAGTGATGGGAGCAAGAGAGAGAGAGTGTGTGTGAGCATGAGAAACTCTTAGAGTCTTGTCCCACATTGAGTAGAAGATAAAACTAACAAATAAATTTTCTAAGAGCTTTGGTGGTCTCTTGGCCACATAAGAGGTTGTTACCTCGATTGCAATTCCGATTGCAATATGTTTCATATATAATATTTATATATTATATGTGTTTATATATTATATGTAAATATTTTGGTCCGATCCGGTCGGTTCGGTTCCCACCTTGGAATCGGAAATCGGATCGACCGGCCGTCGGTTCCAAGATTAGGAACTGGGAACCGGACCACCAACCGTGGGAACCACCCAAAACCAACCGGTCCGGTCTCGATTGGGCGGTTTCTATTGCACACCCCTAACGTAACCACACAAAAGTAGGAAAATAATAGGGCATTGGCCGAAGGCCTGTGGAGGTTAGGTCTTCAGTCCAACCTCGTGACTCGTCACTTCGCTCTCCTTCCTTTCCCTTTCGTTTTCTCTTTTATTTTTGGCTCAAGGGAAAAATTATATTCGTTTGACTTTGGTTGGTTTACAAATATTAAGGGGAGAAGTTATTTTAAAAACAAAAAACCTAAATTATTCCCGCAAGTTTTTTTTTGCAATATCAAAAATCCTAAATATGCATACTGTAACACATATTCAATATAAAATTTTTCTTATACCATAAAGGGTTAATATCATGAAAAACTCCAAACCGGTACACTTGTAACAAATTTACCCTAAACTATTTTTTTTATCACGAAAAAGGTCAAACTAGTATACCTTTGACAAATTTACCTCAAACTAGTACATTTGTGACAAATTTATCCTATGTTAGTTTTCGTTAAATTTTATTATAAAATTATTAAGTTAAATAACACGTGACGGTTGGCCAGTATATCAATTTTACGCTCCATTTGTCACAGTTTATAATTTTTGTGATTTTTTTGTGGTATTAATTCAATTTAGCAGAGGGTATATTTGTCACAAATTTACCATTTTGGGGTTTTTTTTGCAGTCGAATAAATTAGTTTGGGGTAAATTTGTCATAAATGTATCAATATAGGGTTTTTTATAGTTAGTCGGGATAAATTTATCACGGGTATACCAGTTTGAGATTTTTCATGGTAAAAAAAAATAGTTTTTGGTAAATTTATTACAAATGTACAAGTTTTGGGTTTTTTAGGGTATTAACCCTACCATAAAACACCATAAATTTATATTTATATGACACATTTATCCTCTATGAAGATTCTGTTAGATTATTTTTTAATCAAAACTATGTCGTAAGTGTTGGGTCAACATTATTTGTTTTGTGGTTTACTTTGACAGAGATTAAATGTATCACACGGGTATAAGTTTAGGATTTTGGTGTCATGAAAAGAAGACTAAAGCAAATGTATCACAATATGCATAAATTAAGAATTTTTTTTGTGATTTTTGCCCTCTAATTTATGGATTTACACATTAGGCCATCATTGGTTCTATACCGTGGCCTGCTTATGTAAAAAGGGTGACCCGTGACAAGATACGTCACTTGATAAAACGATTTCTCAACTCATTATCAGTAGGGCTAGCATTGCTCATGATATAATGTTTGGAATAGGAAATAATAAATATTGTCCGGATGACTCTGTGGGTTTGGCGCGTATGTGGGTCGAAATGGCTTGGCCAGATCAGATGCGACGGAAATGGGATGCTATTTAGATTCCGGCCTCCTCGTGACTGGTTTGCCTGTCGACGGAATATGAGGACGTGTCTGATGCATGAAGAGGGAATTCGCGCGGAGTTGGAGGTGGGTGGAGACGGTCACGAAGAGCCGACCACCACCATTTAATGGCGATTATACGACCGCCGCGAGGTTGCCGTTTTGAAGAAAGAGGGGAAAGGTGGGAGATGGGGCACTCATATCAAAAATGGCGTTAACGCTCTCGAATGAGTATGAAGAGACTCTCTGTCTCCCTCTCTCTTCCTTCGATGGTTAGCGGTGTCCATTCAATTTTCTTTTTTTAGAAATAACAGAAATATTTATTTAAACTTTTGTCACCTCCACATGTGATATTATATCTCGATGTGTACGTGGCTAGAGACATCCTCAAGCACCAAACAGGACAACCTGTCATCTATGAACTCACATTCGGTCCATCAAAGGTGGCGTTACAAATTTTGCCGACCGAGGATCTATCTAGAATGTCTACGTTCTTTGAACATTTCTTTCTAAATCTCGTGCACTCATAATTTGACTTTTATTCAGAAAGAAACACTAGAAAATTTTCAATATTACAAACGTCGACATGAAAATTTGCATTTGATTTTTTTGACTGTTAGGAAAAGGAACATTTTTAACCGCGAACGAAAAATACTCTAAACTTTATGTGTTTTCAAATTGGTTATAGCATGAACCATCCTGAATTTATCTCTACCTTGCTAGATATACTTTAGAAGGGCTTTGAGTGGATTCTTCCAAAACAAACTACATCGAAACGAGGTACGAAGAGGTCAATGCCACATTTCTACAAATCCTCGAGAGTCTGATCTTGAAACCAGTGATTATTGGATAGCTAAAAGATCAAATTTGGCCAATTTCAAGCATACTTAGGATTACTCAAAAGATGAATTATAAAGATGAACTCTTGATACTTCATCCATGTTTAGCTATCGATCTCCAATTGAAATCAACTCGTTGTGAACTCATCTACAAGAACCTAAACATAGATGAAACTTAACAATTTGAAACTAAATTCAAATGATATGTGAATTTATAAAATTTGCAAATGCCCTGAAAATTCAAATCTAAGTACAGAAGACTTGTGTACCATTCTTCTAGGTTGGCCTGACAATTGAGTATGTCCTCATCCAATCTTTTTAAGTGGGGTGTGGTCGTGGCGCTGGCCAGATCTTTTCTCTCTTTTCTTTCTATATTATTTCTCTTTTGAAATAGTCGCTTGCTTGTCTTGGATGAGGAAACAATGTTTAAAACGTTGTTCTAAGGACTTGACGTACCAAAATGGGACAGTACGCTCTAGAAGCGATTAATCGGTTGGCTCTTTTATAAAATCAAGCCAATGCCATGATATCTCGCGCGGAAATTTCATCAGCTTTCGGTCCACAGAAACCCTAGTGAGTAGAGGATCTGTTGGCGGGCATTGTAGAGCCAGTTAAACCAGATTTGAATGAGGACACGTGATTTTTGAGGAGGGCAATTCTTCTCTTGGGTTTTACTCAAAGCTAAAAAAAAAACAAGTTAGGTGATGCCCTGTGGATAAGACCCATCATACAATGGAGTTGAGTCGGATTTATATCGGGTCAATAATGGTTCATAACTCGTTTTGATCAATTTTCATACAATACAAATCGAGTGATTTATATCGATTTATATTACTAAAACACTTCTATATTAACTCAATTTAAAAAAAGTCATATCCAAATTGAGATGGGAGCATAGAGTAATTGAGTCCAAAATTAAGTAAGGACGAAAGAAATGAAAAGAGAGTATGAATAGCTAATTTATGACCCATTTATTTTGAGTTTTATTAGTTAAACCCATTTATTGAAAAAAAATCATCATGTAATAATTCAACCTATCCAACATAGGTTAAAAAATGGGTCTCTAAACCATTTCAATAGGTCCACCCACGAGCATCATATCTCCAAAAACGAATTTTATTGATGGTTGGTCGGAGAAGTATTATTTGTTATACTAAGGTTGTGTTAATATATTGGGGTTTTAGCATTATACGGACATCTAATTAGAAAAATCAGATGGTGCATAGCAAAAAAACCTCGGGTCGAACAATTGCCAAATTGGTTATTCTTCGGAGATGTGATGATTATTGCCTTGAGTAAAGTTACTTAAATCGAAACTGTTACTAATGATGTCTCTGGTTGAATACAAGCATATTGAGTGAGTCTTACTCATGCCGTGTAACAAGAGTCTGTTGCATTAATTTACAAATTAACTTTTATATCTCAAGCAAACCCATTAGGATTTGCCTTTCAAATTTTATACTATTAATATAAATATATGATTTTTGTTAACTAGTGTCCAATTTAAAGAATGCTTGTCAATTTTCAATCCATTTATTTTCTCGTATTATGTGTAACCAATGTATTAGAATATTTTCTTATTATGTATGATTAACAAGTGTTTCAAGCATTTTCGTTAATAAGATCCTTATATATTTATTTATTTATTTATTTAAACACTCAAAGCTTAAAAATACATGAGAATTTCAAGTCAATTTTTGTCCCTTTCAGATGATTTAAGGTAAACCATGAGGGTTGGCCCAATGGCCATTTTTCCAAAGTTGGGAAGGGGAAGTAAGGAGTTCAATTCTTCACCTTTGGGAGCTTAGGGGTGAGGACACACGAATAAGGGAATACAACTCTGTGACCTATGTAGGATAGGACTAGACAAAAAAAATAAAAGAATTTAGGCAATTTAAGTAAAAAAGAATGGAAAATTAAGATGCATGAGTTGTATCATGAGATTTTACAAAACTACTGTTAATTATTTTAAAAATTTAAACAAAACGAGACTTGATATTTAGACATTTTAATATGTCCTTTCATACCTTGGTTGGATTTTACAGTTGCAGAAATGAGGGTACGATCATGAATGACGGAACATGATTTTCACACATCAATCGCGTCTACACTTCTCAATGCCAAAAGCTATGGGGCTGTTTGGTAATGTTTCTGTTCTTTTTTTGTTTCAGGGAATAGAAACAAAAAAAAATGTTTATGTTTCGGGGAACACTTTTGAACAAAAAGATGCGTTTGGTAAATTTGTTCCGGGAATAAAAAATGAATAGAAACATATTAGGTAAATTTTTGTTCTTTTTTTGTTTCTTTTAATTTTTTAATATTTTTATTTTTATTTTTCATTTTTTTCTTTCTTTTTTATTTTTTTTTCTTTCGGCCAATCGCTGGCCGCCGGCAACTGACGGGGCCGGTAGCCTCGCCTAGCCACGGCGAGGCTCGCCGGCCCCTCGCAAGGCTGAGCCTCGCCGTCGTTGGGTGAGGCTCGGTGTCGTCGGCGCGGGCGAGGCCGAGCCTCGCATTGGCTTGGCGAGCTCGGGCTCGCCCGCGTCGGCGACGCCGAGCCTCGCCAGGGGCCAGCGACGCTCCGGCAAGGTCGCCGACCCTCGACGGCGTCGTCGGCCCTTGACGGCCGGCAACCGGCCAAAGAGAAAGAAGAAGAAAAGAGGAAGAGAAGAGAAGACAGAGAAGAAGAAACAATAAACAAAAAATTGTTTTTCAAAATTGTTTCGGAACGAGAAACAATTTTTTTTTGTTTATCGTTTTGTTCTTTTTGAGTTTCGGGAACAAAAAAAAAAAACAGAAACGCAATCAAACGCGTTTACATTGCTTTTTTTGTTCCTCAAAAAACAAAAAAACACAAAATCTGTTTATAAATAGATTTGA
Organism: Eucalyptus victrix; assembly: GCA_016097545.1. Taxonomy (NCBI): domain Eukaryota; kingdom Viridiplantae; phylum Streptophyta; class Magnoliopsida; order Myrtales; family Myrtaceae; genus Eucalyptus; species Eucalyptus victrix. Next base: position 36,284,945 of record CM027841.1, on the reverse strand, counting down.
GAAGTGAAAACATGCAGGGCCTATGCCTCCGAGTAGACCTTTCCTTCGTACTCCCACGATGTTCTCATTGGCCATCCGGTAAAGTCAAAATTTCCCGTGCCCCCGGTTATCGAAAAGAATCCACTTATGAACAAAGGAAAACCATCAAAACCGAAATAAATAATTTGTCAACATGAGGACCGTAAGCAAATCACCAAGAGGATTCGCGCATAAAGAACCGCGTTCATTCCGTCGCGTGGGTTGTTGGCAATCCGGGGGAAGCCATCATTGTGCGCGACCCGCGAGCTGTTCTGCTGGAATGTGGAAATCGTGTCGATTCCTCTCACGTTGCCCGTTCGGGGCCGCCTTCAAAAGACCGCCAGAAAGTCAGAAAGCAAAGCAAAGGGTGGAGAGCGGCGCAGCTGTCGTGTCGTGTCGAGCCAGGGGGTCTGTAGCGTACCGTAGCCTGACGCGCACGTCAAAAACCTCGAACGAACGCAGCACGTGGTTGAAATCGAAGCAAAACGCTCCTCAGCCCTCGCTGTTCCCCGTGCTTGAATTCGAGAAAGTGGCCCCCCCCGGCCCGTCCGTCGTACCGACCGTGTTTCTTTTTTCTTTACTCTCTTTCTCTCTATCTTTCTTGTGCTCTCATGCGTGACGGCAGGGCACAGCGTACGAGGAATTCGCGCCGTTACCGACGGCGCCGCGCATTTGGATTATGGGAGGGGGGATTTGGCTTCTGTATACTGTGTTATGTGATTTTGTGTTGAATTTGTTGAAGTTTAGGTGAATTTTCGGATCAAGCACCGGTGACAGAGATGGGCTGGAGATGTGTTGGGACGTGCCCATGGCGCGAGGAGCTAGGAGATTGGCCTGGTGGGGCTTTTAGTCTAGAGTGCCGGTGGCTTGTGGCTACTATAACGTTGGCGCTCAAGCGTCTCACTGATCTCTTATGTGCAGCATTTAATACTCCTGAAGAGTGTCGATCCTTCCTAAGTTGGGAAATACTTAAGCTATTGAACAATTTTACTCTGCAATTATCTAGATTCATGGTGGATCTCTTTGTGACCGACTCTTAGTGTTGGAGTAGGTACCTAGCAAACAAATCGATCTATACAAATATTTATTGTTTTTTATCATTTCTTACAAATTTCTTTGATAAATTTTTCATCTCCCGTTAAATTTGAAGTAAGATGTGTTAAGTTCCGCGTTATTCAATGGTCGTTTCACAATAATAACTTAATTCTTGTTAAGACTGAAGTTACGATAATTGCTGTTACGTACATGACCGTTGCCGAATGCGGCACGCCATAAGATAGCCCCGTCGCCGAATGTGGCATGCCAAAATGACAGTGAAAGCGAGGATGACGTGAATCGCAGCACGCTTGGAGTGCGCAGGTGAACTTTCAAAATTTGTCTCAAAAGTCAATGTCAAAAATGTCAAAAAGCCGTTTTGACAAGGAAAGATGAACCAATATTCAAAGTACAGACCCTAAATAACTCTGAAAGACGTCAAATAATAACAAAGTAAAATAAAATACATCTTAATTTTGGTGAATGTGCCCCAGCCTGAAAACATTCAACCTTGGATCTCGACATGGTCGATGATTGTTTATCAGAAATAATATTTTACATCATCTTGATATAAAAAATTCTAATTAAGAATCCTCCGAAACTTTTGATGAGAATTCAGGAACAAAAATCTTCTTTTTCGATTATCATCAAAAACATCGTCATTTGCCTTCTCTTAGGCATTGTTCCTTCAATTCTTACCACCATAACAACCGCTTCGCTCTTTAGTTTGTACTTTACAAACTCTACCATTTTGAGTTCCGGGATGTCTGCATGATAGACAACGCGATCTATCTCCGCAAATCTATTTAAGAATTTTATCCCTAGCCGATTATCCGTCGAAAATGGGGAACTTTAACCTCAAAGCCGAATTCAGCGAATCCTCCATGTCGCATGTAATATCGATCTCCACAATGATCTCTGTCACATCAGATCATCGCGTCTTCCATTATATCCTGACCTCCATAGCTTTCACAAGCCCCGAAGCCGTCATAAATACGATAGGCCTGACGATCTCCGCGTCATGTCACCGTCACCGTGAAAATTTCGCTTTGTACGAGTTGAATTTCTCGGGATAGGTTGGACGACGATAAATTATGCACCTCCGAGCAGGTAAGCTGGACGGTTGGCCGTTGTCGTTATTCCCCACGGCATCCGCTTTGTTACCCTGATCTAATTTTCTCTTCAAGCCAAGAACTTCCAATCGAGTAGTTAATATGTTCGGCGTTCCAACGGAATAATAATCATTGCACTCGATCGTCGTTTTATAGCTTTGTCAAGATACTCGGGACTACCATTAAATAGCCTATCCCTTCCAATCTCGTTGACGAGACGGTTGTCCCCAGATTAGCTGGTGTCGAGATTGCCACGACTGACCCACACCGTCATCAATTGATGCGGTGGAAATGAGAATAACGCGAACCGCAATTTGCAAACATACAGAGAAGATGCAACACGCTCGAGGCACACAAAGATAAGCTTTAGTATTACCATCAAAATTCAACGTGAAAAAGTTGGCTTTATAATGTTAATAGAATCAATGTTGGAACTTTAAACCCTAACAAACTCCAAAGGAAGTTATTTCAAAGAAAACTAAAAAAGTAGAAATAAATTGTCCAAGATATTATCTAAACTGCCTAAGATGTCATTTGAAATTACAAATAAAGAAATAAAATTTAAAAAAAAAAATCTCAACAGATACCTGACCCAAGTCACAAAAGTTAGCCTTCTCAATAAGGGAGAGAGAAAGGGTGTGTGGTGCGTACTTTGGATGCTAATTTCTCTAGCTTAGTTACTGCACAATAATAATTTAATTCTAAAATTTTTTAATTTTGATTAATAAATTATAAATCTTTCGATAGTTTATCAATATAAAAATTTATTTACGTCAACACCATATCACATAGAATAGTGGACGTGCACGGCGTCAAAATGGATAGAAAAGACTAAATGACCAAAATTTTCACATGGTAGAAAAATCAATTGATATACTTGACTAATCGTCTCCATAGAAAGAATGTGTCCAATCAGGTTGCTAATGTACAGAAAGAATTGTCGGTTGTTGGTACAGTATGTGTTATACGATAAAGCAGGTGGTTCTGAAAAAGTTACAGCGAGAAAAACAACACTTTCACATTAAGCATACATCCGCATCAGCAAAAGCAAGGTGGAGAGCACCAGTAGACGTTATCTCGTTTCAGCTGTCCCTAATCAAAATAAAGACGCCATCCTGAGTCATTCAAAAAGAAGAACGACAAAAGCAAAAGAGGAGAGGCTCGTGTCTCACTGTCTCCCACGGAGTGCAGACACGGGATCCCGAGAAAAATCGTGGTTGGAAGATATGCTTGTGATAGCTCGTGATATTTGACGCGGAATTAAGGATTAGATTGAGATTAGATTGAGATTTAGATTGATTCATATAATACTTTATTTACCTTTATTATGTACATCTTGTACCATATCTATAGAACACTGTACATTAGAAGTTATTGAAGAAAGAATACAGAAAAATCTTCCCAAATTCTATCGCCTTCAGTCACGAACTCTTTTGCCATCCTTGTTTCAGCCATCATCGTCGAGTTAGGTGATGCTAACTTGCAGCTGCACCTAAAATCGTGACGTGTAGGACCTCCCCTCGTTGCGATCTTTCCTGGAAGGAGCAAGTACGCAGGACGCGTCTTCTGCAGCCAACGAGACGACCCACCTCTCGACACGTTTATTTCGCAGGTTTTAGGTGAAAAGATGGCGACGAGCGATAGGACAGAGAAGAAGAGAAGAGCGGAGAAGGAAGGAAGTTCCCCCCGAGTTATAGAGAAACGTGTTTAGCAAGGACTGACTTTTACGACTCAGGGAAGTGAGGCGTGAGTCAAGTGATAATGGAATCGGATGCCTAATCTTTTGTTTAATTGAGCACTCCTTCCTTAGTTCACGGGGAGCTACAGGCCAATTTTAAAATGTTTGTTTTCGTTTTCGGTAAATTGGTGATGTAATTCACATGACCTTATTGATTTGAAAGAATCTGCCCCTCTCTCTCCTCAACCCAGCAAGCACGTTTAAATTCTATGATCCTTTTAGATTGCGCGCGTGAATGTTATCTCCATTTTCATGATTTCGTCTTGAAAAGACCGCGATAAACACCACGTCGTGTCTTGGGCATTTGTTACTCGTACAAAGATTTATTGACTTCTAGAATGTCCATCTGGCTATGTTGACAGGGTCATGTGTCTAGGTCAAGTAATTATAGCTCGAAACAAATGTTATATAATCAATAAAAAATTATTAGGATAGAGTTCAACAGGGCAGTCGTACGATAGATTATAAGGATCCCTCCTCTTCCTTTTGCTGGTAAAAGCAATATTTCATTAGGGAATGGAGACTAAATTGGGTAAAAATCCATCCTTATTAAAGATATTACCTATTTAAGCGTCTTATTGTTGTGAAAAGTTTGCGAATCACATGTGATGGTAAGGAAATGATTCTCATCATCATTGAGCCAAAATAAGCCATTCTCTTTTTAGCCCAAATTGCTTTATGCCTATTAGTTCAATGAATGAAACTCAACAATTGTTTCAAGGAAAAATACTAAATACATACTTGTATTTTCACTTTGTTCGTTTGTGTTTGGACGCCACTTTGCACCTAACATCCATTGCTTTTGTGGCTTTATGGAAAATGACACAATTGCTCACTATACTTTAGCCCATCACATGTGATGGTAAGGAAATGATTCTCATCATCATTGAGCCAAAATAATGTGATCCCCAAATTATGATCAATGAACTATATAGTCTATTGTGCAATTTGGCTCTTGAATTTTTGATTTTTTAAAATATGATTCCTAAACTTTTGGTACATTATTATGTAGTCTATGCACTATATGAAAATATTTAAAGTTATCTCTAAATTTGAATTAATGAAAGGATAATATTAAACATTTTTATATAGTTCAAGAACTAAATTGAATATGTACAAAAAAATTCAGGAACTATATTGAACAAATTAAAGGTTTATAGACCACATTGCACATTAAGCCAAAATTCATGTATTATTTGTGTTATTATCCCTTTGCAAAATAAATCATCTTCTTTCAAAAAATGACGTCATTGAATACCACAAGTTGCTATTGTCACCACACTAATCTCCCCTTAGATTGTGCTAGGTGTCTCCAACCTCAATTTGAGGTTGCCGGCCTCATTCAAGCGATGGATGACCTTAGATCAAGATTGTCCATCGGGGCCAAGACCTTAACATAAGATGAACTTAACTGAGGCCATCCATCATAGTGGCCCTTCCATACTTATTTATTGGGAGAATTACCATAAAAATCCTAAATCTATTACAATTGTGCCAATTTAGTTCTAAACCTTTTACAATTGTGCCAGTTTAGTCCATCCGACCAAAATTGACCGGTCGGCGTTGATGTGGATGCTGGCCATTTGACGAAAGATGACATGACAAATTTTTTAATATATTTTTTTTTTTCAAATTTTAATTTTTTTTTTGAATTTTGAATTTTTTTTTTCCACCTTCTCCTTCCTCTAGCCAATGAGGTCGGCCCCGCCATCACTAGGTGAGGCCTCGCCGTTGCTAGGTGAGGCTCACCTTTGCTAGTGGTCGATGAGGACAAGCCTCGCCCAACCAAGGCGAGGGTCGACCTCGCTAGTAGCCGGCGAGGCTCGACCTCGCCATGGTTGGGCAAGTCTCGCCTTTGCCAATGGCCGCCGAGGACGAGCCTCGCCATTGGCCGGCGAGGTTGACCTCGCCACTGGTCGACAAGGCTGAACTTGCTAGCCCTCACCTCTGCACTAGCCAGAGGAAGGAGTAGGTGGAAAAAAAAGAAGCAAAAAATTAAAAAGAAATGTAAAATTTGAAAAATAAAATAAAAATATATATTTAAAAATTGCAATGTTAGCTTTCGCCGGATGGATGGTGTCCACGTCAGCACTGGCTGCCCAATTTTGGCCAGATAGAATAAATTGGAATAATTATAAAAATTTTAGAATTAAATTAGCTTAAAAAAAAGTTTATGACTGAATTGGCACAATTGTAATTTTTGATAATTCTCCCCTCATTTATTGGTAATCCCTTAGAATATTCTCTTTGATATTTTTGTCTTGGGGTTGCGAAAATGTAATAGCCATAATGGTAAATCATGCAGACCAATGTGAAAACTTTCTCATTCTCATCTCTATGCACTTCCCTCACACCTCCTCTCATCCCCCTTCAATTCTCGTCTAACTCCGACGCTCTGAGTAGCCCTTACAAAATGGTATCAGAGCCTCGCTCAAGCGGTGAAGTCTCGAAAGAAGATGACCGGACGAAGGCCTTGGGGCAACGAATGCAATCCCGCGCGAGAGAAACCCAAAAGAAGCCGGAGGAGATGAGCCCCACGGTTCAAGACACGGAAAAAGACCAGTGAAGCCGAGATCAAACAGACATCGAGGGAAAGAGTTCAAGCAAAGACACCAGTTCTAACAATGACAAGAGTCCGATGGTGAAACAGCAGCTGAAGATATGTTATCCCACAGACCATGAATCATCCCTTGAAGCCATGAATAAGAAATTTAGATTTTATGGGAAGACACCCTCCTATACACACGGGAAGAAGTACAAAAAATGTATAAATTTATTATATTGGTACCAATTCAATCTTAAAACTTTCAATTGGATTAATTTAGTCATGAACTTTTTTTTTTTCAAATTTTGATAATTAAGTCCATTAAACTAATTAAGGTAAAAAATTACTAACATGAAAACCAATCATCTTATTCAACATGGTTGGTGTTGACATAAATATTTTTTAAATAATTTTTTAATAACTTTCTTTTAAATTTAAACTTTCTATCTATTTTTTCTATTATTTTTCCTTTCCTTTTTTTTTTTTTTTTTCATAGAAGGGAAAAAAAGAAAAGGAAAAGAAAATTAATAAAAAAACTCTAAAAAAGTATTTAAAAAATTGCCTACTTTAGCACTAATCGTGCCATGTAAGATGACAGAAATTTACATAGTTTATTTTGGCCTAAATTGGACAAATTAACTAAATCGACAAAATATGAAAATATTTAAGATTAAACTAGTCCAATCAAAAGATTTAGAATTGAATTAGTGCAAATGCAATAAGTTTAGGTTTTTTTTTTTTGGTACTTTTTCCCTGTACATAGACTCAAACCCGTCTTGATCTCTTCCTTTCCACTTGCGATAAGGCCGATTTTGATTCTTCACCGATCATTACGTTATACAAACGGAAAAAGGAAGAAGAAAAAAAGTGAAACGACATGTTACGGTTGTTTGTAGTTCTTGGTGAGGTGGTCAACTTTGAATTTTGCGAGTGAGGGGCTGTTTCTTTCGCGGACCTTTTTTCTTAATAATAATTATTTTGTCACTTGGAATAATTAACTAATAAAAAAATTATTTTTCGTTTATATATTTTTCATGTAATATAAGTAATCATTTTTGGAAAATATATTTTCCAAAATGTAAATTTTTTTGGAGCCTAAATTTCATTTTGCTTTCTTTATATATTTTTGCAAGTGATATAAGTAATTATTTTTAGGATATAAAAAATATACTTTCCAAGTAAATCTCTCCCGAAATAAGCGGACCCATAAATTTCATTTTGAAAATATCTCGTAACACTATTCCTTAATTTATTTATTATTTATTATATTTTTTCTTTTTTTAATTTGCATTTTTTCTAAAGCAAAGTCAATACAAATGGTTAATTTTAAAGTTAGAACCGTTATATTTTCTTTAACCTTTAATATATTGGAGTTAGGTCACCCTTTTGGGCGACGTGGCCGCCTATGAAATTGGCATGGAAGTTCCGCTTTCGGTTCATCCCGGAAGACGACGTAATATATTTTTCAATTATATGTTGGCAGAGAACATTAGAAGAATATTCTTCTTCGAAATTGACTTGATGATTATTCAAAAACCTACTTCAGCCGGTTGATAAGCAAGCTTGAGCGGAGCTCAACTTACCCTACAATAATTTTGAAGTCACATTACTTCATCCTAGACGCGGAGAACTACTATACTTTCCTATCCAATGGTAACTAGTATTGAAATACTGATGTGGTGTCTATCTTCACCATCATCAAGCCTTTCGATTCTTACCCAAGCTTTTTTTTTTTTTTTCCAGATGAGTGATAGTAGGGGAGGTGACATTGTGAGATCTTCCACCCCAAGACAGATTTCCCGCTTGAGCCTTTTAAGGTCCTATCTGGATCTAATATTTATTTTAAATATATTTTGGCAAAGAACACTAGGAGAATATTTTTCTTCCATATTGATTTGATGATTTTATCAAAAAGCTTTCTTCCATATCCGTAGGAAGTAGAAAGTGTTCTCCATATGTTGCCACCCGACGACAAAAGATTTTTCAATCGATATATGAACAAATATCCTTATTGAGTCATCCACAAAAGTCACACGATGCCGGCATGTGTCCAATTTTACTATTATACATAATTTCCATTAGCCTGATTAAATGGGATGAAAATGAAGCACTTTATTATTTATTCTTTTTGTGCCGGCGAGGTTGGCAAGCCCCCCTCTGCCGAGGTCAGAAGGCTGATGAGGTAAGCATCCCTTTGCTTGCTTGGGGAGGCCGTGAAAGTCATCGGTGGATTGGTGAGGGCCGATCGCCCTCGGCCTAACAACATGAAGGGGGTGGCACAATGCTGTGGTTGGTATTTATTTTTACTATTTAAAATCTGTGATTTTTTTTTTTATGGTTCTCTGGTTTTAGATTTTTTTTCTTGTAACTTTAATTTATAAAAAAATTTCAATTTTTCTAGTATGACGGAAGTGAAATGACGTCATTTTATGCCTAAAGAAGTTTCATCATCACATTAATAATTGTGGGAGACTGAAAAATATTTCCATGTGAAGTTTTCCTTGAATAGAAAAATGATGGATGTAACAAAAGTCCTTGAGTGTATGTTATAGACAAGTTTAAGATTTAATTGTAAAAGGAATTTTAAGACTAAAGTGATTAACCAAAAAAGTTTTAGAACTGTCCCTATCATGGACCCTAGATTTTTTTTTTTTAAATATGTTTGTTCGGCCCGCCTGAAGCGCATAGGTCCCAGAACAATCATGCTGGGGTGATCGTGTTCATTTGGTCTAGGCCGGCCAACTAGGCCTGGAAATTCTAGGCCCCGATGTTTGTGGGCCGAGCCCATTTTCTGATAAAAGCCCATCTTTCCAGACCCGACCCATTTGGATCCGAATACTGTTGTGTCCGAAAGATTGGCTACGTGTCCTTGTTCCTTTTATTGCATTTTCTTTTTTGGATGCGGGGTCGAGGCTACGGCGTATGATTGTAGCTTGTCAAGTTTCAAGATGCAGGTCGATGGCGACTCATGTGTTAACTAGAAGACGTGCGGGGCGCGGAGTATTCGTAAAATCATCCCCTTTGTCAGGTAAAAAAAGGTCGACGATGCTCATGGAATAACGCCTGCCAACCAAAGCCACGCAGCTGAACAACGTGGTCGAGCCTTCCACGACTACCTCACCCGTCGCCGCCGTCGTCGAGTTAGGTGATGCTTTCGCAGTTACGCCTGCAATCATGACGTGTAGGACCCCACCCCCCCACGTTGCGGTCTTTCCTGGAAGAAGCAAGTTGCGGTCTTTCCTGGAAGAAGCAAGGATGCAGAACGCGTCTCCTGCAGCCATTGAGACGACCCAGCTCTCGACACGTTCAATTCGCAGGTTTTAGGTGAAAAGATGGCGACAAGCGATGGGACAGGAGGAGAGGAGAGAAGAAGAGAAGGGAAGGGAAGGGAAGGAAGGAAGTCCTCCCTAGTTCTAGAGAAACGCGTTTAGCGAGGATTGCCTTTACGACTCGGGGAAGTGAGACGTGAGTCAAGTGGTAATGGAATCGGATGCCTAATCTTTTGTTTGATTGAGCACTCCTTCGTTAGTTCACGGGGAACTACAGGCCATTTTTAAAATGTTTGTTTTCGTTTTTGGTAAGACGGTGACGTCATTCACATGACCTAATCAATTTGAAACGAGTCTCCCTCTCCCTCTTCTTTTCCTAGACCCAACAAGCCCGTTTAAATTATAGCTTTGAGATTTACTCAAACTGCTATTTTTCCCCTCACTCTGTTGTAGGTGGTACATACCACCTGAAATTGTGATGAGAGCCATTTACCAAATTATGAAGGCAATAATCTCCCATTTGCTGTTGCTCATAGTGGTCGGGCTTTGAGAGAAAATGTGATAATGCATTTTTTGGTACAAATCAGAATAATGCTTTGATTCCAAAGCAAATTATGAAGGCAATAAAAGTGGTTGGGCTTCGAGAGAAAATGTGATAATTTTTTTGGTACAAATCAGAATAATGTGATTCCAAAGCAAAAAAATACGAATATTCTTGAATCAACAACTTTTATGTTTTGAGCGAATTAACTTCCTTTCTAAAAAAATGCTATTTTAGCTTCTGATTTTACGCCTTTGAGATTTACTTTATTTGTTTTCCCTCGATCTGTTGTAAGTGGTACATACTATTTGAAATTGCATTGACCAATTTTGCAAATTACAAAAGGATGTATGAGTTTAAAAGCAATAAACTCCCATGTCCATAGTGATCCTGCTTTTGGAGGAAAAAATTCATAACTTTCTCCATACTAATAGGAATAATGTGATTCTAAAGCCAAATGTGTGAATACTTTTAGATTTACAAAAATGTTATTTTAGCTTTTAATTTTATCCCTTCGATACTAACTCTAGTTTTTTTTTTTCCATTAATTTGCCGTAGGTGGCACATACGACCTAAAATTGCACCAAGCATTTTTGCAAATTACAAAAGAGTGCATGACTCCAAAGGCAATAAAATCCCATTTGTTGTTGCTCATGGTAGTCAGGCTTTAAGAGAAAAACGTTGTAACTTTCTCGATACAAAACAATATAATGTGATATCAAAGCCAAAAGTATGAATACTCTTAGATTTACAACATGCATGTTTTGAGCGGATGAACTTGCTTTTTCAAAAATGCTATCTCAGCTTATGGTTTTACACTTTTAAGATTTACTGTAGTTTTTCTTCCCTCAATTTGCCGTAGGTGGTACATATGTGTTGAAATTGTGCCGGCCATTTTCGTAAATTAAAAATGCAATAAACTCCAATTTACTATTGCTCACAGTGGTCGAGCTTTGAGAGAAATATGTGGTAGCCTTTTGGACACAAATTGGAATAATGTGATTCAAAAGAAAAAAAAAATGAATATTCTTGAATTTACAACTTTTATGTTCTGAACGAATTAATTTCCTTTCTCAAAATTGTTATTTTAACTTTTGGTTTTACGCCTTTGAGATTTACTCTAGTTTTTTTGTCTCAAACTATTGTAGGTTGTACGACTTGAAATTATACCGCCCATTTTCGCAAGTTACAAAGGTCATGAACTCCCCTTTGCTATTGTTTATAGCAGTTGGTCTTTGAGAGAAAAATGTGGTAACCTTTTGGATACAAATCGGAATAATGTGATTCCAAATAAAAAAAAATACAAATATTCTTGGATCTACAACTTTTATATTTTTAGTGCTTTAACTTCCTTTCTCAAAAATGCTATTTTAGCTTTTGGTTTTACGCCTTTGAGATTTACTTAAAGGGTTTTTTCCCCTCAATCTGCTGTAGGTGGTACATTCAATATGAAATTGCATTGGCCATTTTTGCAAATTACAAAAGGATGTATGATTCTAAAAGCAATAAACTCCCATTTGTTGTTGCTCATAGTGATCGCGATTTTGGAGAAAAAAAAGTCGTAACTTTCTCAATACAAATTAGAATAATGTGATTCCAAAGCCAAATGTGCAAATACACTTAGATTTACAACTTTTATGTTTTGAACGAATTAATTTCCTTTCTCAAAAATGTTTTGATTTTACCCCTTTGACACATACAACCTAAAATTGCTCCAAGCATTTTTGCAAATTACAAAAGAGTGCATGAGTCCAAAGACAATAAACTCCCATTTGCTATTGCTCATAGTGGTCGGGTTTTGAGAGAAAAATGTGGTAAATTTTTCGATATAAATGGGAATAATGTGATTCCAAAGCAAAAAATACGAGTGTTCTTGAATTTGCAACTTTTATATTTAGAGCGAATTAACTTCCTTTCTAAAAAAATGCTATTTTAGTTTTTGGTTTTATGCATTTGAGATTTACTCTAGTTTTTTTTCCCTCAATCTACTGTAGGTGGTACATATGACCTGAAATTATACCGGCCATTTTCGCAAATTACAAAAGCAATAAACTCCCATTTGCTATTGCTCATAGTGGTAGGACTTTGAGAGAAAAATGTGATAACTTTTTGGATACAAATCGAAATAATGTGATTTAAAAGCAAAAAATACGAATATTCTTGAATTTATAACTTTTATGTTTTGAGCGAATCAACTTTCTTTCTCAAAAATGCTATTTTAGCTTTTGGTTTTACGCATTTGAGATTTACTTTAGTTTTTTCCTCTCAATCTGCTATAGGTGGTACATACGATTTGAAATTGTGCCGGCTATTTTTGCAAATTACAAAAGGGTGTATGAGTCTAAAAGTAATAAATTCCCATTTGATATTGCTCATAGTGATTGCACTTTTAGAGAAAAAATGTCATAACTTTCTTAATACAAATCGGAATAATGTTATTCTAAAGCCAAATGTGCCAGTACTCTTAAATTTACAACTTTTATGTTTTGAGCGAATTTATTTCCTTTCTCAAAAATATTATTTCAGTTTTTGATTTTGTCCTTTTGGAACCTAAAATTGAAACAAGGATTTTTGCAAATTACAAAAGAGTGCATGAGTCCAAAGGTAATAAACTCCCATTTGCTATTTGCTCATCGTAGTTGGGCTTTAAGAGGAAAATGTTGTAACTTTCTCGATACAAAACGGAATAATGTGATTCCAAAGCCAAAAGTACAAATACTCTTGGATTTACAACTTGTATGTTTTGAGCAGATTAACTTCCTTTCTCAAAAATGCTATCTTAACTTTTGATTTTACACCTTTGAGATTTACTCTAGTTTTTTTCCCTCAATCTGCTGTAGGTGGTATATACAACCTGAAATTGTACTGGCCATTTTCGCAAATTACAATGGCAATAAAGTCCAATTTGCTATTGCTCATAGTGGTCGGGCTTTGAGAGATAAATGTGATAACTTTTTGGATACAAATTGAAATAATGTGATTCGAAAGCAAAAAATACAAATATTCTTGGACCTACAACTTTTAAATTTTGAGCAAATTAACTTCTTTCTCAAAAATGCTTTTTTTTAGCTTTTGGTTTTACACCTTTGAGATTTACTCTAGTTTTTTCCCTCAATCTGCTATAGGTGGTACATACGACCTGAAATTGTACTGGCCATTTTCACAAATTACAAAGGCAATAAACTCCCATTTGCTATTGCTCATAGCGGTTGGGCTTTGAGAGAAAAATGTGATAACCTTTTGGATACAAATCGGGATAATGTGATTCGAAAGCAAAAAATACGAATATTCTTGGATCTATAACTTTTATGTTTTGAGCGAATTAACTTCCTTTCTCAAAAATACTATTTTAACTTTTGGTTTTATGACTTTGAGATTTACTTTAGTTTTTTTCTCCCCTCAATTTGTTGTGGCTTGTACATACGATCTAAAATTGCACAGGCCATTTTTGCAAATTACAAAAAGGGCGTATGAGTTTAAAAGCAATAAACTCCCATTTGTTATTGCTCATAATGATTGTGCTTTTGGAGAAAAAAGGCGAAAGTTTCTCGATACAAATCGAATAATATATTTCTAAAGCCAAATGTGCAAAATACTCATAGATTTACAACTTTTATGTTTTAAGCGAATTAACTTCCTTTCTTAAAATGTTATTTTAGCTTTTGATTTTACCCCTTTGACACTTACTCTAACTTTTTTTTTCCCATTAATTTATCGTAGGTGGTACATATAGCCTACAATTGCACTAAGCATTTTTGCAAATTACAAAAGAGTATATGAGTCTTAGGGCAATAAAGTCCCATCTGCTATTGCTCATATTAGTCGGGCTTGTAACTTAACTTTTTTTACATCAGTTAGAGTCAAATGTTTTGTCATATTTAGGGGATATCCGAGGTAGCAACAAATGGTGTACTTTTGATACGTCTTTTTTTGGCTAAACATGTTAGTGTCTTTTTATTGTGGAAACACGGAGATAAAAACACACGGGAAGTTGCAGATCCGCATTTGTCTGTTCTCTTGATTTTCTACGGCTAATTTTCCATGGAAATTGTCTTACTATTCAGTGTAAAATACGCGGAATTTTATAGTGTTTATGTGTGTGATTAGGATGGGTTTATTTCGCCGAAAAGAGAATTTCTGAAAGTGAACATAATATAAAATCTTAATTTCTCGTGAATCTAATATGCAAAACCTCTGCCACAATCCGTGCGTTGTCTCAGGAAATAACGTGAATTTTGTTCAACAAGAGACAAAAACATCAGCTTCCAAGAGTTTCAGTGCTGCAAACAACCAATTATTGAGAATTCCTACATTTTTTAGCAATTGGTGCCCTAAAGTACCTCCTTGGAAGATTTGTATTATTTTCTCTCGACACCGCAATAATATTGTTAATTTCAGCTAGACCGTTATCATGCCCCTATATTTTACTAATTATTTATGATATGAACCTAGAACTCCGGTTTTTTATTGCTAAAAAATGGCACATTCATATGAAACATGGTGCAATTCGATGGATAATTCATATTCAAACGAGCATCCGATCTTATAAAGATAAAGATATTTATGCTTGTGTAATTTGTTATGATTTTGAATGACGATGAATGTGTGCCGTCTTGTTTGAATGTGTGGACAAGGCTCTTAGATCGATGAGTATGTACATCGTCAGTCCTGAAAATCACTCAACTAGTAGCACACCCCTAAAATTATTCAATGTAAATTTTAGGTAATATAGGTGATATCGCAACACATTAGGCTCGGTAATACCTGATCACGAGGCAGGTTTGGGCAGGCTCGGGTTCAGGCGTAACAAGCATTGGCCCTATCCAGGCCCGGGTTTAGAGCCTGATTTTGGGGTCAGGCCCGTCCATTGGATGACCAGCAAAACCTGTACCCATCTAAGCCAGCCCATTGTTTGGGCTAATTTTTTCAAAGTCGATCTGAAGTTAAAACCGCATGAGAGAGAGAGAGAGAGAGAGAGGAGGAGGAGAGAGGGGGGGGGGGAGGGAGGGAGGGTGTGAATTTGTGCGAGGTGAATGCGCTGATAATCTAGTGGGTGGGGGTCGGGCCGGCCACAGCTGGTTGGGCTTCAAGTCTCCTATATCGGCCCAAAAGATGGGCCCATTTCCTTAGCCAAGCCTACTCATTTAATGGGCAAACATGATCGCGTCTATCCAGAGATTAGATCACTCATATTTACCCTGTTAGTGACACGGCCAAGGATGAGCATAGTCCAAGACCGTCCAAGTGATGGGGCTGTGTCCAAATAAGGACCAGCCAATAAGCTGCCCACGAATGATAGTGAACAATCCTTGATCAAAATGAGGCTGGCCCATGTGGAACACGGTAACCAAGCCCATGACTGTTTGCCTGCCCATGTTAGGCGGCCCTGCAATTTCTTCTGATATACGCCCCTTGGGCCTTCCCCAAGCCTAAAGCCATCAAGTAGCCTAATGTACAGACTTGTAATGATGGTATAGATTCAAATACCACTGTTGGATCGAAGAGGGACCATGGACAAGTCTAAAGGAACCCTCCCCCTTTAGTTGTACATACTAGTTCACGGGTAATACATTCGAGCTTCACTCCTATAATTCGTTCTTATGAGTTGAGTGCGTATAAGGTTGACTTGGGATTGTAATCCTAAGGCCACACGGGTGTGTGAATCAATTGACCTGTGACATTAGCATGTTCTCAAAAGGTTGGTCGGATTTTTTTATTGAAGTAAAAAGAAATGAAACTTTGGTTTCTTGGGTTATGAAAAGAGGATGACATATATACTTGAATTGATTTTAAAAAAAAATCAATGTAATAAGTGATTTAGCCACTCGTTGGACGTTGGACGTGACCCGCTTATTTAAATTTTCTTTGGTAATATGTAAAATCGCTTGGTATTCCAATTGTGTAGATCAATTATAACATGTCCACCATTGTTTTTCTGAAATCAAAATTCCTTTTCAGGCTCTATTAGTTCCACTAGAACCGAATGATTTAAAAATATTTTCTTAAAAGCAATGATGAACAAAAAAAAAAAAATTCATCTTCCATGAAAGATACTCAAGTATTAATTATTATTAATAATAAAAATATTTTTATTAATTATTTTAAATATGACAATCATAATATTTTTCAAATTATTTGTTTTTCACAGCCAAAGTTCGGCCCCAAACATTTTTATCTCTCTCTATTATCGCTTTCTATCGCTGAATCGGAAAAACTCGAGTACACTTCTTGAATCTCTGCTTCTTCATGGACAAAAGAAATGGCAAAATCGATCGTGCAGTTGGTGATCTTTGCTCTCGTTGCTCTGGTCTTGGTCTTGTCGGCCCTCGCCGATCAGGATGCCATGCCTTTCACCGTCACTCACAAGAACTAGGGGTGATTGATTCTCGATCCTGTACAATGGAACCGATCATTTTTTTTTCACTATTTGATGTTATATGTTATGAATAAATAAATAAATTAATTAAGCTAGTTACTGTCATTTTTTTTGAAGAAATAATTAAAAAAATTATATGTAGTTGGTTCGGTCCGATTAAACTGGATTGCCCAGACACTGGTTTCACTTATACAAATTGGGAACTTAACCAACACTCCCAAGAACGGGATGGAACCAGCCGGTTTGGTCCAATAAAGGCGGTTCCTAGTTCAGGCGGTGCGTTTTGCACACCCCTGACAAGAAGGCCTCTCTCAACTGGCTCGGATTTGGTGGTAAGCATGTCTCCGTCACCGTCGGCATCTACAATCGTGGGACTTTGTAGGTCGAGTCGGTTCATGTTTGGAGGTTTTTCAGGGCATCCTGCTTATCGAATCCAGCTTCGATGTGCTTTTTGCGGATCTAATTGAGCTCATGCACGGCCCGTTTGTTTGGTTGACCTGAGGATTAGCTCGATTGGTTTTGCTTTAATCGTCGTCCTTTCGAGCTGCGTGTGCGTGTTTTTCTTTAGCAGGGAATTAGTGGTTCTGGTAATGTTCTAAGAAACAGTATCGTGCACATTGTATCTGCCATCTGATTGCGACATTTTCAGAGCTCTCTCGTTGCAAAAGAGTGAATGCCGGATGACGCCGTCCCATGGATTCACTGTTAGGTTCGGCTTAGCATTATTGGGATCTCGAGGATGAGTTGAAAAACAAAGGACACAGACTAGACGTGACATGCAAAATTCCACGAACATTTCTGAATGTAGAGCTGTGGCGTGCAGTTGCTTAGTGTGTTATACAAGTGGTGTATGAGTGGACTGTTTGTATGATCAGATTGTAGCTCTGTATACTTCCCCTGGGATGTAAGCATTTCTTACAGCACTTCTCAGCATTGCTCAGTCCTCATGGAGTGTAAAATGTTTACCTTTCTTCCCAGTATGGTTCGGACCATGTTTGGGATCCAATTAGTCCTATGCTCGTTGTATGTCTCTTGGGCTATAGCTCATCTGGCATGCATCCATGTTGTCCCTCGCATTAAGCTGAGAGTACTTCGTTGCGGTGGCAAAATTTAGCATTTCCTTTTCCTTCCATTATGTCTACAGGTCTGCCTATGACGTGAGTCCTGCGGATAACAGCTGGCCATCGAATGTTTTTACTATTGTTGGTGGTAACACATTAGTGTTGGAGGTTTGTTTGTTAAAACAAACAGAGTGTTTTCTTTGTCCCACATAGAAAAAGTGGGGGGAGTGGGCTAATTTAAAAGTGTGGTTTTTTCCTTATGTACTTAAAGAATGATTTGGTGGGGCTAGACCCCACCATATTTAATCCCTTTGTTATTTATTCTAATTTTTATTTCTTTGTTATTAATTTTTATTAAACTCAAAGGTTGTCTTTTATTTTGAGAATTTCGGAAATAAAATTTATAAAATGAAAATTCGAAATTCTATTTAAAAAAATTATAATTATTCCGAATTTTGTTTGTGTCTTTTCAAGATAATCTTTGGAAAATTACTTATTCGGTTTTAACTTTTCCGGAAAGGTTACAATTGTTCGTTTTTGATTTCTTCCGAAGAGTCGCATTTATTTATCCGAACAATTTTCTAAAGATGTGTTTGTTCGCAATTTTCACGAAAAGTTGCAAGACTGTTTCATATATATACTTGTCCTTTTTCGGAAAGAAAAGTGTGGTCATTTTTCGAGTCTTCTTTCTGAAAAACAGCAGCCAATTTTTCGATTGTTTTCCTAGAGAGACCCTAGAGAAATACTAGAATTGCTATCTAGCATTCTCATCCGAGACTTTGTTGTATCCTGGAGGATTTTTGCCGGTGACCATTAGCAACGTTGTGGGGCAAATAAATCTTAAAGAAAGTGATATCACGCCTCAAAGTCCGAGTTGTTTTACTTGATCCGATTTCATTGTTCAACCCATTTCGAAGCCATATATTTCCAACATCTAGGACATCGGAAAGGATTGACGGCTGAGTCTTCTTTTTCCTGTTTGTTTTGCTCCTTCATTTGGCTGTGTTGGGATTAACGGATTCCTGAAAACCGGATTCAACACTAAATCGAACCCCTAAATCAATGCGGAAGACGAGCCCGGGAAAACAACACGTATCACCGATCCTAAAGCACACCACGGATTCGAGCGTACCTTTTAAGTCACAGATTAAACACCGATGCCGATAGAGGAAGAGAAACTTGGTCTTGTTCGATCCGGTGAAGCAAATTGGCCTTTGCGCTTCACTGTTTTCCTTTTGGGAGAGTAAGCGAGAGAGAGAGCGTAGGGATGAAACGTACGTACGTTTTCTGTTTTCAACAAAACGGTATGTTCTCTCTCTCTCTCTCCTCCCTTTTATATGTTCCCCCATCCATGGGCCGTATTCCCGTGGGCCAAGCTTTTTGGGCCCAACTTGGGCGAACGGGCCTTAAGCCCATCCATATAAAACCATCATCTCCCGCTCGCACATGGTGGGCCGAACAGGATTCTCTTTACCTCTCTTCAACATTCATATCGATAAATAATCTGTGCGACCAGCATACTTTGAGAGCTCGTTACTATACATCTGTTAGGAATATATAACAACTCATAATGGGCGTTACACTCCGAGTAGATTTAGTATGCAGTACCCTAGATCGATCAATCACATTTATATCTCTCTTGATCTCTTTTAAATAATTATATATATATATATATATATATATATATATATATATATTGTACTCACAATTATAATTATCACAAAGACAGTCATAATTGGTCGACCAGTTAATACAAAACTATGATGTGATTCTCCAAAATCGATCTTCCTCTTCCCTTCAAACTCTTAATTTCAGTTCAGCTTACTTTTCTAGAAATGCCCCATTAGATCGAATCATCTCATGACCATTGGCAACACCATAAGATAGCAAATACTAAATAGAAATCTTGAGAATAAGTAAGAGTCATGAGGGGACTAAAAAATTGAGAAACTCTTTTCCTCAAGAGTCTCACACGTCATAAAAGTTGAGATCAAACTTTTTGCCAGTCTTATTGGTCGTCTCATGCATACGTAGTATGAAATATGTATTACGGTATTAACTTCTTTCCCATGGAGCGTATGTCTACATCTTTCAATACCGTACAGATGATAGTTCAGACATACCCAATGTCTAACTTGAGTTCACATATCTACTCATTCACAAAATTCATTAGAACTCACATTTGGCATCTTAGACAGATAAAGTAAAATATGTGGGGTATTTTACTTTCGGACATAGTAAGTATTATGTCATCATCTTAACACTCAGTTAAGGCGACATGCGTATTTTAAGCTTGAGCTCTCAATTATCACTTAGATAATAAGCTTAAAAACAGTCTCATCTCTATTTATCACATAATAAATAGGTGCGATTACTCGTGTAAGTGGGCTAATCTTATATCTGTCCGACATACTTTCTCAACTTAAAGTAATGCACTGAGCATTAAGATACATAAAGATCAAACAAAGATTCATAGGTATTAATGATGAAAACACAAATTCATAAATGTGAACAACTCAGGGAAATTACAATTCAGTACATCAGATTCTACGCAATCCTAGAGATTTTACATGACCACAAAACACATCTCTAGGTATTGGCTTTGTCATAGGATCTACTACCATTCTATGCGTAGATATGTACTGTAAGTTCACATCCTTTCGTGCAACCATATCTTTTACAAAGTTATACTTAGTATCTATATGTTTGGTCTTGTCATGATATTTTGGATCTTTGGTGTATGTTATAGCTGCTTGGCTATCACAGTTAACCAATAATTGATTTGCAGCTTTCTCAATAACACTTAAATGATCCAAAAATCTCTTAAGCCAAACTTCTTCTTGTACTGCTGCTGATAATACCACGAACTCAATTTACATCGTGGATAAGGCTATACTCTTTTGTTTCTTAATGTTTCAACATATGGTGCCATTATTCGGTAAGAAAACAAACCCAGAGGTAGATTTTCTTTCATCTAAATCTCCTCCCCAATCAGCATCAGAATAGCCTTAGAGTCGCAGATCCTTTCCTTAATAACTCAACGTATTATCAGTAGTCCCCTTTAAATACCTCAGTATTCTCTTAACGGCCTTCCAATGTGCTGGACTTGGATTGGATTGGTATCTACTCACCATTCCAACTGCAAAACATATGTCGGGTCTTGTACACATCATAGCATACATCAAACTCCCAACATCACTAGCATAAGGAACATTTTTCATTTGTTCCTTCTCTTGTGGAGTCCTTGGACACAGTCTATGGCTCAATCCTTCACTTTTTGCAATAGGAGTGTCTATAGGTTTACAGTCTTGCATACGAAATCGTTCAAGAACCTTATTTACATATGTTTCTTGCAAAAGAGACAACGATCTCTTCGAACGATCTCTTGAAATCTTAACTTCAAGAATGTATGCAGCCTCACCCATATCCTTCATCTCAAAGTTGGAAGACAACCAACTCTTGACAGTATTAACAAACTCTCTATTGCTTCTGACAATTAGTATATCATCAACATATAATGTTATGATCACAAATTGATCCTTGGATCTTTTGATATATACACAATGATCTTCATCTATCATTGTAAAGTCATATGCAATTATAGTATTATGAAAACGTATATACCATTGTCTCTATGATTGCTTGAGGCCATATATCGATCTTAAAAGTCGATATACCTTTTCTTCTTGGCCTTTCACTATAAAACCAGCAGGTTGTTCCATATATATTTCTTCCTCTAATTCTCCATTGAGGAAAGCAGTTTTTACATCCATTTGATGTAACTCAAGATCTATACTAGCTACTATTGCCAGAATAATATGAATCGAGGTAAATCTTACTACAGGAGAAAACGTATCTTCATAATTAATTCATTCCTATTGATTATACCCCTTCACCACAAGGCGAGCCTTATGCCTTTCTATTGAGCCATCAGCCTTTCGCTTTATTTTGAGAACCCACTTGTTCCCAATAGCTCTGCATCCTTTTGGAAGATCAACCGGTTCCCAGACTTGGTTTGATTTCATTGACTCCATTTTCTTTTCCATTGCATGAATCCATTTTTCCTTACTAGGGCAATTCAGAGCCTCATTAATATTTCTTGGCTCATCCTTATCTTGTGAAACAACCATAAAAGTTTCCCCTTCAATGTCAAAACGTCGACGGGGAATACTTTGGCGACTTGTTCACCATATGGGAGATTGTACACTTTGTACATCATTCTCTATCATGCTCCCACTTGGATTAGATAATGATGACGTCATCTCATCATGTGGTTGCAATTGAGAATGAGTTGAATTCAATTCATCACTTCTCATATTACTCCCACTTGGACGAACTCCGCTAATATCATTATTTTGATCAAAGGTTTCAAATAGGGAATAATCTTCACATATTTCGCCCTTCTTAGGAAATTCATCCTCTAAGAATGTGACATCTTGTGATTCAAATTCAGTTATACTCCCACTTTCCTGCTCACCTATGAACACATATCCTTTCGAGTGTTCGGAGTATCTTATGAAAATACTCTTCTTTTTTCTGGGACCTAATTTCTCAAACTTATGAGAGGACTCATGTGTATAGGCAGCACAACCCATGGCTTAAGAAAACTTAAGTCCGATTTTCTGCCTGTCCATAACTTATATGGAGTGAAAGTAATTGATTTGGAAGGCACCCGGTTAAGTATATAGGCAGCAGTTAACAACGCATCACTCCAAAAAGTAATAGGTAAGTTAACATGCGCAATCATGGACCTAACCATTTCTAGTAGGGTTCTGTTTATTCTCTCCGCAATACTATTTTGTTGAGGAATATACGGAATAGACAACTGTCTTTCTATTCCTTTTTCATCACATAATTTTCTGAACTCATCAGATAAATATTCTCGACCTCAATCGGATCTCAATGTTTTTATTTTCTTGTCTAATTGATTTTCTACTAGGTTCATAAACCTTTGAAACAACTTATTGTTTCGGATTTATGAGAAATCAAATAGACATATCCGAATCGAGTATAATCATCTATAAAAGTGATGAAATAAACAGTCTCACGCCTTCCTCTCACATTTATTGGACCACAGACATCAGAATTGATTAAATTCAGAAGAAATTCAGCTCTTTTACCTTTTCCAAATGGTTTCCGTGTCGTTTTCCCTTCTAGGCAATGCTTACATATGGGCAAATCGACTTTTTCAATGTTGTCCAACAAGCCCTCTTTGGCTAGTCTATTCATACGTTGTTGGCCAATGTGACCAAGTCTAGCATGCCACACATTCACATCATTATTATAGGTATTAAGAAATGTGATAAGGGAATAACAAACATTTGCATTAACATAGTCAATATCTAATACAATGAAACCATCCAGAAAATAACCACAACCATAGTAATTTGTATCTAAAAAAAATCCACACCTCTATTATAGAAGTTCATATTAAAATCTAGTCTAACCAACACTAAAACAGACATTAAATTCCAACGAATCTTTGGAGCATACAATACATCATGAAGGAACAAAGTGCGTTCACCACGCATGTTCAGTTGGCAGGTGCCAATTTCTTTCACTTCAGCTCTAGAGTTGTTTCCCACATAAATCCACTTAGTTCCAGTTGGTACTCGTCGGAATTCCACGAAGGACCCTCTATCCTTCGCTACATGGTCTGTCGCTCCTAAATCTATAGTCCACAAATGATTAGACTCAGTTAAGAATACAGAACTCGACACAAAAGTAAAGTTCTGAAAAGCACAAGGGGTGTTTACCTTCTTTGTCTCACGACAGTCGCGAGCATAGTGACCCTTCTTGTCACAATTGAAACACTTCATCCTTGTAAGCTTCTTCATTCGAGGACGCTTTCCTCTTTCATGTTGGTTAAGCTTGGGTTTCTTCCCTAAAGGACCTGCTTCCTTGCCTTTCCCTTTATCAAACCAGTTAGGACGTTTGCGCTTGAAGCTCGAAGCTCCATGTGAGCTAGAACTAGCATGATAGAGTTCAGCATCTGGCTTAGCCGCCAAGAGGCGGTCCTTTTCCAGCTCAAGATGACGCATTGCATCCCCGAAAGTTTTGGTATTATCATTATGGGTTAGGTGTATCTTCATATGCTCCCAACTCTGAGGCAAGGAACGAATCACTGCTTGCACTTGCTGCTCATCTGTCAGGACATGGCCAGCATCTTTCAGCTCATTTATCATGTTTGACATATTTCTAAGATGTTGCTTCATGATCTGACCATGAGGTTTCTTATAAGAGTCAAAACTGATAGTGAGCTGCCTCAGTCTGATCACCGAAGTGTGACCAAATCTTGTTGCCAATGATTCCCATATTTCTTTGGCATTGTCAAAACGCCTAACCTCTCGCATAACGTCATTGTCCATGCTACTCAGCAACGTAATGCGAGCAAGAGAGTTCTTTCTTTTCCACGCAGCAAAAGCTTTCTTGTCTCTCTTGTGCTGTGCAGTGGCTCCTTCTTTAGGTTCAACCATGGTCAGGTTAAGAGCCTCAAGTGCTTTTTGTTCTTCCAGCACATAACGGATTTTCATTTGCCAAATTTCATAGTTGTCACCATTGAGCTTTTCACCTTTGTTCAGCTCGGCAACTATGCTCTTTGTGGCTGAAGCCATTGATCTGAACACATCAGATAAATATGCACGAATTATTAATGCCTATCATTTATGCATCCCTTTTTATATAGACCCATCATATTAATGAATAATTTCAAGTAAGGCTTCAGAATCAAAAGGTCACTACGTTTCCAATCATCCTCCAAAAATCTTAACTTAGAACTATTATTAATATGATTGTCTCATGCAAAATCAATTCTATGAAGTTACAAAAACTTTTAAAAACTACCCACAGCTAATTACCTATAGCAACCAGCAATAACAGAAAGAAACAGATAATGGACATCCAATAAAACAATAATGCTTTTAACTAATACAACTAACATATAGGTTGCTACATCAACAACAATCAGGTAGTTAATATTACATAATATGTCCACAAAGCACACTTAACAAAGATCAGCCAATACAACTAACACCAAGTCAGCACACGAACTGGAAAAGATCCTCTTTTGTTCAATTCCTTGATATTTTCCCTTGTAACAATACAGAAATATTCATTTACAAAATCCATCACAATTTTCTTATATGTAGCAGCTCTGTTAACATCCCATATGCGATTCAACACATCTTGCCATTCAGGTGGAAGAGTGTTAATGAAAAATCGCACCATCTCTGACTGTGGCATAGGACGACCATTCCATATGACCTTTTGAATTTTCCCGTTGACTTCAAGGACGTGATCAATTAAGTCACCACTCTCCCATCGATGATTAGTCAGCTCAGCTATCAACTTAGACAGTCTTTCCTTTTGTTCATCGGTAATTGCGCGAATAGGTGTGCGCAACCTTAGGGGAGGCATTGTTCCTGCAAAAAATGCAGAACAAATAAGGGATCACATATAATCCACATAAACTTAATTGAAAAAGAAATACTTTTTTTTTTGGGTCAACGGTCAACGAGTCAACGGTTCGGTCGCCGGGTCGTCGGACTGGTCGGACCGGACGGGCCAGTTGGAAAGGTCGGACCGGACGGGTCGGTTGGACCGGTCAGTCCGGGTCGGACAAACCGACCGCACGCGCTGCGCGCGTGCGTGGGTTGACGTCACGCAGACGTCAGCCGGCACGTGTTGCGCGTGTGCCAAGCATCCGCGGGTCGGGTCGGGTCGGGTCGGGTCGCCGACCAGTGACCGCCCGGCCAACCGTCGTTGGTGATGACGTCATCGGTGACTTCATCCCAGCGGTTATCGACCGTTGGGTGACGTCACGGTGACGTCATCGCGTGACGCCAGCAAGCGTCAGTTCGCCGACCGACACGTGCCAGTTCGCCGACCGGCGCATGTGCCACACGCGCTGGGCGAGCCAGCACTTTCGGGCGCGTCGCGCCCACACGCAGTGCCTTCTAGCTGCGCGTGTGGACGCGTGCGGCTTCGCCCGGCGGTGCACGACATGTCGCCGGACTCGTCTCGACGATCTCTTTCACCTAGTGCCTTCAGAAATTGATTTCGACTTATGAAAAACTCAGAAAAAAGGACGAACAACGCTCGGGTGTTGGGATTTCTAGCCCCAATCCGTACGGCCGAATTACTTTCGCGAAAAATCAATCAAAAAACATCAAACAGGTCGGGAAAAATGTGAACTAGGGCTCTGATATCAATGTTGGGATTAACGGATCCCCAAAAACTAGATTTGACACTAAATCGAACCCTTAAATCAATGCGAAAGACGAGCCCGGGAAAACAACAAGTATCATCGATCCTAAAGCACACCACGGATTCGAGCGTACTTTTTAAGCCACAGATTAAACATCGACGCCGATAGAGGAAGAGAAACTTGGTCTTGTTCGATCCGGTGAAGCAAATTGGCCTTCGCACTTCACTGTTTTCCTTTTGGGAGAGTAAGCGAGAGAGAGAGCGTAGGGATGAAATGTACGTACGTTTTCTGTTTTCAACAAAACGGTATGTTCTCTCTCTCTCTCTCTCTCTCTCTCTCTCTCTCTCTCTCTCTCTCTCTCTCTCCTCCCTTTTATATGTTCCCCCATCCACGGGCCGTATTCCCGTGGGCCGGGCTTTTTGGGCCCAACTTGGGTGGACGGGCCTTAAGCCCATCTCATATAAAACCATCAGGCTGGAAGTGTGGACGTCCATATATGTGGATTGCAGTGGTGGTCTGTATCACACTCTTTCGAATTGGAGGCCAGAGAAAAAGGGATGTTAGCTGGGCGCCTGCAATAATTACATTTCGAATTCGCACTAAAGCTGCTCTTCAGGTGCAACATCTACTCTAACGTGACATAATATCTCTCGTTGATCTGTGGCTTTACTCATCGGTTGTTGGTTTTAAGGAGGCCCATTCTACTCCTAAACTGCCTCTCTATATCCTCGCAGATAGACCACCACAGCAAAAGATTGACTGGGTAAGCTATTGCACTATGTCTTTGTATGTTCGAAGTGAGCAAATGCATTTTTCTTTGATGAATGATCCATTTTCTTGTTTTTCATGGAATTATCTTCTTCTTGGACGGAATTGTTGCAGGTTAAGGTATGAGTAGTTGTGATCGTGCTTCTAATCTTTCAGCTTCAGCTTAACTGGTTGTCATGAATGTCTTGCTTTTTTGTTCTAGCATCACTTTCTTGTCCGTTTCTGGATGCATACGATCTTATCAAGCGGTGAGTTTAAAGGGAAAAAGGATGTGCATCTATATCCATAGCAATAAAGGAGTTAGGATGCCTGGCAATATTTGCTTTAGGGTTTGATTTTCCTTATTTAGACCTTATAATCATCTAGTCATGGGCATATCTCAGTGCGAAACAACACTCTAGATTAGTTTTAGGACCCGTTTGGTTTAGCTTTAGGTAAATGATTTTGGGAAAATGTAAATACCTTTGAGGGAAATGTGTTTTCTAAAATGCCACACCATTTGGTAAAATGTAACCTCAAATAACATTGGAAAATAGTTTCAGCATAAAGACCATTTGGTAAAACCCATATTTGTAAAGTGTTTTTGCTATTTTTTTTTTTATTTTTTTCATTTGAAAATTTATTCCGGTGTAGGTTGGCCTTGGCCGTAGCCAGCCAAGCAAATCTTGCTGCTGGATGGCCAAATCTAGCCTTTGGATTGCCAAATTTGGCAGCTTGAGGTCGCAGAGGCCAAATCTAACCGTTGGACAACGAGTCTAGCCTTTGGATTGCCATCTTTGGTCTCTAGACGACCATATCTAGCGGCCTGAGGTTGTGGAGGCCAGATCTGGCCTTCAAACTATTACATCTGGTGACTTGAGGTCACAACCTCAAGCAACACCCCCTGGGGGCATGACCTCAGGTGGTGTCACCTAAGTTGTGGGTTGCGCCACCCCAGGAGGTGGTCGCCGGAGGCGCACGACTCATAGGCAGCGGTGGCAATCGCGGAAGAAGATTGACTCTTAGGCAGCAAATCAAGGGAAGATGAAGATGAACGGTGACAAGGATTAATAGTATAGTTACATTTCCGAAATGCCAAAAGCTCAAAGTAGGTTCGGAGTTGTATTGAGCTTTCAGCATTCCCAATACTAACATTTGGCCAAGGGACTTCCAAAAATACTTACCAAACGCCTAATATAACGCCCCTTGGGAAAGTTTAACCAAATGGAGCCTTAGTCTGCTGAGATTGATTTTTCAACCGGATTTTACCTCGTTGTGCAAGATCACCTATATTACTTAAAATGTACATCGAATAATTTTAGGGTATGCTGCTAGTTGAATGATTTTCAGGACTAACAACATACATCCTGAATGATCTACGAGCCTTGTCCACACATTCAAACAAGATGACACACATTCATCGTAATTCAAAATTGTACCGAGTTACATGGGCATAAATATTTTTATCTATATAAGATCGGAATGCTCATTTGAATATGAATTATTCATTGAATTGCATCATGTTTCATATGATTTGCCATTTTTGAGCAATAAAAAACGGAGTTCGACTTCATATCATATATAATTAGTAATATAAAAAGACACGATAACGATATGGAATTAACAAAATTATTATGGTGTCGAGAGAAAATGATAAAAATCTTCCAAGGAAGTACTTTAGGGGAACAATTGTGGAAAAATGTAGGAATTCTCAATATTTGGTAATTTGCAGCATTGAAACTCTTGGAAGCTGATGTTTTTGTCTCTTGTTGAGCAAAATTTGCGTCATTTCCTGAGATCACGCATGGATTATGGCAAAGGCTTTGCATATTAGATTTCACGAGAAATGAGGATTTTACATTATGCTCACTTTTAGAAATTCTCTTTTTGGTGAAATAAACCCATCCTAATCACACGTAAACACTATACAATTCCACGTATTTTAGATTGAATAGTAACATAATTTCCACGTAAAATTAGCGATAAAAAATCAAGAAAGGAGACTAACACGGATCTGCAACTTCTGTTTTCACACTATGTTTAGCCAACAAAGGACGTATCAAAAGTATAACATTTATTTGCTACCTTGATATCTCCTAAATATGATAAAACGTTTGATTCTAACTAATGATATTAGTAACTCTGACTATTCATTTTCTTTAGACGTGTGAAATTCAACCAAACCTATTAACTCCTTTATAGTTGAGGCTTTGCCCATGTGTACTCAAACTTTATCTTAGTTGTCCCGCTGTAAGATGATGCATCAAAGCGATCATAAGTGGATTATGTGATTTTGTTGTTCATTCTCTCGAACCTTGGCTCATTCTCTTAACTTTCTAAACTTGATGATTATATTAGGTTAGAGGCTGTAACTTCTTTTTCTCTCACCACTAAGTTCAATTATTCTCTATGCACTGGTTGTTGACATAGTATGGTTCTTTAGTTTATGTGATTTCCATCGTGGTTCTCTTTGGATGCTCTGCCCAAGGTTGCAAGACAATGCGTAGGCTCATTTCTAATTAGATTTTTGCCCTGTTATATGAGCAAGCAATTAATCAAACCATTTAGATAAAACATGAATAGATTAAATGTAGATAGGTCAAGAACTTACATTCGACCGTTTACCCGAATCGCAGAGATAAGTTTTAGAGAGAGAAGTTTTTGGAAAGAATGTTTTCTATTATTGAATGTTTGGATAGTTACAAATGAAAGACATAGCTCCCCTTTTATACAAGAAGCCTCCCATTACAACCATTGATTAACATTCGATTTAGCAGACGAGATTGTATCTCCATATCTATCAAGAATGCTCTAGAACTAGGTACAATTATCATTTTACCCATGCCTAAGGATGTTCTAGAAACCTTAGGCAACTACGGTCTTCTTCAATCAAGGTCACTCCTTTGGTCATGCAAACTTTGAGATTGCGACAATTGCATGTTTGTGCGCAAAGTGCTTTTAACCAGAAGTATGGATCTTGGGCCGAAGCTCCGGATGCAATGGCAACCAAAATAGGAGGTGCGCGGGAGTCGGTTTATAAGTACCACGCCGGTATATATGCATCCAGACCATTTAACCAAAAGTATGGATCTTGAGCCGGAGCTCCGGATGCAATGGGAACCAAAATAGGAGGTGCGCTTGTCCATGCCAACATTTTCATTCCGACGTCTGGTGTAACTTAATCTTCGCTTCCGGTATAACCATCGGCAACAGCTTGCGATCACGAACTATGACCTTCTCACAATAAGGTCAGCTCTGATGAGACGAGAGGCTTTTGGCAAAATTGGGAACTATTATTTCAGTAGCCAGTGGCTCAATTTACCATGGTCCATGGATTTTAGGAAAACTAAACCTGTTCCATTGCCCATCTTGACGACTTTGCACAGTGCAATGTGCAACAGAGAAGGAAGAAGCTGCCAAAAACACAAGGTGGACACATTCAGCTGGACGAAGTTTCCTTTGATGGAAAAATTACTATCTATTCTCGAAAATATATTGTTTCCGACTTGATTATGGGCAAACCTTGGCTCAGGTTTGGGTTCGCATGGATCGGGTCCATCGACACGAGTCTCACATGATCAATGGAAGCGGTTTTCATAAACTCCAGTTCAATTAAGAATTTCTTTGGATTGCGTTGCAATCTAGTTGATTTCCTTCTAACCACTAAAATCCGTAAGTATCATCACGTGCCCTAATTAATATCTCTCCCCCTTTTTTTTTGATAAGTCAAATCTGTAATTTTCTCCCCCCTTTTATTAAGAATAACTCAACAATAATCCATCGTAGGGGCATTTATTAAATAACCATATAAAATTGATCATGATACATGTAATTAATATTTTAAAATCTAAGGATCTTTATAGAGAAACCATCAAACATGCAATTCAGTTCTTAAATTTTTATACTCTAACTCATATATATGACCTAATATTTTTATAAAGAATAACTCAACAATAATCCATCATACTTTTAGATTATTTATTTATTAAATAACAAATATAAATTTGATCACCATACATATAATTAATATTTTAAAATATAAGTAATATGGTAAGTGCTTTATAGGGAATCAGGATAATTACAAACATGCAATTCAATTCTTAAATTTTTAATTTGTTCAATGCAGCTCAAAATATACTCTAACTTAATATATGACACGATTTCTCTCTCTTTTTTTTTTATAAATTTTCAATATAGTCCCTTAATTATTATATTTCCAAATTCAATTTACTTTTAGATTAATCTAGTTTAGAAAAGATTAAATTGAATAAATTAAAAGTTTAATGCCCATATTGTAATTAAGTTGAATTTAAAGGATTTGTATTGAATATATTACAAGTTGATGAATCACGTTATTTCTTTAGACAAATTCGGTGGACTATTTATGTCATTTTGAATGGATAACCTTTAACACAACCGTGACTAAAAAATTTGTAGACAAGGCGTGTTCTGGCCGTAGCGATTAAGAAAACCACGAGACAGGACAGGGCACGACTTCATCTCCTCTCTCTCTCTACAATTACTAACATAAAACAAGAAAATCTATGACAGCTTGAATTTCTTCATCGTCGCAGAAAAAGCAAGCTCAGGGAGAGGGAAGATGAGCTACCAGAGAGCTCCTCAGGACCCTTACCCTCCACCAGGTGAGATCGATGATCGCTTTTTCTTGATCAAAATCGCTTTTTGATTTGTTGGGCAAAAGGCGACTTCCTTTCCCTGATAATCTGCTTGAGCTTTTTGGCTTGAATTCTTCGCAGGGTACCCATCTGCTCCGCCTCCGCCTCCGGGTTACCCTTCGGCCCCGCCGTTCGAGGGCTATCCGTACCCTCCGCACCCGGGGCCGCCGGGGCCGCCGCTGCCGCCTCGGCCTCCCTTCGAGGGGTACCAGGGGTATTTCGCCGGAGGGTATCCTCCGCCGCCGCCGCCCCCGTCGCTGCCTCAATACCACCATCACCACAATGATTATCACCACTACGATCATCACCACTACAATGATCAGCCGGGCTGTGCTTCCTTTTTGCAGGGCTGGTATGATGACTCTCTTTGGGCAGTTTTGGTTAATTTTTTCCCTTTTCCTTTTGGACCTTCAGCTTTTATTTTTCCTGTTGGTAGGTGAATTATGGCGATGTTATTGACTTAGTTCCTGAGAATTGCATGAGGAGAGTAGAGAAATGTGTTTTTGATTATGGATATGGGTGCTGCTTTTTAAAAGTTATGGGCTTCTGGTTTAATCTACACTGGAGAGAAGGAAAAATGATGCGAAGTTCATTGGTCTTTTTGTTTCATCAATGTTCACTCTTCCTGTATGTTAACTGGGACACTTGGTTTTTGCAATGAACTTGAATCTGGGCACCTGGAAGTATTCTTCCTGAGATTGGAAAGATTTCTTAGGATGGAGAGGAGTTGAGAATCGAGAGAGTTCAATCTAAAATTAACATGATTAGCATTTACAGGATGCTGGTGTGAGCAATGAGGTTTCAAATGTCTGACTTGAGTTAGATCAATGAGGTCTTTATTTGTTCTGGTAGCACCCTTGTTTTTGGATGAGAACAGCATGTTTGGAGCTCAACTGGGAATTGCTGACTATGTGCTGGTTGAGGACCCAAAGGATAGTGTTAAAGTTAAGCCGTATCCATCCTCTCTTTGTCTCCTTATAATGAATTTTCACAATATCAAGATGCTGCAGTGAGGCATGACACCTTTATGTGAACCATGTTTTTGGCAGTGGCAATATCATTGACGAGGATCATTTTAGTTTGTGAGGGATGGTCAGTTGTCATCAACAAGCTTTCTTTCGTCCTTAGTTGCTGTTTAGTTCTACTGTTCCAGTCATGAAGAGAAATGATAATTCTTGTAGTCATAGCTGGAGAAACTTCTCCACTCTCAGTTTCCTTTGTGAAAGCTCTTTAAAAAGCTTTTTATTATGTGGTAGAAATTGATGCACAAGCTTTGACTTTTACTCTGGCGAATTGGAAATGAGTCGGTAACTTTGTGGTTTTTGTGTTGTGCAGCTTAGCTGCGCTCTGCTGCTGCTGTATGATGGAGGAATGCTGCTTCTTTTTTCGCTGAAGATGGATGAATTATAATACCCGATGCGCTGGGTGGTTACTGTTTGTGAAATTGTCCATGAACTGCTATTATTGAAGAATGTTGTTGAATCTGATGTCTCTCTGTTATAGCTGTTTGCTGAGAAAGAAACGTTGTTCCATGTTTATTAAAGATTTGTGGAGTCTGAAAGCTGACAGGCTTTTTACTGTTAATAGTATATATGTAATTTTCATATCAAAGCAAGGAAAGAGTATTGTTGCTAATGGCAGACATATAATTTCCATCTTAATTATGTATGTCTTAGACACCAATATATATATTGGGGCATATCTATTGTAATCTTTGAAACTTGTAACTCAAAAACTGATACTAATAGTGGAGAGATTGGTTAGCATGGTATTGCGGTTTTTCCCATTCTGATTTGAAGGAGTTTTTCATGTAGAAATTCGCGTATCATTTTTTATTTTGATTTTTATGTTTCAATAATTTGATTTCCTAACAACCGGTATTAGAGCTTGGTGAAATAACGGGTGCAATGAATATGGACAAAGAGAAGGTGGTAAGGACTTTGGAATCTAGAAAATGCAAATTGAGAATGTGTTGTATGATAAACTAGATTCAATCGGGTTGGAAAATTTGAGAATTGTTAAATCGACAAAAATTGGGTGCGAACCGACCGCGATGGCTCTGCTGGATAAGGTTCTGCTGATCCTTAGCCCAAAGATGAAGGGTTCAAAACCGAGGGGAGGCGCTAGGTGTCTTATCCCAGAGGTGAAGGGTTCAAACCCGCTTACGTGTCAGGTGTATGAAGTTGACGGCACAGGGGTGGTAGGTCCTCCTATTTATCGTCACCAAGTCGATTCCTCAATAACCAAAAAAAAAAAAAAAAAAAAAAAAGGTGCAAAGGTGACACGGTTATCGGCTGCAAGTCGATTCCTCCATAACCAAAAAAAAAAAAAAGGTACGAATCGTCTCACTTTGGTGTAAAACAATGCCATCAACATCACCAATGAGAAAACAATGATGGAATTGATGAGGGCTTTGTCAAACATGTACAGTAAGCCATTTGCGTCAAATAAGGTATGTATGTCGCATTTGTCTTTTCAAACTAAGGATGGACAAAGGTAATCCTGTGAAAGATCATATCAATGAATTTTATGTGATCACGACTTAGTTGAGTTCGGTAAAAATCAAATTCGATGATGAGAGAAAAGTTGTAATTTTGTTATCCTCTCTATTTGAAAGCTAGAGTGTAACTATGATTGCACTAAGCAATTCGTTTAACCAAAAAAGGATAAAACTTCAAGTAACATGAAATATGATTCTTAGCAAGTATACTCATAGGAGAGAATTGGGTGAATTTTCAAGCACCGCCTTTGTCGCGACCTAATTTTTCGGGTTCACCACCTAAAGCTAGGTTAATGGATTACTAAGTCTTTAAGCTTAGATCGGGCTCTCCCAAGCCCATACCAATTCGCGACTTAGGTTTGAATTCTTAACATACAAATGATTTTCAATCAGAGTCGCCACTAATCTATTTTTGGTGGGTCGATTAGAAACCCAAGTAAAGTAATGGGAGATTTACTTTACTCCTACGAACAGAGATTCATGAATTCGGGGACTTGGTTACACCAGATTATCCTAGTGCCCTTTCGGTACCTTTTTATTTCATTTTTAAAAAAAATGTTTGGCAATTCAATTGATTTTAATTTAACTTCCTAACATGTGAGGTGATCATACATGTGCGCATACCACCAATTTAACACTCGGAAAGCAATTAAATAATTCAATACTTATCTCAAAGTAACGAAAGCAAGCATCTCGCACACATCAGCAACCTTAGATATGATTTCTAATTAACACGCAATTTCAATTTTAGTTTTTGTTTTCACTTTATTTAATGAAAATCATGACTTATGCAATGCATGTAACCTAATATGACATGGTAGCATGACTTAAACTATATGACATGAAGAAATGCAATGATTAAATGCAATCTAAATTAATCAAATGATGACAAGTAATGCGATGCAATGACATACTAAAATGACACGCAACATATAATTTAGTATGCGAGTTATATGTCATGCGACATTTATTAAATGACTTAGTCTAATGACGAGGAAGTTTTAATTAAATGAACCTAATAAAAACTAAATGACGTGCATTTGATATTTCTATTTAAAAATGCATAAATGATCTAGCTAGATTAAAATTCTATCTAATTTAAACTAAGGATTAAGTCATATTAAATCCTAATTTAAACCATGCAATTTATGACGTGCAAGAATGCTCTAATTCAACATGATATATGCATGATAGTTTTTTTATTTTTTATTAAAAATTCGAAATTTAAAATTGTCACGTAATTAAACATGCAACTAAAATCCTAAATTAATGCATTTTTTATATTTTTCAAACTGAAATCTCTACGCTAGATATGCAAGATGATAAGAAATATTCTAAAACCAACTGGATTTTAATTCAAATATTTTTTAGATTTTTTAGTGGTTTTTCAAAACAATGCGATTATCAACTAAACATTAAATCTAAACTAATCAAGGCATCCAATCAAATAAAGGATCAAAATAATCGAAAAAATAACTGTTGTCTCACAGGTCAAATTAACGATTATCCAAACCCTAATTATCACGACAATGAGTTCAAAATAACTAAAAATCTGATCCGAATTCTTACGGATCAAATTAATAATTATATTAATTAAGCATTTAAAACTCTGTCAACAAATCCCAAAAATTAATGTAATTAAAAAAAATGATCCGACATCTTACGGATCAAATTAGCAATTACAATAATTTTAGGGAAGACCCTGTGGATAATGCCTACAAAATCCATGAAATAAAGATCACTCCAAATTTGCGCAATAACAACTAAACTTAAAAGAAATAAATAAAATAAATAGAAAAAGAAAATAAAACTACCTAATTTCCCTTTTTTTTTTTTTTGGGTTTTTCTTTCCCTGCTTGTAACCGTGAGTCTCCAAGGCAGCGGGTTAATCGGCTCGGCAAAGGGGATCACCGACGAGGGGGAATTCCGGCGAGGCAAGGCAGCAGGCACAGCTGGTCACGGGTCAGGTGAGACAGGGACGGCACGAGCGAAACCACCGGTGTTCGGGCACCGGCAAAGGTGCGCGAGTGCAGCAGTAGCTGAGGCGGTCTGGCGTCGTGGGTGAGGAGGAATCGGCGAGCAGTGGACTCAGGGCTTCGAGCGGGCGGAGTAGGGCAGGAAAAGCTCCGGCGTCAGGCTTCACGGGCGGTGACCGGCGGGCTTTGTGAGGAGACAACAGACGCGCGGCGAGAGGCGAGCTGCTGTGGCGCCGGTGCTCGGGCGGAGGCGCGGCGGAGCTTCACGGATCGTCGAGTTGGGCGATGGGCAGTGCTCAAGTGCGGGGCACACGGATGATCAACCGGACAGGAGCAAGGAGACATGCCGGTGAAGGGACTGGACACCAGGAAAGCTTTGCCGAAGAAGATGAACAGGAAAAACTTTTCCTTCTTTTTTTACTTTTCCCTTTCCTCTCTCCTCTGCAGCCGCACACTTTCCTTGCTTTTTGCTTTTTGTGCTTCTTTCCTTTTTCCAAGACCTTCACGGACGGCCCCCTCTCCTCTTTCACTTTTTGCTTTTTCCTCTCTTTTTTTTACTGCAAAACTTCTCTCCACTTTTCTGAATTTTTTCCCAAAAGAAGCTCCTCATCTCCACATACCCGATTGCTTTTTATAGGTGAAAATAGGTAATCTTCGTAGAATATTTTATCTCGTTTTTTCAATATATACGAAGATAATCTATAACCTCCCGATCACCCAAAATCCTTATCTCAAAAATATTCTCCCCCGATTTCATCATCTATTGATAAAAAATAAGATTACAATGCGATTTTTTTTTAATTTTTAAAAACCATAATATCGCATCAAATCTTAATTTCTCGCAAGATAATCAATTAAAAATAACGACGGGCTTGGGTTAATTTTATCCTTTCATGGGCCTAGCCCGGCCTATTAATTTAAAATTCAAAAACACCAATTCGACCCATCCGTCACCGATCCAGTAAATAAAATGCAAACTAAATGTAGCTATGCAATTAATATTTTTTTTTTCAAGGATAAAATTAACCCCTAATTTTTATGCAATAAATGACTAAATGGATTGTCGAAATTTAGGTGTCAACAGCCTTGAATACCAAAGGTAGAGGAAGAAGAAATCAATGAGGTTGGAACAAATACCATGGTAGATCATAGTCTAGAGGGAAAGCAAATTGAGATCTCGTGGTGAAATAATTTCTAGAATTATGAAAAGAAAGGCTATCTGAGACAAGATTACAGAGCCTCGAAGAAGAAAATTAAGTATTGAGATTGAAATGGGGAGGGGGGGTGGGGTGGAGAATCTGTGAGCAGCAATTTTGTTGCTAAAAAGTTTAGAAAGGATTATCTTGGTAATATGAACCTATGGATATTATTGGGAAGGTCGATGGTCGTAAAAAGACAATAGCAGGTATTAGTGAAAGTTGCAAGATATCGAATTTATTTCTAACCTTAGGAGAAATTTGATCTTTCTTTGTCAATTAGAGAGCATCTCACACAAGACTATTTTTGCGGACCATCCCTTGAAAATTGTTAAAGGTTAGTCATAGCATGAGGAACAAAGTTAGGAACACCATATCGGACCGAAAGCATTAGAGATACACCAACATTACTGAGTCAAAAGCTTATTCGAAATTGTGGCACTGTAGACTTGGACATAAGTGAAAAGGGATGAATATGCTAATATCGAAGGGAAAACTTTCTGATTTGAAGTCCACGATATTGGTTTGTGTGAGGATTACGTTCTGGGCAAGTAAAAATGTGTCAATTTTTTGAAAATTTAGGGAGGACTAAATAAATCCGATGCGTTTACCACTTTTAAAAGATGAAAAACTAAAGTAGAGAATGAATTGGTCTAAAGATTAAATGCCTAAGGTTTGATAATTGTAATAAGTATGATAGCAAGCGGTTCAAGCAGTTTTGATGTGAACAACGAAATTGGGATAATAAGAACAGTTCCCAACAAACAGCAACAAAATCGAATTATTGAGAGGAGGAATGGAACTTTAAATGAGCGTGCAAGAAGTATGATGATACAGGCAAGATTATTCAAGACATTTTGGGCGTTGCGAGCAAATACATAACTAATCTAGGAATAAAGTATTAGAAAGTTATAAAGTAGCTATTAAGATACCTAAAAGGCATTTCAATCATATCACTTGTTTTTTCAAAAACATTGTAACTTTACAAGACTAAACACTATGACATTCATTAGTGGTCGTGACACTCATTAGTGGATTAGTGAGGGTCGATCGCCCTTGTGTTGACAACGCAAAGGGGTTGCACCGCCCTACAATTACTCTTTACTTTTAATATTTGAAATTTTTATTGATTCTTCATTTTCTAATTTTAGATTTGTTTTTCTTCTAATTTGAGTTTTTCTTTAATTTTTCTATTTTTTTAATATAATAATAGTGAAATGATGTTGTTTTGTGCTTGAAGAAGCTTCATCATCACGTTAGCAGCAGCTATATGGGTTTGAAAAAAAGCGTAAAAAAAAAAAAATTTCAACGCTGGAAATTTTCCGTCTATAAAAGGCTAACGGATGTAACGAAAATCCCAAAGTGCATACTGTAGATAGGTTTAAAGATTTGATTAAATGAAAAGGAGTTTTAAGACTAAAGTGATTAACTAAAACAAGTTTCAAGACTTACACCGATATGAACTTATATCTTTTATAAAGAATATGTCTATGAACATTTCTTGTTCCTACAGCAACCAATTTGCATCGGATTGTGCTCTTCAAAGAGTAATTCTTCTCAAAATGTGCTAAGTTGGAATCCCATTATAGGGTCGGCTACAAAGCTATTCTTTCTATAGTGCTTCCTTTTCTTGGGAATCAAATAGCGCCGTACATGCCCGAGGAAATTCGACGATGCTCGGTTCCGTGTAAGCCAAGCCCGTGATTCGACATGAATCCTATTCCGAACTGAATAGGCCCAGAACAATCACGCTGGGCCGAATGTGTTCATTGGTCTCGGCCAGCCAGCTAGGCCCGGAAATTCTAGGGCCCAAAATTTTTGGGCCGAGCCCATTTTCTGATAAAAGCCCTGCTTGCCCAACCCATTTGCATCCCCGTAACGTCGTGTTCTGAAGATTAGCCTCTTGTCTACCGTTAGACGTGTTCAATGGGAACCACAGCTAGGCCCCCTCCCCCAAAGGCCGAAGAGGCTCGACGATTTTATATCAATGTGCATTCTTACGTTACATAGGTGACCTCGCAACACGTGGGCTTGGTGGCGGTCGCCTAGAAATAGACCTGATCATGAGGCTGGTTTGGGCGGGCTCAGGACGGACCCAGCTCTTGGCATAACAAGTGCAGGTCCTGTCCAGTTTAGGACTAGTTTTTGGGGCCAGGGCCGACCATCAGATGACCAGCAAGATCCATACCAGTCCAGGCCCGCCCAATTCTTTGGGCCAATCTTTTCCAACCGGATGAGCATTCCGGTTCCTCTGGTGTGACAAAATTCTTTGCAAACGGTGTAATCATCGGCGACGACTCGTGATCAACGGCATCACCCTTTGCCAGACATCGCAAGTGGATTAAAATTTTCGGAGGACAATCTTCATGTCCCCTCTGCTTCTGGCCTCGTGAGGTAAAGAACTAAGATCCCATCGCAAAACAAGTCAAATCTAGCTAATCAAAGATTATGTAAGATGTTCGAAGAGCCTTCCCAAAATCCATCAAACACGAACTCTGCATGCAAATCTCGCATGATCAATGAATGCAAGTTCAAAGAAGAGTTTCTCCAGATCCTCATATGAATTGTGGTTGAGTCTATGACTTTTTTTAAATTTTTTTCTACTTTTTTTTAGAATAGCTCAAAATGGAGTTGATTATGAAATTCGTAAAAACCCTTTTGGGGATATTCCATTAAAAAGATAATAGGGAAGTTTGCCAACTCCTTACATCGATTATTCTTGTAATATACGCAATCAACATTTCGAAAATCTGGATCATTTTTTTTCTTTTTTTTTGTGGTTAAGTGTTATTAATAGTGTACTAAAAATGCTTGCTAACGAAACCAACGGCGAGCACGACAGACAGTTGTATAACGGCGTGGCAGTTAAGAATGCCACCCGACAGGACAGAACACGACTTCATCTCTCTCTCTCTCTCTCTCTCTCTCTCTCTCTCTCATCTCTCGCCATTTACTAACATAAAACAAAAGAATCGATGGCGGTTTGAATTCTGTCGTCGTCGTCGCGGGAGGAGAAGCAAGCGAAGATGAGCTACTCCCAGATAGCTCCTCAGGAAGCTTACTCGCCACCAGGCGAGATCTCAAACCCCCCCTTCGCTTCCCCCGTGAACGCTTCTTTCTTGATGGGGAAATGTAGTTCCTTTAGCTGATGACCCTGGTCGATCTTCTTCTTTTTCTTTAATCTCGCCTTTTTCGCAGCGTGCCCGCCTGCTCCCCATCCGCCGCCGGAGGCCTATCCGTACCCTTCGACGGTGTGGCCGCCGACTCAGCCTCCCTTCGAGGGGTATCAACGGTATTTCGCCGGAGGGCATCCGCAGCCACCGCCGCAGCCGCAGCCACCTCCTCATTACCACCATCACCAACAATGTGATGATTTTTACTATCATGGTCAGTCGGGTTGTGCTCCCCTTTTGCAGTGCTGGTATGATTACTCTCTTTGGGTGGTTTTGGTCGTTTTTCCCTTTTCTTTTTGTACCTTCAGATGCATGTTTCTTTTGGTAATTTAAAGGAAAATTATTGCATGTTATCGACTTAGTTCCTGAGAAATTGTATGAGGACTGGAGAGATGTGTCTTTCCGGTTGTTGATACGGTTACTGCTCTTTACTAGTCAAGGGCTTCTCGTGTATTACTTATTGAGGAGAAGGAAAACCAATGCAGAGTTCGTTGATCTTTTCTGTTCAGTCGGGTCTGTTTGGTCGATGTTCAATTTTCTTATAATGTCAATGGGGACATTTGGTTTTCGCAATGAAGTCGAATCTAGGCACAAGGAAGATTCTTTCTGAGATGAGAAAGGGATTTTAGGATGGAGAGAGTCTGGCCTGAGATTAATACGATTAACATTTACAACCTGCTGGTGTGAGTGGTGTTGGAGCAAGGTTTCACGTGTCCAGTTTGAGTTGCATCAATTCTGCTTGTCAATTGTCCTGCTAGGCTGCTAGAACCCTGTTTTTATATAATACGGCATGTTATTGAGCTCAATTAGGTATTGCTGACCACGTTAAGAGTTTAGCTGTTTCCACCCTCTCTTTTGTCTACTTGTAATGAATTTCGCAATATCAAGATGCTGCTGTGAGGCATGCAGAGATTTACCCCCGTTACATTTATGTGAACCTTGTTTTCAGCAGTAGCATTATCATAGACAATGATCTCTTTTGTTTGCGAAGAATGCTCAGTTGTCGTCGACAAGC
The DNA here is from genome assembly GCA_016097545.1 of Eucalyptus victrix. Lineage (NCBI taxonomy): Eukaryota > Viridiplantae > Streptophyta > Magnoliopsida > Myrtales > Myrtaceae > Eucalyptus > Eucalyptus victrix. The sequence continues at coordinate 36,243,761 of CM027841.1, read as the reverse complement.
TTTCTCTTGCACCGTAGTCGCGGTTTAGTTGTCACTGTGCCAGTAATGAGGAGAAATGATAATTCTTAATAGTCATAGCTCAAGAAACTCTTATGCTCTTGCTTTCCTTTGTGAGGCTTTCTGAAAAGCTATCCATTATGTGGCGGGAATTGATACTCAAGCTTTTGACCTTTTTTTCTGGAGAATTAAGAAATGAGTCGCTAACTGTGAGGTTTATGTGTTGTGCAGCTGGGCTGCGCTCTGCTGCTGCTGTATGTTGGAGGAATGCTGCTGCTGTATGATGGAGGAATGCTGCTGCTTTTTTCGCTGAAGACAGATGAATTTTGATATTCGATACACTGCCTATGGATTGCTATTATTGAAGAATGTTGTTGAATCTAGAATATCTTTGTCATATCCGTTAGCTGATAAAGAAACAGTGTTTCATGCTTTTTCGCCAGCGGAACTAACTGCAGTGTTTCCCCGTCAATGTACATGAGAAAGATTCTGTGAGTAAACTATGCACTTCTGGGACAGTCTCGATGCGGTTGCTTAATTTCTTGCTCCTTTCTGCTCGAATGAGCAAGTATGGTTTGGCCTTGAAACCTCTCTGGGTGACCTTTTTGGCTCTCCTTACCTCGAATCCTCGATTTTAACTGGCGTTGCATGAAAATGCCAGACAATCATCGGCATACAACACCTTACAACATGTGCTGTCGGCAGCCATGCATCACCTATGTCCGCATTCTCAAAGGCACGCCTCTCTTTCAAGAGGATTCACAAGTCCTAGTGAGGTTCTTCGCTTATTGAATTAAATCACATGCTCCATTGCTATTGCAGGCCCCTATCAATTCCTTCGAGTTTCATTATTGTGAACGTACTCCCCAAACAGGATAGTTAATGCGTTAGCTACAGCATTGAACTGGTCAATAAGCACAATACCCAGTATCCATCATTTATGATTAGAACTACTAGGGTATCTAATCCCATTCGCCTCTTTAACTTTTGCCTCTCAGTATCAGTATTGGCCCAACAAAGTGCTTTCGCCATTGATATTCTTTTCAATCTTTACACATTTCACCACTCCACCGAAAATTTCCTCTGCCCCTACTGTACTCCAACTCGGTAGTTTTCATCGCTTGTCCAAGGTTCAGACTTGATATTTGATGGTGGACATAAGCCACCCACACACATTTTACGCCCAATCCTTCCGGATAACGTTTGCCTTCTTTGTATTACCGTAGCTGCTGGCACAAATTTAGCCGATGCTTATTTCTCATATATCGTTGTTGCTTCTTCTCCGGGAAAAGAAGTTCACGAGCTGTGGGCCTTCTACCTCCACGTAGCAAAGCTTCGTCAGGCTTTCGCCCGTTACAGAAAATCCCCCGCTACTGCTTCCCGTAGGAGTCTAGGCGGTGTGGAAAAATTGCAATCCTCAACGAATGATCCATATGAACGTGGTTCTGCGCCGTGGCTCATTTTCGTAGCTCAAATGTTTGGAGACTACTTCACATGAACTAATGGAATCCGTCTTCTTCCTTGTGCTCGTCCACTCTCGTTAATGGGAATTCTTGCCTCCTTGCCAATCTTATCATAGGCATCTTTCTTGCAACTTTCTATCATCCATTTTGGTGGCGATTCAATCGTGACTCATTGCCAATCTTAACATAGGCATCTTTCTTGTAACTTTCTATCATCCATTTTGGTGGTGATTCAATCATGAATGCCTTTGAATTAGGGAGCATACATTCTACTGCGATCTACTTCAGCAGGATCAGAACCAATTCTCACTACTGCTTAGCAAAAGCAAAGGAAATGTCTGACAGAACAATTAAGTAACGCAAAAACTAGAAATTTTTCCTCAGAAGATGAAATGAATAGTTCTGGAGACATCAAGAAGCTGCTAAAATCACTGCAAAAGCATTCACGATAGGCCCACGTCAGTTCACAGTTCACAGCTCCAGTTAACTTCCTGGTCTTCCCACGTTACAAGAGATTATAATTGGAGGCGGAACGCCCTGTGCCAGCGTAGCTAAGACATACAGAGGGGGCGGGATGTCATATAATTAGCATAACGAAATCAATCAGTACCGTGCACCGCATTTCCCTTTATACTAGAACACGTTTCCACTGAACTTTCATTACACCTAAAACAATGGCCTAAAAGCTTTATTCCAAACCTGTAATATCACAGAAAACTGCACCCTGCCTCACCAACCAGCATGAAGACTCAGCATCTTTGAATTCATCGTGCTAAAGAAATCTATTTATAACTAGAAGCACAATAGAATCTCTTCTGAATAAAATAAAAAATCACCATACAACTAAAAATCCACAAATTACGAGCCTAAACGAGGTACAATGATGGTACAACAGGAGATTTCGAGGCAAAGCCACAGCAATGAACCTCGGGGGAACCCTACAATGTCCAAACATGCTCTGGTGCATCCTTCCTCGGCCCCACCAAGGTTCTGTAGAGGTACATCCTTTCTACTTTCTGCTCATCATCAATGCAATTCTCCATCTCATTGCTTTCATTGATAATCTCCACGTTCAGCCTTGGCATCTTCTTTGCCAGGGTTCTGCAGCCTCCAAGGGTAATATCGCACGACGACATCCAAAGGGATCGCATTGTTTCATACTTTCCCACGTCCGTCAGAAGTGCGATGTTACCAAAGGGGCAATCCCTGATTTCCAATTTCCGAATCTTCTTGCACCCATTTAACACATAAAGCATTCCCTTGTCGTTGTCCCCAGCAAATGCAATAGAAAGCATCTCAAGCTGTTCAGCAAATGTGCCAATATAATTGAAGACCTGGTCAGTAAGAAGGCCAGAAAGTGACAAGCGCCTGACACCCTTGCATGACTGAACAATAGCCCCGAATCCTTCATCAAGAGGCTGACCGGTTGAAGAATCCGGTTTTGTGGGCTCAAGGATGCACAACCTGAACCGTATGAAATTAGGGCAGTTCTGGGCTACAATTTTCAGGGCAGCATTTGTCATCTGCTGGCAGAAGTACAGCAATGAGTTAAGCTTTGGACAACCTCTGGAAATAGCAACCAACCCTTCTTCGGTCACTGCAGCATTTCCAACTCCGTAAGGATCAGATGGAAAAACCCTCAATTCCTGTAGTTCTTTGCAGCTTGAAGCCACGACTCCCAGCCCTTTATCTCCTATGCAGTCAAGTATCTGCAAAATTTAGCCACAGATTAATATGAAGACGAATTTTAGTCCCAGCAACATAAATACGAAAATTAATTTAATATTCAGCTAAAGGCTAAAAGATATCGCACCCATAAGCGCTGCAGCTTTCTGCAATGACGGATTAACTTAGTTAGCTCACTTCCAGGGATCCCAGGAGCGTAACTAAGATTCAAGGAGGTCAGGCCTGAACATATTGGATAAATAGCTGGTAGGCAGTACTCAGAAACCTCCAAGAATCCGGATAAGCTCCTCATAGATTTGCATTTTTCAATTGCTGTCACCAACTTGTTGTAGGTTTCAGAATCTGGGTCATGGACAAAAGAGCCCACACCTAACTCCACCAACTGAGGTGCTCGGACCAGGATCTTCTGCAGCGTGTCAAGAGGGACAGCACGGCTTAGCCTCAAGCTCTTGAGATATGGAGATCTTGCCACAAGCCTTTCAAGTGCTGCTAAATTTATATCTCCTTTTAAGCATGCAAAATTTAGGGAGACGAGAGAGGTGCAGCTATCAGGAAAGCAGTTTAGCCACTGGCCTCTATGATCCTCGACTTCATTTTCTTGCAAGTCCAGCTCCCTAAGAAACCTAAAATGTTCCAAGTTCAAAGAAGCAGATTAGGAAAGAATAGAAGCCAAATTCAATCAAGTCCAATTATGCATGCTGATCCCCATCATCAAATCCATTCTTTTTTACTGCATAGAACCTCATCTTATGAGAACCCTTCCCACAACAGCACAGTATGAACTACTGGATATGTTGCACCATCCACAGGCCATGATAACCTCGAACACTATGAAAGCATTTTAGTTTTGCTCAAGAAAGAACAAGACCGACTAAGTCTACCTTTATTTAATTCTTAAAACAGAAAACAAAACAGAAATTAGGAGATTGGTAAAGCGTATAAAAACCAAACATATGCTGCCATGCAATGCTAGCATCCAGAAGGGTCAACTCGCAATGCTGCTAGAAAATTAGCTGTGCAAATTTATTCATTCTTATGTCTATGCAATATAATGCTAGCTGGCATGAACCACAAAAAATAAATATAACGCAGATAACACTCTCCCAGAATTGTACTAGCATATCATAACCATCAGCCTCAAACAGAAAACTACAGCTACCCAATATCTACATTAGAGACCACAGGTTCCAGCCACATAAGGCTGCACAACAAGCATTGGATAAAGGCAAAACGAGCGCATGCAAAGGGATATAACCAACCAATGAGAAATTGCTAGTAACAGGTAATGAACAGCATAGGGCCTTCTAATTCATGTGACGCACAGCCATCAGCGCATTCATCCCATTTTGGTCCTTCACGTGGCTATGCTTACAGTCCCCATCAATGAAATGCGTGACACTGGCATACCTCTACCACAACATGGTGCATGTGTACTACATCCTAGTTGCTGCTTACAAATCAGTCAGCATGACCTGTAAGCTTGCACCACATTCCTGTACTTGAATCCACCAAGTCTTCTATGCGCAATTAGGTTACAGAGCAAACTAGTAACCAACTAAACAATCAGCAAAGTATGGCAGATATACAAGGACACAACCAGCATATACATAAATAGGATTATATAAAGAGACTACATGCTAAAATGTATACACCCTAGAACTGTGACAAGCAAATCACAGATTATTCAGGACACGACATTGAATCATCCGAGTTAATGAACAATATGGAACTGCTCAAAGTCCTCACCTACAGTTGGCTGCTATAGCCGCAAGGCCATCAGTAGTGAACCCTTCGCAGCTAACAAGAACCAAAGACTTGAAATTTACAAACGATCTTGAAATCAGCTCAAGACCATCATCTGTAACCACCATCCTCTTCAACCTGAGCTCCTCCAAATTAACCTTACTCCTAGCCAATGCATCGATCCAAGGGTACACGAACCCTCCCCAGTCAGGTGGCACTAGATTGAAGTCAGCGAAATGGGGCTTCCCCTTCAAAGTGAGCGACCTTACCCCCGGGAATCTCGCGATCAATCTCTCAGGACTTATCGCGTAGCAGTTCCCGATAAACACTCTCTGCCTGCTAAGCCTCTCGATCCTATACCAAGATTTACACACTAAAGAGATCACGTTGCGGTCCCTGTTCGACGTCACAAAGTCGAACACGTGCTCGATAACTTCATCCGGAAAATAATTCATCTTCCCTTACCCAAGTGACAAATCCAATTCCCACGACTGCCCAGGAAAAAAAAAATCCCAACTTTCGAACGAAATGAGCCCTCAATCCATCCCTCCCGCAGGAAGAAAGAAGAAAAAAGAACAGAAACCCTAACGAAAAAAACAGCCGGGGGGACAAAAACAACCTAATCCCAACACAACCCTTCGCCCCAAAGGAACCAAATAGCTCGGAGACCAAAAAAAAAAACAAATGTACAGAGATTAAGCTACTACAACCTGCGAACTGAATCCAAACCTACCCAGCTAAAAAAACCCAGATCTAAACGCTTAAAACCGCGCGAGGCTCGAGAGGAAATGGCGACGGACAAAACCCAGAAGACCCCCCCTCACATATCTTCCCGATTCCGATTAGATCTGAACGGAGAGAGGCTCGGAAAAAGACAGACGCTAAGCAAATTCCGGCCCGAGAGAGAGAACGAAGGGCTTTCTGGGTAGGGAGCGGAGAGCTAGGAAAGAGATAAGAGAAAGAGAAAGACCCCCCCTTTCTTCTTCTTCTTCTTCACCTATCATCTACGAATCAAGAAGTCATGATGATGATTGCTGCAGCAGCTGCAACAAGCAGCAGCAGCTGAGAAGAGGGAGACCCAAAAAAACAAAAAACAAACAAAAAAGACAAGACAGGAAGAGAAAAAGAAGAAAGAGAAAAAGATAAGCAGAGCTCCCGAATTTCTCAGATCGCAGAATCTACAATCTCCATAAGTAGATACAAATCTCCTCAATGACCCTGAATATACAGAGCTCTCTCTCTCTTCCTCCCCCCCTCTCTCTCTCTCTCTCTCTCTCTCTCTTTCTATCTATCTTTCTCTCTCCTCCGCCTCCTCTGTGTGAACCGCAATGCTCTCGTTCGAGTTGAGCTCAGCTCGAGGAGAGAGAGAGAGAGAGAGAAGGGCAAGGGAAGCGAACGGAGAGAGAGAGAGAAGGGCAGAGGAAAGGCGTGAGCTTGACCACACCCCTCAACCCCTTCCCAAGTAATCATGGTTTACGTACCCCCCGCGAGCGGCAGGCTTTAACCACGGTTAGATCGGACGGCGGCGGAGGCGTGGCGGGGAGGGGACGGGACGAGATCCGGGCCGTCCGTGGGTGGACCAGCGATGTAACATGCATCTGTCCTTATCTTCTCTCTCTGGCCGGGCTAAGAGAGAGAGGAGATTGGGGGCCAGAAAAGTCTTCAGTCGTGTTCCGCTTGCCGAAAATGACACTCGGTCTCGCCCGAAATTACGGCCCCGTGCCACTCCCTGCAGATAAGACCACCCGGGGGCCGGGCCCCGCCCACGCGCCCCGCCCCCGCGCGTGGGCGCCACTCTCCGGGTCGGGGCGCGTGGTCCCCCCGGCTCGGACCGCCGGGAGGGGCGAGTGGCGCGTCGTTCCGTACTCGCGCGGAGGAGATTCGCCCGGTTGCTTGTGGGGCTCGGCAATTGTCGTGTCAGAAAACAAATTATCGCTCCCTTTTTTTTAATCTCCTTTTTTCTTTTCTTTTTTTCTTTTCCCTGTTTTGTCTTCTCTTTTTTTTTTCGCCTTTTTCTGAGGATAAGTGAATCATGGCCATTTTAATGATTAGGTGACTCGTGAAAAATGAAAAAAATAAAAAAATTAAAATCGATTTTTGACAAAATCTAGGACTGCCATAAATGCGCCAGGGTAAATAGTGAAAAGGCGAATTTTTTTTTTTTCAGATTTTTATTGTTGTCGTTATAATTTTTTCTCGTGTGGTGAACGTTGGCGCTGTCGGAAATTCGTTTCCCATCGGTTGTCAAAAAGCATTTGTATGGCATAAGATACCGACAATAATAATAAAAAATAATAATAGCAACAATAATAATAACTATAATAACAATAATAATAGCAATGAACGTACGTATCTTGTATGTTCTTTGACTAGTGATTATTGAAATAACAAAATGACCAAAAAAAAATTAATGAAATAATAAAATTATATATTGTCTTTTTGGTTTATGCAATCGCATGCTCCTTGCACATCCTTGTCTTTTACAATGTTATATTAAGCAATTTTACACCTAGCTCATAACAAAAATTGATTGAAAATTTTATTTTTCCAAAAAAAAAAATTGATTGAAAAATTTATGGTTATATCCTGAAATGCAATCTACATATTCCTTCGACAAACTAAATTCAGTGTTCGGCCTCTCAACTAAGATTAAATATCGCAAGGCTCTTTAGTTCAATTCGATATGGCTAACAAACAATTAAGTGGTAGTGAATTGATTGTTTTAAGAAAGTCACAACATTTTCGTTAATGTCTTGTGCATATCCTTTTGCAGAAGAAAAGCTATATTGTAGATGCAATAGTTCCAATAAGATAAATTAGAAAATGAGCCGAAGTGGTTTGGCCTTTCACCAACATCCACTCTTTTGTACTAATAGATATGATAAAAAAAATTTAACTCCCTAGTAAGTATAGAGATATTACAGTCCATAGATGATGCTACTTTTACACAATATTCAGTAAATAACTATACAAAATAGAAGTGCCTTTAATAATGTGACAATTTACTTTTTAGGGATTACAAATATACAAACTTCTACAGAGAAATACAATAAATAAATAAATAAACACAACTTCCACACACAAGAACATAAAGAAAGTGAACACTCGAAGTTTAGTCTACTATTTCTCCTAGATTGAAATATATAGCCATTAGATATCAAAAGACTATTCGAAATTCAAATTCCATTTGACTTCGTCTTGTACCTCAAGATTCATTGTTTAAGGTGTTTTGGTAGAACAATTATATAGTTTTAGTCTTCTCAACTTTACTAATTCCTTATTATTATTATTTTCCCACTATTTCATTTGTATTATTTTCATACCATCTAAGACTTTCATTTCAACTTGTAGGGATTAGGCAAAATATAGAAAAAATAGAGAGTTTCTCTCTATGAGCTAGCATGACAATGAATCGTGACCCATATTTATCATTTTTGCCGTGTCGATAATAAAAATTTATTTCTTGTTGGGCTTTGAGAAAATAAATAATCATGTCGGGAAGTCCTCATAAATTTATCAATAAAAAGGAAGAAAGAAAGGAAAGGAAGGAAGGAAGGAGGGCTGATTCTACACCCTAATTTGCTAAGACTTTCTCCTTTGAAATTGACATTCCACTCCATTTTGGTGGAATGATGGTATTTCAGTTGCCCTTGATTTTCTCTTTGAAAATTGCGATTTGCTTATCGACGTCAAGACTCACCCTAGTCTTTGTCAAGCCACTGTATTATTGGATACAAGGTCGACTTCAAACTTCAATTTTCTCTTGAAATAGTGACTCGGAGCTCACATCATCAACATGAGATGAAGTCATCATGGGAATTTTGTATATTTCAGAATAAAAAGTCATACTCAAATCTTTCAGAATCACGGAGAAATCCAATGTATTGACCTTCTTGCAACCTCAGCAAGTATATACGGCATTAATAGGCCTTTTCAAGTGTTAATTTTATACGACGGTTAATCGTTCTTTGGACCGTCCTTAACTTGTTATGATTTCTATCTTTAATTTATTCTCCTCATTCACGCCATCAATAAACCGTTCACACTTCAATTTATGTCTTACTTGGTTTAACGAGCTGATTGATCGAGTATTCCATGCAAAAAGGAAAATAGAGGAGATGGAGTAGTACTTTCTACATATTAGGAGCCATAGCAGGCTCCTCTTTCCTTATCCACGTTTAAACACCTCTTGTTCTAGGCTAATTAATATTTCTAGATAAGAAATAAAATTCATATATCACCCGAAAAATCCTTAGACTTATCAGTGACCGTGTGTTTTTTATCTCTAAATAACAACTCCAAGTGTACATATTTCGCATTCGAATTAACAAATTCAAAAAAAAAAATCTATTGCAATCGTTTTTTCTTTTTCTTTCTTTTGGATGGCTATCATACCAAATCATAAATAGTCAAGACAAAACAAACGATGGGTTTTATTTTATTCAAACCCTAAAATCTCAAATTTCAAGACATGACCACCAAAACCACCTCAACGTCACTCAAATCCAAAAAAACCCAATTAAAACGAATCCGAGCCCAAGAAAGGAAAGAAGACAATTTTTATTTTTTATTTTTTGGAAATTACGAGTTAGATTATTATTCCACCTCCCAAGCCACGAACCCCCACGCATTTTCATGTGGCCTTCTCTTTATTTTATTTGGGAATTCGAACGGATGGGCGATAACCGAGGTGGGAAAAAATCCAAGTTAAAAAAATATAGGAAATTTCGCGACGGAGAGAAGCCCGAGACGAGAGGGAAGAAGGAGAAGATGATGATGATGATGAGGGGAAGTAGGAGAGAGTGAGTACTCGAGATTCCGCAAAGCACTTTGGAGCAGAACCACATGATTGCTATCGTCGCCCCCCACCCCATCGCTCCTCCCTCCCCTCCCTCCTCCCTTCCTCCCCCATATCCTCATCCGTTTCGCGACGCCCGCGCGAGTCAACTTCCACCCCACGGTCCGTCGCTAATCATGGCCCCCCCCCTTCCTTCGTCTCGAGGTTGGGCCGCTCTCCTCTCCTCTCCTCTCCTGTCGCTAATCAAATGACGATGTCCCGGTGACATTGATGCATTGGATTGGATTCGATTCTTTTATTCATCAATCATGTCACGACCCGATGTGGAAAGGAATTGGGGGGGAAGCTTTGGTTTTTGGATGAGACGGAGACTAGGGTTGTTGGGTAGAGACGTTGCAAGTTTCTCCGTCTTCCTAGGGAAGTTGCCTAACGCGTTCTATATCTTGTGCACTTTAAGCTTCTTTTTTTCGGCATGAGATTATGGTATGGCATTGCCCGTTCCATAACTTAATTGTGTTTTCTAGTTTTTACTTTATGGTTTCGAAAGCATGTTTCAACTTTGATGGTATGTGAACGACGCTTACCGTTTGTTTCTCCTAAGCTTCCGGTTTTGATTAGTGAAAGAACAATATTGGATTGAATATATATAGATGCCCTCATTGGTAATAGATATCGGCACCCGGAGAAAAGTCCGACCATGCAAGCATATAAGTTGGATGGAACCGTGTGAACATTCGTATTAGGAAATATGTAAAAAAAAAAAGAATGTAATGACCTAATTATTTCCACATTGGTCAAGTTCCGAAAAATGAATGTTCTTAGTAACTACATAAGGTCATGACTATTTTAGGAGTGAATCCTTTTTACAAATGATATAATAAAACCGTACCTATTTGAAAGGGACTTGACTGTGGAGAATCTTTGCCCCATTTTATCTCCTTCCTATATATATATATATATATATATATATATATATATAGAAGGACAAAAAAGATTAGGAAGAGTAGAGGATGAGAGTATTTCCATGTTTTGATTGCACCTTTCGTTCAACATCCCAGAACTTGCGTTTTGTTGCACTTATTAACTTTTTTTGCTTTTTAGGAAAAAGCATGTCAAATGCAATTTTTTTTTTTCCTTCAATTCAAGCTATCCTATATACATAAAAAGGAACAATTGACACCACTAAACCTCAAAATTACCAGCTTACTATATTTAATGTGGAAAACTCATGAAATATTTGAAAGGGTTACTAGAAAAATAAGCAGATATAAATATAAAAAAAGAAAAACCTACAAAATTTCTCAACCATTTGAAATGGTCATTAGTTGTCGAATTTAGCTCATTATCATTGCTAAACCATATATTCTATTAATTTAATATGTAGAATTAAAGAAGAACTTTACCACTAGGGAATTTTAAAAAAAAGAAGACGACAAATTATGCAAGCCATAATCTTAACTTGTGTATCGATTTTTAAGCCTCTTAAACTTTTCGTTTTTCATAATTTCATTTAAAGTAGTTCTTTTCTTAATTTTTCACATTAAATAAAGTAAATTTTTATGCACGGTGGCACGTGCTAAGGGAAAAAGTCAATGCTCTTAATTTATAGGGAAAAAAAAAAAACCAAGCTCATGGGGTCCATTGTAAATTTTTAGGGCGCGTTTAGTAACGATTCGTTCGGGAGCCGATTCGATCGAACCGATTCTTTTTGATTCGTTCCTAAACCGATTCTAAGCATTTTAAGCCGTTTGGTAACTATTCAAAATTTCGATTCTTGAATAGAATTGCGTTTGGTACGTGTTCATTAATTGTTCCAAATCAATTTCTTTTAATTTTTAAATAATTTTTTTACTTTTTTCCTTTGTTTTCTTTTCTTTTTTTCTTTTCATTTTCCTTTTCATTTTCCTTTTTTTTCTTTTCTTTTTCTTTTCTTTTTCTCATCTTCTTCTTCTTCTCTTGGCCGGTCGCCGGACCGGCGATCGGCCAGACGAGGGCCAGCGACCTCACCGGAGCGTCGCCGGCCCTCGGCGAGGCCGCCCCTCCTCGGCCGAGCCTCGCCGGCAGCCGGGCGAGGCTCGGCCTCCCCAGATCTGGCGAGGCCGAGCCCGCCGGTGGCCAGGCAAACCTCGCCGGGGTTGGGCGAGGCCTGCCAGGCCACCGGCGGGGCTGGGCGAGCCTCGCCGGTGGCCAAGCGAGAGTCGCCTGGCCACCGGTGGGGCTGGGCGTCGTGAGGCTCGCCCAGCCCCTGCCCAGTCCCGGTGAGGCCTCGCCCAGCCCTGGCGAGGCTCGCTTGGCCACCGGTGAGGCTCGGCCTCCCCAGATCTGGGGAGGCCGAGCCTCGCCGGTGGCTGGGCTTGCCTCCGGCGAGCTCGCCGGACCTCGCCCTGGTCTGGCGAGCCTCCGGGAGCTCGTCGGACCGGCGGACGGCGGCCGGCGGCGGCGGCGGCGGTGGACGTGGTGGCAGACGGCGGACCGTGGCAGGCGGTGGTGGATGGCGGTCGCGAGATGGCCGAAAGGAAGAAGAAAATTTATTGATTTTAATTCTCAAATTCGTTTAAAAACAAGAATCAACTTTTTTTTATTCTTGATTGCGTTCCAACTGCTCATTCCGGGAACAAAAATTTTACCAAACGCGATTCTAGGCCGAAACTAATTCGGGGAACAAAGAATCAGAATTTGGCACTGTTTGGATGGTTACCAAACAGGGTTCGAAGTTGAACACGCATAAACCCCAAAAAATTGAGGGGCACAAAATGAAATTTTTTCAAAAAATATTAGTTTTTTGTCAAGATCACAATAACATAAACAAAATAGACAATGTTGAGCTATCTTTCATAAGGCTGCAAGTTCCAATCTTTAGGTAGCTGCACTGATTGGGCCCCTCCCGCCCGTTTCGCTTGTAGATGAAAAAAAAAAAGTTTCTAAGCTATGGGAGGAGAGAAGAGATTTTGAATGACCAAAGCATGTTCGACTGAAGGGGAGGATTCGTCTTCTTCTGCGTGAATTGCCAATTATGCAACCAATTATTTGGTATTTAATTAAGAAATTGCTTTCTATAGTCTCTCTCTCTCTCTCTCTCTCCTTGCCTTCCTGGAAACAGCTTATATGCAGGCCACCACTCTTCAACAACGCTCCTTGCAAAGTCAAAAATTGCAGTTTCATCACAAGCTAAGCACCGTCCCTCCCCAAGCAATTTTGTCACATGATGCATTTGCTTTTTCAAACTTTAGCATTTTTCACTTCCAATCACGCCATTCTTTTCCCATCCATGTGCCTTTCTCGTCTCTCTTTTTCCCCAAAAGACGTTTTTCTTAATTGACTAAACCCCAAGTCCAAGGCACTTGCGTTTGGATGCATCTGCCCCAATTTCCACACTTAAGCAACTCACGTCTCTTCCATCCAATCCGTCAGATCGTGATCAGTATTACATCTTGATAAAGATGCACATCATAATCTAACTCCCATTTAAGATAATCTCCCTCGTTTTTCCTTGATCTTTGCTTTTGTTGTGACTGTTAGCGTAGCTATGTGTCTATATGCTCCGACTGTTGTTTTCATGCCGGAGAGTGGCAAGTTCAATTTCTTGGGAGATTCACCGACGGAGGATTTTAGGCTTTTCGAGTGAGGTTGAGTGGTTTACTGTTCATGTGATTGACAAGACGTGTCGACTGATTACGATACCTTTAAAGATAATCTTTTCATCCTAGTAAAGTTTGACACGGCGGTAGATGCGAAAATTCGGACTTTGTCTACTCATGACAAGTGAAGAGCAAGTCTTGATTTGAAGTATTGGAACACGGTGATCTTCAAGATCACCTCTTCCATGACTATGAATAGTCAGACATGAAATTTATATGAAACATAATCAATGACTAACTATTAAAATGGATGGGTATTCGCCCAACTTTCTCTTTCACCAATTTTCGCATTCTCCTTTGTAATATGAAGGTTCGAACCATTCTTCTTTCATTGACATGTGCTGAGCTCACATGTCTTAGGCTTTCTTCATTCTAAAAGCAGTTAAATGAGGATGGGTGTTATCTTAAGATATAATCGTACCGTCAGTATCCATAAAATCATGAATTTCTCGTCTTCTCCTCAGTTAGTCCTGATACAATCCCAAATTCCCACGGTGGATGCTGATGTCCAATTAACATCGTTTGCGAAAAACCTAGGTATATCTTTTGTCTTTACATAGCCAATAAGTGTCAATAATGATAATCTCCTTTATAAAGTGTTGAATTTCGGTACTTTGTAGAAGCCAACTAGAAGACTCTTTGGAAGCTGCTGATAAGCCTTTACATTACTTGTCCTAGAGGCCTAAGTTAATCGAAGAGCACGTGGAAAAGTCTCCTTCTCTTCCCCCCTTTGATTAAGACTCAAGGTCCATGTGCTCCAAGAATAATGCCCTCTTGATTATGGATTAAACTAAAGATTAGTGTATGGGGGGTTTTCTAGCCTGGCAAGTTTTGTCTGACATGAGGCCTAATCACACAAAACAATTAAAAAAGCTAAAAAAAATGAATTAAAAAATAAAGCAAAAATGAAATACGTGGTAAGGAATGACGTGAGTTGAAGCAATGGGTACAAAGCCTTGAGCCAATGGAGAGAGAGGAAGATGCATTTAAAAGGGGAGTGGTTAAGCCAAAAGGGAGATTAATCAAATCCAATTATAGCCCCACTTGCCTATAATTACAAGCAGAAGAGAGGAAAAAGGGATGATTGAAAGCGATAGAGAGGCAAAGGAGGGAAAAAGAAAAGAGAAATTCCTTTTAATGGGTTCATGATCATTTCCAACTTGAGAATGCAATCTCCCATCATTTGCAGTCATGTGATTAGCATAGTGCTAAGAGTTTTTTCCCGTAAGCATCTCCCATAAAGCGCGTCGTGTCCCAACCCCGAATCGCTACCACTGGCTCCCGCAGCGATAAGACATCGCCGGGCGACAGGCGAGGGAGCCAGAATTTAGGGCTTCACATGACCTGACACCGACACGGTATCTCATTTGCGGGCGCCCATGAACGTCCTCTTCCAACAGATTTAAAGCCGGGGGACCTCGAGGAAAACGGTGCAGTGAATCCATACACACTAACATAACACCAGAGCCACGCGACATCATAACGCACGGCGCCGCATGCGCTGCGGTCCAACCGCCCTCGGCATCAGACACATAAAGTTGGGGGGGGGGGGTGCGCTTCGGGACATTGATGAGGTGAAACATCGAACGTGAATGTCCAAATTTACGACACTCTCTGGAGTGGTCCTCGTAGCGTCCCAAAGGAAAGCACGAAAGGGACTCGTTCTAAGGGGGGAAGAAGGGAAGGGGGGGCAAGCAAAGCAAAAGAGGCAGAGGGCGAGGGCGAGCAGAAGATGAGTAATGTACGACAACAGCAGCAACAGCTGCAGAGGGTTTGGCGTCTTGCTGCTGGTGGTGGTGCTGGTGGTGGTGCTGGCGTTGGTGGTCTCCAATCAAGCACAGACGACCCTGAAAATAAAACGACGAAAAAGCGAAAGCGAGATGGGGAGAGAGAGAGAGAGAGAGAGAGAGAGAGAGAGAGGACCACGTGAATGGGTTCGTTGATGTCAGCCTCCCTCCTCTCCCCTCCTCTCCTCTCCTCCTCCTCGCTTTATTAAAGAGGGGAGGAATAAATGTTGCAGGCCCACCATGTTGATGTTCAACATATGTGGTTTTGTCAGAGTGAATCCATGCCTCGACAACTTGGGGGTGTGTCCACCGTCGTTCACTGTTCCATTACGATCTTATCTGCAGTCTCTTGCGTACGAGACCTTCGAATGTAAAAACGTATCACAAGCAAATCTAAGAGCCCAGACATGAACAGGGTCGAGGCCGAGGTGGGTTGAGGCCTTCCTCAAGTCCAAGAAACTGGTTTGCAAGGGAACGCAAAGGCCCCAAGAAGAAACGCCATTTCGACTTGTCCGTGTTCTTACAGTAACCTTCTGTAGCGAGTCATCACAAGCTCCTCCTCGCCTCCGGCCATCAAGCCGTGCAGTAAGAAGAATGGCTATTGGGATGACCCGAAGATATGAAAATGTTCGAGATCGGTTGGAGATTCCAGGCTGAGAAGGCTCAGTAGAGTGCTTCGGGTATGATCTTGAAAGGCATGACAAAAGGATCATCTTAATCATACCATATATAGGAGTGTCCTTTTATCTTTTCCCCGGAGGATGGACGGTCGGCACCATGTGTACCAGAGTTGAAAATCCCCCATTTAGATAGAAGTGCCTGTTCGAACAGCCAGTTGTTTACCCAAAAGATAACAAACAAGAACAACACTACCATCTCCAAAGTGGGAGGATATTTTTTGCTGCCAGAAATATAGCAGAACTCTAGGGAAATCACTAAATGTGCCAAGGGGAGGAAATAGTGTCTGAGGAAGAAGGTTATAATGACACAGGCATATTTCAAAAAACTTTGCAACACAGAATGATGCTAGAGGATCTTAGAGGCTCAGAGACAAGGACAGGATTCTCAATGTCCAAGCTGTTTACCTCTGCAAACTTTGGCCTCACAGTGGATTTCCTCTCGTGCATGAACAGTCCAAGAAATGATCAAGGATTCGACTGGAATCCGTATCTCGGCCACTAGGCTCAGACCATCAGCAGCACTGGAGATATGAGAGGACTATCAGGGTGCTGAATTTGAAACTAGTAGTTCAAAAAATAGCAGAGTGAAGAAAACAGAGGCATGAAGCACATATTCTTCCAGTTATAACAACAGGAAGGGCTACTTTTACCATATCTGCCCTTTCAAAGAAAAGCACTTCTCATTGGGAATGAAAATCATGAAAACTGTAGAGGCTCCAATCCAGTATGATTTATGTGCTCTATGCCATTATCTACAACTGCCAGAAGGGCTGCCCACTAGTCCTGATAAAAAATCTCTAGGAGACTATGAGGACAAAAGTTAAGGCTTCAAGAGAAACTAGATCACGAGCTCAAGCTTCCAATAACTAGTCTGATGCCTAGGCAACCAGCAATATTTGCATGCAATGGCACCAGGCACATCATCAAATCCACTCCGGTGAAGATAGTCAAGTAAGGAGCTTCAAAGCAATGGTAGTTAGGAAACTTTGCTATATAACTAAGGTCGGCAGGAGCACTTGCTAAGTTATACCGATTACAGATGATCCAACATTAGAGAAAGGGCCAATTACCAAGCTGGCCTAAAACATACTTCCTCCCACATAATACACCGACTAGAGAAAGGGCTAATTACCAAGCTGGCCTAAATATACTGACTAGAGATAATCCAACATTAAAGAAAGGGCTGATTACCAAGCTGGCCTAAATATACTTCCTCCCACATAATACCAGTTACAAACTAGTGGACAAGCACACATGCTTGCAAGGGCGAGTGACTGCTCTTAATGTGCAAGTCGTAACTGCATGCGTCCATGCTTTTTCAGGTTCCAGACACACTCCGACAAATGGTATCATTCTCAAGCTTTGAGACAATGGCAATGCCCATTGCCATACATGTAGAGTATTTTCTCTTGATCTCGAAATAATTCGAAGAAACACAAAATTTTACTTCATCAAAGCAACTGCATACTTCCCAAACCACTATAGCACTGAAAATTCACCAAAAAGGAAAAGAAGGAAATGGGAGCTTCTAAGGTTAAAATCTTGTCATCTCACCAGCAACCGAGGTTCAAGCTACTAGAATGCCACTCATGGCATCTGGTATTACAGGCTCCACTAGCACAAGGAGCCCCCAGCTTCAAGCATCGAGGAATTTCAGTACGAAAGTAAACTTCTTTCCATAATCTGGGCAACATCAAAGCATTATGCTTGTAATTTACGTAATCCTATATAGATTTAATGCAGACAATTCAACCAAATGACAAATATCTAACCCCAAGTAACTGCAACTGAATTAAAGTTCCAACACCGCAATAAGCTTCACCAGTATAGCCTAAACGCATCTACAACCCTATCGTCAAATGTAAGCTCTCGAGATTTCAACTCAAAGCATAAACTCATCTGGAACCAATTAATGCCAAGAGCATTGCAACTGGACCCCAATTTAAACTTTTCAGCCAGGTTCAGTATTTTCCTTTCATGCCGACCTCCCGATATGATAGCAGCCACCAAGTATCCGGAAAAGATCAACTAGCAAAATTTTCGGGTGCCTAAACAAGCAAGTAGTTGTCCACTCCACACCGGGCCTTCACTACTACTTAGTCAATTCAATCAATTTAGTGGCTAAGCGGTTTCATAAACCGAGCTTTCCTTAACCAGATGACCTTACTTCAACCTTAAACATATAAACATACTTATCAGGTGATCAGATACCAGAAAAAACCAAGTAATTTCCAGCCAAATTTCCAACGATGGCATGTGACAGACAAAATTTGGCCCGAGGAAAAGACCATGTCACAATACAAAATGCATCAGCAGCATTGCCAAGTTCTGGTTCCTCGATATCACATTTGCCAATCAACTACAACTATCAAATATAATTCCTAACCTCGAAGCCTCGATCGCCTCAACAACAATTCAATAGAAGTCCCTACCTTCGAAACCAGCAATATAAAATGAACCTTCGGAATCTCTACGACCGATCGTCGTCTCCCCCGTCCTTCCAGTCCCCGGCGATAAAAACCCCGGGCCGGGCGGTCCGCCGCCGAGTCCTGGACGGGAGGATGTTGTCCAAGTCGACCTCGGCGAGCGGATCGTCGGACAGATCGCTGTCGCTCTCCGAACGGACGCCGGCATTGCCGTAATCGTCGCTGCTGCTATCACCGCTGCCCTCCTCTTCTCCTTCCTCGACGATCAATTTGCCCTTCCCCTTATCGTCCTTCATAACCCCCTTTCCCTTCGCATCCACCTCGGCCCCTTCATCGTCTCCATCCTCCTCCTCCTCCTCTTCATCATCGTCGTCGTCGTCGCCGTCGTCGTCGTCGTAATCGTCATCCTCCTCCTCCTCCTCCTCGACCACCGCGTCCGCCCGTTTCTCCTCCCGAGCCGGCGCCTCCTCCAAGTGGTTCCCGTCGCCGCCGCCGGCGTGGTTGGGGTTCTCCAAAGGCTCGAGCTTGAGGCTCTTGCTGGAGCGATCTCCTCCTTCGCCTTCGGCTTCGCCTTCGCCCTCGGGTTCGGGGCGGGCGAGATCGGGCTTGCGCTTCGCGGGGTAAGCGAATTCCTCGCGGTTCTCGGTGTCCGCCATTAACTCTGCTGGCTGCGGCGGCGGCGGCGGCGGCGGAGGAGAGAGATTTCGAGGTTGGGTTCGAGGAGGAGGAGGGGGCAGTGGAGGTGAGCGAAACTGGTGGCGGTGGTGGTGCTGCTGCTGGTTTTGTGTGCGGACGCCGGCCACCGCTTGGCGCAGGTTGTTTGGATTTTAGGGCTAAGAAGAGGGTCGACGGACAAACGCTACTCCGCACGTCGTAATTTTTTTGGGATGAAATCTCAAAAATATAACATTCTCCATTTTTTCTCGTGAAATACCCGTACTTTTTGGTCTTATAAAAATCCCAAAAAAAGTTTAAAAAAATTATCCCAAAATTATACTAGTGATCTAAAAGTATTTCAGTCACCGTTCCCTTGGCATGGCAACATGCCTAGACTTATCAAGCAAACGTATGGGTGAGCATGGTCTGAATAGATGATTTTCACTTTGAAATCAGAAATTGTCCACTAATGACCGGTTCTAAAAATTGGAACCGAGACTTGCACATTAGTTTTGTAAATCCATCCAAGAGTGGGACTGCCAATCTAATCCGATTCCCGATAAGTTTATGAAATCGGTTCCCAATCTCTACAGAACTTGTTTGGTCATATATGTGGGTCGAATTGTGAGCCATTTATTTTAATTAAAAATTGAAAACTATAAGACAAAATGAATAGATCATATTCGTTAGTTAAGAACTTAATTTATTCAAAGGTCATAAGGTGGTCCTCTTGAGGTTTCTTAACGCTGGAAATAAGTGGAGAATTAAATTCCACATTAAAAGTCCTAATCTCACAAAAGTTAAAACATTAATCACTTGATTAATCCTTTTTTAACGTCAATCTAATTTAATCATGAGATGGCTAAAGAAATACTTAATTATACTTTTAAAATGAGGCATTGGCTCTTATGAACATCTCCAATCGGTTCTCTCATTCCTCTACATTTGTTTATTTTATTTTGGTTGAGAAAGCAAGTAAATTGATTATTAGAATGAAAAAGAAAAGTAGAGGGTTAATCTTATTAAACACTCAAGAGACAAAATTAGTCAGTAATGTCCAAAAACTACAAATATACATATATGCACATATATATTTGATCAAAAACTACAAAATAATTAAGTAATTATAATGAAATTTTATTTTTAAAATATATATTCGATTTGATCAAGGTGGGTGGGGGCGATCCACGTTTAGAATTGAAAACTATATCGATACTAACCGGTTCCACTAAATTGGAATTGGGAATTAGATTGGTCCCCATGAGAATTGCTGGTTTGAGTCTAATCCGGTTCCGAGCGGTCCAGGCGGTTCTTGGTTTTTTTTGCACATTTTAAACAAACGGATCTAACATGGTTATACATATCTCTCTAGTCTACTCAAAATGATATGACACCACACTCTTTATCTCTCAAGAGGATGATATTAGGCCAAATGGGCAAATGGATAGTTTTTTGTTTTAAGGTCCCTCCTCTAGTGAAAGGATGAATCTGTCTCCTTAGTAAACTCGTGCTTGAGGGACCAAGATTTATCAAAGTAAAAGGCCTCCGTTTAACCGAAATCTTGATTTTTAGGTTCACGATGTTCGATTCGTCGATTGGATAGACATTCTGGGCCTTTTGGCACTGGCAGTGATAAAGTGCTGGGGTTTTTGTCGTGAGAATCGACGATATTGATGAGCTATTCAATGTCTAATATACTGGAAAGCCTACTTGCAACTTCTTATTTATGTGCATGCGGTAGGGTTCGGTGATCTGAAGCCAGCGATTTTGTATTGAGTATGAACAGTGAGCGAAACATAGGCAGGTGTATTGCTGTTTTATTATAGAAGGAACGTGGGTGGCTTTATGGAATTTGGAGAAAAGGTGACATGTTGGGGTCTTGTTAAATACTACCTTGGGGGTTGAAGCATGAGTTTGTAGATTATGCTATGCTTACAAGTATATGCTAAAACTATGCTATAAAGTTCCAAAAGTTAAGGTATATGCTATGCTTACAAGGATATGCTAAAACTATGCTATAAAATTTCCTGGTTATACCTCGAAGAACGAGACTATGCAAATTTACAACAATGAACAAGGGTTTCAACTGGTGGGGTCTAGCATTAGGATTGGATACATTGGATGCTTATGTCGAGGGAGAATTGATAAATAATGTTGATGTTGAATTAGTAGATGAAGTTGGGGTTAAAAAATTGAGACTATGGTTGAAATAGGAGACGAAATATCCACTTCGGATTGAGTTGGGAGGAAATTAGGTCTCCAGTGAGGGCTGGGCTTGGGGCTGGGCTTGAATGTAGGGCTCGAGATTCCAGGGTGAAGTTGAAGTTGAGGCTTGGGTTGAAGTAGTAGATGAATTTGAGTTTAAGGTTGAATTGGGACATGAAGTTAGGGTTGAAGTTGGGTGGGGCTGGGGCTGGGTTGGGCTTGAACATGGGCGTGGGTAAATAAGATTTTGATATTGGACATTGACAATAAGAGAGATGGCGACACTCTCATCTTAGGCATTTGTTTATCTCTTTTTGGAATGATGATCCAATTTGTGATGGCTAGAGATATGTTGTACTGGATTTCTACTTCAATGTGATGGAACAAGTTATGAACTTGGATGATCAATGTCCAAAGATTCGACAAACAGAGCATTGTGAGATTGCGAATTCTACTACAATTAATGGTGTAAAACAGGTTTTACAGGACTAGAATTCGAAATCAACAAGGCGAGCATTTGATAAATCTATGTAGCGATCAAATTTCCAAATTTGGTTGCTATAAATTTATGTCACGGCCAAATTACAGCAACTTAGTGGAATGTATCTTTAGCGACCAACAATTTGGTTGTCAAAAGCTATCAGGACAAGAGAAATGACAACTCCTATAAATTCATGGTGTGGCTTAAATTGTCAAAATAGTGGAGAGCAATTAAAAAAAAAAATTATAAATTACAAAAGAAAATCTATACTATAAAAGTACACAATATAAAAGTACACAATATAAATAAAAAGTATATCTATATATGAAAGCGACAAAGGCATTAGAGTTTTTTTTTTTTTTTTTTTTTTTTGAATGTTTTATTGGGTTCTTAGTCTTTTCTTTTGGTACAAGTAGATCGGATCTACTAGTTCCTTAAACTACATATTTTTCTGTAAGAGCCTTCCGTTAAAATAGTGATTGGAAATGTTGAAGGGGGCAATTAATTTGCCATTAGATGCCTGGCTGGCATCCATGTGTGGCAATAAAAAGCCTTTAGAAATATATAAAAAACTTACATATTTTTCCACAAAAAAAAAAGGAAATCTTTCGACAAAACAAAAAAGAAATTGTGCCAAGTGAAAATTGAGAAACGAGCACAGATGGAAGCCCTCCTCATCATGGCCGTCGTCCAAGCGCCGGAGAGGGGCATCAGCCTTTCGTTGGAGTCATGCGAACAATGGCGCCCTCGCCACCGCCTCCCCGAACATAAGCAAACCCATATTTACAGTCTACACGACCCGACGACCCTCATCTGTTTTCGATGAAGTGCAAAATGCGGGAGATGAGACGATCAAAAAGAAAGTCCAGCAACAATTGGACGTAGGTCAAGTCCTCCCCATCGACATGACGATCTACCATTCTTGACCTCAAAATCAACTTTCGAATTCTAGGTAGTTCGATGTTCATAAGAAACAAGGAACAAAGAAGCAGCAAATTAATGTAACATTCCCAAATTTTGAACTTTTCCAAATACAATACTTAACCCGGTCAATTGAAAAGACAATTTTCTTCTTTCTTTCTTTCATTTTTTCTTTTGCGAGAAAATGGTTCGACTTTGAGGCCATTGCGTTGATTCGCCCAAGCTCGGTGTGGGATGCTTAGGCTGCGTTTGGTAACGTTTCTGTTCTTTTTTTGTTCCAGGGAACAGAAACAAAAAAAAGTGTTTCTGTTCCAGAAACAGTTTTTTAACAAAAGAACGCGTTTGGTAAGTGTAAAAAAAAACTGTTCTTGAAATAAAAAAAGAACGTAAAACACGTTTGGTAAACTGTACAAAATTTCTGTTTTTAATTTTTTTTTTAAAAAATGCTTTTTCTAAATCAAGTTTAAACAAGATGAGAATTATCATTCTCATGAAATGCTCATTAATTTCATTTTGTTCATGGTGAGTAAAGGCAAATTTAAAACATACTTGTTAGGCTAAGAGAAAGCGTGTTAGAGTTAATTCATTCTTGTAATGTTTCTCTATAGTTCTCCCACGTGGAGTAAATTCATTCTTGTGATGTTTCTCTATAGTTCTCCTGCGTGAACGTATGTATGTGTTGGGAGATCTAAAAAATAATGGAAACAAGCCAAGCTGGTCATATCGGATTTGATTGTCTTTGAGAGTTGTATTGGCGTACATATAGGCCTCGGGAAGGTAGACCATTATTAAGACTTAGATCTATTGATTTAGGGTTGCTATGTTGGTAGATATGAGTTTTACATTACAAGAACAAAATACGCCTAAAAAGCTAAAGCTTTATTCATGTTTTGTTTGCAACTCTTTGCAGTAAGCCGAGAGAGCCGGGCTTGTGAAGAGCTTGAGCCAACCAGCAAATTTATACTCGATTATCCTTTCTTTCATATTGCAGTGAGGTGAACATATATGAAGAAAAGCAATATAGTAAGATCCTCATAACAATGACAACTCTTGGATTTAAATCAGAGAGTCGCTAGACTATGTTAGCTCTAACTATTTAATCATGTGGCGATAATTTTTTTTTTTATCCTTCACATGGTTTTAAAAAAAAAAATCCTCATACTGTCTTCCTACGATTTCATTGTTTGTTTTCTCCTCTCTGATGACAAAATTGCGAAACGTCTACTTATACAGAGAGTTATCGGTTCATTCTCGAAGAAGCACATTAAGAAAAGCCCGCACACCATGGCTCTCATATTTCCACACAAAGCATGGCTGTTGAAGCTGAGTTAAGTAGAGTAATTACAATGGTCCCATCTGCGTCAACGATCTTATAATGGGCACTTGTACCGTGTATTTTTCTATGCTTATGTTGATCCCATCATAATATTAATATCAACTGAAAGGGAGACTTTGAGTAAACACCGATTAAATTTGCAACCACGCAAAAAATTCACTCCTTGGCAACAACGCATTCAAATAATGCAACTAAACACACCGCATTAATAAATTAGTGACCGCCAATCTGGAAAAACCAGAGGATGAGGAAGCACTTTGTTGGAGGGACAAACCAGAAATGTTACACTTGTTCATGAGCAACTCTCATTTCGCACGCCATGAGCCATTCTTGAGTCCAATAGATCCCGAGGGTGACGAGTGATATAATGAGGTCGGATCCGAGAAAAGCTTCCTCCGGTGGGATGGCTATGTCTTCACGAGGCTTGGGAATGATGGGCGCGACTCTGCTGCAGCTCCTCTTGAAACTATAGGGACTGATGTATTGCCAGCCAACATGTAGTTCATATTTGCAGCAGAATTTATAACGTAGTCGATCGCACGCATAGCAAAATTGAATTTCATAAACTGCACAACGGGCCCGAGAACCTAGAAAGCAAAGACCGACTTCATCTCCAAGCAAAACTAGCCTCCATGATTGCGGTATCAACGGCCCTCTCGGTCCATACTTTCGCCAAAAAAAAAAAAATAATAACCTTTAAGACACATTGAAATACTATAGGATCTGCAGACATTTCCTCATCAAACGCAGCATTCATAGCCTCTCTCACGGTCATCTATTTGCCTGCAGTAGCATTAGTACATAACAGCATTTCTGTGGCACAACTCTTCCACAGCCTTTCTCTCAACAACACAGCATCCAAGCCCCTAGCAGTGGCTTTTTGTATTAGAATTGACAACATCATGCCCTCTCAAACTCGAACTTGCTCTCACCGCCAGATAAAGCTCGCTAATCCTCTCTCTCTCTCGAATGGGAATCCTTGGAGACAGAGTCCAGCTTTGTCATTCCATCAAACACCTTCCTTGCAAACTTGACGGATTTTTTCTCGACCAAATTTTTTTCGCATCTCTCTCTAGCTCGGATTCCCCGATTCATCTCCAGCAATTTAGATCATCCCCACAAGTAAACCACACCATTAGATTCCACATTCGAGTTGCAGCCACTCGATTCAAGTCCTCGCTTTCTGTCCTTGCCCATGTCCGGACCAGTTATCCGTCGCAGGGCCATCTCGGGCTTACGTTGCCATCACCGCGAACCATCATCGGGACCATTTCATGCCTCGATTGAACTTCCGAGTCAAATTCCAATTCACTCCGTAATATGTCTCGTCGACTCTTTGCTTCGTTCTGCTCGCTCCCACTTCATTGCCGCCTTTCGTAATTCCATTATTCCGCCCATTTATGCCGCGCCCAAAGGGGGACGCGGGGTGGTGTTCACCGTTTACAAGAGCCTTTTATCCGATTGCCAAGGCTGAGGTTGGATGGATGATGATGATCATCATCATCTGGATACGATCTGCCGATTCGAAGGATGAGATTCCTTGGGTTTCGCTCTCGGCACCTCCACCGGTCCAGCATCGCTCCTTCAACCGCAATAGCCGAGGCCAGTCTGAGTCGTCATCATCTGAGACGATATGCCGAGCGTGAAGATTGGCAGTGGCGAGTACGAAGAGAAAAACAACGGAGAATGAAAAAAAAAGGCGCGAAGCGAAGGGAGAGGGCGGATGGAGATGATTCGGATTTTGTGTGGGAAAACGGGGCAAACGGGTGAAGCCAGTAATTGAATTTTCATCCAAAGATCTGGCAGATCTGGGCGACGGCTCCCTTGGGGGTCGGCGTCGCTCGCTCGAGCTGCTCTGCTGAGCGACCACAGCAGCTCGAGCTCGGCAGAGCAGCTGCAGTGAGCGTCCGGCGGTGGTCAGCGAAGGTTGCTGTCGCCGAAGCCCCTTCGCCGAAGCCCTCTTCGAACGGAGATGGAGGAGCGGCGGCAATTACCCGGACCGGGAAGCTTCGGCCGGTTGACGGAGCACCCCGTCGGCGCCGGAGAGTGAGCGGAGTGGGGAGGCGCGGAGAGTCGCCGGAGGGGGAGTCGCCGGAGAGTCCGCCCGAGTGGGAGGCGCCGGAGAGGGAGACGTCGGGGGAGAGAACGAAGCTTCGCACGGGCACGAACGAGAAGGGCCTGCAATTTTGTTCCTGTTTTGTTCCAATTTTGTTCTTTGTTTTTGTTCTTTTTCGGTTTGCCAGAAGTGTTTTTTTTTTTTTTTTTGGTGACCCAGGGAACCTCCGAACGCCGCTTCGCGGGGAGAGTAAACCTTGGAGCGCCGGCGGCCCCCACCGCTGACCCCCAAGCGCAGGTAAGACGCGCGTTATGCATTGAAGCATCGCTTCCACGGAGGTTCGAACCCTTCCCCCTGCGTTTGGGGTACCAAGCCCTAACCAACGCTTCCACCGCGGGCGGTGGTGGTTTGCCAGAAGTGTTTCTGGAGAAGAGAAACAACAAAAAGTTGTTTCTGATTTCTGTTTCAATTTTGTTCCAGAAACGAAAAAACAAAAAAAGAACAGAAACGCAAACAAACGCGTTTCTGTTCTTTTTTTGTTCCCTGAAACAAAAAACCAGAAAAAGTGTTTATAAACACTTTTGAGAAGTGTTACCATACAGGGCCTTAGTGTGGAACGCAGCCAGTCTTTCCACCCCAGTTGCTCTCTCCTTTTCTTTCAGTCTTTTTTTTTTTTTTTTTTTTTTTTTTTTGTCTTTAGAGTTTCTCATTTATTATCTTAATTTCCTTCCTTTTTTTTAAAAAAAAAATTCACATTAACAATCAGGAAAATTTTAGAAAAAAAGGGCTTGAAGTGTCCTTATTTTCTCAAATAAGAGCCTAAAGTGGACTTTATTTCAAATAAGTGGCCTTAGTTGTTTCAAAGAAAAACCTAAAGTGGCCTTAGTTGTTTTAAATAAGGGCTTGATCTTGCCAGGCACCAGCTAGCTAAATTTTTCGATTGGTCAAGGACGTTTTCGTCCAAATCTTCCTTTCTTTTTTCTCTTTTCTTCTTTATTCTTTTTTGGCATCGAGTGACACCCCAAGCAAAGGTTGGCGAGGGCCTACAAGCACTTGCCGGTAGTGGCGAGGGCTTGCCCTTGTCAGATGCAGGCGAGGCCACCTTAGTCGGATCTAGGAAGGGCCGACCTTGCAAATGGGTGTGAGGCATTGCCTCCCCTAGGGTGGGGGTCGCCTTGCCCAGGTGAGGCCATCCCTTGCCTATGGTCGGTGTGGGTGACCCTCGCCTAGTCCTTTGTGGGCTGGCCATCGGCGAAGAAGAAGAAGAAGAAGAAGAAGAAGAAGAAGAAGACAGAAAAAAAGGGAAAATGGCAAATGACGGAAATGCTATTGATCGTCGAAAAGTCAGGCCATTAATTGAAACCGACATATCCATTTCAGGCTCTTATTTGAAATAGACATAACCACCTTTAGACCTTTATTCGAAACAAAATCAATTTTAGGTCTTTATTTGAGAAAGTAATGGCACTTCATATTCTTATTTGAAATAAAGTCCATTTCAAGTCCTTATTTGAGAAAATGAGGGCACTCTAGGCCTCTTTTTGGAATTTTTTCTCAATAATTAAATTAATCGGTAGTGTCGTGGCTGTTGTGGTGGTGGCATGATTTGCCACGTCATTAGTCCCATCTATGTACATGACCAAAGGACTATCGTAGACAATAGCAACATGGTTCAAAAACTCAATTGCATAAAAGAAGTTAAGTGATTTTATTACATATTTTGCAAAAAATTAAGGATTATTAGTGCCTTTTATCCCTTATATGAAAAGATAAAAGAATTTTTTTTTCAAGATTTAAACTCTTTGCAAGAATGAATTTTTAGGATAGAAGAAATTCATATTTTGATATGAAGCAGGTGGGTGATTAAATATAATTATTGTCTTATGCATTTTCTCACGGATTTATAATTTTTAAAATATGCCAATTTGGGCAAGAAAAGAAGATATTCGTTAGAATAGGACGTCTTCTTTTCCTTTTTTTTTTTGGGGGTCAAAATAGGACTTTTTCTTTGCTTAATATATCAGCACAGATGAAAAACAATGAAATGATATTAACAGAAATAAAACTAAACCAAATAGATGACTGCATGCTTAAAGATACAAATAATACAAACAAACTAAAGTAATCATGGGAACAATTGAAAAAATGGACAATATTTCTTCCGAATATTGAAACTTCTGAAGAAGCCCTTGTCACAAATGTGACTTGTTGCCCAAAATAAGAGAAATTCTGAAGATTTCTTATGCTAGAATTCTTATCCAACGAGAAAGAAAAGGAAAGAGTTAAAAAAAAAAAGAGTTTTTTGAAAACACCACGCTATTGAGAAAACTCCTTTGTTAAGAATATCGTGCTTTTTAGATGGAAGTGGCCATCCCATTATTTTTCGAAAAATGTGTCTAAATGTTGAGGGAAAAGCGAAATGCTATTTTTTATATTGCTTTTTGCCCCTTAAATAAGCATAAACAGACCGGCCCTAATTACACAACTTTCTGCTCACATAGATTGATTTGTTTTTTTTAATAATCCAGGGACACGGGAGTGGAGATTGGGCTATCTAGACATTCATAGACTAGCCTTTAATTTCATAAACCAATTAAGTCGAGATCTTTGATCTATGCAAAAAACTCTGAACCAGAGCAATTTACATGTAGTTGATGAGAATTGAACAATAACCTCTAGTTTTTAAATGGTAGATCCCCGATGCTCTAATTATTTGTGCTGAGCCAACCTTGAGGGTTACTTATATTGAAATCTCTAACCGAGGGCTTTTCAATCTATGTGAGTGAAATAGAATGCATACACAAAATACATACACACGGAATTATGTCAAAAAGTGCATTTAGGACACTTATTACTAAGTATCCAAACAAAGAAACATCGCAATCTTCAATATACCGATTATTATGTGATATGCACAACTAATGTTTCTAAAATCCGATATTTGCTCACTAAAATATGTTTAACAGGTATCCGGAGCGCTCTTCAGAGAATTCATATATAAAAGCTTTTGAACATAACTCTCTCTCTCTCTCTCTCTCTCTCTCTCTCTCTCTCTCTCTCTCGTATTTTGTATTTTGTGAAAATCCAACCAAGCGGGGACCATGAAGAGCCCGTGCATGGCGTTTACGTGGCTTGGAATGGCCCGACTCGTATTTACCAAAGGAAAACGGGAAAAGCTTTTGAAAACCATCCCCCGCTCAAGAGAAACCGCCATTTTCACTATCCTCTCCCTCTAAAGCTTGTAGTCCGGCAACGCGCGGTGGCTCGCCTGTCTCCACGGTGGCGCACCGGAGATCGCTGGGAGAAGGACATGCTGCCTCCGCACGCCAGGTGCCTTCAAGGGAAGGGTCCCCGAACGGGCTTTTCCCTCCCATCCACACGCGTGAATCTCTTACTGCAAGAATCATGGCGGACGTCGTTGATGTTGTCCTTGAAGGGTAGATGGCGATGACGCGACAACTGCTGCTGCAGTTCATTGCGGAACTGCCGTCCGTTTACTGAGACGACTCTTACCACGAAGGAGATCAGCTTGCAAATTTCCAACCAGAATAAACAGATGTTAGGTTATGCAGCTTGGATTCCATCTGAAACACGATTCTGCTTTGATATTCTGTACCCTCTCTTCTACCATCTGCTGCGCCTCCAGGAGTTTGCACAGCGGCTCCTTCTGCGAATCTATAGTCCTGAAAAGTACCTTCCGTCCCTTTTTCTTTCGTGAAGAATCTGAATCCCAGCTCCACAGGATGAACTCTTCTTCCTCGGCGTTTCATGCTGCGGTTATGCATGGGGAAGTGGGTGAGGAAAAATGAATCTTGAGTTTCAGGATTTGGATTCTGATACGGCGATTAAGTATTCCGTAGGACTGACGTGATTGGTCCTGCAAAGAAAAGCCTCAAACTCTCCTTATTCAATAAGAGCATTGTAGTCATTTAATCCCATTAGGCTGTGTAAAAAGCCATTTTGGCGGTGTATCCAAGGTACGGTCACAATTAAGAGGCATTATGTTTTTTTTTTTTCACTTTATTTTTGTCGAAATTAGCTTTGTTGAAGATAAATTTGTAGAAAAAATCTACATAGTCGAGCAGATTTATGATTAATTGTCCAGTAAAATGTATACAAATTTTAACATAACTAACTATTTAACACGGTCACATGTTCATAAATTTTCATTTATTGCTTTGCATATCACCATTAAACTTTTTCTTATCAGCTGTCTTTTTCTTACATATATACATATAATGGGACGATCAAGTGAAGCAGAAAAAATAAAAAATAAACCCATTTTTAAAGTAAGACAAAGATCACAGTTACAATCTCAGCGTGAAACTTTAAAAGATGAAATTAATCAAAGCATAAAATAAGATTTTATTAACATGCCAGTAATATGCTATTGTTGATTGATTAGCATCATTTGTGGAGAGTTTACCGAAAAATATCAAGATACCTCTATATGCATAACTTTTTTTCATGTTGATGTTTTAGTGTTTTTCTAAATAGTCTTATAATGTCTTACATACTCTATGTGAAAAGTCTTGCCAATAGGAATGAAAAAACACAAATTCTTAGATACAGTAAATAGAGAAACTTAATCTTTTTAGATTAATGATATTAATGAATCAATTTGCGAAAGTGAGCTTTGAGAAGGAGGGATAAAGAATAGATGAGTTGTTATAAGAGTGATGATGAAGAAAAGGCTAATTTTTATTTTCTAAATAACAATAAGTTTTAATTTGACAGAAAATCATAAAAGGAATATAACTATGTTAAAAGAAACTATGCAAATATGGAAATCATAAAAGCTGGTTTTTGCCTATCTAGTAAAAGAGGAATGTATTTGATCACATAGGGGTGGAAATAGCCCACCACTTTTGAAGTATCCAGAATTTACTCGATTCACTTTTTTGTTCAACTCCTTATTTACACTCCATTTACAAATAATCAAATGTCCATAAGAAAAAAATGTACAATATCATTATTGTATAAGATAATCTAATTAAAGATATAATATTGCTCACACCCTAATCATGATAATTATTTATGAAAAGTCTATTCGGAGCGAGGTATATTCTCTTTATCTTTCAAAATTCAGTGGCTTTTACAATTAAATATTTATTACCAATTGATCCGGCAGATTAATCATCTTTGTAATCTTTGCGAAAGTGTAGAGTACTTTTCGTGAAATTTGGAAAAAGAAGCAAGATATTTCGGTATATGATTAAGAAAGTAGACCTGAGGCAATTACAAACATTATACAGTTGATGCAACATCATCGTCCATGTTATGAGTAAACATTAGAACACTTATATTTTCTCATCCCCACGTTGAACTCAAAACCCTTCGCAGCAAATGATGGCAACTCATGTCAACGAGCACAGAAAGCACCATGTGTTCTCTGAGTTTCCAGGTGCAGAATCCGCCATATCGAATCTTGAAGAGAGAGAGAGAGAGTGAGAGATGCCATTGATTTCTGGGTTGGTGGTGAAGCAACAACTGAAACCAAAGAAAGAGAGGGAAAAAGTGAAAAGAGAGGGGAAAAACTAAAGGAAAACGCAGAACTTTTGCAACACCTGGAGCCCTAACGTACTCCATTCGTCCTCCTCCTCTTGGCCAAACCCCAACCACTTCCGCTCCTTCTTCCACCACCTCACCACCCCCTCTCTCTCTCTCTCTCTCTCTCTCTCTAACCCCCATTGTTTCTGTTCCCGTTTCTCAATGCTAACCGCTGAACTCCAACCCAAACCCAACCCCAGTTCAACCATCCTCTCGAGTTTGTGCTCCTTTTATCACTATCCATCACATGTCTTTATGCACCATAGACATCCATGTGTGTCGCTGTGAACCCTAGAAAGAAGATGTAAATGCAACCCTCCATGAATGAATGCGCATAGCCCACCTGTCTCCACTCCCTCGCCCACTCTTGCAATGGCCAAATCAAACCCTAGCTTTCCAAAAAACAAGCCAAACAAAGAAAACAAAACAAAAGAAAATAGTAGTAATGACTACCCGATTATCGCACTAACCACGATGAACCCACATTAGCCTGAATGCAGCAGGCACACATGTCGCCATGGCCTCGCTGTGTAATCAACAACGCACATGGAAGTTCAAAACAAAATAGAGGAAAAAGAAAAGCCTTCCCCAAAACGGAAATATAAAGAGAACCCACCACTCATCGCATAGAGAGAGAAAGTAGAGAGCTGAGAGAGAGAGAGGGAGGGAGACAGATTTTTAGACTTCGGCCTCTTCTTAACACCCACCTCACCACCACCACCACCACCTGTAGCTCCTCCATCTGCAACAAACTTTCAGGCCCCCCTTGTCTCTCTCCCCCCTCCCCTTTACACTGAAACCCAGAAGCCACGGCCACCGCACACTCACTCGCCGAGGGAAAAATGATGATGGTGGCGGATCACGATGAGGATCGTGGGCTCAAGAAGAAGGCGGGCGATGGCCACGATGCCGGGTTGGTTCAAGACGGGTCGGACCTGGTCTCGGCCGTGGCTACCCTCGGGGCGGTCCAGAGGAGGAAGAGGATGGCCAGGCTCAGGCGCCCTCACGTCAGCTTCCTCACCTTCCCTCGCGCCTCCGCCTCGCACGTGCCGCATTGCCCTCTCCTCCCCGAGCCCCACGCACGTGTGAGCCCCCTCGTTTCGATATAACCCCCCCTCTTTTTTTTTCTTTTTATTTTCTGCAGTTATTACTGGTTCTCTTCTTCATTTAATCGCTCGTTAATGAAGATCTATGTCGTCTTCCGCGTAATTTGGGTTGGTCAAATGGGTCACTGATGATCCTCTCATTTTCAAGACCGATCTTTCGCTGATACTATTTAGATCGTCACAAATTTCTTGTCCGTTAATTTAATAAACTAAGCATTGGGTTCATATCTGCAAAAAGAAGCAAACTCGTGGCATAATTTTCTCTGGACATATAGTGGATCAACCCCATATAATTATAAAAATAATAATTTGCAACAAAAAAAAAATAGAGAAAGGAAATCGTGCGGTGAATAATTGATTATCTTTGTTTCTGTCGATGAATTTGACGATCGAGTGAAGCTATCTATATATGTAGATAAATTAGCGAAGGAAAATATGAAGCTTATAATTTTTGGCGATAGCAAGTGAAGGGGGGAAAAGTCGCGGAAAAAAGTTAAGAGAACCGAAGAACATTTTGATCTAATTTAAGGTACCAAGATATGAAAAGCAGAACAAGGGACATGAGATTTCAATAATGTCCCGAGGGCGGGCTTGGCATTAATATCTCTAGGTCTCATTTAGTCCAATCTTCGTCTATGAGATTTACTAGATTTTCTATCCAACATGATGACTCCATGGGCTGTAAGAGAATGTATTGACATTTCAATAAATAACGGAGATTATATGTATATCTAGAGAAGTTTCGTGAATGGCTTCATTTGGAGACTCGGAGACGATCGGTCAGATTTAGAACCCCTTTTCTTTTTCTGTTTATTAGCTTGTTCCGTTTAACAGCTAGCATTAACTTTCGTGATGGATAACTGGGGACGGCAATGGATCTTCTGTACAAAAGCCGGTTTAGGTGTTTTGAGTTCACCATATCTAGTACTTGTTTGGATCGGGAAAAGCATCACGTATGTCATTTTGGTGACAATACTCGTAATGTAGTAAGTTCTCTTGTTGGTATTAGTCTATGCTTGGACACTGATTTGTCAATTAGCTTGGTAGTAGATTTTTTTTTTTTTTTCCCACGATGGATATCCTTAGCTTGCTTGAATGATGAATTATGTTCTTTACTTCAATTTGCTGCAAGCATTGATACGTGTTATGAGTATCCTCTTTGTAATAACATCGTAATAATTTCGATGACTGAAATTTGATTATAGGAAATCGATCCACGGAGGCTGAGATTCCTCTTCCAAAAGGAACTGAAGAACAGTGATGTGAGCTCCTTGAGAAGAATGGTACTCCCAAAGGTATATGCTTATGTCTACATCTAAATAACTTTGTCAGTCGTTACCTTATGAAGATCTTAACTTGAGGCCGATAGCTGATGTTAACTAGTAATTATTGCCAACTATTTTAAATTGGTAACTCCACACATTATTTCAGAAAGCGGCAGAGACTCATCTTCCCATGCTCGAATCCAAGGAGGGCATTCTTGTAAACATGTACGATTTGGATGGTCAGCACACATGGAATTTTAAATACAGGTTCAAGTATACTTCTATAGTAACCTAAATTACAACGGTTGCACATTGGCCATGCCTATAGTAACCAATTAGCTCAACCAAAATAGTTTTGGCCTAGTATAATTAAGATGGAACAATGTGTTTTTTCATTGCTTTTCTTTTTTAATGTAGTGACATTGTTGAATTGACATCTATCTTTGTAGATTTTGGCCTAATAACAACAGTCGGATGTATGTCCTCGAGAACACAGGTATGCACATCATTGTTTAGTTGATCAAGATTCACTTTTTGATTATTTTATCTTTCACTCTCCCGAGATTCAATAGGAACTTATAAGGTCTTCATTATGTCCTAGGGAATTTTGTCACCACTCATGGGTTACAACTTGGAGACTTCATCATGGTGTACGAAGACAGTCAAAATCACGATTATGTAAGCTAAATGTTATGCTACGCCCCAATGCTACTGGATGAACGAGCTTGAGAGAATTTCCAAATTCATAGCTATTCTGATCATTGACAACAGGGATTCACTATAAATATCTACATTTTGATAGGTGATTCAGGCCAAAAAAGCTTCTGAAGAAGATGTTTATACGGATATTGCTCAGAGCACCATCAGCGACTTGGCTCTTCAAGACCACTATGAGATGAATAATAACATCAGCTCCTTCGATGAGAGTTACCCAGCAATCGATCAAGATGCAGAGATGTCATTTGTCTATGACACCAGCTTCTCGAATGACTCTCCACTCGATTTTTTGGGCGGATCTATGACCACCTATGCCAGGATTTCCCCACCGGAAAGCTTCGGTTCTGTCGAGAACTTGTGCCTTGACGACTTTTGGTAGGTTCACGATCTTGGTTTAGCCGAATTAAAGCCGACTTTCGCTAGATCTTGAAAAATGTTGAGTGGGGGTGACATGCTTTGGCCAAGATTGGAAACTTTTTTCCTTTTTTTGCATTGATCTTTTGAATCCATATATTATATATATATATGCTTATCTATGTAGCTTGCAATAAGAAATAAAAAGTGTATGTCAAACTCTGTGGTATGCTTTTGCTGTTACTATTCAGACGTTTGGTACTTGTCATCTTCCAAGGGAAGCAAAGTTTAGCATAAAAGAAGTTGATTTCCCCAACTGAAGAACCCGTGCGTGGCATTTAGGTGGCTTGGAATGTTCCAAATCTCAATTCCTATTTAAACGACAATTTTGTTATTTGAAAACGTGGGTCTCGCTCAAGAATCAAATTTAGAGAGAGAAGAACGGGACAGAGAGAGATCGGCTAATTTGAAATATCCAGAATTCACACAAGTCGACTTTTTTGCTTCAGCTCCTTATCTAGCGCCCCTTTACCAACCAAGTAATCAAATGCCCAGAAACAGAACTTTACACCATTATTAAAGAAATAAGTACATCAGAAATCTCAATACTTGTTGCAAAAGTGTGATGAAAAGTGTGATTGAATTTTAAAACTTTTAAATGGTATAAACGAATTTTAAGACTTCTTAAGTTGATGCAGTTTATTCTTTTGATTAACGTTGTCCAATCTAGCTAAAGGAAAACGTCAACATGACTTTTTTTATTACTTTTCAGGACACGTGGCACCAATGTGGCGCTTGTCGAGTGTTACATTAAAAAATCTTCAAAGTTTAAAAAGAAGAAAAGGAAAAAAGAAAAGAGTATAAAATATGAAAGAAACATATTCCCACGATCTCTTTTATCTCTTATATACTTCAAGGTATAAAGCATTTCGATGAAAGCTAGGGTTTCAATCATAGTAGCTGAAGAACCAGTTATTGTCATCACGAATCCGTCCACGAGAATGCCACGATTGTCTTTACAAATAACCCCAATGGCCCTGGCTCCTAGTGAAGCTTCTCTCAAAACGAGCCTATTGGAATGATGAGGATACTAGATCATCCTAATCTGCATATAATAAGAGATCTAGTTGCATTATACAATTTCTGTTGTTGCCAAATTAATGATTGTAAATCATTGTATTGCTCTCTATTAAAGGTTAATGAATCATCCCTAAAGAAAATAAAATGTAATAGGGAGTTACCACCATGGATATGCTTTCAAGGGATTGTACTCTTAGTCGTCTAAACCGCGTTAACTATTGAGTGTCCCTCTTCTCTTCTTTTATCTCTCTTCTTTACATGATCATCATTAAAACACGGTATTAGAGGGAAACACAATCTTAAGGTCGGCTCTGTTGTCAATGTTTCCGCTTGTCTGTTGGTGATTGAGAATCCGAGTATTGTTGTTACAATAATGGACGGCCAGCAGCCTATTGAGAATTGTTCTTGCAATCTCATTCTTTGGCCTAATCTGTTTTGGAGTTTCTTACAGTCTATGACATGTTCTCCTATTTATGGATCTATTTTTGCTATGGTGTTTTTGGTTTGCACAAATGACAATCTGTCATTAGATTCGATTGGTCTCAGATAAGTTTACTGAATTTTTGTGCTCCTTTTCTTTCTAACACTATGGCTGATAACAATAAATCTGTTTCATAGTGGTCCAATAAACTTACAATTACTATGTCAAATAGACGTAATTATTTGCCTTGGTCTAAATTTGTCTCTATAGTTCTTGGGGTAGATTGAAATTGAGTCATGCGAATGGTCTTATCAGAGCACCTGCATCTACAAATGCAAAATTCCTTGAATTGTAGGCAAATGATGATATGGTCATGTCTTGGTTGTTTAAATCAATAGAGTCTTAAATCTTTAAGATATTTGCTTATTTAGAGACTGCAAGTCCCTGTAGGATTCTTTGCAGGATGTGTATGGCAAAGTTGATAATGCATCCCGTGGATATGAGTTGCAACAGTAGCTTGCTCATATGACCAAGCACCTAATCAAACATTCACCAAACATCTTGGTAATCTAAAAAAGAAGTGGGATGAACCGTGACAGTATTGACCACCAGCTCATACGGTTGAATTCATGCCCAAAGTGAAGAGAAGGACAAGATTTTCCAACTTCTGGTCAATCTTAGACTTGAATGTGAAGACCTTAAGAGACAGATCCTAACAAATTCTACTCTTCCGAACTTTGCTATTGTTTGTGCTATGGTTAAAAGGGAGAAAACTCGTTGTCTCGTGATGCCTTCTGATTCCAAGAAAGGGGGAAATTCGGTTGAGAGGTCTGCCCATGTTGCTAAAACTAGTTATAGCGGTTACTCTGGTTCTGATGGGGGTAGTTTTGGTTCGGGTAAAGGTAAATGTAAAGGCCGCGATAATAATTTTTATTGTGATTATTATGATAAGGACGATCGCATTAAGGATCGTTATTGGGAACTGTATCTTCATCTTCGGCCTAATAAGGATAAAGGGGTGATGAGAAGGTTGTAGCTCAAACTCAAGGCTCGACGTCTTACTTTCAAACCTCTCTGGGTGAACTCGCTCTTTAACTACAGCATGGTATCCAATCCGATTGCATAAGACCTTCCATTTTAGATTCTAAGAATCTAGTTCAATTTAGTAATTCCTTGATTTAACAAGATCCATCTAAATTAATACTTTATGATATATGGAATAATGCTCTTATGGACTCTTGTGATAGTCTCAGATATTTTGTTACTTTTATTGATAATAAGTCCAGCACCACTTGGCTTTCTTTGTTGACCTTTAAGAGTGAAGTGTTGGAAGTGTTTCGAGAATTTTGTAATATGGTTCACACTCAATTTGGTCGTCATATCAAGATTCTCTGAATTGATAATGGAATTGAGTAAACAAACCATTTTTTTTATTCATTGGGATAGCTGAATGGAATAATCATCATTTACTTAAAATGACAAGAGCTCTATTATTTCATGGTAACTTTCCCAATACATATTGGTCAGATGCTGTGATTGCTAGTTGTTACTTGATTAATTGTCTCCCCAGTAAGATCTTATGATACAACTTGCCGATATTCCACATCTACGAATATTTGGAAGTGTTTGTATTGTTCACTCTCTTGTGGGAAAACTTGATTCTCATGATCCCAAATGTGTTTTATTGGTTACTCCAATGTCAGGGGCATAAATGTTTCGATCCATCTACTAAGAAGGTTTTATCACCCGTAATCTTATCTTTGATGAGACTTGCACGTTTTTTTCTAGCGAAGAACACTTGTAGGGGGAGAGGTGGTGCTAATTTAGACTATAGTGGGTTCGATGTTGAAGTTGCTCCCTTGCTGATTATGAATGATCACATCAGTGATCCTGTTCTTACTACAGAGCAAGTGGATGAAATTGTTGAGATAGAATAGCTTACACCTGCTTCCGCTGCTTCAACTCCTATTCATAGGACCACTAGGATTTCACAGCCATCTACCAGACTTC
The DNA here is from genome assembly GCA_016097545.1 of Eucalyptus victrix. Taxonomy (NCBI): domain Eukaryota; kingdom Viridiplantae; phylum Streptophyta; class Magnoliopsida; order Myrtales; family Myrtaceae; genus Eucalyptus; species Eucalyptus victrix. Next base: position 36,205,384 of record CM027841.1, on the reverse strand, counting down.
ATGACTTCACCACTCATTAATTGTTCGACTTCCTGTACAGGATCATATTTGCTACAATAAAATTTTGCTTGCTTCCATGATTTTTAATCAGCTGTTGATGCTCATAAAGAATCTACTATCTTCCTCCAAGCCAGAAGTTGTCAAGTGTCGTGAGATGTTATGAAAGAAGAGCTAGAGGTACTTGATAAAATTTCGCACTTGAATATCGTTACCTTACCCGAAGGAAAGCGTTTTGTTGGATGCAGATGGGTGTATAAAATTAAATACAAGAGTGGTGGTTCTATTTAGCATAATAAGGCGAGACTTATTGTCAAGGGCTACACTCAAACATATGGTGAAGACTATAAAAAAAATGTTTGCTCCCATAGCATAAATGAACATAGTAAAGGTATTGATGTTTGTAACAGCAAATTATAATTCACCACTCTTTCAAATGAATGTTAAAAAAGCGTTCTTGCATAATTGGAAGAAAAAGTTTACATGAACACTCTGCCTAATGCAGTATGCAAGCTTAATAAAGCAATGTGTAATCTCAAATAGTCACCACATGCTTGATATGGAAATTAAGTTCCACTCTTGAAAGTGTGGGATTCAAACAATGTGATTCGAATTCCTCCTTGTTTGTGAAGCAGAGTGCCAAAGGAACGGTGACTCTTCTTGTCTACATGGATGATATAGTTATTACCAGTGATAATCTTCATGAAAGCGAGGCTCTCAGGGGGCACTTGAATGTAAAGTTTGACATCAAGCATTTGGGACACCTGCGCTACTTTCTTGGTATAGAGGTGGTTTGCTCTAGTAAATGATTATTTATATTTCAAAGGAAATTTAATCTTGACTTGTTAAAAGAGATTGAGAAACTTAGAGCTGTTTTGGTGGTGGTCGATTTCAAAGGTTGGTTGGACAATTGATTTACTTAACCATTAACCGTCCATATATTGCTTATGCCATCCGGCGTTAGTTATGTAAGCCAATTCATACATGCTCCTACTGAAGGACATACGGCACTTGTGGATTACAGACTTTGGTACCTAAAGTCTAGTGCAGGTCAGGGTATTTTAATGAAGAAATGGTCATATTGGTATTGTAGGCTAAATTGTTGCGGATTGAGCTAGGAGTTTACGAACAAAAATCAAGTACAAGCGTCTGCACCTTTGTTGGCGGCAACTTAGTCACTTGAAAAAGTGAAAAACAGACATTTGTATCAAGGTCCAATGCAAAGGCCAAATACAAAGCCAAGGACTCAACTACAAGTGAAATGGTTTGGCTTTGATTATTTGTGCAAAATTGGGGTTTGGAACCTCTAATTCTTCCTTAAAGTTATTTTGTGATAATCAAGTCGCAATCCAGTTGTTTCAAATCTAGTTATCCATGAATGAACGAAATATATAGAACTCAATTGTCACTTTATTTGCGGTTCAAGACAAGACAACTCAAACTTCCTAAGTCTGTAGTGATGAGCAACTTGCAGACGTATTCATTGAGGCTCTCTCTAAAGGTGTTTTCCAACATATGGTATCCAAGTTGACCTTCGATGACGTTTTGGCTCCAGCTTTTTTTTTTTTTTTTTTTTTGGGGGGGGGGGGGAGTAGGATGTTGGAACAATGAGGATGTCAAATCGTCCTAATTTCAATATGGTTGGAGATTTGGTTGGATCGTGTGATAGCTGTAATTACCAAATTAATGATTGTAACTCATTATATTGCTATTAAAGGATAATGAATTCTTCCCAAAGAAAATAAGATGAATTGGGGATTTACCACTGTGGATGTAAGCTAAAGGGGACTATTCTCTTGGTTGTCTAAACCACGTTAGTTTTTGGAAGTCTATCTTCTCTTCTTTTATCTATCTTCTACACATGATCATCATTAAAACAAAGCCCTAGTAATATTCACCTTTAAAGCGTTAATAAGAGGAGCTATTTATCTAGAGGGAAAATGACATCGTAGGTGTTATCTTTTTTCTAAGGCGTTCACTTGAATACCATGACCTTTTTTTTTCAATCATTTGAGTGACATGATTTATGTACAATGCTCATTTGAGCGTTATAATTTTTTTTTTTAAATCACTTGAGTATCATCTAACTTTTCAATTGATTATTTAAATGCCACAACTTAAAAAAAAAAAAAAAATCACCACAAAATGCCATGCTCCATTAGATTTCTGACACTTGGGTGAATATTTAAAAAAAAAATTAGAACTTAAGTGAAGAATCGAAAGTTATGGCACTCAAATATATGTTTTTTAGAAATTATGGTTTTCAAGTGGTCAAAAAACAAGTTATCACATTTAAATGAATACCGTGTGAAAGTTATGATACTTGAAGTACCCTTATCTCCGTATCCGCCATTTGATTATCTCACCAAGTGCTAAAGGGATACTTTTATTTTGTAGCTACATGGAGGAGTTGTAGATTGAAAGAGCTCTAACGACTGTAATTCATAAACCCAATTTGTCTTGCCGAAAAACCAGATTGTTCCTTTGTCGCTAGACAGTCCTTAACACTACAGGCGACGAAAAGTGAAGTCATCTTTATTCTTTTGATTGCCACCACCGCGTGATGTAGAGAGTGCATGCTAGCCCTTGCCCCGCCTGTCGCGAGGGGCCTCATCGGCGGAATTAGGGGCGACAGAGTTGCAGCCTAAAACTTTAGGCCATCAAAAAGTGAGAAATTTTTCCCACTTTCGTGAATATGGTTTCTCTTCCGTGTTATTTGCTTGTCGTATGGTTTCTGTTTCTCGAGGAAAGAGTTTGAATGGTTTGCCACGGAACTTGGCGGTTTGCATTCAGCATCTTTTACTTTCCTTACGTAAAACAGAGAAACTATAATAAAAAAGCATATCGGATTTTTACTTTATCGAGTCGGAGGGAGTTAATTTCTTTACACCAATATGATAAGTTGTTAGACTCCATTATAATATCCGAAAATTTCGATACTCAATTATACTTTCATGACAAATTTTTATATTTATGGTATACTCATCCCTACTCTTATATTATAAGATAAACTAATAAAATATAATAATGCTCCCACCCAATACATGACAGTTATTTTTCAAAACTTTGGATCGAATCATATAGTTTTATGTATTAAAATTCAATGGCTCTTATAATCGAGTTCTAATACAATTTGACCCGAGTGAGATTAATCATTTTGCGAAAGTTTCAAGTAATTTTTTTTTTGTGGAGCATATTTTTGACATATAATTAAGCAGCTAGACCTGAGGCAATATAATACTTATATATAACGGCACATAAGTACAAGTTTTAAGAGTTTTAACAAACTTGCCCATATTTATTATGAGTAAACCGATATATTTTCTCACCTCAACTTAAAACTCAAAACCTTTCACAGCAAATTATGGCCCTCATGCAAAAAAAAAAAAACAGAGAGGAAAAGAAAAAAAGAAAAGAAAACACCGTGTGTTCTCTGAGTTCGTTGCAGGAATATCAAAACCCATGTTGAATCTTGAAATGAGAGAGAGAGAGAGAGAGAGAGAGAGAGAGAGAGAAGAGAGAGAAGAGAGAGAGAGAAGAGAGAGAAAGAGAGAGAGAGAAAGAGAAAGAGAGAGAGCGTAGATTATGCAGTAAAAGAGGACGAAACCTCCAAGAATCTGCCCAAGAAAACGCCATTGGTTTCTGGGTTGGTGGTGAAGCAACTAATGAAACTAGAGAGAGAGAGAGAGAGAGAGAGAGAGAGAGAGAGAGAGAGAGATGCCAAAAATAAGAAAGAGGAAAATGAGGAAGAAAAGCACAGAACTTTTGCAACACCTGGTGCCCCGACGTCCTCCATTCGTCCTCCTCCTCTTGGCCAAACCTCCAACACCTCCCCTCCTCCCTCCACCACCACCTCTCTCTCTCTCTCTCTCTCTCTCTCTCTCTCTAGCCCCATTGTTTCTCTTCCCGTTTCTCAATGCTAACCGCTGAACTCCAACCCAAACCCAACCCCAGTTCAACCCCTCGTCGGTCATCACCACTCTCTCGAGTTTACGTTTCTCTTTTCTAACTCTGCGCATCACATGTCTTTATGCGCATGAACATTCATGTGTGTCGCTGGGAACCCAAACAGGGAAAAAAGAAAAGATCTAAAGCCAACCCTCCATGAATGAATGCACATCGCCCACCTGTCTCCAAACTCCCTTACCCCCTCCGCTGCTCTCCAAAAACCAAACCCTAGCTTCCGCAAAGAAATAGAGAAAAAGAAAACGAAAAATGAAACCCCACGATGGCCTGAACGCAGCATGCACACATGTCACCACGGCCTCGCTGTGTAGTCAACAGTGCACATAAAAGTCCCAAAAAAGAAGAGTGAAAAGAAGAAAGCCCGAAAACGGAAATGTAAAGAACACCCACCTCTCATCACGTAGAGAGAGAAAGTAGAGAGCAGAGAGAGATTATCGATATTTTCTCCTTCGGCCTCTTTTTAACACCCACCTCACCACCACCACCACCACCTGTAGCTCCTCCATCTGCAACAAAGTCTCAGTCCTTTCTCTCTCCCTTTTTACACTGAAAACCAGAAGCCACGCCACCCGCTGGCTCGCCGAGGAAAAAAATGATGATGGTGGTGGTGGATCACGATGAGGATCGCGGGCTCAAGAAGAAGGCGGGCGACAACCACAATGCCGGGTCGCTCCGCGACGGGCCAGACCTGGTCGCGGCCTTGGCCACCTTTGGGGCGGTCCGACGGAGGAAGAGGATGGCCAGGCTCAGGCGACCTCACGTCAGCTTCCTCACCTTCCCCAGCGTCTCCGCCTCGCACGTGCCGGATTGCCCCCTCCTCCTCCAGCCCCGCGCACGTGTGAGCTCCCCCCACTCAGTAAAACCCCCGTTTTCCTTTTTCTTTTTCTTTATCAACTAGCGGTTCACTCTCTCATTAAATCCCTCGTTAATAAAGATCGATGTCATGTTCTGCATGACTTGGGTTGGCCAAATGGGTCACTGATGATCCCCCTCATTTTCAAGATTGATCTTTCTCTGTTAATATCGATCATCGTGAATCTCTTGTCTGCTAATTAATACCATATCTTTCTTCTTTCTTTTTCGATTTTTAGTTACCGTCTAGGGTTTGGTGCCTTTTTAACAGGCTTTTATGCAAAGAGCAGTGCATTTGAAGCATAATTTTCTCTGAACTGATTATAGTGGATCGACCCCATTTATCACTAACTTGGATTAAAAAAGAAGAAGAAGATCGTGCGGTGGGTAGTTGATTAGTTTTGTTTATGTTGATGAATTTGACGATGAAGTGAAGCTATACATAAAAATAAATTAGCAAAGAAAGATGGCGAAATAAGGGGGAAAAGCCGGGGACAAGATAATGAGAACCCAAGAACGTTTCGATCTGGTTAAGGTACCGAGTTGATATAAGCTGAACAGGGGACGTGAGACTTCAAGAATGCCCGAGGGCCTTCGCAGAATCTAAAAGTGGGGTAGAGCTCTAAATATTGCGAAATAAATGTATGTAATCAATATTTACATCCATAACGTTTCTACGATATCTGATTCGAAAGAGGGAAAAAAAGTCAAAATACATCTTATGATTTAGCCATCGGTCTCATTCATTCCAATCTTCATATAGAGATTTACTAGATTGTAATCATATACATAAAGGGGAATTTTCTTGGATGGCTTCCTCTGGAGACTTGGGTTCGATTGGTCAGATTTAGAACTTCTTCTTCTGGTTGTTTATCAGCTTTTTCTGTTTAATGGCTGGATACTTTCCTAATGGATAGTGGCTAACGGCAACGGATCTTGTGTACAATGGTCGGTTTAGGTGTTTCGAGTTCACCACATCTAGTAAGTTTTTTGGATCCACAAAATCACAATGTATGTCATTTGGGTGACTATAACCATAACGTAATGATAGTCCTTTATACAGTAAGTTATCTCGTTGGTATTAGTTTACGATTGGACGTGATTTGTCAATTGGTTTAGCTTGTAGATTTCTGCTCTCTTTTTGTCTTTTCCACAAGGGATATCCTAGCTTACTTGTATTATGAATTATGCTCTTCACTTCACTTTGCTGCAGAGCCATGGTACGTGTTCTAAGTATCCTCTTTGTAATAATCTCGGTAAAGCTTTGATGACTCGGATTTGATTATAGGAATTCGATCCACGGAGTCTAAGTTTCCTCTTCCAAAAGGAGCTCAAGAACAGTGATGTGAGCTCCCTGAGAAGAATGATACTCCCAAAGGTACTTGCTTATCTTTCTACATGTGCTTAACTTTGTTGGTCATTGCTATAAAAAATTCTCAACTTTTGGCTATTTGCTAGTGTTAACAAATTGTAATTATTACTACTAATTCAAAATTGCTAACCACACAAATTATTTCAGAAAGCAGCAGAGGCTCATCTTCCTGCGCTAGAATCCAAGGAGGGTATTTTCATAAACATGTATGATCTGGATGGTCAACACACGTGGAGCTTCAAATACAGGTTCGTGTACGCTTCAATTTTAACCTAAATCACAATGGTACCGCATTGGTCCATGCTTGTAGTGACCAATTGAGCTCATCTAAGAAAGTTTTGGCTAAGGGTGATTAAGATGGAACTATGTTTTCTTTTTCACGCTTTTCTCACTGATGAAGTGACAAATTTGAATCGACATCTCTCTTCCTGCAGATTTTGGCCTAATAACAACAGTCGAATGTATGTCCTTGAGAACACCGGTATGCACGTCATTGTTTAGTTGAGTAAGATTCACTTTTTGACTTTGTTTATATTTTGCTTTTGCGGTACTCGATGGGAATTTATTTGTCTGTTTTATGTCCTAGGGGATTTTGTGACCACGCATGGGTTACAAGTAGGAGATTTCATCATGGTGTACCAAGACTGTCAAAATCACAACTATGTAAGTTAAATGCTATTCTAATGCTTGAATGAGATTGGGGCAATTTCGTAGCACACAGCTATCTTGATTATTGACAGCAGGTGATTGCGCTAGCTCTCTACATTTTGGCAGGTGATTCAGGCCAAAAAAGCTTCCGAAGAAGATGTTTATACAGACATCGCCAAGAGCACCATCAGCGACCTACCTCTTCAAGACCACGACGAGATGAACAATAACATTAACTCCTTCGAAGAGACTTACCCTACCATCGATCACGACGTGGAGATGTCATTCGTCTATGACACCAGCTTCTCCAATGACTCTCCACTCGATTTTTTGGGCGGATCCATGACCAACTATGCTAGGATCTCTCCGCCGGAAAGCTTCGGTACGGTTGAGAACTGGTGCTTCGATGACTTCTGCTAAGGTCATGGTCTTGATCAAACCGAATTGAAGCTGCCTTTTGTTAGAACTTGAAACAAATTTGAGCGGGGGGTGACTTATGTTTGGGCCAAGATGGATCTATCAATCTTTTGAATCCATATATATATATATATGCTTATCTATGTAGCTTTCAATAAGAAATAACAAGTGTATGTCAAACCTGTGGCATGCTTTCATTGTTACTATAAAGTTGGACGTTTGGTGTGTATCAAGTAATGTGACAATACTTTGTGATAAGTATTGTGAGTAGAATTTTATATGTGGATCACATTCGAGCACTTAATAAGAATTTGTTGCAAGATCGATAGTTTTATTCTTTTTTGAACTTCTTACATCTCTAATGTTATCTAAAACTAGACCTGTCAAATGGGTAGATCTAGTCGGGTTTGGATCAGATTATAAATTGTCCAAACCAAATTGATCCATTAACCCGTCTATCATCTATTTTTTTTATTAATGTAAATTTATTTACTCACACCCAACCTAATTAGACCTAATTCGTATCTAATTCATATTCGACTTGACTCATATTACTAAAACACAATTCGTATCTAATTCATACTCGACTTAACACATATTGCTAAAATACTTTCACCTTTGTTAACCAAATCTAGAAAAAATTGTTTCTTATAATTATAAAAATTATATTGATAAAACACTTGAGTACAATTACAAAATTAATGGATAAATTTTCTTTTTTTTTTAAAATTGAGGCTTTATTTATTTCATGCAAAGCATGGTAATTCTAAAAATGATAATATTTTCTGGTATTTGATTAAAAATTAAAAATGAATTAAAAAATATTTTTCACTTGGTATAGAAAATCTAATTTGATTTTTGTGCACTCCTTTTAATTCACCCAGTCGTTGCCCAAGGTCACAGTGGCTAGCAATAGGTGAGCTCCAACCTCGCCACAGGTCGGTGAGGCTCCACCTTGCCAAATCCGATGAGGTCAAGCTCGTCTCAATGCTGGCGAGCTCGAGTCTCGCTAGAGCAGTGAGGCTCAAGTCTCGGCCTTGCCCAATTTGGGGAGCTCGAGTCTTGCTAGATTGGGGAGGCTCGAGCCTCTCCAATGCCGAGGTTGGCGAGCTCAAATCTGGTGAGTCAATTTTGCCTCAATCCAGCAAGGCATCGGCCTCACTTAATCGACGAGCTCGAGGCTTGCCGATGCAATTGGGTAGGGGTCGCAAACCTCGCCCACAACTAGCGAGAGTTGGCCACCGAACTTCATAGGGGACACGGTGCAAAAGAAAAAAAAAAAAAAAAAAAGAAAATAAAATAAAAATTATTAAAAAATAGAAAATTTTTAAAAATAAAAATTATGAAAACTATTCAAAGAGGAGGATGGATCCTTGATGGGTTGACTTAACTAATAACTAATAACCTATATAAGTTAAATAGGTTGTAAATGGATTTAAAGACAAACCCATTTGCAATCATATATGATTAGACTTACATACAACCAAACCCATTAATAATCCATTTATTAAAACCTAACTAACCCATATATGACCCATCTGATTGAGTTTGGCTTCAAAGTGGGTTTTCAACCCATTTTGATACCTTTATCTAAAACGCAACAACTATTATCTTTTGCTAATTTCCTTTTTCCCCTTGATTAGATGCAACAAAACTTTTTCTTTCCCTAAATTAAGGCTGTTTTAGTTCTCTCTAAGATCTCATAGAAAAAAAAAACTGAACAAAAACAAAAAGATCTCATACAAAAACAAAGAAGAATAATAAGAAAGAAATTAGTATATAAAAAAAAAAGAACAATAAACGGATCGTATAACTCCTAAGAATCTAGGGCCAGTTGTAAGACTCAATCAAACAAAATAACTAAAAATATAATTGTACCGATCGAAATCTTTGAGACGAAACTATAATGCTATGTTCATTTTGTGAAAAGTGAATAATTGACAAAATATTTTAATGAGAATGATCGCTTGTATTATTTAAAATAATTAACTAATAAAAGATGTTTTCATTACCGATAATGATTTTATATCTAAACATCTTCATGGATAATAAAAATATTTTTCGTTCATTTATTTTTGTAAACAGTTATTTTTTGAGATAGTACTTTCTAAATCATTCAATTTTCACGAAACAAGTAGAGCCTAAGTTTTTTTTTTTTTTTTTTTTAAATGTCACCGAATGAACTTTCATGGGTTCTCACTTATGCTGCCGGTAATTCTCTTACTAATCATCATCTAATTAAACTTCACCTCCATCGAAAAGGCCAAAAAAGAATGAAGGATGAACTCGGAATTCAATGATTATGCTACTGTAATATCTTTTCGGAAATAAGTCAGATTGGGGTCACTATATTTCGGCTGAACTTCTTAATCGGTCCCTTCGTAAATGCGTGCTTGTGTCCGTCTATATAGTTTCTTATTGAATAATTACAAGCGCTTGTCATCCCTCAAAGCAAAAAGGAGGTCTTTAGTAGTCATGAAGTTCGTCACATGGAGGAAGGAAGTTGAGGTCTCTTAACACGGTTTATATTAAAATATCATAGAAGCGTCAACAAAAGCCCGTCTAGCTCAGTTGGTAGAGCGCAAGGCTCTTAACCTTGTGGTCGTGGGTTCGAGCCCCACGGTGGGCGTCATTTCATTCCCCTGTTCTTTTTATATTTTCATTTCTATTTCGTTCTACTGATTATTGTCGTGCCACTTTTCAGCATTTTTTAAAGTATAATGGAACTTTAATATCATAACATTCCTTTTTGAAGTAATATTCGAAGAATTTCTAAAATGTGTCTAATGATCGAGTGTAGACCCACTCTTTTTTAAAAAAAAAAGAAATTACCAGGGGGCTTTCGAACTAAAAGTTGAGCATAAAAAAAATATATTAAGAATCAGCAAATCCATTTATATAAATTGAAAATTCCTTTTGTCTCGCTTTTAACTTTTGAAAATTATCTTTACGTTAAGTAATTACATGATTCACTCATTTTAATAATAACGCGTTACAAGTGTGTTTCGATGAAAGAATTTTTCGAGAACTAGTTTTTTGGACTTTCATTAGTTTGGTTTGTTGTACATAATTGGTCAAACACTAACTATTTACGGTCAAAGAAAATATGTATGGTTAAAATTATAAAAACGAATTCCCTAATTTGAAAAAAGCAAAACATTTTTTGAAAAAGTTATATCTGGAAAAGCATTTTCCTTTTGTTATGAAGTTTTTTTTTTTTTAGACAAACACATGTTAAGGGTTTGTTTGTTTCATAAAAAAAAAATTGAATGATTTGGAAATCGTTTTCATAAAACTAATTGGTTATATCGCTTATAAAAATTAGTTAAGGGACAATATTATTATTATCAACAAGAATTATGCCTAAATATTTTCATAAATGATGAAAACATTTTCCATCCATTCATTAGTTCTTAGGGAAAATTTCAAATAAAGGAATAAAGTACTTTTGTTTTCTTAAATAAAAACCTAAAATGGACACTAGTTTAAGCAATGGCCTAAAGTGCCATTATTTTATTAAATAAGGATCTTAAGTATGTCTTATTTTAAATAAAGGCTCGAAGTGGTTGTATTTGTTTTCACATAAGGATCTAACTTTCTAGCTCGTCAATAATATTTTCATTATTCACGGTTTTCTTTCTTCTTTTTTTTTTTGAATTTTTTCCAAGAGATTTTTCGAGTTTTCTTTCTTCTTCACTAGTGTTTCGCTGACCGACAATGCCTAGAAAAGGCTAGATGAAGGTTTCCCTCACTCGATCTAGCAAGAGATATGCTTGCCTGGGCAAGGTGAGGGTTGCCTTGCCTTAGGGAAGGCTATCCTCGCTAGGTTTGGAATGCTCTGCGCTAGAGAGAGAAGGAGCTAGAGAGAGAGATTGAGGGAAATGAAGGTTCTTCGTTTCCAACAATCTCTCGCGAGGAGGGAGGCCTTTTCTGTGCTGGAGCGAGACAGGGGAGGGGGGGCGAAGGGGGTGGCGATTTTATTGGGCGAAACCCTCGCGTGATGTCTACCACGAGGACGGGCCCCCCCCGCTTGGGCATCGGCCCTCCGTTCTCGCGTTATTTGCGATGTTGCCACTTTCCCCAGAGGCCTGCCCCCTCCCGTCGGTCAACGGAAGCTGGGAAGAATAAAAATAGAAAGGAAAAATTGGAAAGAATATTTACAGACTAGGGGCGGCTGCGTCCGTCCCGGTTCAATCGAGCAAGCGAGCCGGACCGGACCAAACGGACTAGTTTGAGGCTAGATCTCCGATTCCTTATATGGAACCGGACTAAAGAATTTGCAAAAAAATTTCAGGTTCCTTTCGTTTCCCGAAAAATATACTATTTCTAAAAATGGTTCTCCAAGGAACCATTTTTCAGGAAAATAATCAATTTTTTTAATGTTTGGCAGAAATTTGAAAATGAACTAGAAAATATTTTCTATCATTCAATAAGGAAAATCTTTTCTTGCATACACTCATTTTTCATTTTTTTTTTTTTTAATTTTTTTCTCTTCCTTTTCAACCTGGGCTAGTGGCTGGCCATGGCGGTAGTCGAGATCAAGCTCGAGCCTCACCGACCGGCTTATGGCCAATTGAAGCCGAGCTCGCCAATTGTTGGTTGCTAGCTACCACCGTGGCCGGCGATCGGCTAAGGCCTAAGAAGAAGAAGAGAAAGGAAAGAAAGTAAAGAAAAAAACTAAAACTGAATTTTTAAAAAAAGAAAAAGAAAATATAAAAATGAAATGAAAATGTGTTTAGTGAAAGAAAATGAGGTGGAATAAGTTATGTAAAATGTTTTTCATTTTTCAAAAGTGAAAAATATTTCGCCCACTTTTAAAGGTGTTTTTTCTTATAGTAGAAAACATTTTCCGTGACAAATTCATTTTTTGTGAAACGAACATTAGAAAATCCGGAAAACGTTTTTTTAGAAGTTATTTTCCATGAAACGAATGGAGCCTCAATATTTTCTACATTTTTACTTTGAAGTAAGCTCAAATTAGTAATTTTTCTTTCTTTTAATGTTGGGAAAATCCCACTTGTAAGGAATAGAAGAAACCAAAAAGAAGAAAAAAAAATCCTTATTGATTGAGTGGGCTGGTTCTCAATTCCACAAACTAGGAACTGACCTTGAGTTTTTGAACATGAACCGACCTACTTTGAAACCGATCACTCTTATTATGGACTAACTAGTTCTCAGGGGTTTAAATATATGGATATGGTTACATGGTTGATATGGTATTCCCCATTTAGCTCATGTGATATGCATCTCAATTGATTTTAAATTTAAGTTCTAAATTATCTCGCTTCTTTTCCTAAGTCATTGCTACGTGATATGAGGAGCAGGCGAAATATTTTCTCGTGTAGAGCATGATATATGAGAATGCCAAGAGGTGCTCGTGGCGGTATATACTCGAGTTTAGTGAAGCTTGGCCATAGCCGCTAGAGCTCCATGAGCTCGCGGTCATGGCTGCTCGAGTTCCACTGGGCTCGACCATGGCCTCCTTAGCTTCCAAGGTTCTTCAAGCTTGATGAAGCTTGAGCTTTTTTGCGCGTTGTTGCCTTTGAATTGCTGTCGTCTCCTCTTCGGCGTAATCATGGTAAGCCGTTTGGTACTTTTTTTAAGGAATCAATTATAATTTTACGATACATATTAGACTGTTTGGTACTTTTGCTCTTTTTCTAATCGGATTAAAAGAAAGCCCACGCATGCTACCTAATATCATATCTTCTTTGTAACGTGGTCGTGATGAAAAGGGTGCCGTTCAAGCCAATTTGCATATTACCTATTTGCTTATGATAAAAGTGTGTGCCCACGAGGGGTAAAACCGTGATTGAAGCGGGGGAAAAGGGTCGTCAACTATGGTATATAAGAATTATTAAAAGAAAGACGAAACTATGGAGAAGAGTCCTAAAGGCATACTCCTGCCTATGTTATTGGAAAAATCAATCCATATTGACCGTCCATTACAAACTTTCACCAAATCATGGAGTTCAGGCTTGACCGATGATATGGACATGACCCCTAAGATTACTCCGACAACACAATTTGTGTCGAATTTGAATTCAAATTAAACATTCGATGTCTATAGCGATTCTTTGAATGGTTGACTTTTTTCTTTTTTTTTGGAAATTCAACACGTTGATTTTCTCTGTTCCATTTAATCAAAAGACACGAGCAATCAAGCCAAGCTCGATTAATTAGGCAAGCCATTTGATTGGCTCATTAAATTGAAATGGTATTCTAGTTCTCTGTTAAAATAAAAGAGTTTTTTCGGTTCTCTTTGTCATAGTTGCTCGAATTTCATTGAACTCGGCCATTGCTACCTTAGCTTCTAGGCTTTTTCAAGCTTGAGCATTTCTGCTAGTTGCCGCCTCCAAATCACCGTTGTTACCTCTATATTGCTCCCATGGTAAGGCCCTCTCTCTCTCCTCGCTTGTGCTCGTGCACACGTGTGGTCGATGCTCCCAACAACTTAGGTACGTAACTGATGAACTTAAATAGAAAACGAAAGAAGAAGATGAATAGTAAGCTCGTATCTTCTATGCACATAAGAATTTTTAACAACAAATAATTAGATCTATTTAACAAAAGTAGAAGATGAACTTTTTGAAAGGAGTTAGTTTTATTTAACATTTAACTGAAGAAGACTAACGATAATTGTTTACTTAACATTTCATTGCTGAATGATTATAACGATGCAAATTTATTTAGTTAAAGAGCTGAAGAAGATAAACAATAAAACTACCTTTGATTTTGATGAACTAATTGTTTTCACTTTTCACCCCTCTTTTTAGTAATTTTTTTATCCTTTTTTATTTTAAAAAGATCTCAATTTTCTTTCATATGGTGGGGATGCCATATCGACACCACCTGTAAAAAGGAGAGAAAAAGACATGTCAGCATTTTCTTTAACCAAATTGAAAAAAAAGTTAACTTGATTGTATAGATCTGATGAAATCTTAAGATTTAATTTCACTTTTTTGAAAGGCTTAGGAATTAATTATACTTTTTAGAACTTATGAAATACTTACCTAATTGAGATGTTTGTAGTAAGGCGGTAACGATGAAGAAGAGGTTGAACGATTCAAGCATATTACCTAATTGCTTACGATAAACGTGCATCTCCCCGGGGGGTAAAACCGTGATTTGTGCGGGAATAAAGGGTCGATAACCATAGTGCCTTTAAATATTAAAAGAAAGACACCTCTTTGGAGAAGAGCCCAATGGCATATTCCTCCCCATGTTTTTGGAATAATCAATCGATATCGACCGTCCGTTTCACACTTTTGACCAAAATCATGGGAGCTTAGGGCTCGATCTAACGGCGCTGCGGGCATGACCCTTAAAATTAATCCAGCAACGTGATTTATGTCGAATTCGAATCGATCGCTCGATTGCATTAATTCCTCTTTAATGATCGGCCTTTTCCTTTTTGATAGTCACACATTTGTTTTTCTCCCCAAGCCGAGGTCGATTAATTAAGCGGACGATTTGTTCGGCTCGTGAAATGAAAATGCTATTCTAGTTCTCTGTTAAAATAATAGAAATTTCTGGTTTTTTCCCCTCTAAAAGATGGTTCCAAGCTCTACAAAGTTGAAGAAAATTCAAAAAAAGAAGTAAAACGAAAATAAAATCTACGCCTAATTTATAGAGCCAGAACATTTTTGACGTAATATTTCCGCAATATAGAAAGAATTAATTACGAATAATTAATCTCACTCAAGGAAGTTGATTAGCAATCATTTCTTTGGAGATTTATCGTATAATTCCAAGATTTTTTTAGCTTAAATTGCGAATGATTCTGATCACGGAACGCAATCGTGTCTCCGACGCTCCGGGAAAAGCTTTTGTGAGGATCGCATCTTATTCCACAGCATTTCATTTTTCGGTTATTCTTCCGTCCAGCTTCCTTGGATCGAAGAACTTTCGTATTTTAGTTAGTTCTGAATTTTCAAATTCAACTTTAGTATAATTCTGCCGTTGAAGCTTGACTTTGATCGGATGTTACATTTTGATTTAATTTTTAATTCACGGTTCATGGATTCGGAACTTTTGTTTATGATTGACGTTCCAATTTCATGGATGTACGATGCACGGAAAGTTTAGGAGCCGCTTCCTTGGGAAATAGCCTCGAGCATGGCACGAACACCTGCGCTTGAATATGGGATGACAGGCATCGTCTGAATGGGATTGGCAACGGGCTATAGAGAGGGGGAAGAGACGAGTGCAGCGGCAGCTAGGAGGTGGTGGTGGAGGTGGTGGCGCAGATGATCATCGGATGTGTCGACAAGTCTATTACGCATTGCCAAATGAGGGTGAGCATGGTCCGGGAGGGTGATTCTCACCCTAGACCCAGGAATTGTCCGTTGATTTCATGAATTCACCTGAAAATCAAACCGAGACCTGTGAGTCCATGAAACCGATTCTATCAAGTGCAACGTTTTCTGACAAGCCAAAATAAAGCAAATAAAATAAAGAACTTTCCTATTCTTAATTACAAGATTAGTAAATAAATTGAGCTCGTATTAAAAGTTGAGAGCTGACGCCGTGACTCGATGGACATTAAGCTTGGAAGTCAAGATCGTGAGTGAGAGATAGAGAGACGACTCATACGAGATAAGAGTGAGACAAGACGATACATAGTTAAAGGGTGTTGAGCTTCAAATTATGGATTTTAAGGTTTTCATTTTTTTTTTAATTTTTTTGGTTGGAAATTTTTCTTAAAAGTTAGATATATATTTATATATTACCGATTTGGTCTAGATGGGTGGGTGGACAGTTCCACATTCAAAACCGGTCCAATCCGATTTCAGGCAGCTCGAGCGGTTTCTTTGTACGTCCTTATTGCCAAATGCACATATAAAATAGAATTTATCTTTGAATGTACATGTTTGGTTGGACTTTTCTCATATAAAGATATTGTTTAAGCCCACCCATTTTCCTTTTGAGCCTGAAAGGCCCGTTGATCACCTCTCCAAGCCGGCGAGTCGGTGATGCCGGTCTCGACGAGGCCACGGTGGAGGACAACGAGCTACAGGTGGGCAAAGGCGACAAGGGAGAAAGAGAGCCATTTCTTGTTTTCTGGTCAGTAGGACTGTTCTTGAAATCGTCTGAAATACTTGAAATAATTATACGACTATCTACCCACAAAGGTTAATTCTAAGAAGGGATAATTGTATTGGAAGTCCCAAAACTTATTTAAAAAGTGTAATTTAGTCATAAAACTCTCCAAAAGTACAAATAAATCCTAAAATTTATTACGGAAGTACAATTGAGATCTAAATTTTTTAGAAAGTACAATTAAGTTCTAAACTTGTCAAATTGATCAAAGCAAGCCATTTATTTGATAGCACTTTTTGATAGTTTTAGAATTTGATTGCACATTTTGAAAATTTTAGGACTTGATTGTACTTTTGTGATAAGTTTTAGGACTTAATTGCATTTTTGAAAATTTTAGAACTCAATTATACATTCGTAATAAATTTTAGAATTTCTAATGTACTTATATATTTTAAGAATGAATCACAATCGGTGAAATTTAATGGAATTGTCTAACACTTTGTCCCATTGATTTGTATAATTGATGAAGAAAATAACAAATAATCCATGAATTTTGGTTCAAGTGTAATATCATCCTTACATTTTTAGATTGTTCAATGTGGTGCTTCAACTTTGGTCTAATGTGCAATGTTATCTTTGGATTTTTAATTTCTTCAATGTGATTCTTGAATTTTGATTCGATGTTTGATGCGATCCCTTAAACTTTAAATATTTTCATATAGTTTTGGGATTATGATAAACATTTACTAATAGTTTAAGAGGCGCATTGCACAAATTAAAAGAGTAGGAATAACATTAGACATTTGGTCAAAGTTTAAGATAAGTACACTACAATTATCATAATTTTCGCGATGGCGGTGGAATGACCGCAGTGATATCAGAGCGAGTCGAGCTTGGCAAGCTCTGTAGCTCTCCCGATTAGTCCAAGGCAATCCGAGTTTCCAACTCGCTTGGCTTCGTCGTGTGCAATCCAGGACATTTGGCAAAAAAACTCATTCTTCAGTTTGCCTTTAAATGAGAAGTCGAAGCAGTGGACGAACGAGAAGTATCGAAGCCACACTTCTCTGTTCGATCAGGGGTTCGATTCTGGAAATCAGATTCATAGACAATCAGAAAAGGACTTTCAACAAGATAACAAAATCATTGTTTTCCATTTCTTATTCTGCAAATTAATCCCAAACTAAATTTTGTAACCATGGAAAATCTCAAATTGATATATCTGTTATAAATTTATCAATAATTAATTTTTCGACCTCTAAAAATCCAAAACCAGTATATCTCGTAACAATATACTTTTCGTTAAATTGAATTAACACCATAAAAAATTACAAAATAGGTACACCTATTACAAATGAAAGGTAAAAACTCAAATTAATACATTCATCAATTGTCACATGTTATCCAGCTCAATAATTTAACAGTAAAATTTAACATAAATTAATATAAAATAAATTTGTTACAGGTGAACCCGTTTGAGATTTTTAGTGGTAAAAAGATAAGCTTGAGGTAAATTTGTTACATGCATATCAGTTTGAAGTGTTTTTTGTCAAAAAATTAGTTTTGGATATATTTGTTACATGTGTACAAGTTTTAGATTTTTTGTGGTATTAATGATATTCAGTCTATAACCACCGCCCGCGGTGGAAGCGTTGGTTAGGGCTTGGTACCCCAAACGCAGGGGGAAGGGTTCGAACCTCCGTGGAAGCGATGCTTCAATGCATAACGCGCGTCTTACCTGCGCTTGGGGGTCGGCGGTTTTTTGTTTACTCTGGTAGGTTCCCTGGATCACCAAAAAAAAAAAAAATGATATTCAGTCTATAGCTCCAAACGACTTAAGGGTTATTAGACCAAAATTAGGGAAGTAGGGTTTCAACGATTTGGAAATGGGGCTTTAGTATAAAAAGGGAAAGTTTTGAGAAGAAAAGAGGAGCATGTGAGGCCGAGTGCTTCTCTCTTGAACTATGAGAAGGCATGGCATTCCATAGAGAGACGAACGCACATCAACTAACATTTGGGCTTTCATGGCTGCTAGGTGCTCTAGTTCTTCCATGGCTGCTTTGGATTTATCCAGTGAGCCATGTTGGCCAATTTATAATAAATTAATGTCACGGTAGATTTTTCGGCCACATAAATCTTTGATGACACTTAAGTGATCAATTTTTTACTAATGTAGTACTCAAGTGATTAAAAAAAAGTTATGGCACTCAAGTGAGAGTTGTATAAAAGTTATGATACTTGTGTTGTTCTTATTCCGTCAAAGTTCAGATACCATAATGCATAATTTAAAAGTTTAGAGATCAAAATGTAGGGATCATTTGTGCTATCATTCCTAATAGATAGTAGAGATAGGGACTTTGGTGAGGTTTTAACAAATATAAAATACATCATGAAATATGACAAGAAAATACATTACCAAAGTGGTAAACTTCTGTAAAACTATGAATGGATAAAAGAGAAAGATATATGTCGAGTCGATAAATTCAACGCTAAATATGGATTATTATATGATTTGGTACTTTAGGAATTCGTCCAAATAAGCATGTTGTATATTGAAATTGAATACAATATGAATTGAGAACATATATAATTTACAAGCGACAACTATATTTGCTCGAAAATACCTTGAGTGCGATGTCACCATCTTGTTATGAAGAAAATCTAATTAGGGAAAGTTTTTTCAACGGGGATTACGAGCCATTGAAACTTCCACGAAAGGAATGGGCTATTAATTAGGCTGCAATTGAAAGGGCCGCAGTTTGAAATTCGGAATGCCTTGTGTGGTGGGGGACGTTAAGGAGGGCTCTGGGGGAAATTCTTGACGTGCCTCTTTTGTTCTTGTCCTGCTGAGAGATTCTCAGCAGATTCTCCAAGCCTTCTTCTTGAATCTTTGGCTAACCAGTCCGAACTTCGTTCCTCCTGAGTGATCCCCGAACGATGGCTGACGAGAAGTTCTGCTGTACATGGGTTGCACTTGCAGATGTCACCTCCAAGCCCCACCAGTCCCAGTGGCTCCAGGAAACTCTCTCCTGTCAGACCTCTCTCTCTTTCTCTCTCTCTCTACATGAGCGCGTGTTTTGCGTTGCTGGTGTGTCGGGGGACCCCGTGCTTGCATGCTCGGCTTGTCGATATCCGACGTGCAACATATGTGTTGGATACATAGTTTGATCGGTGAGTGTGGAGAGAGAGGGAGACCGGGAATCGAACAGGAGAGCTCCTGCAATCTCGATGAAGGCAGGACGTTAGATTTACTGTGCTGTCGTGCTAAGGATACAGAAGTACAACATGTTAGATGTGTGTCTATGTTGATATGACCCAATTGATTTGTGTTGGTTGACTTCATTTCTCTTCTCAGTATATTTGCAATTGATCAGAAAAGAATCCACAGGTGCTGGCTCGTTCTTAACATTTGTTTTTCTGTCTCTGACCAAAAAAAAAACTAACTTGATTTTCCCTGAGTATGAACTTTGGACATCTTAAAGCCACATTTGTTCTTGATTCGGACAAAGTTCTCCTTGATCTCTTTTGATATCGATTTCAAGCTCGTATAACCAGTAAGCATGAACACTTTTCTGGCGCTCTAGTTCTTCCATGGATGTATCTCGATCTACTCTACTGTTTATTATGCAGCTATGAATTTCTTAGTGTAGGTTCAACATAATATACTAAATCTGGATTATGATGTAGAAGATGGAAGCAAGCAATATTCCTACCTTCAAGTTGAACAATTCTTTTTTGTGTCCTTTCAAATTTTTCAACACAAACCTGCACAAGAAGAAAAAAGAACAAAAACTTGGTAGTAGAATTGTTTCTATGAACTCAAATCATTCCATTTTTCATTGCAGATGTGGACAAAAAAGTGGGTATCCAAACCACGAAAATTTAAAGTACTACGCAAAAGGACTGGGCAAACAAAAAGGAGCATCTCAGGTATCAAAAGGTAAAACGGGTCACTTGCTCTAAATTATCCTCATGCAGAAAATAGGAAATAGACTTTAGCCCGACGTCCCACTGAGCAATTCTACGAGCACACTTTTCTTCATCTTGGAGAATCCTTTAACCCCTCGAGATTTAGCTAGAGCCCTAAGCTCTGGTAGCTTTAGTGCATTCAAGTCCGCTTCATCAACCAGACCTTGCTGATCCATATTTTCATTGTCATCAACTTCATCAGCATCTGAAGATTCTGCATCCACCCCTTCATCAGAAACCCCTCCATCCAAAATAACAGTTTCTGCTTCTGGCTCAAGTTCAAGCTCAGGCTCATGATTCACTGCTGGCTCATATAAAGGCTCGGGATGTATCTCAACATAGTCCTTGTTCTTTCCTCCACTTAAGTTGGCAACTGATGTAGAGTCATCGCTGTCATCACCAAAGTTAATAGACTGGTACCTGACTCGCGGAATTGGAGACTGGCGCTGAAACTTTGAAGCTGGCCTGCTTAAAGAAGCATTAGAATCTCGAGATTTGTCTCCTAGAATACTATTTGAATCAAAGAAGCTCGAGCCTTTCTCTTCATTGGATGAAACGTTTTGTTCTGGCTGCTCCAAAGTAAGGTCTCTGCTACCATTACTAAAGCCTTTTCTTCTAGACTGTTCTACTGAATGCTTTCGTAATAACTTAAGGAGGGAATCCACAGTTTCACTCTCTTTACCTTGCCCTTTTGTGGCTTCATTTTTCTTTTCCTCTTTCAGGGTAGCTCTCTCTCGAAGCTGAGCCTGAATCTTCCTGAAAAGTTCAACAATCTCCTTCTCTCTTGGCCCTGGCACTGCAGTGGCCTGAGATCTGGGAGAACTAGAAAGGGACAGCAGTGGACCATTCTTTGAAGACAACATCTCAGAGTCATCAAGGTTGTCAAAGCTATCCCTTTCTTCCGTTTGCCTATTACGTCCACGAGAGAAACCATGCCTGTTGTGCCTTGAGAAGTCGGGGTTTCTCTTCTGACCACTATTACTTGCTTTGCATAGGAAAGATGCTCTATTAGAACTGCACTTTAAAGATGTCAATTTGATTTGAAAATGGCCTCTAGAGACAGCAAAAGAAGAACACGGTGAAGTATAGGATCTGGAGCCAAGGTGAAAAGCTTGTCCTGCATAATCTCAGGTCTTCTGTTAGCAACAGGAGCTTTTGGAGAGGGGCACAGAGATAGAAGGTCCTCATTTGAAGAGAGTCCTTGATTATCCGAACCCTCGTGGTCCTCAATCGGATTGGACAAAGCCGGCGCGTCAAGTTCTGTAAGGCTGGCAATGTCCTTCGAAGAGACGCGGGAGTCAACAACCTACCTTTGGGAGATTTTGGGCCCTCTATGAGCTTTACGAGTATAGGTAGAGGTAGGAGACAGCCCCTTCTCCACAGCCACAGCCACAGCCACAACCTTAAGCTTCAAAGAACGCCATTCATCGCTGGAGCTGACTTGGAAGGTCGAGCTAATGTCCAACCGGGGGGGGGGGAGGCTTCTTTTTCTTCCCCGTAACCTGCTTCCAAGGTTGTTCCGGAATAACAGGACCTCCCGAAATAGGACTGAGAAGCTAGGCTGGGTCCGAGAAAGCAGGGGCAGCTTAAGTCTGCACCTTCGACGCCACCTGAGGAGAATTGGGAGCGATCTCACATTTGTGGCCAAAGACTCCACATTTGAGGCATTGTGCAGGCCTCCATTCGTATTCCACAGCAATTGCCCTCGAGACTCCATCCACATATACTTCAACCGCGAAAACCCTTGGCTGATTTGCATGGATCTCAACACAAACTCTTGCGAAGGAGATCGTCCTCATACCTTCCGTGCGCTGGTTCACATAAAGAGGCGTGCCAACAGAACTAGCTATGGCACTAATCGCCAGGGCAAACCACAAGTCAAGAGGAAAATTCTTGAGTTTTATCCAAATCGGAACGGAAGCTTGCTTGTCCTTTTTCAATTCCAGAAGCGGCTTCCACTGCTGCAAGATGAGGAGTGCCCTAGTCATGGTGAGAGGTCCCTCTTCTAATATCTTTCTATGAAATAAGGGATCCGGAACATGAAAAAAGAAGAAACCTTGGTCATCGGCCAACACATCAACTAGCTTAGAGCCCCAAGTATTCTTCAAAACTTGCTCGGTGAGCTGAAACGGGAGTCTTTTCCCTACAAAGTAACCAACCAAGTACTCATTCCACTTGGGGTCCACAGCTTGCAGCACCTCATTGGTTAGATTAACAACCGATCTATCCTCCACAACGGAAGAAGGAATATAGGTCAACTCGTAACCCTTAGCTACCAGCCGCACTACATTGGCCTAAGACCGGGCTTGAGGAGGTCTCAAAGAGCTAGCTAGGTTGCTCGAGGGCCTCTTAGTAGTGGCATGTGCACGGCTACAGCCCCTAGACCGTCCTACACGAGATAGCTTGGAGTGCGGGCCACGCTCAACACCATCCCCAATCGAAAGAGGGCCCCTACGGGACAAGGGGGTGGATCGGCTTTCCAACAGGTCGGGAGGCTTCAATACGTGGGGGGGGGGGGAGCTAGGCTCTTACCACTACTAGCACCTATGCGAACCTCAGCTGAAGATGATGTGTGATGGGGTGAGTGATTCAAGAACGGAAATTTTTTAGAGGCGATTTTTGTGGTTAAGTGTATGGAGTAGTGTATATGATGAAGAAACAAAAATGAATAAGAAAAGATAGAGCGATCTCCTTCCAAGGTATAAAGGCCACACCACCAACCGAGGATAATGATTGAGATCTATGAAGCTCACCACCAAGGCCTAAAGCTTCCACCAGCCAAGAATAAAGGACTTCGGGATAAGAGAAACTCACCACCAAGGCCTAAAGATTCCACCAGCCATGGATAAAGGGCTTCTTGGTTCACCACCAATGAGTGATCTACACTCCAAGGATAAAGAAACCGAAAGGAGATGTCCACTCTCCAAAGGAGTTCACTCAAGTAGAGGAAATCTCACCATTTTCATTTCATCAAATTCGTATCTCCCATACATTGGATAGTTTTCCCTATTTATAGGAGTATTTTAGCATTAGGAAATATTAAAAACAAACTTTAATGACCTAGGAATTTAAACGTTCGACTCTTGAGCTATATAAAAATAAAACACCTAGGAACTTAATAAAAAGCCATTATTAACACGGGAACTAAAATGCCTTTAATCTTCGGCCTTCCTTATTCTCGAACCATTAGCTTTCCGTGTTCTTGAACTTTTGGCTTTCCATATTCTTGAACTGCATTCATGAACCTTTAACCTTCCCAAAATTCGAGCTCCTCTCTTGACAAGAAAATAATCATCCTGAAACTTCATCAATTGGTCATACAAGACATCTAAAATTGCCTCATATTAATAGTAATTGATATACCATAAAGTACCAATAAGTAATTAACATTATTCATTCAAAATAATCCATCGAAGCACATAATGTCCAACTTCTTTATTGGCTTGGATAAGCATCGATGGTTCTGAGTTGGTCGATGGAGCTACGTTGGATGCTCCCGCATAAGAAGAAGACGCCAACGGTGCAACAAAACCCTCTAACAACCCAACAACAGCCACTACAGTACAACCATAGAGGAGTTCATATTAGGGCTAATGAAGGACGAGGAGAGGAGCTTACGAACCAGCTCTAAACCAACTCGAGCAGAATAGGGCAGTTCGTAAAAAACCAAAGTAGCAATGAATCGGCTCGGGCCATGAGTAGGGCAGCTTCAAGCTGCACTTGGGGGACAAAGCAGAAGAATAGAGCGAATCTGCTCGGGTCGCAAGTAGGGCAGCTTATAGGCCACCACAGCCCTTCGCCCAGCCTTTGAACTTGCTCGAGTAGAACAAAGTAGCTCGCGAAGAACTAGAGTAGCAGCAAAACAGGCCGCGAGTAGGGTAGCTTCGAGCTCTGTTTGGGGGACAAATCAGGAGAAGTCGTTCGGTGAAAAGATGGAGGGTGGCCAGAAGAAGAGACCCTTCAAAAATTGGAGCGAACGGACAGCTGTAGCACTCGGAGCAAGATGAAGTGCAGTTGTGATGAACAGTGCAAAATCACCCCTTGTAGAGAGGGAGATGAATAGTGTATAAATTACTCTTGGTTACTTTCTATTAAATTAAATTAATATCAAGAAAAATCCTAAACCAATATATTTATGATAATAAAATCTCAAATTAATATATTTGTTAATTACTAGGCACCATCCAACTCAGTAATTGGATAATAAAAGTTAATAAAAACTAATGGAGTGTAAATTTGTTACATGTGTATCAATTTGATGTTTTTAGTTAATTTATGGTAAATTTGTCAAAAAATATATCAGTTTGGGAGGGTTTTTTGTGATATTAATCTTATTTGGGACAAAGTCTACTTTTTATCATTTTTTTGAGAAAATCATTTTACTTCGAGTACTTACATGGAATTTTCACTTAGATTGTCTCCATCTTAAGCGGCTTAATTGTATGTTTATTGTTTGTCTGCCCTCTCATCATTTTATCTCTGGTTTCCTTTCATCGTGTGGTTTTATTAGTTGAACAAAGATCCTTGTCTACATACATATTGGTACGGTGGAAATTAATTACAAAAAGAAGGCAAAACAAGTTTCGAACCCCCAAACAGCTCTTTTTTTTTCTTATTGATATTTGAAAATTTTATATTTACGTAATCAAGTTCGTCAACTTGCAGAATTTTTCTATTAATTCCACTTCCGATTAATTAGAGGGGACACCTAAACCGATCTTTGGCAAAGAGTCCAATATGGAAAACTTTTTATCGTAGTGGACTACCAATTAATACATGGGACTAAAAGTGTTAAAGATGAAAATCACTAGACTAGCGTAATGAGATCTCTTGGCACAAATATAGAACTTCCGATCTTCCAATTACTCCAATAAACATGTAAGCTTCATTCAACTCAGATTTAGAGCCGGAGATACGTGATTAGGAAATTTAGACAAATTAAACGACTTGGTTAATTAGATTAAAAGTTCAAGAATATAATTGAAAAATAAGCACAAATTTAAAGATCAAAATATAAAGGGATAAGTGTTCCAAAAGTTCTACAATTTATCATGAAAAATACATTTCAGTCCTAAAACTTACAAAAAGTGCATTTAAGTCCTAAAACTTGTCAAATTATTTCAAATGAGTCCTAAAATCGACGCCGTTAGCTTTTTCCGTTAAAAATGCCGACATGGCATTTTAAATAATTTTTTTATCTTCCAGGTGTATTTTTTAATTAATTTTTATCCATTTTTTTAAAAAAAATTAGATTTAAAAACTAAAAAATTAAAGTTATTCTTATCTTATTTTCAACAAAAACTAAAAAGAAAATTTAAAAAATTTATTTTTAAAATTGTTAAAAAAAAAAAATCAACGCAGCTCCTCTCCCCGTCGTCGCCGCCGCCGCCGCCACCCATCGTTGGAGGGGCCGGGCAACGGTCGCCGGCCCTGGGCGAGGGTGGCCGAGCCTCACCGGCCTCGAGCGAGGGCCGGCGATTGTCGTCCGCCTTAGGCAAGGCCTTGTCAGCCCTCGCTCGAGGCCGGCAAGGATCGCCAAATCTAGGAGAGCCTCGCTGGGCCCCCCGTGAGGGCCGGCGATGACTCGCCCAGGGGGGTCGACGGCCACCGACCCCCGCGAGAGCCGACGTGCCCAAATTGGGGCACCCTCACGTAGCTCTAGCATGGGTGTCCAAATCTGGGCCCGCTGACCCTCGCAGGGGGCTGGCGGCCATCGGCCCCCCTGGGCAAGTCATCGCCGGCCCTCACGGGGGGGCCGACGAGGCCTTGCCCGGGCGGGTGACGGTCGCCGGCCCTCGCTGGGGGCGGCGAGGCCGGCCACCCTCGCCCGGGGCCGGCGGCGTCGCCCGGCCCCTCCGGCGATAGGCGGCAAAGGAGGGGGAGAGGAGCTGCTTTTTTTTTTTTAAAATAAATATTTTAACTTTTTTAAAAAAAATTTTGATGAAAATAAGATAAAATGAATAAATTTGATTTTTTTATTTTTTAAATCTAATTTTTTAAAAATGAATAAAAAATAATTTAAAAAATCCATGTGGAAAATAAAAAATTATTTAAAATGCCACGTCAATATTTTTAACGAAAGAGACTAACGGCGTCAATTTTAGGACTCGTTTGAAACAATTTGACAAGTTTTAGGATTTAAATGCACTTTTTGCTAGTTTTATGACTGAAATGTATTTTCGTGACAAGTTGTAGGATTTCTAAAACACTTATCCCAAATAAAAATATAGCCGAAAGAAATGATAAATGACATGCAAAATGGTATGCACGATACTAATTGCTACTATGAATTTTATCTTTAATGAGGAAGAATGAATATTAAATATTGTTATAGCCTTCATAATGCTTAAGTTGTTTAGTGAAGGATTCAGAAACATATGAACAATCGAATGTTCGTGGGATGGAAAGGACATAAAGATACGAATTAATTTGTTCACTTATCACCCTTCCACCGTTTCCATTGCTCTGTGTTTCAATATTAAGACATCCTAGCGGAAGACCTCATCAGCAAGAAGACAAATTTTTGCCCTCCTCTCCCGAAACACCAAGCACATCCTTCTCGGCTCGTACCCCCGACCTCAGCTCCCTGTCCCCAAATGTCCAAACCCTAACAAACTGCTCCGACCGACCACTTGCCTTCGTCGTTGGATGCCGCCCCGCCACTCCGGCCGCCGCCAATGAAGGGGTCCTCTCTCTCGGCTACCCAAGTACCTGTGCCAATCGAATTTCCTTTAAAATTTTGGAGGAGTTAGAAATTTGGGGTAGCGAAATAGCTTCCTATCAAACCGTTCTTAGGAGCTGGTGCGAAAAAATCCACAAAAGGCTTCTCCGATTCCTTCTTTCGAAGCAAAGCAAAATCACATCACAAGAGAGGAGATCATAGCTCACAATTCTCGACCAAAGTCTCTTCATTCTAATGGCGGCCAAGAAGCTGGTCCGAGACTTGGTGCTCTCGAGACACCCTCTTCGTGTCCACCTTAGTTCTCAGGCCCAGGTTTTTATTCCTTCTCGAGCTCTTTCTTGATTTTTCTCTCTATATTTCTTGCAATAGCCAGGTGAATTTATGGGCTTTTATTCCCTTTTCTCTGTATTATGTAATTCTTTTGATGTGGGGTTTGTTAATTGAATTGTTGTATAGGCTTCGAGTTCGAGGCTGAGGTTGATTACAGCAGGTGGGCACTCGTGTAATCGTCGATATAGCGTGTTTAATGAGTTCTCTAAGAAAGTTAAAGGCGAAGCAAGAGGAGGTCCTAGAAGTATTCCATAAAGTGTTGTTGGACTAGCTGTGGCTCAGTAATTTGGTTACTCAAGGTATCCATTACAAAAAGAACTCTATTTCTCATATGCCTCTTAATAACATGATGATGGAAGAACTTCGTATTCCGGTCGCCCTCCTTAAGCCACCTGATCCTATCTTTCTGTTTGAAGAATGACTCCTCCTAAGAGTAGAGCTCCAAGAAGGTACGTCATTGAGACTTCTCTAACTCCGCAAACTCATCACTTGTAGGATATTGAAGGAGGCCAAGCTGAGTCCAATTCAAAGCCTCCCTCGCCTTAGAAGTCTTAGTGGAAATATTACCAAAAGAATCTCTATTTAAGTGCTTGAGCCGACATTTTAGGGCTTTCAACTTGCACACAAGCCTAAACATAGTACCCCTACTCCTAGAGCCTCCCAGATTTCCTTCACGATTGCCTCAAAGTCTGGGTGCTTCATCCAAAAATCAAAGAATTTGAAAGACCTCATTCGAAACACCGGGTTCTCCACTTTAACTACCATGGGAGAGTGGTCCAATATCCCGAGAGCTAGAAAGGAAGCCTCCAAGAAGGAAAAAGTTTGACTCCAGGCAGGGTTTACAAGGACTCTATCAATCTTTTTCGCCTAACAAAAAGCCCTAGAAGAAGTAGACCAAGCGTACCGAAACCCCACATATCTAAGGTCCTCCAGTTCCGCTTGATCAATACACTGACCAAACTCCTCAAAGCATAGCAACTAAAGGTCCGAACCGCCTAACCTGTTAGATGGGTCCTTAATAGTATTGAAGTCCCCCATCACAAGCCAATGCATATTATGATGAGTAGAACTCCTAAGCACAAGGTCCTCCCAAAGCGGTTTTTGGGAAGTGAAAGAGTGCTCAGCATAAATAATAGTAATACAATAAACAGCTCCTGAATCTAAGCACCTGAGGTTCTCATGTATCGCCTGATCCGACACCGAGAAAAATTCAAAGGAAACCAAGGAGGGATCCCACCCAACCCGGATCCTTCCCCGATGAGAGTGATCATAATTAGCCAACTAGCAACAATTCGTCACCAAATTCCCCAAAATAGAAGAGAAGCAATTATGGGGTACTTTCGTCTCAACTAACCCAAGCAAAGCTAGCCGATTGAATGAAACTAGATTCTGAGCCTCCGCTTGTCTAAGAGGGGCAACGAGGCTCCTAATGTTCTAACAACCTATGTACATATTTACAAAAGAGAAGGGAAGAAGGAGATTACCTCCTTTTGGAAGAGCTGTGCCGAGTGGAAGGTGGAGCTGCACGGACCATCGAAGGTATATGATATGGAGCCAAGGCGAGAAGCTTGTCCTGCATAGTCTTAGGTCTTCTGTTAGCAACAGGAGCTTTCGGAGAGGGGCACGGAGATAGAAGGTCCTCATCTGAAGAGAGTCCCTGATTATCCGAACCCTCATGGTCCTCAACCAGATTGGACAAAGCTAGCGCGTCAGGTTCCGTAGGGCTAGCAATGTCCTCCGAAGAGATGCGAGGGTCAACAACCTGTCTTTGGGAGATTTTGAGCCCTCTAGGAGCTTTACAAGTATAAGTAGAGGCATGAGATAGCCCATTCTCCATAGCCATAGCCTTAAGCTTCAAAGAATGCCCTTCATTGCTGGAGCTAACCTGGAAGGTCAAGCTAATGTCCAACCGGGGGGAGGGGGGGAAGCTTCTTTTTCTTCCCCGTAACCTGCTTCCAAGGCTATTTCGGAATAGCAGGACCTCCCGAAACAGGACCGAGAAGCTGGGCTAGGTCTAAGGAAGCAGGGGCAGCTTAAGTCTGCACCTTCGACACCACCTAAGAAGGATTAGGAGCAATCTCACATTTGTTGCCAAAGACTCCACATTTGAGGCATTATATAGGCCTCCATTCGTATTACATAGCAATTGCCCTCGAGACTCCATCCACATTTACTTCAACCGTGGAAACCCTTGGCTGATTTGCATGGATCTCAACACAAACTCTTGCGAAGGAGATCGTCCTCATACCTTCCGTGTGCTAGTCCACATAAAGAGGCTTGCCAATGGAACTAGCTATGGCACTAATCACCGAGGTGGACCACAGGTCAAGAGGAAGATTCTTGAGTCTTATCCAAATCGGAACGGAAGCTTGCTTGTCCTTTTTCAATTCCAGAAGCGGCTTCCACTGTTGCAAGAAGAGGAGCGCCCTAGCCACAGTGAGAGATCCCTCTTCTAATATCTTTCTATGGAATATGGGGTCCGGGACATGAAAAAAGAAGAAACCTTAGTCGTCAGCCAGCACATCAACTAGCTTAGGGCCCCAAGTATTCTTCAAAACTTGCTCGGTGAGCTAAAATGGGAGTCTTTTCCCTACAAAGTAACCAACCAAATACTCATTCCACTTGGGGTCCACAGCTTGCAGCACCTCATTGGATAGATTAACAACCAGTCTATCCTCCATAACAAAAGGAGGAATATAGGTCAGCTTGTAACCCTTAGCTGCTAGCCACGCTACATTGGCCGAAGACTGGGCTTGAGAAGGCCTCAAAGAGCTAGCTGGGTTGCTTAGGGGCCTCTTAGTAGTGGCACGTCCACGGCTATGGCCCCTAGACCATCCTACACGAGACAGCCTAGAGTGTGGGCCACACTCAACACCATCCCCAATCGGAGTAGGCCCCCCTACGGGACAAGGGGGTGGATCGGCTTTCCAACAAGTCGAAAGGCTTCAATACGAGGGGGGGTAGGCCCCTTACCACTACTAGCACCTATGTGAACCTCAGTCGAAGAAGACGCCATCAGTGCAACAAAACCCTCCAACAGCCCAACAACAGCCACTATAGTACATCCATAAAGGAGTCCATACTAGGGCTAATGAAGGACGAGAAGAGGAGCTTACGAACTAGCTCGAGCAGAATAGGGCAACTCGTAAAAAACCAGAGTAGTAGCAAATCGGCTCGGCCCGCGAGTAGGGCAGCTTCGAGCTTTGCTTAGGGGACAAAGTAGGAGAACAAAGAGAATTTGCTTGGGTCGCAAATAGGGTAGCTTACAGGCCACCACGGCCCTTCACCCAGCTTTCGAACCAACTCGAGCAGAACAGAGTAGCTCGCAAAGAACTAGAGTAGCAGCGAAACAAGCCGTGAGTAGGGCAGCTTTGAGCTCCACTTGGGGGAGAAATCAGGAGAAGTTGTTCAATGAGAAGATGGAGGGTGGCCAGAAGAAGAGACCCTTCAAAAATTGGAGCAAACGAATGGTTGTAGCACTCGGAGCAAGACGAAGTGCAGTCGTGATGAACAGTGCAAAATTGCCCCTTACAGAGAGGGAGATGAATAGTGTATAATTTACTCTTTGTTACTTTCTAATATATTGAATTAATATTAAGAAAAATCCTAAATCAATACATTTATGATAAGAAAACCCCAAATTAATATATTTGTTAATTGTTATATGCCATCCAACTCAGTTTTTGGATAGTAAAAGTTAATACAAACTAATAGAGTGTAAATTTGTTACATGTGTATTAATTTAATGTTTTTAGTTAATT
The DNA here is from genome assembly GCA_016097545.1 of Eucalyptus victrix. NCBI lineage: Eukaryota > Viridiplantae > Streptophyta > Magnoliopsida > Myrtales > Myrtaceae > Eucalyptus > Eucalyptus victrix. Next base: position 36,174,351 of record CM027841.1, on the reverse strand, counting down.
TATGGTAAATTTGTCAAAAATATATCAGTTTAAAGTTTTTTGTAATATTAATTTGGGACAAAGTCTACTTTTTATCATTTTTTTGAGAAAATCATTTTACTTCGAGTACTTACATAGAATTTTCCCTTAGATTGTCTCTCTCCGAAGAGGCTTAATTGTATGTTCATTGTTTGTCTGCCCTCTCATCATTTTATCTCCGGTTTCCTTTCATCGTGTGGTTTTATTAGTTGAACAAAGATCCTTGTCTACATAAGGGTATGGTGGAAATTAATTACAAAAAGAAGGCAAAAGAAGTTTCGAACCCCCAAACAGCTCTTTTATTTTTTTTTTCTTATTGATACTTGAAAATTTTATATTTACTTAATCAAGTTCGTCAACTTGCAGAATTTTTCTATTAATCTACTTCCGATTAATTAGAGGGGACACCTAAACCGATGCCAGCAAGAGTCCAATATGGAAAACTTTTTATCGTAGTGGACTACCAATTAATACGTGGGACTAAAAGTGTTAAGGATGAAAATCACTAAACTCGCGTAATGAGATCTCTTGGCACAAATATAAACTTCCAATCTTCACATTACTCCAATAAACATGTAAGCTTCATTTGACTCAGATTCAGAGCCGGAGATATGTGATTAAGAAATTTAGAGAAATTCAATGACTTGGTTAGTTAGACTAAAAGTTCAAGAATATAATTGAAAAATAAGCACAAATTTAAAGATCAAAATAGAAATATAGCCTAAAGGAATAATAAATGACATGCAAAATGGTATGCACGATGCTAATTGCTATTATGAATTTTATCTTTAATGAGGAAGAATGAATATTAAATATTGTTATAGCCTTCACAATGCTTAAGTTGTTCGGTGAAGGAGTCAGAAACATATAAACATATTAACAATCGAATGTTCATGTGATGGAAAGGACATAAAAGATACGAATTAATTTGCTCACTTATCACCCTTCCACCATTTTCATCGCTCTGTGTTTCTATATAAGACATCCTAGCGGAAGACCTCATCGGCGAGAACTCTTCATTGAGCAAGGTCATCGATTTAGTGACGTACTTACATTCCCACATATGACCACCGCAAAGGAGGAAACACCATCTTATCCAATAGCAGTGCTTAATCATAAAATTGGAACCTTTTACTAATAATTAATGTCTTCCATTTGTCTTTCATGATCTGGAATTGCATGTCCTTATTCCTTGATATAATTATATGTCATGAAATTTGACGTCGAAATTGTATCGCAGGTAGGGGATTGCTGGGGATAACCTAACCAGGATGTGCCGAGACATACCACTCGGATCAATCCTCTGGCAGCAGCGGCGAAAGAGGGAGGAGATGGCAAGGAGAGGGCCAGCAAGGGGAGGGGGGAAGCAGGGACCAACACCAGAAGGTTCACCGGATCCGCCGGGGCGACATCATCGCCATCCCTGAAGGTGCGCTTCATTGGTGCCACAACGACGGGAACGAAGAACTCATTGCCGTCTCCGTCGTCGACCTCAACAATCAGGGTAACCAGCTCGATCAAAGACTGAGGGTAATGACTAATGAACATTCCCAAATTTTATGTCCATTTGAATTGCATGCACAGGTATTCGAATCTAAATTTTGGAAATGCATGTACGTATTGTGAAATTAACACGAAATCACGGCCACTACTATCTATGATCTTACGTGGGACAGGACTTACCTGACATCAGTTGGGCGGAAGAGTTTTTATATCCACTTTATTGAAAAAGAAATGGAAATTAAGGCAATATTTCTACTTCGACCTATCACAAACTTACCTTGTTCAATTAGCATGTGGCTGACCTTTGGAAACTGAACAGGCGTTCTTCCTCGCTGGAGGCGAAGGCGGGCAGGGCCGCCAACAGGGCCAGCAGAGCCGCCGCCGCCAGAGCGGGCGGTACAACTCCCAGAACATCTTTCGAGCCTTCGACACCGAAATCCTCGCCGAGTCCTTCAACGTTCCGATCGAAATAGCTCAGAAGTTGCAACAGCAGAGCAACAGGGGAATCATGATCAACGTCCGTGAGAGGATGAGAGTGGTAGCCCCAGATGAGGATGAGGAGTACGATGAGGAGCAGGAGGAGAGGATGCGAAGACGAAGGGGGCCGTTGACTTCGCAAAACGGGTTCGAGGAGACGTTCTGCACCATGAAGATCGAGCAGAAAATTGACATCCGAAGGGAAGCCGACGTTTTCTCGAGGCAGGCCGGGCGGGTCAACATCGTCAACATGCACAAGCTCCCAATCCTGCGTTATATGGACATGAGCGCTGAGCGAGGCCGTCTTCTTCCGGTAATGAGACCCGTGTGGATTATGCGACTCATACTACTAGATTCTCTGCATTGTCCTAAATCAAGCACGTTGCCTAGTGATAATTAGAGTCCAATTAACTCCCATCTTTTGTGCTGCAGAATGCGCTGTACTCGCCACACTGGTCGATGACCGACCACAGGATCGTGTACGTGACTCGTGGCGACGCGCACGTGCAGATCGTGGGGGCAGAACGTGTTCGACGAGCAGGCGAGCGAGGGCAGCATGTTCGTGATCCCGCAGTTCTTCACCTCGATAATCAGGGCAGGCAACAGCGGGTTCGAGTGGATCTCCTTCAAGACCTCGAGCCAGCCCATGAAGAGCCCGCTGGCGGGTTACACCTCGGTGTTCAGGGCCCTCCCGATCCAGGTCATCACCAACTCCTTCCAGATGTCGCCAAGGGACGCTCAGGAGCTCAAGTACAACCGCGAGCACCAGACGTTCCTCTGGTCGCCGAGCCGCCAGAGTCAGTCCATGTCTTAATTTTAGTACGGTGTACATTTCGTTGCCTAAGCAGCACGAAGGTTATGGTTAAATTATGGTATGGTAGGGTAGTAAAAAGGGTCACTGAAATGCAAAAAATCCTTCTTCTAGAGTAAGAGAAGGTTAAATTGTCGGCGGGATTCAGAAGAGAGCTAAGAGCATGTTTATGAGAAACTTTTGGGTTAATCAAATAAAAATAAAGTGGCCTTTTTTCTATGTGTAGATGTGCTTGCTCTGATGATAAAAGGGGTTTGTTTCTTATTTAATGTGCACTTTTAGTGACAAGTTGTTCTAAGTTGAGCTAGCACACAGTAGATGGGAAATTTGTAGTTTCGAATATCTGTTTTTGAATTCACAAATTTATATATTTAAGGACGGAACTAAGAGTAAGGGGGTCGGGTGCCAATCGTGCCCACGGTCAAAGGAGTCATGTCCAAACAAATTATGTTAAAACGAAAATTTCCAGGGCACTTCAATTTAGCCCATTTTGGTCTCGTCGAGTAAAGCAATCCAACCATTAGAGTTTGCGCAGTTAGTCGGGTCAGACCTGGAATTCACCTATTCTTTTTTAATTCACCTGTTCAAATATCACAAATTTAATAGGTATGTGACTTACAGGGTATCTCATGCGAGGCGTTTGCACCTATGCTTCTTGGTTACTAAGAAAGTGATAATTACTTTTGAAGAACGACAATTAAAAAGGGGCGGTGCCTCTTGGTTATTAAAAAAATGATAATTAATTGTAAAGAACAAAAATTGAAAAGACACTTAAAAGTCACAACAAGCACAGGCACATGCTTAACCCTTATCGAGAAAAACTATCTCAAAACAATTGAATGTCTTGAACCATCACTAACTTATACTTTACTCATAGGTTATATTTGGTAGTTAAAGATAAAGCCATGTCCTACTCTATGTTTGGTTGTTATTCAGAATATGATAAAATTGGATATAAATAGAATCTAACTAGAATATTTAATTGTTATTCAAGATATGATAAAATTGGATATAAATGGAATCTAACTAGAATATTTAAAAAAAAAAAAATCTAGACAAGATTTTTATGTCCAATGATATGAATTTTTTTTTTTTTTCCAAAATAGTTATACCATGGGGACTTGGATGATTTTGCTCTTATCTCACCTAGTGGTTTCTACAAAATGTTTTGTGTTTTTCCTCATTAGATATGGATCACGATAAAAACGAGAGATGGCATTTTTTTCATGAGCAGCATATAAGGGCATATTTGTGATTTACACTAATACACAACAACTACCAAATAATAGACAAGATAGAATACAAAAATATCAAGTTTTATCACTACGATTTATTAAATAGTTAATGAATATAATAAAATCCATAATCTCATACCGTATTGTATCTACTTTTATCGTAATTAGAATTTCAAACGACCACACTCCTAAAATTAGAAATGTCATAAGAGACTGGAGTTGAATCCGATTGACTGAAGACTATCAATAAGGAGTAAATTTCCGTCATAAATCCAACTTTTATAGATCCAATGACTCGACACAATTTCATTTACCATTTGGTTTAATTGGCTTTTTGGTTTCTAATATACAAGCTATTAGGGTGAAGCACAACCATGAGTGTAGGTTGATAAATATGTCAATACATATTTTTAATAATCCTAATATCACTATTTTTGAGACCTCTTTGTTTGTTCAACTTAAATTTTTATGAAATGCTTTTTAAGTACCTTCTTTTGATTTTGATTTGTTCATTCTCATTAGTATGAATTTGGTGTAATTACTTGAATTATTTGCAATAGTATGGAATGCTATATATAGTCCACTCATTAATTATTAATCACTTTTATAATTATTTGCATAAGTTGAGGCAAAACTTGATATACATCCGAGCAAAATTATTATGGATCGTAAAAATTAATTTATACTTCCTTAAAGTTTATGGATTCAAAATTGTTGTATTACAGTTTTGGCTTTCTAGATCGATTCTTTGACCTCTATTACATTCCATGCCACAACCTGAATTTTGTATATTTTTACGCGTCGATGTATGTGGAATATTGCACTAATATATGAAAAGAAGATAATTTTGTATTGGATGCTAAAAAAATTAGATATTTCCCTTTTTACCCCCTAGAGTCACTATTTTTGTGATGTGCTTAATTTTCTTTCCAATGAACTTTGAAGCCTATTTCAACCAAAAAAAAAAAAAATTAAACCTACGAAACTTTATGCTTTATTTGATAAATCATGAAAACATGTATGAAATGTCAATTTTAGCCCTCAATTTGATGAATGCACGAAGATTCAGATTCCAAGAATAATTTCAATCCAAATTTCAAATCTTCATGCCCATGGAGTAGAGTACAACACTTTTAAAGTGTGAACTCATTTTTCATTGTTTGGTATCGTTTAAATGACAAAATTACCCTTAAGGCGTAGAAAATGGTTTAATTTAAAGAGATAACTCCACAATTGATCCTCCAACTTATTCATATAATGTGATGGGTCTTTCAAAATTATAATTTGTCCAATCAAATCCTTTGACATATATGATTAGTCAATCAAATCCTTTCATCGTTAACATATTGAATCATGCTTACGTGCCTTTTAATATGTCGATTTTTAATATGAAAAAATCGTTGCACTGACTTCCTTGTATCTTTCAAGTATCCACCCTTTCTCCAAAAGCTAGCATAGATAGTATTTGATGTCAGAACTCCAAGTGCAAAAGGGAGTTTTCCTCCGTAGTCCGCTCCTCTAAAATTTCCTTCGATTGGTTTATTTCTACTTTAATTATCCTTTCTTCTTAAGCCAATTAGTATCAACAAATTTAAGATCAAAGAAATCACGAACCTTCTTTCCAACCTAATTCAGATCCTTGGCCCGATCTCGGCCAGTGGAGTTCCAGCAATATGTGGACATGCCTCTCCGTGGATCCTTCCATATTTCAACTTTGACATACATGCAAAAACCAAAGCAAAAATTCAGAGTCAGAATTAAGTGCTAACTAACATGGTATGAGAGAATTTTTTTTTAAGAGAAACATTTCTTGGGGTGGAGAGATGATTTTCATCAAAAGACTCGGTTTCGCGGAAAATCCTCTTATATCTTTTACATAAATTGGATGATGAAAATTATTTCTATCTCTCGATGAAAATATTTAAATATAAATTATTGTCAATAATTAAAATATACTTTTTTAACTAATTATTTCAAGTTGTAGAATCAATCATTTTCAACTCTAAAAGCACTTATGAATCATTTTATTGTTCGAAGGCAATAAACCTAAGAGATGGGTTTTCACTAATATTCTTTACAATTTTTGCTCTAACAATAATTAGGCAGTCCAATTTGTACATCTTTCGGTTTTTAAGGGAAATTACAGATAATTCTCTTAATTTGTAGGAAAATATAAATTCTGTTTACACACCAGTTGAAGCGGACCAATTGCTCCCTAAATTATACTGATAGCATGCAAGGAACTGTTTATACACCAGTTGCTGCGGCGGAGCAAATTGTTCCCCAAATTCCGACTGAAGAGACCATGCAGGGTGACAATTAAACTTAACTTTCAATGAAGAAAACCAAACATGAGCGCACAGGGAAAGAAACATCGAAACCGCATGAGGCAATTCGAGTTTGCAGATAGCATAAAATTGGATGCGAGGTACTGTGAGACGCTTAAAGCAGGATCAACAACCTACTCACGGCTCGATGCTTGCGGCATGCCAAGTGCCCAGAGGCCGGAGCCGTACAATAATACGCTGCAACTTAAATCAAACATCAAGAGCCAAACGTCTTGGAACTGAATTTGCTTAAATGAGGATTTATAGAGTCTAACAGCACGCTGCTACAGATACATTATCAGAAGTGACAATGCAGGTACGACGGTTAGAATCAATGGAAACAGTACCATACCACTTTCCGATCATTCTCATGATCGTTGCCAGATTTATTTTACATGAGATGAAACATTAAAAAAATACACTTTCTTTTCTTTAACGGTAATCCCTCAAAACTGGCAGCAGCCGGTCGATATCAAAACCCCCCAAATGAAAAAAAGGGAATATCCTAACTGGATGAGCTTCTATCCCGATCTCGGCAATAAATCGAACTCATTACCATACGAATAAGCAACTGATCATCTACTCTGACGCAGGAATCATGCCTGTCTTAATCAATGATTAAATAAGTATAGAACCATCATATTAGAGCTTGGATGCCGATTTGTTGCATTTCTCTTAACCTCCAGATGGGAAAGATAGCACCTTCCCCAAGCTCTTCCGGATCCACTTGTTGCATAGCCCAAGCATAGTAGACGGTGTGTATCGTATCCTGTTTACACAAACCAATATCAGATTACATTCTGAGACATGCAATTACTCTTCATAACATTTCAGATCATCGTGGTGTACTTTCTCACTGAACAGGCAGATAATGTCAATAGGGCTACATACCCTTGATAAACCCAACAAGAGGGTGACAAAGCGATTTATGCCTAAACCATGCACATCAATATTTGCAACATTTTTGGCAGAAAGAATACAACTTTTATGTCATTGTTAAAAAATGTGGCTCCATAGTTCATTGAGTTGTGCTGCAAAATTATCTTCATCATCAGGAACAGGGAGGAGAATTTCAAAAAGAAGAAAACGATGAATAAATGATTCTGCAGTTAGGACAGGCCAATCCAAGAACTAGAGAACCTGGTTGTCTAATACCACTAATGGTTGCCTTTCCAATTCCATCCTATAGCAAGATCGTGGATCATGGGATATTGAGACAATCTGGTTTATTGAGACATTTTACATGTTAAAAAATTCAGCCTATAACAGTAACAAAAGCATCACTAGATTTCAGTGAGGATTTGAGTTAGACTAACCACAAATAGGCCACTTTATGTGAAACATAATATCCCTATCAATATTTTTTCTGATCACCTAATAGCTTAATCTCTCTGTACTCTCATATAGGTCGTATTTCTCCCCTTCAAAGAGAGATTAGTGAATCAAAGCACACACAAAGGATTTGATCTTCATAGAATGAAGATTGACAATCAATAAAGATCAAGTTTCCTTGGACGTTTGAAAGTGGAAGTAGACTCTGGAAAAATTAAAACCACATTAATCTCTTATCTTTATGCAAAACCTGACATAAATGTGGGCAAACTACATTCAGCCATTTATTTCATACATTCTTAGGCACAAGTCCTAATACTAAAGCAAGTGTTCTCCCTCTTCTCCTTCTCCATTCACTTCTTACACCTTGGACTATGGAATCAAAACCTTTTGTCAGAACTCATGAAATAAGTAAAAACTATGCTGCTCCATAATTCCCTTTCATGAAAGTTGAAACTAACACACGGCGGAAACCATTGTCCAAATGAGGGCACATGCAACTGCGAAAACAGCATGCACCGACTGAATGATTTAGCTTTCCTTTTTGTATTCAACACAAAAAAAATGGTTTTTCCTTAACCACTTGGCCTCATCCAATCAAAAGTTTGGCTTACCTTGCCACCTTCAGTTATGGCACCATTTTTGTCACGTACGCAATATATTTGCTGAGTTTGAAACTGCCATTGGGGGGAAATCAGTCAGATTTTGCTTGTAAATAAGAAGCTCCTACAGATAAATAACGAGTGTGCAACAGCACAAGTAGCAGAGTACAATCATACCCCGACAATGATAATTGGTGAAGTGCCCATCATTTTTGTTTCTCTTACGTCAACGTCAGACACATGCAGAATCTGCTCGGGATAGAATTGAAGAGTTAGAACAAGCATAAATATACTACAACAGAATGTGACAATCTGATCCAACAAACCATGATAGTCCAGCAAACAAACTTGCAATATCTAATAGCAATAGTAAAAATAGGAAACACAAAAATAACTGCTTCCAACTATACAGAAAACAGAGCTAGGACAAAGTAATCAAGTCGCTCTGCCATACCAAAAGTAAGAACGTGAAAAAAGAAAACTGCAAAAGAGAGATAATGGAGCGATACAGTAATTCAAAAGATGCGGCTATCAGAATTCAAAACCAGCAAAAAGCACATAAAGATATGTAATGATCATGGATTGTGTGTTATATTTGTATACTCCAACTATTCTATGAGCTTGACACGCCTGTGGTGAGATGCTTCATCTAAAATTCAACTATTGAATCATTCATGTCATTTTGAGACACATAATATTATGCAATGTTTATCATTAAGCTTGAAGAATAATGACAATATGTCCCAGAAAATCACAAAGATTCCAGTATATATTACATGTATATGCCGATTCAACATATTACCCATCTAAATTCATAAATGAGTTAGAAACCAGGATATATCTCTGTCAGACAACCATACCCGAGTGCAAGTAAAATAGCTTGTATTGGCACCTAAATAGAAAGCGGGGGTGCCTCCATAACGAACCCACATTGCAGTTAATTTGCATATACACAATGTGTTCATTTCTCCTTTTGTTCTCACAAAACTTCTGACATCTATGACTTACACAGTTACTACTCCATAAGAGAAACTAGGAAATTATTGAGAAAAAAAAATCAATTAATTTTGTCAGCAACTTCTCCTAATATTCTCTTTCACAGAGGCTAGAGTAAACGAGTAAACACTTCACTTAGAAAATTAGATGTGCCTTGTATCATACCCTATTGTCGAAAAAAATGCCATGGCTCTGATAAGCACCATGCTCAGCTTTGCATCTCTCAATGATTTCAGAGCTACAATATTTTTTTAAAGTTTCAACATCTCCCTGCACAAAGCAAACACAAACATGATGATGAATAGAAGTAGCTGAAGTTCAGATGGCCTAAGCAGAATCCATCACAAGGAATACAAAAGAATGGAAAATCAATTTTTAGGAAATAAGCTCATTATCCACCTTAATGTAAGCATTAAGCACAGGCTTTACTACTTCCTGGACTTCAGCCACAAACTCTGGTAAAGAGAAAGATCTAGCCCACAAGCAAAGCACCAGATGTCAGTGAGCTATGATTTGACAGGAGAACCAAGTGAAACCGAAACCACAAAAAAATAGGAATGTGACCATACGGGTCTCGCCGGCGTATTTCCTTCATAGATGCTGCAGCATCTGTTTCTTGAAAGATAGTTTCATTGAGACTGTTAAAAAAGATAAAAATCAGTAGAATAACAGCTATAATTATGACACACAAAACAAGGACTGCAAGCTTGCACATGAAGTATGCTTGTATTTATGTGCTGCTGTCTAGTGTGCACTTGTAATGGCCAGGTTAGTGCACCCACCACATGAGTCCACACACATTGGTGTGCATTCACACATGCATAAGAAGAAGCAGAGAAACCGCAGGAAGAGAAAAGAGAAAAGAAAAGAGAGGGGGGAGGGGGGAGGAGACAGAGCGACTTGAACAACTTACTCCTGAATTTTATGCACAACAGGGCTGTCACTAGTTTCCCATCTCTCCCGCATATCTTCTGCAATCTGCAAAGTCAAACAGGCATAATACAAAATGGTTGAGAGTTCAAATAATGTTTAATATAATAACTTGCTTTCTTTTATATAAAGAAGACATATACTGAGCAACAACATGATAATGACCAGATGTGACAATCTATTGAATCAAGCAAAGTCGGACATAGTTAAACATGTGATACTATTTCTTCTGTAACCAGAGAACCAGAAAATTAAATTCAGTATATAATGGGTGAGACAATTTAACATGGGGCATTTTGGAAAAACTTCTCCAAGTAACCCTTAACCACTCAACCATAGGTCATGGGTATGGCTCCAAAGTTATTTGTGACATTGTGAATCAAATACAAGATCCGTTGGATTTGGAGCAAGCACTTGACTACTCACTAATGGTGAGGCTAATTTATGCAAATTAACCTGAGTAAGAATTTTCAAAGTATCAATATCACAGGTCTTTGGCGGGGCTTTGTGACTAACCATATCAACTCTTTCTGTAGTAACAATTGCGTATATATGATGTCCTTGAATAAAGAAAAGAAGGGCAAATGTCCAGATGAAATATTTGAGCAGCTATTGGTAAGTTCAGCCACATTCACAAATCCCTAGTGACTTAAGGGGTCTATCAATGCAACACTACCATATAAAATCTCCTAATTAGCAAAAAATTTCCTTCTCTCCCAATACACGTGAGGTGATATTGCATCAGACGAGAAGAGGGAGGATCAAACAAAGAAAAGGTCAACAGATTAAAACAACATATGCTTTTCCAGAAAAAAACTTCCAATTAAAAGCAGGCTTCCGCCCAAAAAAGTCAATCCTATGGAACAGACATCTGACAATGAGCGTAAAGATTTCCAAGGAAGATTTACAAAAGGTTTCGGCGCGTACCTCCTGACCTTTCGTTACAACTGGCTCACTCACGTTACCAATACGCTTGAACATGGGATGCCCTTTGACCTACAAAAAGAAAACATTAGATTTAAGAACCATGATTACTCCCATGTAATATTCTTTAAATCTGCAAACAGCTTTCATGCATAACAACTAGTAAACTAACATTACTTTCTCTTTAAATGCTTCCCACTTTTTACTCCACGGAGACTGCTTAGAAGGTAGAACAACTATATCAGTTCTTGTACTTCTTTCGACTGTTGATGTAGTAGGCGCATGTTCCATATGCTTTCTCTTACTCGGGCTACCACTCAACTCATCCTTGACAATATCATATCCCTGCTTTGCCAAGTCAACAACCTTTACTCCCTTCAGCTTCTGGAAAGTTGACGAGACCTTAGGAGAAGAGGAAAAGAAGCTTGCTCTGTATTTGCCAAAAAATGATTCTGTGTAATCACCAGAACCAGCCTGCTTGCATTTTTCTTCTGTTGATTTTCCCTCATTTCCACCTTTGGCGTGAGCATCATGTTTTGCTGAACCACTCGCAGATGCTGATTCCTCTTGCTTCCCAATCCCCAACTGTTCTTTGACCTAAACGCAACACAAAAAGATAACATTTCTAAACAGTCACTTGCATATAAGTAAGCATTGTCAGGATTACAATGGATAAAGCAACCACACCTCCTCAGTTGCAGAAGATATTTTTTCCCTCACATTGGCAGAAACCTGGAGATAATGCAATATTTTAGAAAACCAAAAACCCCAAAGAATATTAATGAATTCCACATAGCAGACATAACAGAAGAGAAACAAGAACCGCTGCACAGAAACACAATATTACCTACCAGGTACCCAAGTGTATAACTTTTGTGAATGCTAAATTTCTCACCAAGAAAACACGATCAAGTTCATAGTTATTAAATACATCAACTTTAATGAACAAGAAAATACTATACTAGATTTTGAGAGTCTGTTGCTTCAATAACCTTTCCAGGACCAGGGCATATTCCAAGGGAATCAATTCAGACCATCTTCTGGCCCAAAAAGCAAAGGAAAGGAAAGAAATATTCAGACCTTCTTTGCTGTAGCTTCAGCCTCTGTCCAAACACCATCGACATGCTTGTACAACTGCCCAGTTGTCTGTTTTGTTCTGCAAAAGCCATTTTACATCCTTAGCTCTTTATCCAGATGTTCAACCAAACAAGAAGTATGTCTCGGATAGTCAGATGGTTAGTTAAGAGGGCTACAATCTCGCTAATGAAAGGTTTTCAGCCAACAGATTTGCAAATTACCTAACTTTAAGCTCCTCCTTCACCCCTTTAAGCTCTTCTGCTTTTTCTTTTAGCTGCTTCACTGACTTTTGAAACTCTGGATTGCTATGACCAAAGGATTGAAGAAGATCGTTAACATGAATAAGCCTCTCAAGGAAACCGAACACACCAATAAATTATAAAGGCAAGCAATATCATTTGTCTGAAAGTCCAAGTACCGAAAACAATGAAGCAGACAACATCAGAAGTATCTCTAGTTCTTGCTCCTTTATTTTAACTGATATGCCCAAACATATGCACAATATAATGAAGCTTCACCATTTCTGTATTTGCAATCTATATGACACTCAAATGGTATATCTGCATCTCGATATCCCAAACGTAGAATCTCACAGCAAATTAAAGGAAATTGCTCCATGGTGGCAAATCAATATATCATGAGCTCATCCAAAAGAAAAAAGGTCAAACATTTACGCGTGTTTTGAGCTATAAAACCATAGAAAGGACACTTTACAGATTAATTCCATATGATTGTAAGCGATGTTAAATCTCCAATTACAAGCTACCAGAAGCAAATGAGACTAAAATGTGAACCAACACCACGACAAAACCAAAGGGCATAAAAACGGGGCAAGAGTCTTTAACAGTAGAAAGAGCATTGAACTCAAAAAGCACAGCCAAGCAGTCCCTGATCAGACCGCTCCTAGAGTTCAAACTACTCATTAATGGTCGGCGTCATTGGTATCCTTTCGGTATGCATTGCGAACATTTTCATTATTAGCGTCTCTACTACCAAAAAAAGAAAAAAGAAAAGACAGAAAAAGAGGAGTGAAGGTACTAAAAATCGGCATACCCGCTTGCTTCACCTTTAACTTTCTTAGAGAACTCATTAAACACGCTATATCGACGATTACATGAGTGCCCACCTGCTGTAATCAACCTCAGCCTCGAACTCGAAGCCTATACAACAATTCAATTAACAAACCCCACATCAAAAGAATTACATAATACAGAGAAAAGGGAATAAAAGCCCATAAATTCACCTGGCTATTTCAAGAAATATAGAGAGAAAAATCAAGAAAGAGCACGAGAAGGAAAAAAACCTGGGCCTGAGAACTAAGGTGGAGACGAAGAGGGTGTCCCGAGAGCACCAAGTCTCGGACCAGCTTCTTGGCCGCCATTAGAATGAAGAGACTTTGGTCGAGAATTGTGAGCTATGATTGGAACCTGTTTTGCATAAAAATTGCTGTATCCTTATATTAACCTTAAAGAAGCAATGGATGAAATGGTTTGATGGAAATTGATCTAAATGACAGGAATAGCAAATTGCTCAGAAATTAAAGTGGAAGTACTGTGAATTATTTAAAGGTGCAATGCAGGGAATAAAGGAAATTAAAGCAAAGAACACTAAACTCAAAGGAAGGAGCCAAACAAAATTAACTGAAAACGAGATTACTAGGACATTGACATTGCTGGAATTGAAATTAATCACAGTTTGTACAAATGACGCTCGAATGGAGACATTGACATTGACGTTACAACAATACTTTAAGGGAAATCAGCAGTAATTTTGGCAGAGGTCCAGCATAATTTCAACATATCTTTTTCCTCAGCATATCTTCTATTCATAAGTCTTAAATTCCCTTTGATTATTACTAGGTCAATGTCCATTTCTTAACTTAAGTTCTTTTATATATCCATGATTTCTTAACTTAACTGCTTTCATATGTCCATAATTTCTCAACTTAACTAAACTTCCGATACCTGAGCATTTCTCGTACCGTTTCCACTTATTTTGAATTAAATTAGGTTGAAGACTCTCTCCCTCAAACTTTGGCGGAATAGTCTTTTATGAGCATCAAAACGAGATTGAATTTGATATAGCTTGGCTGTGATTTATTCACCACCGATATATAGTGACTTACTGTTATACCAGACGACAATTCAGTCACACAACCGAAGGAGACAAAGTAAACCGAAGCGCCAAGGGAAAGAGAACTCTCTGCCATCAAAGGATGAAGCATGAAAATTCACAATATATGATCAGCGTGTCAAACAAGAACATCCAGATCACTACTATGCAATCTCAGATTGAAATGATGAAGACAAATTCGTCATTTCACCGAAAAAAAAAAAAAAAAGACATTCGTCATTATCATCTCTGAGGCAAAACGTCGAACAGGTGGTGATCATGAATGGTGAGGTGTTCTAGAAATAGGAATTCCTATCAATCGGCGAGAAATATAACATGAGCAATTTGAGATAGCAATTTGAAGCTCTCGGCAGAAGGCAAACACAGAACAATCGTATGATCGAGTCTCAATGAATCTTGAGGGAGATCCGATCCGAACGGTTACCTGCTAATAAATGAAGACACCGAAAGACTTGGAGAATCTCACGAAGACGAAGCTAAGGCGACGAATCAATTCAGCGACGAAATTGCTTGACGAAGATATTCAGCTGCAACTGGCTTCGCTTGGTTCCTCAGCTCTCCCGCACGCACCAAGCGAGGGAGAAAGAGCACGAGAGAAGTTTCGATCGGTGGTGATGAGCGTCCGTTCTCTGCTCCGTCACTGCGATGGCGCGACGGGGAGCTGGCGATGGCATGACGAGGAAGCAGATGAACGCAGATGAGGAAGCAGCGCGAGGGGGAGCTGGATCTAGCGGCGGAGCTCGGAGCAAGGCTGGCGAGCAGCCAGGAATCAGGTTGACAGAGGCGGCGTCGCGATTTCGGGGGGCGCGGAGCAGGGAGAGGCGGAGTGGTGATGTTGGGATCTCACGGGCTGCGGGTGTCGCGGTAGGAAGGCGATGGTGGGCGAGCGGAAGCAGCGTCAGTGCTCGGATGGAACCAGGATCGGCGGACGGGCGGAGGTCGCGAGCTCGGGGAAGATAGAAAGTACAAACAAATTAGGGTTTTGCGTTTGGTTTTTTTGGGGTGGCTTACAACCGGTTCTCAAACCGGTTCCCAAACCGGTCCGGTCGATCCGGTTCCCGGGTGGGTAATCCCTCGGAACCGGTTCCCGGACCGGTTCAAACAGGGTCTGAATTTTGGGACCCGGTTCCCGACCCTGTTTTTTGGGTGGGCCGATTCGGGAACCGGGTTGACCCGGTCTGGTTGCACACCCCTAATAATCTCCTCTCTTGTGATGTGATTTTGCTTTGCTTCGAAAGAAGGAATCGGAGAAGCCTTTTGCGGATTTTTTAGCACCAGCGCCCAAGAACGGTTTGATAGGAAGCTATTTCGCTGCCCCAAATTTCTAACTCCTCCAAAATTTTAAAGGAAATTTGATTGGCACAGGTACATGGGTAGCCGAGAGAGAGGACCCCGTCGTTGGCGGCGGCGGCGGCCGAAGTGGCGGGGCGGCATCCAACGGCGAAGGCAGGTGGTCAGTCAGAGCAGTTTGTTAGGGTTTGGACATTTGGGGACAGGGAGCTGAGGTCGGAGGTACGAGCCGAGAAGGATGTTTGGTGTTTCGGAAGAGGAGGGCAAAAATTTGTATTCTCTGTAGACCCACTCTTTTTATAAAAAAAAAAAATTACCTGGGGGCTTTCCGAACTAAAAGTTGAGCATAAAAAAAATATATTAAGAATCAGCAAATCCATTTGTATAAATTGAAAATTCCTTTTTGTCTCGCTTTTAACTTTTCAAAATTATCTTTACATTAAGTAATTACATGATTCACTCATTTTAATAATAACACGTTACAAGTGTGTTTCGATGAAAGAATTTTTCGAGAACTAGTTTTTTGGACTTTCATTAGTTTGGTTTGTTGTACATAATTGGTCAAACATCAACTATTTACGGTCAAAGAAAATATGCATGGTTAAAATTATAAAAACGAATTCCTTAATTTGAAAAAAGCAAAACATTTTTTGAAAAAGTTATTTCTGGAAAAGCATTTTCCTTTTGTTATGAAGTTTTTTTTTTTTGACAAACACATGTTAAGGGTTTGTTTGTTTCATAAAAAAAAAAATTGAATGATTTGAAAATCTTTTTCATAAAACTAATTGGTTATATCACTTATAAAAATTAGTTAAGGGACAATATTATTATTATCAACAAGAATTATGCCTAAATATTTTCATAAATGATGAAAACATTTTCCATCCATTCATTAGTTCTTAGGGAAAATTTCAAATAAAGGAATAAAGTACTTTTGTTTTCTTAAATAAAAACCTAAAATGGACACTAGTTTAAACAATGGCCTAAAGTGCCATTATTTTATTAAATAAGGATCTTAAGTATGTCTTATTTCAAATAAAGGCTCGAAGTGGTTGTATTTGTTTCACATAAGGATCTAACTTTCTAGCTCGTCAATAATATTTTCATTATTCACATTTTTTTTTGAATTTTTTCCTTTTTCTGGTTTTCTTTTTTCTTCACTAGTGTTTCGCTGACTGACAATGCCTAGAAAAGGCTAGATGAGGGTTTCCCTCACTCGATCTAGCAAAGGTGAGGGTTGCCTTGCCTTAGAGAAGGCTATCCTCGCTAGGTTTGGGCATGGGTCGCGTTGCCCACTGGCAAGGGCCAATGAGGGTAGTCGAATCTTCATTAGCCCTAACCAACGGTTGCATGTGCCTTTTCAAAAAAAAAAAAAAAAGAAAAGAATATAAAAGAATATAAAATTAAAATTGTATTTAGACAAAAATGCATTTTGGCCAGTCAGAATATTTAGCTGACCGGCAATCAATAACAACCATGGCCACTTTAAGTTCTTCTTTGACACAAAATCCACTTCCAACTTCTATTTGACACAAATTCCATTTCAAACCTTTATTTGAAAAAATGATGACACTTTACATATTTATTTATTTGAAATTTTCTCTTATTTCCGAGGAGAGACCCAAGCAACTTGTTATAGACAAACGCACCCTACATGTCCACTCAATTAAACAAGCCACTCTTCCCTTGCTAAAAAAAAAAAAAAAAAAAAAAAAAAAAAAGCCACTCTTCCGACCATAAAAGAAAATAATCAACTTACCACCATCTGCGGTGGCCCAGTTGAATAAATGCTCTTATGATCCTTTGCGAGAGGGGAGAAGTTCGAATCTCGATGGCTATATGGGATCTTAAGTGCGACGTTGGAGTGGTGGGTTCTCCGCTAGTGTCGCCCCAGGGTTTACCTCCTGTTACCTCATGTCATGCCTGTCAGGCTGCCCGTGTTGATATGGTGCGCGGATTTCCTAGGTTATAAAAAAAATATAAAATAATAATCAACTTTATATAAAAAAAAATAATTTCTTCATATACCATTATGAAATAAGATCGCACCTCGCGAGTACTGCCTACGTGTCTCCACACCAATGTCTAATTAAGGGGAAAAATACAAAAAGGAAAGAGGACCGACCGCAGCCTGCGAGATTTTGGAGCGACGTCCCGCAAAAACGAAGGAAACGAAAGGAAAGGAAAGGAGCTTCGCCACCGCATCGCTCCACTCTCGACGGGCCGCACTCCCACGACCACCACCTCCTCCGATCGCCGCCCTCTCTCCGCCGCCGATCGCCGATCGCCGATCGCCGCCGCCGCCGCCAGCGAGCTCGGGAAGACAATGGCGAGCCGATACTGGGTGGTGTCGCTCCCGGTGCAGCAGGGCTCCGCGTCCGCCGCGTCCCTCTGGAACCGCCTCCAGGAGCAGATCTCCAGGCACTCCTTCGACACCCCTCTCTACCGGGTACGTCCTCCTCCTCCTTCTTCCTTCGTTCCTTTCCTTCCCTTCGAGATCCGGCTCCGAGACCGTGCTCGCTTCCTCCGATCTTTGTCGAACCTGACGATCCCGCTCGATTCTGCAGTTCAACATCCCCAATCTCCGCGTGGGAACCCTGGACTCCCTCCTCGCCCTCAGCGACGATCTCCAAAAGGTGATTTTTGATTCCTCTTCGTCTAAGTTTGGGGATTTGAGGATCGCGAGGCGTTTGTCTGCTGATTTTCTTAGGGCGGAGTGGGTAATTGGGATGCGTGTGTGGGTAATTGTGCAGTCGAACACCTTTGTGGAAGGCGTGTCGCACAAGATCAGGCGCCAGATCGAGGAGCTGGAGAGGGTGTCGGGCGTGGAGAGCAGTTCTCTTACGGTGGATGGCGTGCCGGTTGACTCTTACCTTACGAGGTATGTGATTAGTTCTTGATTGTGTTGCTCTTTCTGGGAAATTTGGTGCCCGTGTTTCGGGTTGGGAATTCGATTTCGGGCCTTTTGTCGAAATGGAGGGACCTGCGACAGTTTAGAACCGCTTCTGTGTAATTTTTTTGGTTTTTATTTTAACCTTTTAGCATGTAGAAGTAATCTTTGTGTCGGGAACTGAGCCTTGATCTTGCATGGAAGGTTTGTCTGGGATGATGCCAAGTACCCTGCGATGGCTCCCTTGAGGGAGACTGTCGACACAATTCAGGGACAAGTCGCGAAGATCGAAGATGATCTGAAGGTAAAAACCTTCCTTTTGCTTTTCATGTTAAGTGTATGTACATGTTATCCATTGATGCCTTCCTTAGCTAAATGAGGTAGTTGGTCTGTGTGATGGAGAGACTTAGTTTTGCTTCTGTTTGCTCATAGAAAATCTTATTTGATAGTCTAGTAGCAAAGGGAGTAAGAATTAGGCATGATGGCATTCGTGTGATGAGCTTGGCTTAGCGGGTAAAGCTTTGTCGGTTGATGATGACGGTGATGTTGTTGTTGTTGCTGCAAGAGTTCAGCTTAGCAAGTATAGGTTATTAGACATCAAATTGAGCACCTCTTCCGTGCAAAGCTCATACATACTATTATGACCATTGCCTGTTAGTTCATCGAATCTTTTTCAAATTGAGGCATGTATTGATCTTGTATTTTAGGTTCGTGTTGCTGAGTATAACAATGTGCGGAGTCAGCTGAATGCTATCAACAGAAAGCAGAGTGGAAGGTAAAGCTACTATACCAGTTCTGATTGAGCTACGGCAAGAATGTTTTTATTACTCATTGCTTGGTTACTTCTCTCTATACTTCAGCTTAGCTGTCCGTGATCTTTCAAATCTGGTCAAACCTGAGGATATTGTCCTTTCAGAAAACTTGACAACTCTCCTCGCAGTAGTACCTAAATATTCACAGAAGGATTGGTTGTCAAGCTATGAAACTTTGACAAGCTATGTGGTAAGTGTTTCTTTTATCTCTACATCCTCACTCCATGTGCTATTTTCATGACCGTTGGCACTGCCTTGCTATTATAATGAGTGCTACCTTTGTTGCATATGATGTGTTGCCAGGATAGTATCTACAACTTTCTGGCCTACCTTCTTCTCGCCATGTCTTACTAATTTTCTGTTCTGTCAGGTCCCCAGATCCTCGAAGCAGTTACATGAGGATAATGAATATGCTCTTTACACTGTAACGCTCTTTAGCCGAGTTGCTGATAACTTTCGGACAACTGCTCGGGAAAGAGGTTTTCAGGTGTGCCTCCCGATTAGTTGCACTGGCTTTTCCTGATGCATGAGTACTAAAAAGTGACAAAACTCAACAACAGTTGGCCTCAACTTGCATATTTCCAGAATTTTTTTGTACTCCTTGTAATTTCTTTCAGCTAAAGATTGTTGTATTCTAGTCATGCTTTGTTCTTCCAAAGCATTTAGGTGCATTTAACAAAGATATCCAAATTGTCTGTGTGGATCGGAGATCTAATTGATTGTTTTTGGTTGCCATGTAGATTCGTGACTTTGAATACAATTCAGAGGCACAAGAGGGCAGGAAGCAAGAGTTGGAGAGGTTGATGCGGGATCAAGAGAATTTTAGAAATTCTCTTTTGCAATGGTGCTATACCAGTTACGGAGAGGTATCTTTTTTGTTAATCTTGATCTTGAACCTAGGATGCTAATCTTGAAAGGTGATGTATATCTGCCGTCTCATCATGCAAAGCATCAGGCTGTGGTTAGCTCCTCGTGCACTATTAAATCCTGGGTAGGCATGTAGACTGATAACTCTAATGAGATAAGTTGTGAGTTCTAGATGGGGTTCCTGATTGGAGATTTCTTACAGTCATTATCATTCAGTATTTGCTTGAAAAGTGAGTGATGAGAGGTTACCAGTTTTATATGCCCTTCTATATTGAGGGAATTAGCATTGGACGTTTACCATGACAATAATGATAAAGCATGTCTTGATTCCTTTTCTTTTCTCATTTATGTTGCAGAAATTACATTATGTTGCTGTTGTATTTGTCTGTTAATTGCAATAACGAGTGCATTGTACCATTATAGTTGCTCTATTTTGCTTTGGCATGCTTGTTATTCTGTGGGTTGCTTGACTGTAGGTTTTCAGTTCGTGGATGCACTTTTGTGCTGTACGTGTCTTTGCAGAGAGTATTTTGCGATACGGTTTGCCACCATCTTTCTTGGTGAGCTTGATGCCATACTCTGTCCCTTAGTGCTAGTGCTTTCTTCATTTATAGTTGACTTATTTAGTGTAATGTTTTTTGTGCTTTCAGGCATGTGTTCTTGCTCCATCAGTGAAAGGTGAGAAAAAAGTGCGTTCAATTCTTGAAGGCTTGTGCGACAATACACACAGGCAAGTCAAACATCAAAGCTTTACTTAATTTCCAACACATGATTAAATTCGTATCGTATCATGTTTCCTTCAAGTACTTTGGCTGATAAAATCTAGTGCCTGGCCTTTGCTATGATCAAAAGTGTAGACTGTATTCATGGCTAAAAAAGAAAAGTGTGGACTATTGCATCGTCAATGATGGATATCATACTGCTGGTCTGTAAAGTTTAGGCTGAAGTGATTTTGGTGCTATTCACAATTGACTTCTGGCAAGACCTATATGAGTTTACCTTTTTTCACCTTAATGTGGGAGTCACTATAAAACTGCTTTCAAGAGCAATTTTCTGTGGAATTTTGATCTTGCTAATCAATTTGTGGACCTTGGTAATGGACATGGCACCCCACTTCTGCCAGAATTTGTTGATTGTAGGCGAACTTTTTAACTTTCTTCCCCTAAACTCAAATTTCTAGGTCTTCTCTTGTCATGGCTGGTGCTGCTTTGTCAATTTCTGTTACTTCTGTTGGTGTCCGTATGTTCTCCCCCTCTCTCTCTCTCTCTCTCTCTCTCTCTCTCTCTCTCTCTCTCCATGCCTTGCATCTCTGACTATGAGTTTGAATCATTTCAAGAGCAACCACAAGCAAAAGGCCACAAAGAAGGCAGGCTATTTCTTTAACTTCTGGGAGAAATCTTTTTGTTCTACTTTTCATTTGATGATTCGTATAAATTTGTTTGATCAGATCTGTATAGAAGATGATGTAACTGCGAGCTTGATCTCACCCCCCCCCCCCCCTTCTCTCTCTCTCTCTCTCTCACACGCATGTGCACACGCACACACATGCACAAATAGAGGTGCTTGCACAGTCACTGGCTGATGTTGATGTTTGGTCTCAACATCTAATTAGTCGCACATTATTCATCTTTTGCACATGGTTGCATATTAGGTTATTAACTACTAAACATGCAGCTTTTCCTGAATAAATAATTCTGGACTCATGATCCCATCTGTCTTATTTATTACAGTGCATACTGGAAACCTGAAGAAGATGCAGGAGGGATGGCTGGGCTGGGAGGTGATGCAGATACTCATCCGTACGTTTCCTTCACAATCAACGTTGCTTGATGACTGTTTAAGATGGTCCGAGTTCCAGGAATTCATCTGTTTAAGTAATAACAGAGGACAGGTATCAGCTGAGATATTGTATTATAGCGTCAATAAACTTATTCTTTTGTTATTTCTCTGTAATTTTAGCGTTCTGGAGTTCAAGTGGGGTTTTTTCTTTCTAATATTTATTGAATATGAGTGATGGTTTTTGTGGGTATCCTGTGGCTACCTATATTGTGGTACTAAGATCTATTTGAACATCATTTTCCATTTTATAATTATGGATAAGATCTTTAGTTGTGCTGGTGAATGAGCCTTCTGAGTTTTGGGGATGAACTTGAGATAGGTATATGCGCCATTTGCCTGCTGAGGGGATTTAGCAATTGATATTCCACACCAGCACAAGAAAAAATTGCCGACCACGAATCTGACTCAAGGGTTAAAACCCCAAAACTAGCTGAAAAGAGAAGGATAGAATGATAGATTTATTCCAAGCAGAACAAAGTTGAAAGGTTCGGTGTCTTCAGCATTGATTCCAAGCACAATGAATCTACTGTGGGAGGAAAGTTGGAGGAATAATCTCCTAGCGCACTGGAAGATCCGTGTCATCTCTCTCCACCACTATTAAGTAATGTTGTTAAACCAGCCACCTCTTGCAGAATTTTAATTCTTGTTATAGCTGGTTGTGAAAAAGGCACTGTCTAACTGGACTAAGTGGAACGCACATGAGCTGAAATTAGGCACTAGCTCCATCCTTCGGTAGCGAAACTTTTAATCATTAGTAGGATAATGCGTCGCTTTTAAGTTCGCCGATCCACTTATTTTAACGCCAAATTTTGCTGGTCCTCATATGAGGAAAGCTTATTGCATAATCCGCTAGACCAATTCACGATATCATCGCTGGCAACGCATCATGAAACACTGAAAAATACTCCAAGCTATGAACCGGAACCCATGGTTTGTGGACAAAAAGTTCGTCACTGAATAAGGCTCACCGCACTATTACCAATTTCGCAATGCTCCGGGGATGAAAACCGGAGGTACCCTCAAAGGGCATGTAAGCAATATAGCCAAAAAGTAAAAGGCATCGGGGAATTATAGTCCTCGCCACGCTGCACCTGGACAGAGCGGATTCATTCAAGCAATAGGTCATATGCAACAACGATCGAGACTTCCATAATTTTTTTAGCTCAGCAGAGCTTAGGGAGTGAAGGAGTTAGTGGCATTGAAACAGAAATAACAGCACGGTTTTAGATGAATAAGGCAAAGAGATAGCAAGAAAAAAATGACAGAGGATGGTTAATATAAGATGGAAAGATCTCGAGTCTCCAAAAGTATACCTCATGCTATGGCCCCCAAACTGTCTGTTTATTTAGTTTCCATGCCTCTGTCACCCTTAATGGGGGGGATTCAAAATCTTAGTTTCAACCGAACTTTAAAACATGCGACCTAGCTACAAAAAGATTTAATAATCCAAGGACAGGACCTAGCCATCCTCCCCAAAACAAAAATCAGTTTTGAGTAAAAATTGAACACTTGAGTTCCGAATACGAAAGAATAGTCAAATAACTTCAAGAGCCATTGAACCAGCTCCAGCAAATCTACTATTATTACTTCCCAATGCAGATGAGTCTTGATGTCTGAGACAAATGCCGGTCCCTTGGTCACTAAGACGTTCTAAACCTTGGCAAGCTCAGTAGCAGGGGCAGGAGCTGGAGTGACACCACCCGTTGTCGGCCTAGAATTAGTAATAAGTTGCCATTAGTATTCGAACAATATATGGAGTTTAAGAGACTTGAAATTTCTGGAGAAAACTTACAGTCCCACAAAGACTTTGAATGCATCGTAGATACCCCATTGGGCTCCGGTAAGAGTACCGATCATGACTATACGGAGAGGAAGACCACGGGTGAAGAGACCCCACAGACCTAGTTTCTTCACAGCCTGCACAATGAGAAAACAAACAGTAGTCAGTAAAGCAGATATCAGATCCAAGCCAAGAGATGAACGACAGGGAAGTTCAGCAAGTGGAGCACTCACATCACCGACGGTTGCTCCCTTAGCGTTGTTGAGGAAAGAGACAAGATTGTCAGCAGGATGAGACACGATGGCACAGAAAACACCTGCCACATAACCACCAGCGAAACTGACACCAAGCTGCAAACCTTTACTGCACTGATCTTTTGGTTGGGGAATGGCGTATTTGTAGATCATCTCAACA
This sequence comes from Eucalyptus victrix, assembly GCA_016097545.1. NCBI lineage: Eukaryota > Viridiplantae > Streptophyta > Magnoliopsida > Myrtales > Myrtaceae > Eucalyptus > Eucalyptus victrix. The sequence continues at coordinate 36,150,094 of CM027841.1, read as the reverse complement.
ATGGTCTCAAAAGATGCAAACTTCATCATGGTATCTGCAAGAAAATGCATGTTAGTTAATTAAGTTCCTGCAGATAGTGCTGTTAAAATTTCAAAATGGAAGAGAAGCCAGCCTATGCAATAGCTAGTGAATAAGTAGATGAGGGGACAGATCCGCACAACTGCACAGAAAGTCCCAAGCCAAACTATCTTAGGGCCTATATGTTTGAATCTGAATAAAAGCAAAAAGCCTACCAAAATCTAAAATAGTATTCAAATTTCAGAAAATTATGAAAAAATTGTTTGTGAATCCAAGTGTCAACATTGGAAGTGTTGTGAAAGTTTCAAGAGTATTGGATTTTAAAGGGAAAAAAAGAGTCAAAGCGCAAGAGTCAACAAATTGGAAGGGACGTGATTGTAGACAGGCCCTTAAATGCTTTGCCAGCTTAAGCTATTTGCCAGGGACATGATTGCAGACATTACTTATTCATTAGGTACAAGTGATGTTGACAAGCTCTCAAGCATCATAAAGAAAGTTTGTTATTGCATGCAAGAGTCAACAAATTTGAAGACCTAATGCCATGAGAAGTAAAACACGATTAAGTATCAAGTGACATCCCCAAATGTGATGAGCTTTTTACAATATCAAAGCAGAAAAAAAGGAGAAGTAAATAGCCACTGCAAGAAGATCAACTTCAGTAACAGGTGGCTTCAATGGACCGCTAAATGTATATATTGGTAGAAAACTCCGCAAACATGGGGCCACTGTTGTGGTTCATTTACTTCTCCAATAACATCTTGTGGTAAAACAAGCAAACAAAACCAGCTCTCTTTGAAATTGAATATGAGGAGGATAATATTGTGCATATACTTTTGGTAGAACTATATATCTTAAGAAAAACAGTGGTAATTTGCCAAACTTACATGGTATTTGACGACCCCAGAGAGGAACAATGCCCTTGTATAACCTGCATTAATAGGCAGCAGAAAGTTACAACACAAACAAGACTATGACTTGGTTGAAACAACAAAATAATGCATGTGTTGGACACATACCCAAGAGCGCCCTCAGATTTTACAAACTTGGGCAATCCATCTGACAGACCTCTTGCAAATCCAGGCTGAGTTTGCACTCTGACCTTCACTGCTTCGAAGGGGCAAAGGGCAACATCGGCTATGACCTCAGCAGATGCAGAGCCAGCTAGGTAGATCAATGTCTTGTACTTGGCGGAAAACTCAGGTCCAGCAATGTCAGAGTAATATTTCTTGAAAAACTCGTAGAAGCCAAACTTGCAGGCACCTTGGGCACTGTAACCAAGCAGAGTGGGCACCCAGCCCCTGAAAAATCCCCTGACGCCCTGCTCTTTTAGCAGAACTCCAAAACCAGATGAAATGCTCTTGTACTTTGCAGGGTCGATCTGAAACATCACAAGACACGATTCATAAGATGTTAATTACTACATTTCAACACCAAAATGAAGATCCACCTTCATGGGAAAGCAATTCAAACCGTTAAATCTACATAAGAACAGTCAATACTTGGCCAAATTCTCAAAAGCACAAGAAAGAAACAAAATCGCATCCCGTCACATTCATAGATACCTTTTATGGCGAGATCTAATATGCCCAGGCCCGAGTAATCACCAAAGCGCTCACGGTACCAACATACACGAGTTAAGCAAAATACGAGCTCTCTATGCATTTATGACCGCCTTTTCTACGTGAACAGACCAGAAATACAGCAGCGAATAGCATAAGGCACAATCAAACAACGCCAGTCGCAATCCTTCCAAAGTCTTACGCGATTAGAATCAGAGATATAATCGAACTAACGAAATAAGGCACAATCAAACAACGCCAGTCGCAATCCTTCCAAAGTCCTACGGGATTAGAATCAGAGATACAATCGAACAAACCAAAAGATCAGTTATGCAGCTACCAATACACGCATAAGCACAAGACATCTGAAGAACACGAAAGCGAAGGATCCAGTCTCCCAGACGAATCAGATCACGACACGCGCGCGCAAACAAAGAGGAAACGAAAGAAGAGGAAGATCCCGGAAACGCGGCGAGATCTCCCCTCCCGAAGAAGTCGGAGCTCCGGACCTGCATATTACACTTGACGAGGTCGAGCGGGGTGACGGCCATGTGAGTGAGGCCGCAGCTGAGGATGCCGCCGAAGGTGCAGGCGGTGTAGAACTCCGGGGAGTACATCGCGATCTTCTTCGACGGCTCCTGCGGCGCCGGGATCAGGAAGCCGCTCCGATCCGCCGCCGCCGCCGGGGCCGACGCCGCGGCTGGGGAGGAGGCGCGAGGGCCGGAGCTAAGCATCTTCTCGAGGTAGAGGGACCTGGAGGAGGAGGCGGCGGAGGAGGCGTAGAGGAAGCTGGGGATCAGCGACTGCCGCGAGCTGGAGCCGTCGGCGAACGCCATGGATGAGATCTGCGGAATGCTCTGCGCTAGAGAGAGAGAGAGAGAGAGAGAGAGAGATTGAGGGAAATGAAGGTTCTTCGTTTCCAACAATCTCTCGCGAGGAGGCCTTTTCTGTGTTAGAGAGAGACAGGGAGGGGGGCGAAGGGGGTGGCGATTTTATTGGGCGAAACCCTCGCGTGATGTCTACCGCGAGGACGGGCCCCCTTGGGCATTGGACCTCCGTTCTCGCGTTAATTGCGATGTTGCCACTTTCCCCAAGGCCTGCCCCTCCCGTTGGTCAACGGAAGCTGGGAAGAATAAAAATGAAAAGGAAAAATGGAAAGAGTATTTACTTACACACTATGGGCGTCTGCGTTCGTCCCGGTTCAATCCAGCAGGCGAACCGGACCGGACTGACTAGTTCCCGATCTCCGATTCCTTATACGGCATGTCGGAATTGGACTAAAGAATTTGCTGACAGGAAATACAAGAAAGAGAGGAAATTATGTGTATTACATTGATTTGTATACAAGCACATTAATACATTTATAGTGTAAGGAAGGAAGAGAATAAAAAAGGAAACAATATACAAAGAATAATAAATTTCCTATTTACTAAAACTTCCTATTCATTAAATCAATCAATCTATAATCGGGATCAAGCACATCTTCAACCGCATCTCCAACACTCCCCCTCAATTTGGTGGCCTATATATGTCGAGGACACCTGACTTGCTTAGTAGATAACCATGTTGTCTCTGACATAATGGCTTGGTGAAGATGTCTGCAGGTTGATCCACTGTTCCAATACCTTTTGCTACAAGGATTCCCTCTTTGATCTTATCTCGTGTGAAGTGGCAATCAACTTCAATGTGTTTTGTCCTTTCATGAAAACTGGATTTGCTGCCAATTTGAGTGCAAAAGCATCATTGTCACAAAATAATTCAGTTGATCCACTAACTTGTAACCCGAGATCTGAAAGTAATCCTCGAATCCATATCACTTCGCAAGTGGTCTTTGCCATGGCTCGATATTCTGATTCAGCCGATGATAAGGAGACAGTTGATTGTTTTTTTGTCTTCCACGAGATTAATGACTTTCCTAACTTCATGCGAAACCGGTAATTGATCTTCCGGTCATTGGACAAGTAGCATAAAATCACACGAGAAAGCCGTCATCTTCATGTTGCGATCACGGGATAAGAAAATTTGGACATCCCTTCAAATATTTCACAACCTTTAAAGCTGCATCCATATGAGATTGTTTTGGACTATGCATGAAATAGCATATATCGGTCTTGTCATAGTAAGATATATTAATTTACCAACAAGTCGAATAATTTCAAGAATGATATTTTTTTATTTAACTTGACTTCAGAAATAATTTCAAGAATGAATTTTTTACCTTTGTCGGATCGAGCAATTTTTTTATTTTTTGGAGTGCAAATACCTTTTAAATCTTATCTCGAGTCATTGTTTCCCATAACAAGTATATCATCAACATTTCAAACGAGATAGATTGATGAATTACCTTCACTCCATATAAACGAGCATAATCATGCTTAGAGTGTTTTTAGTTAATGCAGCGGTGAACTTGGCGTACCCTTTGTCTAGATGCTTTTTCATTTTTCTTTTTTAATCCTGTGGAAGTTTTTTCTTCATTTGAAGGAAGGCATTGTTGACATCCATCGATGCAAACACCAATTTCTTATGGCCGCAATGGATAAGAAAGAACGAACGGTGACTTCTTTGGCAACGGGGAGAAGGTTTCATGATAATCGAACCCTTCTTTTCGAGTGAATCCTTTAGCCACTAGCCGAGCTTTGTATCTTTCAACTGAACCATCTGCCCGATACTTGATTTTATAAACCCATTTACATCCTATGGGTTTTCGGTGTGAGGGAAGTGGAACAATGTCCCAAGTATGGTTCTCCATCAAGGCAGTAATTTCTGATTCCATGGCATGTTGCCATCTTGGATCACGATATGCTTCATGGAAAGAAGAAGGTTCGTTTTCTTCCGAGAGACGGCTGACACAACACATATGTTCCGGCGATAGTCTATTAAAAGACACATATGAAGAGACGGGATACTTCGCACACGGAGATCGTGATGTAGAACAAATGTAATCCTTAGTCCATGTAGGTGGACGAGTTTGTCGTCGAACGTCGAGGTCATTCGGCAACTCGGTTCAAAGTCTTTGAGAAATGTTCAAAAACGAGTCTCGATGGAGCTGAGTCAAAAGGAGGATTCTCAGATTGTTCGGGAGATAAGTTGTCTTCAGAAAAGGTGGCCTCCCTTGGAACAGAAATGGATTGTTCCGGAGCAATTAACAGATATTGAGAAGCCATAGATAAATCTTCTTCAGACAAAAAAGGCCTATGATTTGGTGATGATGATGCAGAGGACGAATGAATCATATCTTTAAATGGAAAAATATCCTCATGAAAGGTGACATCCCTGGCGATAAAAAAATTTCAGTAGAAATCTCCATAACTCGATAGCCTTTTTGAAGAGATGGATACCCCATGAATATGCACTGTGTGGCACGAGGACCCATTTTATCCAAAAGGCCGACATTTGTTGCATAACACAGACAACCAAATACTCGAAGATGATCATTGCGAGCATGTCTGTTATAAAGTAGTTCAAAAGGAGTTTTCCCATCCAGAATACGAGTTGGCATGCGATTAATCAAATAAGCGGCAGTGACCACACAATCTCCCCAAAAACCTTCAGGAATAGAGGCTTGATATTTTAACGCACGTGCTACTTCTAAGAGATGCTCGTGCTTACGTTCTACAACCCCATTTTGTTGTGGTGTGTAGGTACAAGAACTCTCATGAAGTATCCCTTGAGAAGATAGGAATTTTGTACAATCGAAGTAAAAAATTCACGCCCATTATCTGTCGGTCGTTGCCTGCACGTATTCTTTGAATTGAGTTTTGACCAAGGAAACAAAATTCGAAAGAAGAGGAAATGTTTGGCTTTTTGAGTGCATAAGATATACCCAAGTGGCCCTTGTATAGTCATCCACAATCGTGAGAAAAAAACGGGAGCCATCACGATGAGAAGTGTGATAGGGTCCCCAGATGTCCATATGAAGTAAAGAAAATTTTCTATCTGCTCGAGACGTACTTTTTGGAAAGGATGCTCGAGATTGTTTGGCCAAGGGACAAATTGAACATTTAGGATGAGGAAAACATGCACTATGACCCAATCTTCGATGAAAAAGAAGATTTTTATTTCGATTAATAGCATTACAAGAGATGTCTTTATTTAGTAATTCTACATCTCTTGGCGAATCAATCCAAAAGAGTACATGACCCTTCGTAATACTACCCAAGCCCATCAGTTTGCCAGTCGAACGGTCCTGAAAGAAACAATTCTCGGAGTTGAATATTGCATGACAGGAACTATCTATGCAAACTTTTGAGACAGAGAGTAGATTGAACTCAAAATCAGGAATGTATAAGACATTTCTGAGGACAAAATGAGGACCAAGTTGAACAGTGCCAATTTGGAAGACGTGCGATATCGGAAATTCTAATTTTCTATCGATTGTGGAAAAAAAGATGTTCAAGTACAAATTATATGGTCACTTGCCCCGTATCAATTATCCATGCATTCATAGAAAAAGAATTTCCCTCATGAAGAAAAGTACCTGAGAATCCTGCATTTTTGTCACCCATCTTCAATTGACTCATAATTTGCAGGATATTCTGATACTGATCTTGAGTAATTGTTTGCTGTGCTCCATCCATCCTTTGTGTCAAGACCTGATAAGCTGACGATTCTTTTTCTTTCCTATTTTTATCAGTAGGCTTTCCATGCAATTTCCAGCATGTTTCAATAGTATGATGTGGACGTTTGCAATATTCACAATATTTATTTTTGAATTTACTATATTGCCCACTGACCTTTCCTGAGGACGTGGCGCCACGTGGATCATAGGATCCCTTATAAACTTGAGCTGACGTGGCGCCATGATAGCCGTCCGATCTATTGAAGTTCTCGGATGATCTATAGCCGTCCATCCTCTCGCGCGGAGATCTATAGCCGTCCATCCTCTCGCGCTGATCTGGACCGTCCAGCAACCCCCCTGAATCAGAGCCGTTGGATCTCCCGTGTGAATCCATACCGTTGGATCTCCCGTGTGAATCCAGACCGTCCGATCGATAAAAGGTAGGGTTTCCATCATTTTTTCTCCTTGCCGCAGCTGCATTACCCATTTTTGGGTATCCCGAACGAGTATCTCCAGCCATCCCGTTTCGTGAACCCTCGCCGGACGGAAAAACAGCAAGGCTCATCCCTTCTCCCACTCGGGCGTGCTCGGCCACGGCGAGGCGCTGACTCTCTTCTTGGACGGCAAGCTGATAAATACGTCCGAGTGGCGGTGATGGTTCCATGGCGAGGATCTGAGATCTAAACGCCGAGTAAGAATCGTTGAGTATAAGTAAGAACCGCGTGCTTTTCTCCCTTTCTCGCATGTCTCTGTACTGTCTTAGGGTTGTTTCGGGTCCCTGAAGGCGATCCTCGGCTGATTCCAGTTCATTCCACAGAGAGGAGAGACGGTTGAAGCAAGCGGTAACCGAGAGGTTCCCTTGCTTCAATTCCGTCAAGCTTTGCGTGATGCTGAAGAGCCGCGCTCGATCAAGCCGGCCATACATCTCTCTGACGCTGTCCCAGATCTGTTTTGAGTCTTCGGTAGGTGGTAATCCAGCCGCGACATCAGGGGCGAGCGTGTTGCCGATCCAAGTGCGAACCAACTGGTTGCACTTCCGCCAGAGGCGCTGGAGGCGTTCATCGGTCGGAAAGGAGACGGTTCCGTCAAGGAAGCCGTCTTTGTCTTTGGTCACCAGAGCCCGCCGGAGGTCTCGAGCCCACGAGGAATAATTTTCCGGTCCGGTAAGCTGGTTGCTGATGAGGCGTAACTCAGGTCCATCCGCCGGCGAAGTGTAGAGGGGATCGCCGGGCTCCAGCCGGCCGCCGCCACCAAACGGAAGGACCATCGGCATGAATCCGGGTTGAAGTCCCGGGTAGGGATTCGTCCCTTGACCCGGGATGGATCCGGCTTCCTGACCCGACGGCGTCTGATTGGGTCGAAATCCTGGCACGAATCCGGGTTGGAGTCCCGGGTAGGGATTCGTCCCTTGACCCGGGATGGATCCGGCTTCCTGACTCGGGATCGTCTGACCCGGGATCGTCTGACCCGATGCTTCAGTTGGGCTTACTACAGACGGCGTAGGTCCGTATGGATATTGGGTCCACATCTGTCCTGGCCCAGTAGCCCACTGAAACCAATTAGCTGGAGGGAAAATTGGTGGCCACTGGACTGGGGCAGAGGTTGGGCCCATCGCAGGATTCAACCCTGCAGAGAGAGTTTCTTCAGAAGATTGATCTACGCCAGTTGCAATCACTGGATCTGAGGTAGGTGTTTCTTCTGCAAAAGAGCTCTCGACATTCTTGTCCTTTGTCATGATATCAAGAGAGAAAAAAAAAGAAGAGTTTCTATTCGGTTTGCTGATTGTTTTGCAGGGTGCAACAACGCTCAGATAAAGGAACCGAAGGCAACTCAAAAGATGCGGAAGCTAGGCCAGGAAGGACCGCTCTGATACCATGACAGGAAATACAAGAAAGAGAGGAAATTATGTGTATTACATTGATTTGTATACAAGCACATTAATACATTTATAGTGTAAGGAAGGAAGAGAATAAAAAAGGAAACAATATACAAAGAATAATAAATTTCCTATTTACTAAAACTTCCTATTCATTAAATCAATCAATCTATAATCAGGATCAAGCACAATCTTCAACTGCATCTCCAACATTTGCCAAAATTTTTCAGGTTTTGTTCGTTTTATGAAAAATATTATATTTCTAGAAATGGTTCTCCAAGAAGACATTTTTCAGGAAAATAATCAAATTTTTTAATTTTTGGCTAAAATTTGAAAATGAACTAGAAAATATTTTCTATCATTCAATAAGGAAAATCTTTTCTTGCATGCACTCATTTTCAATTTTTTTAAAAATCTATTTTTAATTTGTTAATTTTTTTTTCCTTTCCTTTTTCGTTGTTTATCTTCTTCTTCAACCTAGGCCGGTGGTTGGCCATGGCAATAGCCAGATCAAGCTCGAGCCTCGAGCCTGGCTTATGGCCAATTGAAGCCGAGCTCCCCAATGGTTGGTTGCTAGCTACCATTGTGATTGGTGATCGGCCAAGGCCAAAGAAGAAGAAGAGAAAGGAAAAGAAAGTAAAGAAAAAAACTAAAACTGAATTTTTAAAAAAGGAAAAGAAAATATAAAAATGAAATGAAAATGTGTTTAGTGAAAAAAAGTGAGGTGGAATAAGTTATGTAAAATGTTTTCCATTTTTCAAAAGTGAAAAATATTTTGCCCACTTTTAAAGGTGTCTTTTTTCTTATAGTAGAAAACATTTTCCGTGATTAATTCATTTTTTGTGAAACGAACGTTGGAAAATTCAGAAAATGTTTTTCTAGAAGTTATTTTCCATGAAACAAACGGAGTTTAAATATTTTTAAATTTATTTTACTTTGAAGTAAGCTCAAATTAATAATTTTTTTCTCTTTTAATGTTGGGAAAATCCCAATTGTAAGGAATAAAAGAAACCAAAAAGAAAAAAAAAATCCTAATTGATTGAGTGGGCTGGTTCTCAATTCCAACAAACTAGGAAACGACCTTGAGTTTTCAAATGAGAATCGGCCTACTCTGAAACTGATCACTCTTATTATGGACTAACTAGTTCTCGGGGGTTCGAATATAGGGATATGGTTACATGGTTGATATGGTATTCCCCATTTAGCTCATGTGATATGCATCTCAATTGATTTTAAATTTAAGTTCTAAATTATCTTGCTTCATTTCCTAAGAAATTGCTACGTGACATGAGGAGCAGGCAAAATATTTTCTCTTGTAGAGCATGATATATGAGAATGCCAAGAGGTGCTCGTGATGGTATCTACTCGAGTTTAGTGAAGCTTGGCCATAGCCGCTAGAGCTCCGTGAGCTCGCGGTCGTGGCTGCTTGAGTTTCATCGAGCTCGACCATGGCCTCCTCAGCTTCCAAGGTTCTTCAAGCTCGATGAAGCTTGAGCTTTTTCGCTCCTTGTTGCCTTTGAATTGCCGTCGTCTCCTCTTCGGCGTAATCATGGTAAGCCGTTTGGTACTTTTTTTTTTTAAAGGAATCAATTATAATTTTACGATAAATATTTGACTGTTTGGCACTTTTGCTCTTTTTCTAATTGGATTAAAAGAAAGCCCACGCATGCTACCTAACATAATATCTTCTTAGTAACGTGGTCATGATGAAAAGGGTGCCGTTCAAGCCAATTTGCACATTAGCTAATTGCTTACGATAAAAGTGCGTGCCCACGAGGGGTAAAACCGTGATTAAAGCGAGGGAAAAGGGTCGTCAACTATGGTATATAAGAATTATTAAAAGAAAGACGAAACTATGGAGAAGGGTCCTAACGGCATATTCCTGCCTATGTTATTGGAAAGATCAATCCATATTGACCGTCCATTACAAACTTTCACCAAATCATGGAGTTTAGGCTTGACCGATGATATGGACATATGACCCCTGAGATTACTCCGACAACACAATTTATGTCGAATTTGAATTCAGATTAAACATTCGATCTCTATAGCCATTCTTTTAATGGTTGACTTTTTTCTTTCTTTGGAAATTCAACACGTTGATTTTCTCCGTTTCATTTAATCAAAAGACACGAACAATCCAGCCAAGCTCGATTAATTAGGCAAGCCATTTGTTTGGCTCATTACATTGAAATGGTATTCTAGTTCTCTGCTAAAATAAAAGAGTTTTTTTCAGTTCTTCTTAAACAATTATGGAATACTTCTCTTTGAGCTCTTTGTCATAGCTGCTCGAATTTCATTGAACTCGGCCATCGCTACCTTAGCTTCTAGGCTTTTTCAAGCTTGAGCATTTCTGCTAGTTACCGCCTCCAAATCACCGCCGTTGCCCGCATGTGCGGTCGATGCTCCCAACAACTTAGATATGTAACTGATGAACTTACATAGAAAACGAAAGAAGAAAATGAATAGTAAGCTCATATCTTCTATGCACATAAGAATTTTTAAGAACAAATAATTAGATCTATTTAACAAAAGTGGAAGATGAACATTTTGAAAGAAGTTAGTTTTATTTAACATTTAATTGAAGAAGATTAACGATAATTGTTTACTTAACATTTGATTGTTGAATGATCATAACGATGCAAATTTATTTAGTTAAATAGCTGAAGAAAACAAAAAAAACTACCTTTGATTTTGATGAACTAATTGTTTTCACTTTTCACCCCTCTTTTTAGTATTTTTATTTTATTTTAGAAAGATCTCAATTTTTTTTTTCATATGGTGGAGATGCCATATCGACACCACCTGTAAAAAGGAGAGAAAAAGACATGTCAACATTTTCTTTAACCAAATTGAAAAAAAGTTAACTTGATTGTACAGATTTGATGAAATCTTAAGATTTAATTGCACTTTTTTGAAATTTTTAGGAATTAATTATATCTTTTATATAAATTTTAGAACTTATGATATACTTACCTAATTAAAATGTTTGTAGAAAGTTGGTAACGATGGAAAAGAGGTTGAATGATTCAAGCATATTACCTAATTGCTTACGATAAACGTGCACCTCCCCGGGGGGTAAAACCGTGATTTCTGCGGGAATAAAGGGTCGATAACCATAGTCCCTTTAAATATTAAAAGAAAGACAGCTCTTTGGAGAAGAGCCCAATGGCATATTCCTCCCTATGTTTTTGGAATAATCAATCGATATCGACCGTCCGTTTCACACTTTTGACCAAAATCTTGGGAGCTTAGGGCTCGATCTAACGGCGCTGCGGGCGTGGCCCTTAAAATTAATCCAGCAACGTGAGTTAGGTCGAATTCGAATCCATCTCTCAATTGCTTTAACTCCTCTTTAATGATGGCCTTTTCCTTATTGATGGTCACATATTTGATTTTCTCCCCAAGCCGAGGTCGATTAATTAAGCGGACGATTTGTTCGGCTCGTGAAATGAAAATGTTAAATTACTGGGGGTTCGCCCTAGTGGCCACCCTTCCAACTTGGAAGAGGGAGATTGGGGGTTCAAATCCCCACATTCTCAGGGAGAATTGGGATGTTGACGATTTCATTTCAGGAGTGGGTGCCCTGCAAGGAGGCATGATCAAAAGTCTGAGAGTGAGTGTTAGAATAGGATTAAAGTAGGACCGACAAAAAAAAAAATGCTATCCTAGTTTTCTGTTAAAATAATAGAAATTTGTGGTTTTTTCCACTCTAAATGATGGTTCCAAGCTCTAATAAGTTGAAGAAAATTAAAAAAAAAAAAAAGAAGTAAAACGAAAATAAAATCTACACCTAATTTATAGAGCCAGAACATTTTTGACGTAATATTTCCGCGATATAGAAAGAATTAATTACGAATAATTAATCTCACTCAAGGAAGTTTTTTTTTTTTTAACTCATCACTCAAGGAAGTTGATTAGCAATCATTTCTTTGGAGATTTATCATATAATTTCAAGATTTATTTAGCTTAAATTGCGAATGATTCTAATCGCGGCACGCAATCGTGTCTCCAACGCTTCGGGAAAAACTTTTGTGAGGATCGCATCTTATTCCATAGCATTTCATTTTTCGGTAATTCTTTCGTCCAGCTTCCTTGGATCGAAAAACTTTCGTATATTCGTCAGTTTTGAATTTTCAAATTCAACTTTAGTAAAATTCTGCCCTTGAAGCTTGACTTTCATTGGATGTTGCATTTTGATTTAATTTTTAGGGAAAGGACCACCAAAAATCCAAAATTTTACTCAAAGTGACAAATTTATCCCAAATTTTTTTTAACCCTAAACTTCTATCACTGTGACATTTTAGGGTATTTTGGTATTTTTACTTTTTTTTCTTTTTCTCTCTTCCCGCCGGCTGCCCGTGGAGGGAAGCTAGCATTCGACGAGGGTTGGCTAGGGCCACCCTTGCTGGCGTTAGGCGAGGGAACCCCTCGTTAGGCCCTCGCTAGCATCGAGTGAGGGATGCCCTCGACGGATTTGGTGAGGGCCGCCCTCACCGGACGCCAACTTCCCTTTGCTGGCCTAATGGAGGGAAGAGAGAAGAAGGAAAAAAGAATAAGATGAAAATGCCCTATAATGGAGTAAATGTGTCACAGTTTGCAAAATTTGGGGTTTTTCATGTCACAAAAAAAATTTTAAGATGAATTCGTCACTTTGAGCAAAATTCGAGGTTTTTAGTGATCTTTTCCCTAATTATTAATTGGGAAAAAGTCACGAAAAACCCTGAACTTTGTCCAAAGTGACACATTTATCCCAAACTTTTTTTTTGTGACGTGAAAAACCTCAAATTTTCCAAACCGTGACACATTTATCCCATCAAGGGCATTTTTTTCTTTTTATTCTATTTTTTCCTTTTTCTTTTTTTCTTCTTCTTCCCTCCGTCGGCCATGGCGGAGGGAAGCCGGCGTCTGGCGACCTCGCCGGCGTTGGGTGAGGGCAGGGACACCTTTGCCCGACGTAGGCGAGGGCGACCCTCACGGCGACGGGCGAGGGCGGGGACACCCTCGCCTGACGTAGGCAAGGGTGGCCCTCGCCAGATCTGGGGAGGGCAGGGACACTCTCGCTAGATCTGGCGAGGGCAGGGACACCCTTGCCCGATGCAGGCGAGGGCGGCCCTCATCGGCGTTGGCAAGGGCACCCCTCGCCCGACGCAGGCAAGGGCGGCCCTCGCCTGACGTTGGCGAGGGCTGCCCTCGCCCAAGGCCGGTGAGGGCGGCCCTAGCCCGAGGTTGGCGAGGGCGCCCTCGCCCGACGCCTGCGAGGGCCGCCCAAGCCTGAGGTCAGCGAGGGTGATCCTCGCCGGATGCCAGCGAGGGCAGACCTCGCCGAATGCCGGCTTCCCTTCGCCGGCCAGCTAGCGGAGGGAAGAGAAAAGAAAAGAAATTAAAAAAAGTAAAAAAAAATTAAAAAAATTAAAAAAAATGAAAAGACCAAAATGCCTTTTAATTTTGGGGTAAATATATCACACAACGAAAGTTTAGGATTTTTTGTGTTACAAAAAAAAAGTTTGGGGTAAATGTATCATGGTTTGAAAAGTTTGGGGTTTTTCACGTCACAAAAAAAAGTTTGGGGTAAATGTGTCACTTTGGGCAAAGTTCAGGGCTTTTCGTGGCTTTTTCCCTTATTAATTCATGGATTCGGAATTTTTGTTTATGATTGAGGTTCCAATTTCATGGATGTAGGATGCACGGAAAGTTCAGGAGCCGCTTCCTTGGGAAGTAGCCTCGAGCATGGCACGAACACCTGCGCTTGAATATGGGATGTCATGCATTGTGTGAATGGGATTGGCAATGGGCTATATACAGGGGAAAGAGACGAGCGGAGCGGCATCCAAGATGGAGGTGGTGGTGGTGCGGCGCAGATGATCATCGGATGTGTCGACAAGTCAATTTACTATATTGCCAAATGAGGGTGAGCATTGTTCGGGAGGGCGATTCTTACTCTAGAACCAGGAATTGCCCGTTGGTTTCATGGATTCACTTAAAAACCAGATCGAGACAAAGTGAGTCCATAGAACCGATTCTATGAGTTTCACGCACTCAATGCAACATTCTCCAACGAGCCAAAGTAAAGCAAAAAATAAAGAATTTCCCTATTCTTAATTACAAGATTTGTAAATAGATTGGGCTCATATTAAAAGTTGAGAGCTGACGCCGTGAGTCGATGGACATTAAGCTTGAGAGTCAAGATCGTGAGTAAGAGATAGAGAGATGACTCATATGAGATAAGAGTGAGATAAGATGGGTACTTAGTTAAAGGGTGTTGAGTTTCAAATTATGGATTTTAAAGTTTTCATTTTTTTTTTAAAATTTTTTTGTTTGAAAATTTTTTTGATTGAAAATTTTTCTTAAAATATTATATATATATATATTACCGATCTGATCTAAATGGGTGGGTGAACAGCTCCACATTTAGAACCGGTCCAATCTGTGCGGTTTTCAGTTCTTTTGTACATTCTTATTGCCAAATGCACTTATAAAACATAATTTATCTTTGAATGTACATGTTTGGTTGGACTTTTCCCATATAAAGATATTCTTCAAGCCCACCCATTTTCCTTTTGAGCCTGAAAGGCCCGTTGATCACCTCTACAAGGCGGTGAGCCAGTGATGCCGGTCTTGATGAGGCCACGGTGGAGGACAACGAGCTGCAAGTGGGCAAAGGCGACAAGGGAGAAAGAGAACCATTTCTTGTTTTCTGGTCAGTAGGACTGTTCTTGAAATCGTGCGAAATACTTGAAATAATTATGCAACTATCTGCCCACAAAGGTAAATTTTAAGATGGGATAATTGTATTGGAAGTCCTAAAACTTATTAAAAAAAGTGCAATTTAGTCATAAAACTCTTCAAAAGTACACTTAAATCTTAAAATTTATTACATAAGTGCAATTGAGTTATAAAATTTTTAGAAAGTACAATTAAGTTCTAAAACTTATTAAATTGATCAAGTCATTTATTTGATAGCACTTTTTGAAAATTTTAGGACTCGATTGTACTTTTGTGATAAGTTTTAGGACTTAATTGCATTTTTTGAAAATTTTAGAACTTAATTATACTTTTTAACAAATTTTAGGATTTCTAATGTACTTATTTATTTTAAGAATGAAGCACAATTGGTGACATTTAATGGAATTGTCTAACACTTTGTCCCGTGGATTTATATAATTGATGAAGAAAATAACACAAATAATCCATGAATTTTGGTTCAAGTGTAATATCATCTTTACATTTTTAGATTGTTCAATGTGGTGCTTCAACTTTGGTCTAATGTGTAATGTTATCCTTGGATTATTAATTTCTTCAATGTGATACTTGAATTTTGGTTCAATGTTTAATGCGGTCCCTTAATTTTAAAAATTTTCATATAGTTTTGGGATTATAATAAACATTTACTAATAGTTCAAGAGGCACATTGCACAAATTAAAAGAGTAGGAATGACATTGGACATTAGGTCAAAATTCGAGATAAGTACATCACAATTGTCATAATTTTCATACGGCGCTCATTTGAATGCCATAATTTTCTTCCCCCTTCCATATTTTGGCCAAATTCTTTTTTTTTTCCGATCACTTGAATGTCATATCGGTGAAAAGTTGTTCACTTGATTATTTATTCTAGTGATTTGTCTTATATGGCCTTTTAAAATAAATTGTGGGTATGGTGTGGCCTTTTTTGAAAAGAATTTCATGTCCAAAGTGGAAAACGAAACAAATTTCAAGTATAAATTTTGAGTTCGGCGTGCCACCGTCTCCTCCTTCTCATCGTCTTCATATTCATCTTCTTCGCTGGAGACCTGGGATGAAGAGGAAACCAAAACGCACGGCCCCCTCTCTCTCTCTCTCTCTCTCTCTCTCTTCCTTTATCCATTCGCTATAAATCTGTTGCTTTCGCTATGGCGATGGAATGACCGCAGTGATATCAGAGCGAGTCGAGCTTGCCCAACCCTGTAGCTCTCCGGATTAGTCCAAGGCAATCCCAGTTTCCAACTCGCTTGGCTTCGTCCCGAGCAATCAAAGACATTTGGCAAAAAACTCATTCTTCAGTTTGCCTTTAAGTGAGAAGACGAAGCAGTGGACGAACGAGAAATATCGAAGCCACACTTCTCTGTTCGATCAGGTGTTCGATTCTGGAAATCAGATTCATAGACAATCAGAGAAGGACTTTCAACAAGAGAACAAAATCATTGTTTTCCATTTCTTATTCTTCAAGTTAATACTACGAAAAATTCTAAATTAATATATATGTAACAAAATTTACATTAAATTAATTTTTCAATAATAAAAAACTTAAAACTTGTATATTTGTGACAAATTTATCATAAATTAATTTTTTAACCATGAAAATCTCAAATTGGTATAACTGTTACAAATTTATCAAAAACTAATTTTTCGCCTCTAAAAACTCAAATTGGTATATCGTAATAGTATGCTTTTTGTTGAATTTGATTAATACCATGAAAAGTTACAAAACATGTACACTTGTTACAAATGGAGGGTAAAATTTCAAATTGACACATTCATTAATTGTTATATGTCATTCAACTAAGTAATTTGACTAAAAAGTTTAATGGAAACCAACGGAAGATAAATTTGTCATAGTTGAATCAATTTGAGGTTTTTAGTAATAGTTATACCAATTTGAAGTTTTTTTTTTTTTGTCAAAAAATTAGTTTAGGATATATTTGTTATATGTACTAACTTGGGGATTTTTGTGGTTTTAATGATATTCTATCTACTGCCCCCAAACGACTGGAAGGGTTATTTTGCCCAAAATTAGGGAATTAGGGTTTTGACGGTTTGGAAATGGGGCTTCAGTATAAAAGGGGAAGTTTTGAGAAGATAAGAGGAGCACGAGTCTCTCTTGAACCATGAGAAAGCATAGTATTCCATAGAGAGACGAACGCACATCAACTAACATCTGTGCTTCCATGGCTGCTAGGTGCTCTAGTTCTTCCATGGCTGCTTTGTTAAGTTTACGTTCTCTCTCTCTCTCCCTCTCTCTCTCTCTCTCTCTCTCTCTCTCTCTCTCTAATGACTGAGCCAAAATGACGATTATTCTTATGGTTTTTGCTTATTAGATTTATCCAGTGAGCCATGTCGGCTAATTTATAATAAATTAATGTCATGTTAGATTTTTCGGCCACATAATTTCCGAGGATATTTAAGTGATCAATTTTTTATTAATGTAGTACTCAAGTAATTGAAAAAAAATTGTGGCACTCAAGTGAGGGCTGTACAAAAGTTATAGCACTCATGTTGTTCTTATCCCGTCAAAGCTTAGATACCATATTGCATAATTTAAGAGTTTAGAAACCAAAATGCAGGGAGCATTTGCACCATCATTCCTAATAGATGGTAGAGATAGGGATTTTGGTGAGGTTTTAACAAATATAAAATACATCATGAAATATGACAAGAAAATACATAACCAAAGTGGTAAAGTTTTGTAAAACTATGAATGGATAAAAGAGAAAGATATATGTTGAGTCGATAAATTCAATGCTAAATATGGATTATTATATGATTTGGCACTTTAGGAATTTGTCCAAATAAGCATGTTGTATATCAAAATTGAATAGAATATGAATTGAGAACATATATAATTTACGAGCGACAATTATGTTTGCTCGAAAATACCTTGAGTGCGATGTCACCATCTTGTTATGAAGAAAATCTAATTAGGGAAAGATTTTTGAAAGGGGATTACGAGCCATTGAAACTTCCATGAAAGGAATGGGCTATTAATTAGGCTGCAATTAAAGGGCCGCAGTTTGAAATTCGGAATGCCTTGTGTGGTGGGGAACGTTAAGGAGGGCTCTGGGGGAAATTCTTGACGTGCCTCTTTTGTTCTTGTCCAGCTGAGAGATTCTCAGCAGATGCTCCAAGCCTTCTTCTTGAATCTTTGGCTAACCAGTCCGAACTTCGTTCCTCCTGAGTGATTCCCAAACCATGGCCAATGAGAAGTTCTACTGTACATGGGTTGCACTTGCAGATGTCACCTCCAAGCCCCACCAGTCCCAGTGGCTCCAGGAAACTCTCTCCTGTCAGATCTCTCTCTCTCTCTCTCTCTCTACATGAGCGCGTGTTTTGCATTGCTGGTGTGTCGGGGGACCTCGTGCATGCATGCTCGGCTTGTCGATATCCGATGTGCAACATATGTGTTGGGCACATAGTTTGATTAGTGAGTGTGGAGAGAGAGGGAGACCGGGAATCGAGAACAGGAGAGCTCCTGCAATCTTGATGAAGGCAGGACGTTGGATTTACCGTGCCGTCGTGCTAAGGATACAGAAGTACAACATGTTAGATGTGTGTCTATGTTGATATGACCCAATTGATTTGTGTTGGTTGACTTCATTTCCGTTCTCAGTGTATTTGCAATTGATCAGAAAAGAATCCCTGAGTATGAACTTTGGACATCTTAAAGCCACATTTGTTCTTGATTTGGACAAAGTTCTCCTGATCTCTTTTGATATCGATTTCAAGCTCGTATAACCAGTAAGCATGAACACTTCCCGGAGATTATATTGTCTCCTTTTTCTCATAAGGATTTGTCATGATTTCTGGCGCTCTAGTTCTTCCATGGATGTATCTCAATCTACTCTACTGTTTATTATGCAGCTATGAATTTCTTAGTGAAGGTTCAACATTACATACTAAATCTGGATTATGATGTAGAAGATGGAAGCAATCAATATTCCTACCTTCAAGTTGAACAATTCTTTTTGTGTCCTTTCAAATTTTTCAACACAAACCTGCACAAGAAGAAAAAAGAACAAAAACTTGGTAGTAGAATTGTTTCTATGAACTCAAATCATTCCATTTTTCATTGCAGATGTGGACAAAAAAGTGGGTGCCATTAGAGCACTTGTGGAAGATGATGGTGATAGATCACAAATCGTTCATATCCTTGAAGAACTGAGAAAGTCTTACTGCGCTCTAGCAGAGGGGCATGATCAGTTGAAGTCCAAGTTCAGTCACCTTCAAAATGCAAGAACTTCAACATCATCCCCCTTCGACCCCAAGATTCTCATCAAAGGCGTCAACAATGAGGATGTGTCGGGAGTCTCTGAGAGCCCCAAAATGGACAGTCTTGATTCCCCACCAGAGTCTGCCGTCATAGATCCTGATGTGGAGTTTGACAACTTCCGCTTCGATATCCTGGATAATTTGGCTGATGAGATAGTCCTGGATGAACCTACCAGTGCCAATCTGAATCTGAAAAAACCAATTGGTGGGGAAATTCACGGAAAACATCCTGACATGCCCACCAAAGAAGAAATCACTCCTGTGATCCACGGTTCTGGGACCGATTGGGAAGTGATTGGTGATCACTGGACTGCACATTTAGGGTGGGAGATGAAGTGGAATGAGCTGAAGCTCCAGGTCACTAAGCTGATGGAGGAGAACCTGCAGAAGCAAGCAGAGCTGGTGAAAAGAAATGAAGAGAAGAGGGGAATCATTAGGGGCCTCAAGTCGCATCTGAATGGCTTGATGGCCGAGAATAAGGCGCTGCAGGACAGTCTCGTCTGCTCTAAGGTCGTTAAGAAGGGCAACCAGTTTCAGATGATGGGATTGAAAGGCCTAGTCTTGAGTAGAATTTTCGGAAGAAGTACTCATTGACGGTGTTGGGAGATCACAAGCCACTGCATTGCCACGCTCAACCGAAACGAATCACTTCAGCTAATAAAGTTAAATTCTCTGGTCATGCCACAGGTAGCATACGACTCACCTTAAAATCGCAAGCAAACATAGAGTGAACCCGTGCTGCTTTTCTTGTGCATACGTAGGGTGCAGAAACATTCTTGCGAAACTACAGACTGTAGGAATCTTCTCCTTCAAATTTCCCATCAACTTTTAACTTCTAGTAATAATTGTCTGTCAATTCCTAGTTTACCTTCAATCAGATCATACATAAGAAATTGAATACAATGCCAAATGTAACCAGGACATGATTCTTTCTGCCCCACAGTCAGTTTTAGATCAACAATTCCAGACATTGGATTATCAGATGTCACTCTTTGACAAGAACCCTACAAAGAATCGCAAATACAAAATGGTCAAACTCCGGCGACTGTTCTGGTTTCTCTTTCTGCTCGGAGTTCATGAACATGGAGGAATAAATATATGATAGGTTACAACATCATTGCAAGTGTTTGCAGAGGAAAAAAGAATCACTCAAACATACAAATCCAAACATAAACCAGAACGTCATGGGGTTTAACTCGATAATCAATCCTCAATGTTCTCGATACTGAGCTTTGTGTCTGTTGAGTTCTCCATCTAAAGGAGCCTCAGGTGTGAGGTGTCATTTAATCTTTTTATCTGCCACCCCATTTTCCAGGAATGTTGTAAGACTGTCACCGAGGAATCTTCCACGCAGATCTTATGAGACATTAGAGGACTGCATCCCATAATCCCCGTGATTAGACACTTTATCGCAGTTGGATGCGTAAATATACCGACACAAGAGGAAATACTGGAAAGAGAGCTCCTTTCACTTAGATCATGCAGTGTGTTCTGGGAATGCACTTCCTGAGGAGAATTATCATCTTCGGTTTCATGATTTCCAGTAGTATTTACGTACTGAAGCCTGCTTTTACCAGATTTTTTCTTTGTCAATCCCTGCCTGTGTCTGTGAAGCAAATCAGAGCGGGGTGATGGGAGGGAAGGCCCATCTCGGTCGCCTATAAAATTGGATGAAGCGTATGCATTCTGGTGGGAGTATCGATGGTTCTCATTTGCACCGTGGATAGAGAAATCTGAGCGCAACTTCTCAGGCAGACCAAGCACGGTTCCATTTAAGAAGCGAACCATTCGGAACTCCACCTCCCTAAGAGACTCTCCACCAGGTGCAGAAAAATCAGGCTGAAGTCTCTCCATTACACCCAAAATTTCAGGCGTATATACTTCTGACACAGGACATCCCTCCCATTGACCTTGGCTCATCTCTGTGAGCGCATCTGACAACTGAATCTGTTCTGAGGAAAAATTCATTTCCTAGACAGAATCGTCAACAAAAAGAGTGGTCAGCTCAAATTATATAGCGTCAAAGACAGGATGGAAACATTCTTAAATCACATAACATCCTCTCAACTAAGTAAATATGACACTAGCTCTGGGTATGGGATGTCTACAAAATGTTTGTTGGTGTAACCAAAGAAGACCGCAAACTGCATTGGCATCAGTCAGCTTCAACAAGACCATTTCTTTGTAATGTGGGATTGCTGATGCTCACCAGATGACAAGCCACCACAAAATTTTCTCACTAGGTAAGCTTATTAGACATAATTTGGTGGTGCCCACATTATCTTGACATGGTTAGCTTAATTACTCACCGACCTAATGAAGAAAATGTTGTCTACGACTCTCAACCCCTGTCATGCTTCTCATCCACTTCTTATATCTACTCAGCAGTTTCTAGGGCCTATTAAATTTGACCCAACTGCTCAAATTTACTTTCTTTCATGTTGAAATATTATTCCACATCGCTTGACAACGAGTCCTAAATATTCTTTATATTCATGTGGTCTCCCTCCACCGATCAACTTATCAACTTATCAACTTAAGCTTTTGAGTTGGGCTTTCTAATATGGTATTAGAGCCAGTTATCCCTTACACGAAGGTGTGTGGTAAACAATTCTATGTGAATGTGCGTAGGCAAAATTCCACATGCATCACTTGACAACGGCTCCTAAATGCTTGTGCTTGGTCTTCCTCCATATACTAGGATCACAAAGGGCTATTTGCAGTTCTACCAAAGCTCATTGGCACTCACTAATTGAAGCAACTGAATATACTTATAGGTCAAATGAAGACAAGGTCCCTTCCTATAATTAGTTATTTATAAAACATCTAGATTAATGCTGGAAATCCTATCCACTCAATAAGACCCATCATATATGTGGCAATCTAACTCATGTCATTTTCAAGCTGAGTTAAAACTCACATTTCAAGCAGTCAAGCTTGGCGCTTCCGACTCGAAACTGATATAATACTGTCTTGCACAAGTTGAATATCAAGAGTTAGCACAGAAAATTTGCAATTGTAATCAGCAACGTTGTTTGCATTCTCATTGCTAGTATATTCTGCTTAGTTCCCCCAACTCATTTTATCAATCCTAACAAAATTCAAGTTCTTGATGCTTCCAATTCGACGACATTTACTACAATTGAGAATTGACCCTTCATGATTCCAAAGAAGCAAACACAACTTTAATCCACATTCTCTAATTGCACATAAAGAACCAACTCGGTTAAAGTAGCAAGCAAACCAATTTAAAGCTCATCAATGTATGATCCAATTTTTACCTGGCAAACCGAAGCTGCCATCGACCTTGCTCGATCCAGCGGCGAAGAATATACGGCGCCAAACCGGACACCATGCGAATTCAGCAGCACGGCCAAGGCCCTGGCCTGCCGCTTCCCATTGGTCGTAAGCCCCGCGGCAGCACACCGCCCGCCGACCAAATCCGGCCTCAAGCCGGCCTCGCACTCGCCGTGGCTGATCAAGAACACCTCCGTCGCGGCCGCGCCCCGGTCCTCCTCCATCGTGCTGGAGGAGAAGCTCCGGGAGAACACCGGCGGGGGCGGCGGCAGCGGCGGGGGCGGCGCGAGGACGTTGTAGGGGTCCCAGACCTTGATCGACGGCCCCATCCGCGGCGTCCCGAGGGTGGAGAGCTGCGGGGAGAGCGGCGACGCCGACGCGTAGCACGGCAACATCTCCGGCTCCTGCTCCAGCACCTTCTTGACCAGGTGGGTATTGCTCAATTCGTTCCTACTGAGCACCGCATTCCCGTCTTCCTCCTCGTCCTCTTCCTCCTCGTCGTCCTCCCCATCTTGGCTCTCCTCGTCGTCCCTCACTTCCTGAACCGAGTGAGAGGATCCCATCGATCCCGCCGGCAGCAGCTACTCCGATTCCAACCCGACCCGAAGCATCAACCGAAACGGATCGATCGCGCAGCAAGACGCGAAATTTACGACGCCCCGGTTGCTGCCGGATCGGAAGGTGAAGTGGGCAGGCTCCAGATGAATTTGCGGCGGACGGAATTCGGGTGCGCGGATGGATTGATGTTGCAGATGGGCGACGGGGAGAGAGAGAGAGAGAGGGGGAAGGAAGGAAAGAGATCTGAGGGAATCAGATAAGATCTGGTCAGAATATGGGCGCGAGCGAGATCGGCGGGTCGGGTTTTCCGGCGGGTCGGGAATCGAATCTCTCAGATTCAGATTCAGATTCAGAACCGAAGAGCTCGGTCTCAGACGAAAGAAATCGAAGACTTTCCCCACTTGTTCCTGAGTGAGATGACTCGGCGCACAGCATGTGAGTCTATTTTATGTCTGAGTAATTTGTGACGGGTCTCAATTCGGCTCATATTCGAAAGGAGTCTCAATTCGGTTTAAATGAACGTACTTCCATATGATAATGATCGGATCTGGGTATCATGAAAAACACAACCCAATCCGACCTGTTGACATTCTTACATAATTTGATGTTTGAGATGAAGTACGCTCGCGTGTATAATGAGACATTTGGGACATGAATGTGTTGTGGAAACTAGATTGGCAATGTCACAACTATCACATAATTCAATGACTGAGATGATGTACTCTCACATGTACAATGAGTCATTTGAGACATGGATGGGTTATGGAAACTACAATGACAATGTGACAATTGTGTGTCTACATAGGTGTCTAGGCCATCGCCATTGTTTATTTCCAAGGACAATCATTATTTTTCTCCTACTATTTGTAATCAATGATTGAAAATGAGAATACTATATGTTGGAATAATTAAATATTAAATCACTTCTTCATCTAATAATTCAAGTTATTAAAATAGTTGGTAGTGATCTTATAAGATCTCATATGGTATCAAAATTAGAAAATTTGAATTCAAACCTTACTAAGCTTCATTCTCCCCAATTAAATATGTTCACGCTTAATATTGAACAAAAAGACTTGATTAAGTATGAGAGAGAGTGTTGAAATTATTAAATATTAAATCACATATGCATCTAAAAATTTAAAATTTAAAATTAATTGATAATGATCCTATAAAATCTCTTTCTATATATGATTAATCAATATCTAGAAAGTTCTCATGAGACCTTTTTACTATAACTACTGTCACATGGTTTTTATTTCTTTTCGTGAAAGGGCGGGAGCAATGACCGGCTTAACGGCCTCCCCTGGAAGTTACTAATAATGTGTACGAAGCGGTCCCCGCGTTTCCGTCGGCGTGCAAGACAGATAACGTGAGACGATGTAACCCATTTATTATTGGGCACTACTGGTCGGTGGTGTCCCTTTCTCAAGTTACTATTTATATAAATTGACATCGCTCAAAATATGAGCGTTTCTATGAATAATTAAGGACCCTATTCTTATATATGTATGTATGTGTGTATGACCATCCAATTGTAAAAGAATAAATCTCTATCCATCATGAGAAATTTTGAAAGTATTTATGTGGTACGATATTTGTATCCAAAGTACGAAAAAGAAAAGTATGTTAAGATAAAATGATTTCAAGATTGTGAATCGACTCTCGAGATATCATGAAAAACCCTTTATATTCAATGTAATTGAGAAACTTAATAGGGGGTATAACTAGTTGATTTGAGCTTAATAACAATCTTACTTAGGGTTGCTTATATAATTGTCCAATAAAAACTCCTCACTGTTATATGTAAAGATCATATGAACAAGATGTTCTTGTACTATTTTTGAAAGGGCTAGTATGAACATCTAGAGGGGGTGAATAAGTATTAAAAGAATTTTTTGCAAAAACGTTTATCAAAACTTTTTCTTTCGAAATGGAATCTACAAAGTAATAGACTAAAACAAGTTTAAATAAATTTATGAACGAATAAAAGAGTTCAAGGAAGATAATTGAAAACATAAAGTTTATAGTGGTTCGGCTTAGATCAAGCCTATGTCCACTCTCCCGCGTTGACAACCTAATGACTGGAATCCACTATGAATCAAAATAGATTTTACAGTCTTACGATTTTGGCTTTACAATGCAGAGACTCTACTATACTCTTGCAAAGTCTCACAAGTATTTACTTTTTCTTTTGAGTACAAATGGAGCTCGACAATTGAAATAGCAAAGAATTAGGAAGTTTCAAACTTTGAAATTTTTCTTTCACGCTCTCTATTGAACAACTAACAAGTTCGCCTTAAATATTCCTTCGTACCAAAACGACCGTTGGCACTTTGAAATCTTCCAATCTACCTGTTGGTTAGAATCAATTAAGGAGATCCCGAGTCGTTTGAAGATCGAGATGAAAGCCCGTTAATTATGTTCGCCCATACAATCAGGATATTGGTTTCTATAAGTAGAACTTTCCAAGTATACTCGCCATTTAAAAGATTTGATTATCTGAATTGATTTCAATAAGGATAATTGATTATATAGGTGTTATATACAGCCATAAGATCTTCCAAAAATCGTACGAATCAAATCTTTGAAGATAATCCCGCATCGGGACAAGTCTTCATTCTTTAGTCTAGAAACTGTAGTGAGGGTAGACTTTAAGACTAAAGTTTATCAGTTTTCAAACTTTGACAGTAGAGTCTAGAGTTTTTCAGACTATAACACTTGCTACAAGTTTTTAGACTAGCCTTTTGGAAGATTTTGTCAGCTTCAAAACAATAAATGAGTTTTTTCTAACAATTTCTCCATACACTTCAATAAGATAAGTTACCAATGACCATTGCTCGCTATCTTTGTCCATGCAATTTCATCAATTACATGTTACATCACATGTTGTTGAGGTTGAATATGAATAATATTCTCTCTATTCACTCACAAATGCAAATTGGCAACTTATCTCCAGCACATAATAAATTTTCTATACTTTTCATTTATATAAATGCCATTCGTGATCGGGGTGAAAAAAACAGAGTGGATAATCGATAAGCCAAATTGATAAGTTCGGTTTATCGGTTTATCCGTTTGGTTTCGACATATTGAGCTTTGAGAAAAATTTGCATAGATAGTCCTAAACAATTGGCCAAATGCGCAATGAAGTTTTAGACGCTTGAATTTGTGCAATTGGGTCTATTAATGTTTTTGTTTGGCCGCCAATTAATCCTTCTTGCGAGCTCCCAAATAAATTTGCTGACGCCGCAGACGAGAATGCGGTGCGGTGTTTTTTTAAAATATTTTTTAACATATGTGAAGTCAAAAATTAATAAAAAAATCAAATAAAAAACCGGAAAAACTCTAGCCTAGGATTAGTTCATTTTTCTTCTTCTTCTTCTTAATATTATTTTTTAGAAAAAATTATGGGCCTTTTTTATTATTCACTTTTATTAAAAAAATTGACTATTCTGACGTAACCCATGCCGGGGCCACAAATGCCCCGTTGAATTCGAACGTGTAACGTCAGCAAATTTGATTGAGCGGGCATTAGAAGGTTTAATATTGTTTTGAACTGAAAAGTGTTTAAGCTTTGATTGTCCGGATTTAAATGTTTAGGGCTTTATTGCTCGTTAGGCCCAATATTTTTGGATCATTTGTACAATTTCCTTAAGTATTTTTATACTATCGCCTTAACAATTTAACTTCTGTTTTATAAGTTTGTAAATCGTTGGAACCACTTCAAATTGATAACTTTAATAAAGAAATTCGTTCCTTTATGAGCTAATAAACATTGCAGTTAGCCTAACAAAGTAAATCCTATCTATTTAAATTATTGGTATTTATTCATAAAATCAGTCATTGTTGATAAATTTTCTACATCGATATAGAATTATGGACAATTAATTTCACCTAATCACGATTTTTCAATACACATACATATGATTTCTATTTCACAATGGAATGTGTATACAGTTAAAAGTAATCGATGAGCTTCTCATCCAAGTGTTGGTTTGACGTTGACGGACAATTTCCTCCCTCTCTCCGTCGCCACGGCAGATCGACCGCTCACGCTCGTCGGGCCGCTCAAATGGGCGTTCGACTGCCTCCCCGAGCTCCTCCGCCCCTGACCTCTCGCATCATTCGGTGGCCATGTTAGAACATGGACAAATGGTATAGGCTGATGGGCCTACTATTTTGTTTATATTGGGCTGGGCTTAAGGCCCATCCTCAACCCAACCCAATTATCTTTAGAGAACTTTTTTACTTTTCCCATTTTATGTTATATAATAAATAAACAAAACAATCAAAAGTATCTAATCACTGTTCCTAATCATTATTTATAAGGAAAAAAAAGCTCATGATATTGCCACAACGAAAATAGCCAGGGCATTTTCTCTAGCTAGGAGATTCTCTGCTTCCCTTTGCTAAAGGAGAAAGTAGCATGTGAACGTGAAGCTTAATTACAATCTTACTTAGGGTTGCTTATATAATTGTCCAATAAAAACTCCTCACTGTTATATGTAAAGATCATATGAACAAGATATTCTTGTACTATTTTTGAAAGGGCTAGTATGAACATCTAGGGGTGAATAAGTGTTAAAAGAATTTTTTGCGAAAACGTTTATCAAAACTTTTTCTTTCGAAATGGAATCTACAAAGTAATAGACTAAAACAAGTTTAAATAAATTTACGAACGAATAAAAGAGTTTAGGGAAGATAATTGAAAACACAAAGTTTTTATTGGTTCGGCTTAGATCAAGCTTACGTCCACTCTTCCGCGTTGACAACCTAATGGCTGGAATCCACTATGAATCAAAAGAAACTTTACAGTCTTACGATCTTGGCTTTACAATGCAGAGAGTCTACTATACTCTTGCGAAGTCTCACAAGTATTTACTTTTTCTTTTGAATACAAATTGAGCTCGACAATTGAAATAGCAAAGAATTAGGAAGTTTCAAACTTTGAAATTTTTCTTTCACGCTCTCTATCGAACAATTAACAAGTTCGCCTTAAATATTCCTTCATGCCAAAACGACCGTTGGCACTTTGAGATCTTCCAATCTACCTGTTGGTCAAAATCAATTAAGAAGATCTCGAGTCGTTTGAAGATCGAGATGAAAGCCTGTTAATTATGTTCGCCCATACAATCAGGATTTTGGTTTCTATAAGTAGAACTTTCCAAGTATACTCACCATTTAAAAGATTTGATTATTTGAATTGATTTCAATAAGGATAATTGATTATATTGGTGTTATATACAGTCATAAGGTCTTCCAAAAATTGTACGAATCGAATCTTTAAAGATAATCCCGCATCTGGACAAGTCTTCATTCTTTAGTTTAGAAACTGTCAGTGAGGCTAGACTTTAAGATTAAAGTTTATCGGTTTTCAGACTTTGATAGTAGAGTCTAGAGTTTTTCAGACTATAACACTTGCTACAAGTTTTCATACTAGCATTTTGGAAGGTTTTGTCAGCTTCAAAACAATAAATGAGTTTTTTCTCTAACAATTTCTCCATACACTTCAATAAGATAAGTTACCAACGATTATTGCTTGCTACCTTTGTCCACGCAATTTCATCAGTTACCAACGATTATCGCTTGCTACATCACGTGTCATTGAGGTTGAATATGAATAATATTCTCTCTATTCACTCACAAATGCAAATTGGCAACTTATCTCCAGCACATAATAAATTTTCTATACTTTTCATTCATATAAATGCCATTCGTGATCAGGGTGAAAAAACAGAGTGGATAATCGATAAGCCAAATTGATAAGTTCGGTTTATCAGTTTATCCTTTTGGTTTCGACATATTGAGCTTTGAGAAAAATTTGCATAGATAGTCCTAAACAATTGGCCAAATGCGCAATGAAGTTTTAGACGCTTGAATTTGTGCAATTGGGTCATTAATGTTTTTGTTTGGCTGCAAATTAATCCTTCTTGCAAGCTCCCAAATAAATTTGCTGACGCCGCAGACGAGAATGCGGTGCGGTTTTTTTTTTTTTTTTTAGATATTTTTTTAACATATGTGAAGTCAAAAATTAATAAAAAAATCAAATAAAAAACCGGAAAAGCCCTAGCCTAGGATTAGTTCATTTTTCTTCTTCTTCATATTATTTTTTAGAAAAATTATGGGCCTTTTTTATTATTCACTTTTATTAAAAAAAAATTGACTATTCTGACGTAACCCATGCCAGGGCCACAAATGCCATGTTGAATTCGAACGTGTAACGTCAGCAAATTTGTTTTAGCGGGCATTAGAAGGTTTAATATTGTTTTGAACTGAAAAGTGTTTAAGCTTTGATTGTCCAGATTTAAATGTTTAGGGCTTTATTGCTCGTTAGGCCCAATATTTTTGGATCATTTGTACAATTTTCCTTAAGTTTTTTATACTATCGCCTTAACAATTTAACTTCTGTTTTATAAGTTTGTAAATCGTTGGAACCACTTCAAATTGATAACTTTAATAAAGAAATTGTTCCTTTATGAGCTAATAAACATTGCAGTTAGCCTAACAAAGTAAATCCTATCTATTTAAATTAATGGTATTTATTCATCAAATCAGTCATTGTCGATAAATTTTTTACATTGATATAGAATTATGAAAAATTAATTTGACCTTATTGCGATTTTTCAATACACATACATATGATTTCTATTTCGCAATGGAATGTGTATACAGTTAAAAGTAATCGATGAGCTTCTCATCCGAGTGTTGGTTTGACGTTGACGGACAATTTCCTCCCTCTCTCCGTCGCCACGGCAGATCGACCGCTCGCCCTCGTCGGGCCGCTCAAATGGGCGTTCGACTGCGTCCCCGAGCTCCTCCGCCCTTGACCTCTCGCAGCATTTGGCGGCCATGTTAGAACATGGTCAAATAGTATACACTGATGGGCCTACTATTTTGTTTATATTGGGCTGGGCTTAAGGCCCATCCTCAACCCAACCCAATTATCTTTAGAGAACTTTTTTACTTTTCCCATTTTATGTTATATAATAAATAAACAAAACAATCAAAAGTATCTAATCACTGTTCCTAATCATTATTTATAAGGAAAAAAAAGCTCATGATATTGCCACAACCAAAATAGCCAGGGCATTTTCTCTAGCTAGGAGATTCTCTGCTTCCCTTTGCTAAAGGAGAAAGTAGCATTTGAACGTGAAGCATGATCTCTAAGGATGTTCGCAGTTCGGTTCAACAGTGCTTCTAGCTCAAACCCAAACCAATTCAATAGGATTAAAACTCAAATCGAACCAATTACTTCGGTTTTTATTGGTTAGGTTCGGGTTCAACCGGTTACCCTCAAACCAATTTGCACGTAAGAATCTTAATATAGATTCAATGAATATTAGATGAGAAAAGAGGGCATATATTGAAGATAACTTTGGCTTAGGGCTTGTCCGATAAAACTGAAAAATAAGTGTTTGAAAGTTTAAATAATGAATATTAAGCACTGAAGTTTTTGCCGAATATGAAAAGTAAAAAGCCGTTTGGCAGGAGATGAATTTTGAATAATGATTTTTATTATATTCTCGATAAGCATGGAATAGTGCAGATTAACAAGGTTTTGACAGCATGATTGATAATATTTGAATATTTATTGGGTACTTTATAACTTAACTAACTAAGTAAGCCTTTCCTTACTTACCGCATTAAGTGGCTTTTGACTTAAAACAATCAATTAAGTTGTTTGTAATTAAAATTATCAAACACATTCAATAATTTTAATTGCCGAAAGCTTAATATTCGATCTTTAATATAGTTATCAAACACACCCTTAATTCATGAAATTGAATTTCAACTTATACCCAGTATATATAATATCTTTATATATATTCAGTTGAACCCTCGTGCCTTTCTGTTGATGGGGAGTATGAACCACACCCTAATATCATATAGCAGCTAAATCTTTCGCTTACAAAGAATGTGGTAAACAATGTGACCTAATCTAAGTACCCATCCTTCGAAAAAGTTCCTATCATCTACTGATTTCCTCTTGTTCATGTGAGACCCTATTGGAGACTCCCAATTTGACAAGTAATGTCGAGAAGGTCTATTCGCATGACCGCTTGCATCCACATGGGGTACTTTGCCACAACACAAGCCCTCTTTCAACTTACGCACACATGCCTCATCTCAGTCTTTCATGCACTGCCCAACCCTACCCAACAGTGTCTTTACATCATTGAATCTGCCAGTGGGAACCTCCTGTGGAAATAGATTATTGGGGGATTGAACGAAAACATGTGCGAACGTGTTGACTATGATGAAGGGATGATAAGTATCGACTAAGGATCATGTTTCTTGCCGGTATCCACATCTCCCATATATCAATCCATGGGTGGGAGGAGATTCCAACGCTATCTCAACTCTAATCTCGTTTTTTTTTTTTTTTTTTTTTTTTTGGTTTTTATATACTTCATTAATGTCCAATTCATGTAGGTATTTTTCTAGCAGTTTCTTAAACGGCATGAGAACACATCGTTATTACGCAATTTTAGAGAAGCTGGATCCATACCAAGTGTATTTGTGTCAAAATCATATCATCTCACTTGATATACCAATAGTGATAGGTATGATGTTTAATTAAAAATGTATATTTGCGTATGTACAAGAAAAATAGGTCATTTGTACCATTTGACTTACTCATAGTTGATATTTTGCTACGCGTTCAAAAATGGTAAATGGTGTTTTTCAAACTACCCTACTGAATAAATAAGAAATATGTGCATCTTTAATATGCTTTTCTCGAGTATTAATCATTGTTGGACAAAAGGAACACAAATCCGAATATATATATATATTATCTTTTCTTCTTCCCTTTTCGACTCGTTATTACAAATGAATTTTCAAGCTCAGAAAATTTAATTGAAATGTGTTCCCATATTGAAGGCATGGATGAATAACTAGGGTTAATGCCAAAAAAAAAAAAAAAACTCAAATCGGTAAATCTATGATAAATTTAT
Organism: Eucalyptus victrix; assembly: GCA_016097545.1. NCBI lineage: Eukaryota > Viridiplantae > Streptophyta > Magnoliopsida > Myrtales > Myrtaceae > Eucalyptus > Eucalyptus victrix. The sequence goes on along the minus strand of CM027841.1, from coordinate 36,118,243 downwards.
CTTAGATTAACTTTTTTTTGGTAAATTTTATCTTAGATTAATTTTTTGACCACTAAAAACTCCAAATTAGTATACTTGTAACAAATTTATTCAAAACTATTTTTTGACCACAATAAATCCCAATAAGTATATTTATAACAAATTTACCCTTCATTAGTATCCGTTAAATTGAATTAATACCACTAAAAAACACAACTTGTCACAATGAGTAAAACCTCAAACTAGTACATCCATTAATTGTCACGTGTTATCCAACTCAATAATTTGACAGTAAAATTTATAAAAACTAATAGAGGATAAATTGATTATTGGTGTATCGGTTTTGGGTTTTTTTTTTTTTTTCGGGGTATTAATCCTAATAACTATAATGAAAAGATTCAAGACACTTATTAGAATATGTCTTTGAATTTAAGCATGTAAAGAAAACTCAATCAAAGTAGGTCTTCTAATTTGAATAGGTTTTCTAGATTGAGTAGGTTTTCTAAAGGGTTTACATTTTGAACACAATTATTATATATAGGAGATCAAATTTTACTCGATTATTACAAACTAAAGACAACTCGGGAGTGTTAGGTTTTTTCCTTCACGATTTTTCTAAATGAGTTCTCTGTGAGAGATAGTGAGAACACTTTTGGGTTTACTTTAGGTGTAACCTAGGGCTATGAAACACTTGAGGGATTGAGCGGTTGTGAACTCTATATTTTTCAAACTTATAGTGGAATTCTTGGCGACTACCCTTCCTTGGGGTAGGTATTGATCCTCCAACCGCAACACATAAATATATGGGAATCTCATTGTTCCTAGACAAATTCTTTAGTAATTTCTTTTTCTTACATTAGACTTGAATTGCAAGACCAATTAATTTCCATAGTTCTTTTCACAAAAATTGGCGTCAATGGTAAGGCTAGGGTTTTTTGAATATGATTTGGGCTTTTTGTTTTTCTAATAACCATAAGTAAATTCTTTAACTGCAATTATGTATAGGGCGAAAATAGAAATTGAGAAGTTTAATGGAAGGAACTGGGCATTAAGATGAGTGTACTATTAACAACCCAAGATTTGGCCAAGTGTTGGATGCCAATGATATGTGGTTGCCAACAATGAAAGAGACCGATAAGGATGAGTTAATAGAGAGGACAATGAGTGTAAACTCATCAAACCCATCGGATGCGGTGTTAATAGAAGAGACTGAGAAGGAGGATGCCATAAGTTGTGGGGAAAACTTCAACTCCTTTACATAACGAAGTTTTAAATAATTGTCTATACATGTTGAAGATGATGTTTTGGTTTTGATTTGCTAAAGGTATTTCTGTTAGAGTCCACTCAAATGAGTTTAACAAACTCATGATGGTTTTGAAGAATATTAATAAGGCTTGAATTGATAAAATAGGGCATGATATTGTTGACATCTACCAAAATCATGGGAGCATTTTACTTACTCACTATTATAGGAGCGTACTACAATTATCTTGAAAGAGGTAAAATTCACCTTGTTCTCTATAGAGTGTCAGGTGAAGTTGTGACATGATGGTCTAGCACAAGATGTAACTTAGAGACTAATGATTTGAGGTAGAGATGAACATTAGGAGTCTAGCAGCAAAGCTAAAAGTAGGTCAAAATCATGTCATAGAAAATCCAACAGTCACATGAAGTGCCATGAATGTCACAAGAAGGAGAGCACATCAGGAAAGAATGTCCGAAGCAAAAAAATAGAGATGATGAACGAGTAGTGTGTATCTTTGATATGCTCTTCCTCAATAACAAAACATTCTTGGACAAAAAGAAGACAGATCTGAACTTTTTATATGTCTCTATTGTTGTTTTCACCCCATTTTCGATTCATTTTTAGGTACAAATGCATTTTCAAGCTTGAGAACGTATAAATGAAATGCATCACCATACCAAAGGCACGGGTTAATAACTACTATGAAAAGATTAAAGCCCTTGAATCAAACAAGCCAGCAACTGACATGGATCGTTCAATCTACTCACAACGAATGCGTTATTCGTGCCTCAGGCATGTGCCGTGATTGATAATCGAGGCCCATGCGCATCCACATATAACAAATTTGAATCTTTTGCATGCGTGTATAACAATAAGCGTACTTTGGAAGAGTGTCTTTAAGACCACCTTTTGAGCATATTAAGTGATGAATGCTTTTCAATTTTTAAAACACTACTACGCATAATACGAAAAAGCAATGCATTTCAAATTATAGATTCGCCTTTTTCGGTTGCACGAGTGAATTGAGTAAGGGAAAAAAATGTTGCTCCGCTAATAGCGCATGCATAGGCTCCCTTAGTCCATTTATCTTCGTTAAAGAATTTCTAGGGCACTGCTTTTTTAGTGCTTTTTAATTTCTAATCGGGAGGGATTATTTTTAAAAATTCAGACAGCAAAGCCTGGTAAAGGCTGGGTTCGTGGAGCTTGTCTGACGGTTGTCTCCGCTGTCTCAATAAGATGACAACCCTTGTATCCCGCTGGATCAGCCAATAGAGTCACGAATCCAAAAGTTAAAATATGCACCTTGTCATGGATCGCGATTTATTGGGTACTTTTTAATTAGGAAAAGCTAAATTAGGGTTTGACACTGGCCTAGATCCTCGCAACCAGCTATTGCATTAGTATTGGGATCCACCGGGAGCCCCATACACGTATTATCATGCACTACATATAGAAAAGCATTATTATTATATTTGGAATAATATATTAATCAAGTCATAGATGGTTATGCACCTTTCCACCTAGGTAAGTTAAGAGAAACTAATCTCTACTTAAAAGCACAAGACACATACACAGACATGAAGGAAGGAAATTGCCGGTGATAAAATAAAGAGCTAGAGATAATTAGGATATATTTACTGCATCCAATCAGGTTACAATGGCCACCCTAGTTGAGCACGGTTCCATGGTCGCATCCCTTTGCTTTGCCTCCCCTATGAGGCGATGGGGGGCGCGACCACGAAGGTTACAACCTCCACCCTTGTTTAATCTCCAGCGAAGGATGGCAATCCTTGTTAACGACCCTCCACCGACCCTTTATAAGAGAGGGAGGTGGGGTTAGTGATGGTTGACACCACTGTCTAGAGTCTAGATCTTGGCATGGATCATGGCCACATATCGAAAACTATAGTCCGGTCTTGACCTGGCTACCGTGCCTAAGTGAGGGTTTTCACCTTCCCCCACCCCAAACCAGATGAGGTGGGGCCTTGTGACCTTGATGTGCTTTTGTTGCATTCATCTCCATGTTTGTTTAGTCAACGTGGACATAGGTGTTCACACAAGTGTATCTATATATATTTGGTTCTCATGAACCAATATGAATAAAAATGACCATAATTAGGAAATTCATTTGACCAAAAAAAAAAAAAGAAGAAAAAACTTAATGTTCTGATTAGTTGAACATTTAAGAAAAGCTTAAGAATTAATGGCGCATGCCTTTTTCCCCAGTGATATAAACTATTGAGATTAAGCCAACGAAAGAAACTAGATTCAAGTAGAATTTCTAAATTCGAATAGAGTTTGTGATTTGGGCTTGAAAAAGTAAGAAATTATTGAAATACTTTTCACATAAGATTCATATTTCTAGCTTGAGTTGGCTGAAAGTGTTTCCTATTTTGGATGTTGATATATATCAAGGCTGCAAGTACTAGGGTGGTAATAGACACAAATAGTGATTGTAATTATGTAAAACCTATAGAGCCAACAATTGCTACAGCTGTTGAGTTTGACAACATGCTTGTTCGATTTTTTGATAGATATGGATAAAACGGTGGTTTTACTTAATTTGTAGTAAATAAGGTTTTGTCCAAGAATCATTGTATAGAAGGTAGAGGTGCAAATAGAGTTGACATTTTAATGAGGTTCGCTATTATTGAAGTTCAAGCGTAACTTAGACTTGAAAAATATCCGTGATGGTTGAAAAGCCCCCTCCACCGACTCGATTGTGCCTTGACTCAAAGTTATGCCAAGGTGGATCTTGTTGAGATAAGTCTTGAGTTTGAACACATGAAAGAAGTCCAATCCAAGTAGAAATTCCAAATCTTATGGGAAATTATGGTTTGATGTTTGGACAAGTAGGACTTTATTTAATTTCTTTTCATCTTGGAGTTGGATTTCTAATTTGAGTAGGCTAAGAGAGACATCTTATTTTGGATATATATGAATACATATAGCTATTATTGAAGGGGACAAGATAAAAAATTTATTTTTCTTTTACCCTTACTCAATGAGAGAATTTATTTTTGGTCTGTCTTCCTTTTCTCACTCTCTCTTTCTCTGGGTCTTTAAAGAACGTGGGAGTCAAACCCTACATTGGAACCTAAATATCCCCACCCCACCTAATTTTCTTACTACTAAGTCACATGCCCAATGGGTTACTTGATGATAGATTTAAGAGGTGGATTTTTGTTGGTTTTCGCCCATTAGTAAGCAGAGGAGCTTTTGGCGGTAATGACAATCACCAATTGACGTGAAAAGTAAGCAATTGAATAGTAATAAAAACAAGACAAGCAAACAAATCGAATAACATAATTATATGGTTAAATCCCATGAGGAGAGCAGGACAAGCTTCTACTATAAGATATCAAGCGATGGAATTGAAATTATAAATATACTTGAGTTATTCAAATACTTTCAATATTTCCCAACTTCAATTACGCATAAAAACTCACACAATAATAACCCTCACAGATCCTCACGAAATTAATTCTCAATCTTGCAAAAAAATAAACAAATCTTATCAAAAGATTCTGTTGCAGCTCCAAAACACTTGATTTTCGCTAAATGTAATTCACGAACACATTGCACGATTGATAATTACAGTCAGAAGCTCCTCTGAAAGCTAATCGGGCAAACACCAACAAAATCCGCCTCTTGAACTAGGGAATCCCTTTAATTATTGGGGTTTACCCCAGTGACCACATTTCCAACATAGAAGTGGGAGGTGGAGTGTTCGAATCCCCACCTTCTCACAGGGATTGGGATGGGGACGAATTAATTCCATGTGTGGGTGTGAGTTTCGACTCCCACGCTTTGTAAGGAGGCAGTATAAGTCTGAGAGCGAGAGTTATAATAGAAGTAGAGTAGGACCGACCGAACGAAAAAAAAAAAAAACTAGGAAATCCCTTTTAACCGACTATAACTACGAATCGAACTTCTTCGTGAGAAGTACTCCAACAATTTCTTGTTTGTTCATTGTTAAGCCACGGGTCCTCTTCGTGATTGAAATTTTAACTTAGATTAGGTTTTATTCGCGGACTCAAATTTGATAGAGACGAGTGATTTAGACTCCAATAACCTGCATTTAATTCTCACGGCTGAGGGTCGATTATCTGAAAGCAAAGTAGCAATCTCGAATGAGATTTGGTCAAAATGAATCTAAATCCAAATTAGGGTCTTTGACTAGGGAAATCCATTCACGAGATTAGCTCTAATTCTTAATTCCCGAGCTGTACAATCGAGCTCAACCGTACGGATCTCCAGGCTGTCTAAGTACATTTGAGTGGGATTAAAATGATGCAGATCTAGATTGCACAAGCAAGTTTTTAATGACCCCTCTTGTTTATCTTTTCTTAGTCTTAACTCTTATAAAACGCCTGACCTTTTTGTTTATTTTATTTTATTTTTTCTTTAATTCATGGATACGTACGTGAAGACTCATTTTCTCTAGAGCTAATGAAACACTGTACAAGTTCCATATCTTTTATCTTAAAAAACGACATTTTTTCCTTATGAGAAAATCACCTAATTAGTCCTAAAATCTATTGTAAGGATCTCAATCTAGTCCTAAATTTTTTAATTTTGTCAATTTAATCTTAAATCTTTTGATGGTTTACCAATGAGTCCTTACAATCTAATGTGGCGATCTAGTTATCATTGGTTCTCTAATGGTTGTTACATGGGGATTAAGCTGCGATTTAAGGGAAAAAAGTGAAAATTTTCTTTTCTTTATAGAGGAGAATGAATGAACCCAATAAATCACCAACTATATATTTGATATGGAGTTGGTGGGAGAAGAATAACACGAGTACCATAATTTTCATACGGTGTTCACTTAAGTAATATAATCTTTTTTTTTGTGCTCACTTAAGTGTCATTTCAAAGTAAAATAAATTATTTGAGTGTTATTTTCAGTAAATCATCCCAAGTGGATTTTTCATTAATTTCCCATTTGATGTGGATTCTTTTTTTTGAATATTTGATATTTATTTTGATTTATTTTGTTATTTTTTTGTTTTCCCTTTTGGTTTTCCCTTATTTTTTTGGAGGGCTGGCGGGGGCCAGCTAGGGTCACCTTTGCCCTCCCCAAAAAAAGGAAAAAAAAAAATAAAAAATAAAAAATAATAATTGCAAAATAAAAATTATTTAAAAAATTTAAAAATTTATCACATGTCAACGAAATCATGTAGAATGACCAGCAAGACAAATTGCCAATGACATTTAAGTGATTGATTTTTTTTAAATTTATGACTGGATAAAAAAATCAAGACCAATGACATTCCGAAGAAAGAAGAAATTGATTTTATCGCACATTTAAGAAATTGATATTCATCTGCAATCAAAAAGGACAAAAAAAAGTTATAATATTTAAATAAGCACCATACAAAAATTATATCATTTACACTATTCTTACCATTCTTATCCTTAAAGTTGGCATGTCTTAGGCCTCTTCCACACTATTTTCTCATTTTACTTTTGAAAAAAATAAAATAAAATTTGGAGTTGACTTTCTAACGGATAATTTAAACCTTAGCGAGCAGTTTGGATAAAACAACTTTTTCACGTTTAGCGTGCATCTTGGCTTTAATGCTGAAAGGACAGATGCCAAATACTTTGTCAATAAATTCTTTTGTTTCTACCTTTTGCTTTTTGTGGAAACTCCTCCGGAAGAGGTTCATGAAAAACCTTCGCGAGTCCCACGCACCAATTAAGTTTGGCCTTTGGTGGCGCAGACACAATGCTGGACCAGCATTTAATATGTCACATGGAATGCTCCAAAATTCACTTTACTATGATTAGAGTTAATTTTGGGGCATTCCATGTGACCTAGGGTTTGCAATCTATATATTTATTCTTATCGATATTTTCAGAGAACTTTGATCATTATTTTCATTCATACTTGAAAAAAAGTTTTTTCTAAAGTTTCGCTTTTGAGTGTCTTGAGTGCATGTGTTGCAAATTTAACAATGTTTATCACACTTTCAAAATTAATAAGATTGCTGGAGAGTATAGTTATATTTGGTGAGATTATTATTAATTATTCTAAAAATTTAAATTATTGAATGAATGAATGGTTTAATGCAGAAATATGCAATTGGTAAGCAAATATGTTCTTATAATACTATGTGAAATATTGTAAGACCATTGCCAACTATTATAAAAATTTAAATTTTTAAATGAATGCGTAATTTATTACTTAAATATTATAATAGCTATAAAGATCAAGAGACACAAGCTTTATTGACAGCTTTTCATTGTCTCGGTACATTTCAATCAATATATGTTCATAGAGGGACTCGATTTTGGGGAGAAACTCGGACTAGGGCTAATGAAGCAGCACTGTGGTTGAGTAATGCCCTAAGCCAAGCATTTGAAAAATCCCGGTTTGGTGGTTCAAAACAATCGTCGTTTCATCAATCTTAGAGGATTTCGATTTGAATTGGGATAGGTCAGTTTGTGATAGGAGAAAGTTTTCATGGCGTTTACGCGATGTTCGGAGTATGTGATTACTATTTGAGGTCAAGATAATTACGATGGACGCGATGGTTAGTGAGGTAGGGAACATCACGGAAATCAGAATTGCACACGGGAGTTGGAAATTCGATGAGTTCAAGGTAGAAATTGCGTATTTTCATGCTTCATTTTATTCTGCAGAGGAGCCCTTGAAGAGATCAACCAAAATTTTTTTTGAATTATAAAGGACATCCTAGATCATTGAAAAGTGAAAGCTAGCATAGCGTAATAATTGAAAGATAGAGAGCATTAATGCTAGTGGGAAAGATTGAAAGGAGGTCCGACATGGAGTATATTATTTAAGCAGTGGTTTTTTTTTTTTTTTTTTGTGCTGACAGACTATGACGCCCATTATCAAATTCAAAACTATGCACACCCACAAAAAGAAAAATTTTCTGAAATTATGAATTCTTTGTTAAGTAAAAAGTAAATTATATAAAAAATAGCTTGAATCACTTACAAAAATGAATCAATAAAATACATTTTCATTGTTTATGAAAATATTTTTGATTGGTTAATTATTTCAAATTATGCAAATGATCTTGTTTTGGAATTTTTTTGTAAATAATTCAATTTTTATAAAATAAATGGACCCCACAAAGTTAATCAACGATGATTTGAGGATAGTTCCATAATTGTAAAGATGAAATGACAAGCCGCAACAGAATTACGCCTCATGTCCAATCATCGGAAAATATAGGCCGGCAAGTTAGAAATCTATCTAAAATGATTATAAAAGATCTTATATTGTTTACTTTATAGAAAAGACATCTTTCTATTACAACAACAATGACAAAGAAAATTACGTGTTTGTCACACAAAACCATTGAAATTAATAATTTTTTATTTTATAATTCTCTATCATGACGCACTAAGTAAATTTACCTACTAATCAATATAATGCCCATTAAAAATGTCTCCTAAATAACCATACATTTGACCCCTCAACGTACTTGTTCTAAATTCGTCATTACAAATAAAGATTGGTAAATTCATATAGCCATTGGTAATGAATAAAAATTAAATAAAGTGAAAAATAAAAAATTATGAATTATCTAAAAAGGTTGATTGTTTCATAAATGTATTTGTTACCAACAAGAGATTGGAAAAATGATTTCACAATAACATTTTCTACCAACGGTTCTCTTTTTTTTGACACTTATCAAGCTCTTTTAAAAATATATCTACACCAAAAGAAAATATGATTCCTTTATATGTATAAATATATTATATAATATATTCAAGGGTTAGTCCCACATAAAGTAGTTTTCTACGAGGCGGTGATCACGATGACGATGAAAGGGACTTTTTTCTCTATGCTACTTCCTAGGGCGTCGTAGTCTTTCTAAAAGCATTTGTTCTTCTTCCAAGCTTTATGTTCTTAATATAGATTAATGTAATCCCACCACCAACGTATGGTCGGTTCCTCCAATCTCTTTTGTCTCGGATTCACAATCATCGCGAAGATCATCCAACCCTTCTTTTGACAACCTTTTGGCGACCCTTAATTCATATTGAGTTGTCAATTTTTGGGTCACGAAATCGCATTCTATCGAATAAAATCTCATGAGCTGATCACGCATGCTAAAGAATGCGATCGTGTTCAAAATATCATATCGTTCATGGGCCACTCTCAAATCCGTCAATGACTATTTTTGTAGACGTGTAAGATCGTGCGAGCTTGATTTGAAAATCACCAGCTGAGTTGCTTGTTTGTTGTGAGGATTCTATCCCATTCGAGTGCTTTGACCTAGAGAGGTTTTCATTTTTCAAACAATTTTTGTCGCATGTTTTTTTTGTTATTTTGCGTTGAGAATCTACCTTTTTAACTACCTAAAACTTTTCATGTATCATTTCAGTAATAAACGGAAATTTCCTTTGACCAAAAAACAAAAGCTACCTAAGACTCAAAATTAATTATTGTGTGCGAGTTTATTGATAAACGTTGCCTAATCCTACTCCATTTTGTTTAAACTAAAATTGCAATATAGACACATTAGGAAAGTATAATTTGATTTTGATTTTGATTCAAACCAGATTCAATACCCCCGAAATAAAAAGATAAAATATAATTCTGAAATTGAGAAAAGAAGCAAGATTGGAATGTTTCATTGCCCATACCATTTGTTTTCTTTTCTCTTATAGCAATGTTGCTCTTTCGGATTGCAACTTCTTCTTTCATAGAAGATTAAGTCCACTTTTATAATTCATTACGAGTTAGGTCATATATGAAAATACTACTACAAAATGATTTTGTAAGGGTAATCCTAGAATCACTCAATCTAAGCTATTTTGTCACTTTCATTAAAACATGGACCTTCATTTGAGTAAAATGCGATTCTTGGCAACTAATTTGACCATATTCTAATGTACAAAATCCTAATTATTCTATCGATTCTTATTGCATACTTGACCAAGTCATGCAACAAGAGATTGAACAAAACTATTTTATGCACAGATCACCTCTATTGCGGTTTATATAGATAATTACATTTTGCAACCCTAAAATTCTTTTTTAGAAGATCATAAATTGTGATCCATAAAACGAGAGCCGGAATCAAGATTTCAAATTTAGAGAGAGAGAGAGAGAGAGAGAGAGAGAGAGAGTTTTTGGTAAACAATCGACCAATTATCAAAATAAGTAATATATGGATTTAAAAGAAAGAAAACATTTTCCATTGGTGCATGAAAATGCGTGTCCAATACTTATGCTGGAAACGTTTCGCTTCGCCTCTGATAAATACCCACCTCCGTCTCTCTCCCTCCCGCTGTCCGCTTCTCCCTTCAAGATTTCTCTGAATCTCAGCTGTGTCCCCTTCGATATCCTCCTTCCCAGATTCGCCTTCTCGCCTCCCGGACGATGTTCGATCTCTTGCCAGGTCTGGCTCTCTCTCTCTCTCTCTCTCTCTCTCTAGCTTCGTCTTACCATCTCTTTTCATGGAACATCTGGTGCAGACCGGAAGCTCACATCTGAAATTCTTATGAGCTCATCTGACCCTTTAGTTTCTCTCTCTCTCTCTCTCTCTCTCTCTCTGTCCATGGCGGCAGGGAGTTCCAGCTCGTGGCCCCCGCCGCGTTCCGGAGGCGCCTCGCGTCCTACTCCACCGGAGATGGCGGAGTTGCCGGTGGCGCGGCCGACGGCAAGAGGTACGATTCACAAAGATCCCTCCATCTTGTTCTGTGTGCTCGCTAGCGATCTGTTGAGTGGTGAGATGAAGTTGATTGTGTGGCGAAAATGCTTGATGCGACGCATCTTCTGTTTTTCGTTCTTGGAAGAATTTGAAGGTTTCTTCTTTCTTCTTCTCTTCTCTCTCTCTCTCTCTCTCTCTCTCTGTCTTTCTCTCTCTCCTCCTGTTTAATTTTGACTTTGGAAATTTAACTTCGGGTTTTCGCACGCTGTTTTTGCAAAGCCGTTGACTAATTTTTCTCTTCTTCCCTGTGCTGAAACATCATATATTGGAAAACTAAATCCTGTTCCTTGGTTCCCTTTTTTTTTTTTTCGGGTCCTCTTCATGAATTTCTGCTAAGGTTTATGCAAATTTTTACATTAGAGAGCGGGCTTCGATTTGTTAAGGTAATATTAACTGATGATTCATCGATCGATTAGTTCAATATAACGGATATGCATCACTATTATGCTATATGTTGAACTTTGGATCACGAAGAATTGAGATCATTTAAGAAAATTCACGACACTTTTCAAATTCAACTCATCTCTTTTTTTCCCTTGGCCTTTGCGAGATTTCTTTACCACTTTTGCTAGTCAAGTTACTTAAATCAGATATTTTCCTTTTACCCATTCCCTCAAGTGGCTCACATTAAATCATTGATCTCGCCACCTTCAAATTTTGGCTAACAAGAAAAAAAAGTCATTACATTAGCAAATTTCCACCTTATATGCATATTCGCATTAAATTCATTCTCTTTTTTTCCCTTGGCCTTTGCGAGATTTCTTTACCACTTTGGCTAGTCAAGACTTAAATCAGATATTTTCCTTTTACAACTTTTGTTAGTCAATCTAGCACGAATTTACCATATATGGAAAAACCACCGAGAATCCGAGTAATATATACGTGAAGCACATGAGGGCACATAATATAGGAGGCGCAGGACCTTTTTATCGATAATTTTAAAATTGTGCTAAGAGTCTCATCTTACACAAAACTCGCAGGTTATTATGCCGCATATTCAGCATCTCCATTATTATTATTATTATTATTATTATTATTATTATTGCGTTTATATCAAACTCGTGTTTGTCTCCTCTTGGATGCCAACGAAGAGCTTACCTGCCTATGTTATCCGTTAATTGTCTCATTAGTTTCATACTTAACAGTGAACTGTTGACTTTTTCCACATATTAAAGTCAATTTATTTTTCCAAATTTATTTTAGCATTTGTACTGTATATTCGAACCCAGACTTACTTCCTGCACATGAGGATTCCCCTTTTGATGGCCAAAAGTAATTACGTTTAATAGAAAATGCCGCATTGCCCAGGCTTTGATCAAATCTCCAAATTTGAAAACGGTTCATTTCATTGATAAGGAATATTCTCACCTTATGACTTAATGTCATCTCTTTTCCTTTTTATGATCACATCTTAAAGCCGATCCTCTTAACCTACCAAATATTTTTGAAGAGCTATTTGCCTTAATCTACACTTGATTGGATGTTCATATTCTTGGTCACATCAATTTGATATGACGTCTTTTCCCTCTCTTGTCTTCCTTTAGGCTTCTGGTCAAAAGCCATCGACTGGTTTTGCTTTCCATCACATGAATTTTCTCATAGCCAATGATTGATGAATCCCCCTCACTGATTGATTTGCCCATGATTGATTCAATCACCAGGCTTGTGGGCAAAGTGGCCCTTATAACTGGAGGAGCCAGTGGGCTTGGTAAGGCCACGGCCCATGAATTCATCCAAAATGGAGCCCAGGTCATCATTGCAGACATCGACTCACAGCTCGGCCCTCAAACGGCCCAAGGCTTAGGCCCCTCGGCCCACTACGTGCGCTGCGATGTGAAGGATGAGTCCCAGGTGGCTGATGCAGTGGACGCTGCGGTGGCCCGCCATGGGAAGTTGGACATCATGTACAACAATGCTGGCGTGACCGGCCCAGCATATCCCCCGAGCATCGCCGACCTTGAACTAGACAAGTTCGACGAGGTCATGAGGATCAACCTCCGTGGTGCAGTCGCTGGGATTAAGCACGCGGCACGGGTCATGATACCGACGGGCTCAGGGTCCATCCTGTGCACGTCCAGCATCAGCGGGATCTTGGCTGGGCTAGGGCCCCATCCCTACACTGTATCCAAATTCGCAATCCCGGGGCTCGTGAAGTCAGCCGCCACCGAGCTGTGCCGCCATGGGATCAGGATCAACTGCATCTCGCCCGCCCCAATCCCGACCCCGATGTCGGTGGGCCAAATAGCACAGTTTTACCCTGGCTTGACGCAAGAGCAGGTGGCCAGGATCATAAACGGCCTCGGGGAACTTAAAGGGGCCCATTGCGAGGATGCCGACGTGGCCAAGGCCGCCTTGTACCTGGCGTCGGACGAGGCCAAGTATGTGACGGGCCATAACCTGGTGGTGGATGGAGGGTTCACTTGCTACAAAAATTTGAGCTTCCCTTCACCGGATCAAGTCGTGTGATGTTGGCATTGCGTTAACAGGTTCGTAGTCCCTTTGTTTTTCCTGTTCGTCCCACCTCTCCTTCATGCGTCTTTTCATTATTATTATTATTATTGTTTAGTGTAATTAGTGAAAGATGAATGAGTGATTTCAGTGGTTGACCTATTCTTTTGAAAGTATAATTTTAGGCCGTCAACGAACATAAAACGAGCTCGGGTCCATTCGTGGGCTACTGCTATGACGATAGAGCAGGGAGACGAGGAAAGAGGACAATCGATAAGGAATTTTGGATCACTCGATAGTTCTTTAGATAATCATCCTCGTGCTAAATGGCGATCTGCATCTGTAAAAATGGCTACTTGCATCTGCGGATGTATGTGTGTCTTGGGTCGATCAGTAATTAGTCACACGTTTCATCGAATTTGGGTCCAAATGACGCGTCCAACTGGCTGAACTTTGGAGAGGAATGCAAAAGAGCAAGAGTGATTCCGACACCTTTCGAGAGTGCTTATTGAATAATCAAATAATCAAATAAGAAGAGTGCCATTCGAAGCCGGACGACGGGGACATCTGGGGCATTGTGCTGCTCCTGAGCGGGACTCCGCTAGATCTCGTCGGATGTACCCGAGATGGGACCGAAAGCCCGTCGACCCAACCTTGCTCATTACGACCTTCTTGCCCATCGCTCCCTCGTGAGTCTCGTTCGTATACCCAGCAAAAACCAAACTCGGTTACCTAGGCAGAGGTCGTTCATGCACGGAACAAGCCTTGCCCTTCTGCTTTCGCATCCTTCAACGAGACAGGAAGGCAATTCAAGTTTCAAGAAAGACCCTAGGGTTTCACCCTTGTGAACTCATCGGCTGTGAAGTCAAATTTTGATCAGATCGGGGTGCGGGGAGCGTTCTTTCCGGGGACAGACAGATGGGTTTTGTCTCTTTACACACCTCCATAAACGACGAGCTCGGACAACGGGCCTCAGTAATACAACTTCAGAGTGTCGCTAGGATGAGCACATAGTAGTGGCACAATGTCGCGAATGCTCAAAGCTTTTGCTCTTCCTATTTAAGAAAGCTAGAAGCAAAGAGAGGCAAGCGACCAACCACCCTATATCGTGCTGGAATTAGAAGGGAGGCATCCTTGAGGGGTCACCTGGTAATACAGGCGGTGTTTTTTCGTGTGTATTCATATTTATTTATATGGTTTACGCCGTTATATCAACGCTTGTGTTCCCAGATCGCCCCTTTAGAATGATCACATTTCTTCCCTTTTGCATACGAATGGCTCTGTCAAGTCAGTCCAATAGGCCAATCATAGGTCTTTGAGAGTAACGGGCTCCAACCACTTCTTTGTATCGACGACATCGGATCACTCATCTTCACAGTTCAATGTTGCAGGTGAGACACCCTAACAATCTATCTGTCTTAGTGATCATATTCATATTTTCTTCGTTGCATATTATGAGAATCTTGTGCCCTTTCTTCATCCTTGTGATGCCTTCTTACATTTATTGAAACGAGTATACTATAAGTAAAAACGATAGATTTGAGTTTGCCAAAGTCAAATAGGAAGGAAAAAACTTTAGGAAGTCATCGAAATTGCACAACGGAATATGGCCCCTCCATCCTGCAAGCATACATGTTTCTGTTGTCCCTTTTGTGTCCAAGATGCCGACAGACATGGCTCCATACTTGGTACCACACCTATGACATTGATTGAACGGTTTTGTTGTTTGTCCAACCTCGAGGCAATTCTTGTAGGCTCTATATTTTGGGAAAATTATCCAAAAAGTCCTAAATCTATTATATTTGAGCTAATTCAATCCTAAATCTTTTAATTGTGCCAATTGAGTGTTAAATATTTTTACATTTTGTCAATTGAGTCTATTTGGTCAATTTTGATTAGGAAATACCAACATAGCAGTCTAGTCATCATCGATCGTCCTATGTGGATATGCCACTGATGTAAATAACTTTTTAAAATTATTTATTTATTTTTATTTTTTTCCTTTTTGCGCTAGTGAGGGCGACCCTCGCTAGATCGAACAAGGGTGACATTGCCAAGCCCTGAAGGGATGGCCTCGCCTATGGCCAATAAGGGTTGCCTTGCCCAGGCAAGGCAAGGGTCACCCTCGTTGGGTCTCACCCAATGCTGAGTGAGGGTCATCAACCTTTGGTTGTGGTCGGTGATCCTTGTTAGTACTTGATTTTTTTTTTTTAAAAGTAAAGTAATGAAAAGAAAAGAAAAACCCAAAAAATTATAAAAATCAAAATATTATTTAAAAAATCCCTATAAACACTAGCCATGCCAAATAAAATAGTCCACGTTAGCAATTTGGGGCAAAATTGACCAAATAGACTTAATTGGCAAAATGTGAAAAATGATTAAGACTTAATTGGCACAATTAAAAGATTTATAACTGAATTAGTCAAACTAGACTAGGTTTAGAACTTTTTGAATAATTATCCCCTTAATTTGACTAGTTTATAACAGTTTGTGACTCACGGTTTTTCAGGATTTCCCTGTTATCTTTGTTTTTATAATTTTTATTTTTTATTTTTTTCTGCTTCTCCAGGGTTTGAACCTCAAGACTTGGGCATCCCCTCCCCACCCCACCCCACCCCACCCCATCCCATCCCATCCCATCCCAGCCCAGCCTACCCCATTCTCCCAACCACCGGGCTAGATGCCTCATTGACATCTTTGTTATTATTATACATCATGAATATGTACTCCGCTGCCGTGAGGGATGATCAAGTGGTAAGCGACTTAGTTTGCAAGTCGAACTTTGAAAGTCACAAGCTCGATTTTCTTGTCTATCCTCAGTTTCAGAAAACCTTTGTTAGTTTATATAAGAAAGGGTGTGGTTAAGTTGTATGTCTATATTGGGCTCTCCACTTGCATAATAAGGGCATGGGTGGCAGACTCTCCCAATGGATAGCAATGCGTGGGTAGTATTACAAATTTAAACCAAATATTCTCCACAAATTTAAACCAAATATTCTCCTATGGATGATCTATAGTTCATCAACACTAGAGAGCCTTTCAGGAAAAGAAAAACTCACAAGTTTATATTAACACGATGTTTAACTTGTTGCTCAATAACAATGAGAAGATTGTCCAAAAAGTTATGAACCTATTGTGTGGCAATTCATTTAGTCATAAACTTTTTAATTTTACTAATTCAGTTCTAAACATTTTGACAACTTATCAAATTAGTCATAAACTTTTTAATTGTATCAATTTAGTTCTAAATCTTTTAACAATTTGTCAAACTAGCACTAAATATTTTAACAAATTGCCAATTTAGTTATTTCGGCTAATTTTAGTCAAATATTGGTCACGATGCTTTGTCTAGTCAAAGCACTAACTATCTTACATGGTATAATTAGTACCTTGATATGGGCAAAATTTTGATTTTAAAAAATTATAATTTAAAAAAATATATTTATTATTTATTTATTTATTTATTTTTCATAAAAAAAAAAAAACAACACCACGGGGGCCACCGACCATTGGTCCAAGGTTGACGACCTCCACCGGCCATTGAGCAAGGGTTAGCAACCTCTGCTCGCCATTGAGCAATGGCTAGTGACCCTCGCCAACCCCTGGGGGAGGGCTGCAATGCCCTCATTGTGGTCCACGATGGCCTAGCAAGGTGAGGGCATTGCGATCCTCACCCAGGCCTTTGTTGGCCACAATGAGTGCCACAATTGTTGCTCGTGGTTGGCAAGGGCTTCATAGCCCTCGCCTAGTGGCACATTGGGTTGCTAGTTCTTAGCTAGTGGCCAGCCCCCCCTCCCCTCTTGCCTTGTGTTTTTTGGTAAAAAAGATAAAATAAAATAAAAATAAAATCATTATAATCTTTTTTAAAAAGATTAAAAATTTGTCCATGTTAGCAGCGAGCACTCCACGTAAGAAGATTAGCATTGATTGAATCGTTACATCACCAATATTCGACCAAAATTAGTCAGAGGGACTAAATTAGCAATTTGTTAATGACTAATTTGACAAATTGTTAAAAGATTTAGGATTGAATTTGCAATTGTGAAAAAGTTTAAAATTGAATTGGAAAAATTAGAAGGTGATAGGATTGAATTGGCCTCTCTATAATAGGTTTTTGGACAATTTTCCTAAAAAAAAAGACCACTCCTTCTCTATCTTCTTGTTTGTTCTGATCCGCAGATATTAACTTTTACATCAAGTACTAAACTTAATGGATCACTTTTTGATGACCCGATCCTATGCAATTACCGTCATTGTTTTTAACATAAATAGTGACATATTCAAGAATAAAGCAAGACTTAAGTTTCTTTCTCTTACTTTCTCTGTTTACTTACCCTAATCTAGTGATACTCCATCATCTCTCCTCTTCTGGGGAGACCCAAAGATCTATCCCGCACACAAATTCGGTCCCCCACATACTCATGCCAATCTATGGTCCAAAGCAAATGTGGCATAGCCCATCAAAGGTATTCGATGCCTCGATTCAAATTTTGGGGGAAACAAAAAGGAAATTAATGTACATTGAATGCAAACGAACAAAAAGCAATAAGAGGGTTCATGGTGCTACTTGGACATGCCATATCCGCCACCAATCCCTGAGCAAGTAGAGAATTAGAGATGAAGCTGGTGATGGTAAAGTGAGGGAGAGAGAGAGAGAGAGAGAGAGAGTCTCTCTCTCTCTCTGCCTCTCTCTTCAATCATAAACAGCTCGTAGAGAAAGCGACCCCTCCATGTATTCACAGGAAAATATTCATAAGATTTTTCAATTTGGGGTCATTGAATGTGTGAGGTAAAGTGCAAATTAAAACTCTTATCTCCACAGTAGATCTAAAAAGCTCATTCACTATTATAAATATTTTATTGGAACGAGTCACGAGATGTGCAACCCAAGTGTTAATGTGCAAATGCCCCACTGCATAAGTTGCCAGAGAATTCCCTTTCCTGGCGTACCACCCAACCCCACAAGCTGTCACTGTAGATAGGTTCCCATGCAAGCCTGTCATGTTGGGTCGCTGGTACATCTCCACGTCCATTTCAAGCCTACAGGACTTCGTGGAGTTTATGGTAGGTCAATCATCGGGGGGAGAGGCCTCTTTGAGGAAACCCTATTGATCTTAATAGGATACCTTTTAGCTAATTAACTTTCTTTTTTTTTTTTTTTTTTTTGGGGGGGGGGGGGGAGGGGAGGTGGTGCGTGAAGGAGGCATGTTCCATGTTCCTATGTCCCGTGGCTATCGATTCCCATGATCTCTCCGACCAGTATCGCAGTGGAATTCTTATTCGCGAACGAATAGGGAAAGCCAACAACAGAAAGCTTCGACTCTTGCTTCATGGTACCGGTGTTGTTGCTGCTTGTGAGTAGAGCCAAACCCCATTATTGGATGGACAAGGAATGTTGTGCTAATGCCTAGAATCAAGTTTTTGTTAGGACGGAGTGTCTTTTCTCCCCCATTTGTTAGTAGATTGATGGGTTGCATGCTTGTCACTCAAATTCTAGTCCAACATATCATTGAATGTGGGGATAATTATTAAAAAAAGTTATAAATCTATTGCATTTATGCCAATTTAATCCAAAATAATTTGATTGTGCCAATTAAAATCCCTAATATTTTCACGTTTTGCCAATTTAATTAATTGGGCTAATTTTGATTGAAAATTACTGAAGTTAAAGTTGACCACTTTACATGACATGGCTAATGTTGAAATCAACATTTTTAAATAATAGTTTGATAATATTTTTTTAATAATATTTTTTGGTTTTTATTATTTATTTTCTTTTTTTTTTTTTTTAAAGTGGCGGCAAGGGTCGGCTTGGCATTAGGTGAGGATTGACCACGTGTGTGGCTAGCAAGGGCAGCCCTTGCATGATCATGGCTGTCAAGGGTGATCCTCATCTAGGCAAGGCGTCCCTCACTTCAGAGTGGGTGAGGGCAACCTCGCCTATCTCTCTTTAGCCATCACCTAAGACCGGCCGTTGGCAAAAAGGAAAAAAAAACAGAAAAAGGAAAAAAATTGGAAGAATTATAAAAAAAGTTGTCCATGTTAGTATTTTCAAGTTAAAATTAGCTAGATGTACTCAATTAATAAAACAAAAATGGTTTAGGACTCAATTTTCATAATTAAAGGATTTAGATTTGAATTGATATAAGTACAATAAAATTTAAGATTTTTTTGATAATTTTCCCTTGAATATGCATCATCATTTACACAATTATTTACAACTACAAAATGCCATTGAAATCCTAATTCTCTCCAGAGCCTCGCCATTGCTGTCTTGTCAACAGCACGGAGAGAGAGAGAGAGAGAGAGAGAGAGAGAGAGAGAGAGAGAGAGAGAGACGAGGCTCATTCACGAAGAAGATGAATCCATACTGCATGGTGAAAGACGGGTAAAAAGATTGGTGGAGGGCAAAGGCACGATGGTAGTGAAAATATTGGTAGGGATAGTGGTCAGGAGCAGAGACAACATGTCCACTGGCTATGGTACGATTAGGGGTGGGGCAATGATCCATGTTCAACACGAGATTCTTCGGGAACTAACCTAACCGGTCCGGTTTAGGCCGGTTCTTAAAAGTCCTATGATTGAAGAAAGGTTAGGTTTGTCAAGAAAAGTAAACATTTAGAAAAATCTCCAAATGTGAGATTAACTATTGGTTCAAATTTTTTAACATTATTCTGGAAATAAATTTTGATTCTTTTCGAATTTCATTCAATACTGAATTCATCATGACCTTATTATCAAGTCATTCACCTAGTTGCTCATAATTTTTTCCTTGTAACACAGGGTAGGTCAACTGATTTGACGGATGCATGCACCTCGCCTCGTCCACTTTCACCAGGATAAGACTTCACCTAGGTCGGCTGGCATAGCCTTCAAAAGTCGATATGAGTAAACGATCTTGTCATTAGGGACAAATAGTCAATTTCGAAAGAACTTATTGTCAACCTCTTTTAGATATGAATCTACCTGATTCAAAAGGGAATTTGTATCGATATCTCAATTTCATTTTAAACAAGGGTTTGATTCACACTCCATATTCTGAGAAATATTTACTATCGAAAAAAAGGAAAAAACTGAGTCTTTGTCAAAAGAAATGCGTTAAGAAAGGATATATGTATAAAACTTGATCTATTGAGTCCGAATCAAACACTTAACGACTCGGTCAATCCCTTGAGAATTCCGTCTGTCATGCATTTAGCGGGATCTTGTTCGATGTCGTGTGCGGTTTAGGGAGACGCGTAGTTCGACGACAACTTCGTACGGCATTAACAGTTCGAACCGAAGAAGTTCGATTCGTTCACTGAAAAATCAAACGGCTGAAAGCTGGTTTCACATGAAAGATGAAAGCTACTTTTACGTTCGGGCGGCGGTTTGGCCTCTAGTGGTCAAATTGCTTGCTCGCCAGGTTAGTGAATAGAAATCATCATTTGTCAACTGTTCTTGGTCAAGCTGTCCAAACTCATCTCTGGCTGTTTTCGTCCGATGCCATGGCTTCATCTGTCGAAGGAGAAATGCTTTTGCCGAAAGGTATAGGAAAACAACAAATCCATTGGGGAAAAAGGCGGGAAAAGTACCTTAAAAAGTCGTAAAAACTTATTCTATTATTATTAATTTAGTCTTAAACATCTAATTCGGCCGATTTAATCTTAAAACTTTTCACATTGATACAACTTCAATCCATCCAACCAATTTAAGTTAGAAATTATTGATGTAGACTATAGTCATCCTACATAACATGATCGATACAAATGTTGATATGTTTTTCTTTATTTTTTTTTGTTGCTTTTCTTTTTGCCAGTGGCTTGCCACGAGCCATAGCTAGCGAGGGTTGGCTTTGCCTAGACAAGGGTGAGGCTTGCCCTAGTGAGGCCACCTTGGCCTAGTAAGGATCGGCCTTGCTGACCATGGCCTGTGCTAGATGATTGATCACTAACGTAAAGAATTGGAAAGAAGGAGAGAAAGCAAAACATATTAAAAATTATTTAACAAAATCTATATCGGTGCCAACTTTGCCACATAAGATGGTCGGCCTTTATGTTAGTAGTTTTCCTTTTGAATTAGTTGAATGGATTGAATTGGTACCAATAATAAACATACCAAAAACAATATATTTAGGTGAATAACGCTTTTTGAAAATCAGCTATAGATTATTCTTTTAAAATTGGGATAATACCACGAAAAATCTCAAATTAATATACCTATGGAAAATTTATCCCAAATTAATTTAATAACAACCAAAAACCCTAAATTAATATATTCGTGATAAACTTCCCTCCGTTAGTTTTCAATAAATTGAATCAATAACATGAAAAACTACAAATTATTTTATTTATGACAAATGGAGGATAAAATCTTAAATCGATGTGCTTGTCAATTGTTACTTGTCATCTAATTTAACAATTTAATAGTATAAATTTAACAAAAATTAATGAAGGATTAATCTGTGGAGGTATATTAATTTGGAACTATGATATTAACTAACATAAAACGTGATGCTTGCGGCATTACTGCTCCGAAGGTTTTTTTTTTTTTTTTTTTAATCTTTTCCTTAAATCGCGCTTACACGACTCGTCAAGTTCGAGGTAATTGTAACGTTGCCGTTCGCCGTTTGTCTTCCTCGAGAATCAAAGACGCAGAGGGAGAAAAAGAGAAGAAACCGCCATTGTTGACAGCTACCAGAGGGAGGCTTCGAAGGTGGTGGCTGGCCTTGGTTCCGCCCCCTCCGGAAAGCCCTCCCGGTCGGCTGCATGTCCGCCGCGTGTCCGACCCTAATCTTATCCCTCTCCCTAATGCAATTCAATTTTCACGTGAAGAGAGGGGACCGGACTCTCTCTCTCTTTCTCTCTCTTTTTCTCTCTCTCTCTCTCTTCTGGAAGTGAGCCGCCGTATACGGTATTCTCTTTCAAGATTCGGCTCTTGCACACCAACTTGTCCACGGCGATGCTTTGTTAGGGAGCCGTTGATTGATTCGTGATAGAATATTTAAATATTAAATTACGATTTCATTTAATAATTTAAGTTTTTAATATAATTATCAAAAATCCTACAAAATTTCACAATTCGAATATTCATTGCTAGAATTTAATGACGAATCGAAAGTAATCTTATTAAACCACGTCTTCATATAATGGTTTAAACTTTTAGAACTATTAGAAGTAGTCCCATAAAATCTCACAATTCGAACGTGCATTGCCAAAATTCAATTATGAACGAAGTTTCTTGAAGGCTTTCATGCGTCGTTGTCTGAGCTATAGTTGTCCAATTGTTGACCTCACATCCCTCCACCAAAGTTTCCACGTATGTCGTTTCGAAGGGTGAAATTCAATTTAACCAGTCGAGAATAATCCGGGCTCAATTAGATGAGACCAACTCGTCTAACTCTAGGTCATCCTCGAGATGCTCGAGTGCCTTTGGTCGAGTCGCGAATACTCAACTTGACAGGTCTTGCAATCCTAATTAATCGAACATGGTTGAGGTTCTAATTTTTTTTTTTCGCAAAACATTTCTCTTAAAGAAAACAAGTTATGGGAATACCCTTGAAATTACATAATATACCCATATCGCTTGAGTTTTTTTTTTAAGGTCTAGCTTGCACTCAAGTTCTTCCCCAAGTTGATTGTAATTCAGGCGAGTTCGAGCTAGGGTGCCTCAAATTTCTAGTCGATGCCGAGCAAAACTCAATCAAGCTCAAGTCAAATTTCAAGTATCGAGCATGCGAGTTCACGTCAAATTAAAACTTGGTTATGTATTGAATAGACTCTACTCAAGTTGCTATTTAGGGAGGGGAATTTCTTTAGAGCGATTTTTAGGTACATTAAGATTGATATTAAATTGGCATACTAGATGATGGAACATACAATAGATTGGCCTGAATGAGAGCGTGCCATCTAAATATATACATCTTTAATTCCTAAGAACAAACACGCAGGGACCTATTTAAAGTTTGGAAAAACAAAGTTGTACCGTGCGGCTTATGCTATTTGGGATTTAATAATCCATATATCCAATTAATTATGTACAACCATCATTGAGAGAGAGAGAGAGAGAGAGAGAGAGAGAGAGAGAGAGGATTGATGGAGGGGAGGAGTGAGTAGGTGCGGTGAAGTGGAGTGGAGTCACGAGAAACTTGGGTGGGTCGCTATGCTTTCAGTCGAAGAAAAGGAAAAGAAGAGTTATTCCCCTTTACTTTCAAAGTCTCTTCCATCTTCCTCATGGCGATCTCCAAATTCAAATCTCTCTCTCTCTCTCTCTCTCTCCCCACTTCCCCTTCCCCAAAGCCACCACAGAGAATCAATTTCTCACGTTACCCATTGATTTTTATTCCGTTGACCGTTCATCAATGGAGCTTTTCCCAAAAGCTAATTGACATTGTTAGACACCCTAAAATTGACGAAAATAAATGTTGGCCATTTTGAGATGGACGCCGATCATATCGAGCAAGATATCAACTTCATAACTATACAATGTTATTGAAATTATGCAAGCCTAGTTGTGATTAGCTTGTTTGGCTCATGATTTCAAAAGGATATTTTTAGGAGAAAAATGACGATTCTAGATTGATACACATGAAAACGGGCCAACACTAATTCTGAAGATTAAGGAGTGAGGAAGAAGACCAAAATTATCTTACATGCATTGAGGCACACGATAATCACTTATGGTATGATGAGCAATGACTAGAAAGGTGTAAAAGGTAGATCAAGACTTAGAGAATACTCTCAACCAGATCACAAGATTATATTGCCTTGATCTAAAAGGTTTGAGTTACTTAATGATTTAGGCTGTATTCCTTTTTTAAGTTGTATATTGTCCAATCAACAATACCAGAACTCCATGTTTCACATATTTTCCAATTCCGAGCTCGTTCTTCATTGGGGAGTCTTCCTTGTGGGAGACTGACACCCATTTGACGAATTTTACAAAAAATAAATATTTTTTTAAAAATGTTCGCATCAAGTAATATGGTTAATTAGTAATGACTTTTCGCTCAAGAAATAAGGGTCTCATTACTACTAATAATATTATAATAGGTTTAGCAAATGAAACAATGACGTAGTAGAACTCCCTCTTTAGATTACTTTAATATGAATCGGAAACTTAGGGAGATAAAATATTTTATATGCATGATTAAATAAAAGGAACATGTATCTATGTTCTCTATTTAAAAATGGAAAATTAAATTAAAAAATAGAATAGACTTACCGAAAATGAAACATTTGGAGTCCCAACTAGTTCCAAATTCCAATGTTCGACCAATTCGAGTAAGTATTTTATTCCAAGATATGTCATTTAATCACCTGTCCTTGCAAGAGCACTTATACCTCGTATCATCAATGTAATCTAAATCATTTGTCCGACATACAGATTTTAGTGTCGGCTAGTCACTTGTCCAAGCCCCACTGAACATGAGTTTGAGAATTTCATAACCGTTGACTTTACAGGGGACAAATTGAAATTGTTTTAGTTTTCTTGAGAAATATGATTTTTTTTTTTTTTTAGCATTTACAAGTATGTATATAAAAAAAAAAATTTGAGTTTGTAGTGTAGGATGTAAGTTGAATTTCTAATTTTACAAGTTAATATTGAAGCAAAAGGTCGGAAGCGTAACCATTTGGAACGGAGCTGTAAGTTATGCCAACTTCAACATACAAGCCAATGTTTTATTTCTGCATTTGAATTCACAATCTATAATCTCGAGTCTCTTCTATTATTTACAATCATTATAATGTATTGGATAAATTTCATTTATGAATAATGTGGCAGACAAAACCAATCTTCATGAAATCTCACTAATTACTTAAATGCAATCAATATGATTTATCACAAGTAATATCTAATACTTGCTCAGCAACTATAGAAGAAAAACTTAGAAATTAGGGTTAATTGCAAAAGGCCATACGAAGATTGCACTCACATATTAAATACCATCCCCACTTTTGAATAGTTAAAGGGTACATTTTGAATTTTATCATTTTATATGTACTTGCATCTTGATATTGATATTTACTTATGAAAATCACTATTTTGCCCTCGCTTGAAAAAACAACTGGCAAATCCAACCCCCTTGGCCTATTGCCGGCCTCGAATAGTCCAATTCGAAATTGGCTCGACCAGGTAGTGCTTTGGTCCCTCACGCCATAGCAAGGGAAACTTCCTAGCTCTTATGACAGAGTCCACATGGCCATTGTGAACCTATCATGAGGCTCGCATTAGCATCGTGTGATTAAGCTTGCAGGTCGATCGAGTCAAGCTCTTAATGCAGGAGCCGCAAGCTCCGACGAGAGAGAAAGAGGAGATGAGGTCGACGGCATCGTGAGGTGCCGCCAAGGGATGGAGAGAAAGATTGCCACGATGTGGTGTGAGAGAGAGTATATTGTGACACAAATATCTTAAATTATGTGAATCAAAGATTTTAAAAAGGATTTAATACAAAAAAAATCTAAATTATGTTTGCGGTAACACAAATACACAATTTTTTTATATTATTGAAAATTCTAAAATTGTTTATTGTGACACAAATATCTTAAATTTTCTTGTATCATAAAACATCCCGAATTTATATTAATGTGATAAATGTATGACAAATGGAATCAAAAGATAAAAGAAAAAATGGGGGATAAATTTGGCTTTTAGTAACACGAAATAAAAGTACAATAGACATAATTAGAGGGTCTTTTTGTGCATTTGTCTTTAATGAAAAGGGTGAGAAAATGCTTTATTTGGGCGAGTGGAAATTTCGAGCGGGTATTCTGACAATATTTCTAAATTAAGCCTCTCCCAAAAATAACGGCTCGCCAGACCCGGAACAGCACCGTAATAACGACGGCACCGGGAGGGGCAAATCCGTCCGCCGGGGGAAAATCTCGGAAAACAGAAGAAGTAGTAGTCCCTACAGAAAAAACGAGCTTCCCACCAAGTTTCATCATCGTCGTCATCAGCATCAACAGCAACAGCAGAAGAGAGAGAAAGTAGAGAGAGAGAGAGAGAGAGAGAGAGAGAGAGGGAGAGAGAGAAGCACGCAGACAGATAACCGCTAAGCGCCACCGTCTCCACTCATTTTTTCACCACCTCCTCCTCCACCTCCTCCACCTCCTCTTCTTCCCTCGAGTACAAAAAGGGCGACAGTGAAAAACCCTACAGCCCTTTTCACCAGTACTTCTCCTTCTCCTCTCTCTCTCTCTGTTTCTGTCTCTGTCTCTGTTTCTCTCTCTGTTTCTCTCTCTGTTTCTCTCTCTCTCTCTCTGAGCAGAAAAGGGAGAGATGGTTCTGGGTCCCAGCGGCGTCGCCTGGATGGACAACGTGGGCGAGGAAGACGAGGTCTCCTGGACCCGGGACGCCGCCGCCGCCGCCGCCGCCGCAGCCGCCGCCGCCCACCACCACGACGGCGGCGGCGGCGGCGGCAACGAGGACGAAGCGGCGCGGCACAAGGAAGACGAGCTGGCCATGGGAGGGGCCTCGCTACCCACCTTCAAGTCCATGCTCGACGCCGACTGGTCCTACTTCGCCACCAACCCGCCTCACCATTCCCAGCAGCAGCAGCAGCAGCAGCTCCAGCAGCAGCTGCAGCCCGCTCCGGAAATGGCCGACCTTTCCTTCTCCTCCGCCGGCCCGATTGCCGATAACGCCCTCCTCCTCCACCATTCGCACCACCCGCACCCGCTCGACTCGTCCTCCTCGTGCTCGCCGTCGCAGGCCTTCGTCCTCGACCCCTCGCAGACCCACCAGCCCTTCCTGCAGCCCAAGCACTGCTTCTCCTCCCTCCTCAACGTCGCGTGGAACAATTCTTTCGACAATGGATTCGATTTGGGCTGCGACGCCGCCGGGCTTTTTGGCTCGGTGCAGGGCAATCAGACCTCGAGCGCGCCGCTTCTGATGGGCGGTTCCGAGCTGGGCTCCGGTTCCGAGCTGCTGCCCGTGCCCAGTCGACTCGTCCCGCTCGGTGAAAACTCAACCCAATTGCCAGGCGGCGGGTTCGGGCTGACTGGGTTCGAAGGCTTCGAGAGCCCCGGCAACCCACTGTTCACGAACAGGTCTACCAAGGTCCTAAGGCCTCTTGAGGTTTTCCCCCAGACGGGCGCGCAGCCGACTCTGTTTCAGAAGAGAGCTGCCCTGAGAAATGGGTCTGGCAGCAATGGCGGCGGGGCTGAGAAATTGGGGAATTTGGAGATCTCGGTGTCGAGGTTCGGCGAATTGGACAAGAAGAGAAAGAAGATTGATGATGGTTTTAATGACGAATTGAGCTTTGATGGGTCCGGTTTGAATTATGATACCGATGAGGGTAATGAGAGCGGGAAGGCTATGGAGGACTCGAAGCACGAAGGGTGCAATTCGAATGCAAACAGTACGGTCACAGTCGGCGATCAGAAGGGGAAGAAGAAGGGGCTGCCGGCGAAGAATCTGATGGCTGAGCGGCGCCGGAGGAAGAAGCTGAATGATAGGCTGTACATGCTTAGGTCGGTAGTGCCCAAGATCAGCAAGGTGGGAACTTTCTCTGAGAAAGTTGCAATTTTTTTTTCAAAAGTTTCTCTTTGTGAGTGTTTTATTGATTAAATGGGTGTTATTTGCATGTTTGTGGCCAGTTCGTCCTTCGAGAGCGCTAGCTTATCCATATAATACCTGCGTTTTGTCTGAGATTGCTTTTCATGTTTTAGTGCCTAGTCTTGTGTTGCCATGATCTATGTGGACCATCTCTGCCTATTGCACAGAGAAGTAGCCATAATGGCTCTTTACTTTACTAGCATGTCAGTTGTGGATTAGAAGGGTTTTACGAGTTCTTGTGAACCCTTGGGATCTTCAGATACAAGTGCTATGCTAAAAAGAGCCAGCGAATAAAGCAACTCTCCGGCCAGACTTTAAAATAATAGATGAGAAATAGATTCGATGCGTGTTGGGATAGGATGGGAGAATTTTGTGCACTGATAAAAGAAGAGTAATTTTTTGGCTTTCTGAAGCTCTGTCATCGTAACTTCTGATGTTCTGAATTATGTCTGGCAGATGGATAGAGCTTCCATTCTTGGGGATGCTATTGACTACTTGAAGGAGCTTCTGCAGAGGATCAATGACCTCCATAACGAGCTAGAATCGACCCCACCTGGATCCATGTTGCCCCCTTCGACGAATTTTCATCCATTGACACCAACTCCGCCCACCCTTCCTTGCCGTGTGAAGGAAGAACTGTGCCCAAGCTCCTTGCCGAGTCCTAAAGGCCAGCCTGCAAGAGTAAATTTCTATCATCTGATCATGTTTGCTGTTTTAATCTCTTGATGTGTTGCTTCAGTTGCATCATGCACTAAACTTTCTTGAAAATTTTGAGCCTTAGGTGTCTGGTGCATTCATGGAAACTTCGGGTTCCAATGGAGTGAATTTTTGAAATATATCTACCATCACGAAATTATGTTCTCCTTCGCATTAAGGAGGTAGAGAAAATGGTAATTAAAGTGGTCCTTTCAATTGACTCAAGTTTGCAGAGAATACTAATTCGATGACAGTCCTCTTTGTTTTACCTTTTAAGTCAAAGATTGCTTCATATTCGATTTTTGTGAGAAACCTTAATTTGTCGCCAATCAAATTTTGATTTCATTCACTTCTCTAAATTTTGAACTTGCTTTCAAATGGTTTATAAGGGATTACACATCCAAGATCGGTCTAACCATCATTTCTTTTATTTATGTTATAGCACTAAAATCCTTTTGCAATGTAGTTTCTTCCTTCGAAGTTGAATGCAAAACAAGGACGCATGGATTTGGGTATTAAGTGTTAAGATCTACTTTAAAGCATCTAAGTAGCATTAATACCTTAATCTAGCCTTGGATTCACAAAATAATATGTCCTCCCTTTTCCACAACCAAATTATTATTTTACGCCAATCATAATAATTTCTTTTACATATTTCAAGTACATTACAATTTCTAATCTGTGCATAAGCACCCTGTTTTGCTTTTTGCAGGTGGAGGTTAGAGTGAGGGAAGGGAGAGCAGTGAACATCCACATGTTTTGTGCACGCAGACCGGGGCTCTTGCTCTCCACCATGAGGGCTCTAGACAACCTTGGGTTGGACATTCAACAGGCTGTCATCAGCTGTTTCAACGCATTCGCTATGGACATTTTCCGAGCTGAGGTGTGTTTTGTTCTCTTTCTCCTTGTCCTACTCATAGTTCAACTCAGCACGAAAACTATGCTAAACTAGCTTTTGCTAGAGGTGCTGAACTCGTGTTCTGCTGCCACGTGCCTTTCATTCTTGCTGATGAGCTAGCGTTGAGATGGCTAACTGAAACATAAATGAAGATGATGCACATCATGAAATGCACCATGCGATAGGAAACGGAAGAAAAGCAGAATAAAGGATAACTCGTATTAGCATTAATTAGAACAATATGGCTGTAACGAATTAAGTAAAAATATTGTTGTGACGTCTTTAAAGATACTACCATCTATGCATCTCCATTTGGCAATCTGTCAGCCTGTTCTCATTCACAAGACGATAACAAAACATATGCATTTTCCAATGAAATCCTTGAAATGCACCATCATAATTGAAGCATTGCGGCTCATGCTCGCCTTCTTTTTCAATTGTCATTTGTCATTTGTCGATCATTTCTCTGATCTCAGTGCGTCTCGTGTCTCAGCAATGTAGGGAAGGTCAAGATGTCCTCCCAGAACAGATCAAGGCACTCCTCTTAGAGTCAGCTGGCTTCCATGGGATGGTGTGACTCAGCGGGAGTAGATTAACTGGAGCGAAGCCGATGCTAACCCTAGTTTCCGTTGAGCTGTTTAGTCTTTTTAATTGTAAATGCTGCCTCCTCTGGTATGCTTAAGCAGAAAGTAGGTTTAGCTAGTTTAATGTTGCAATTTCGAGGTTGAATTACCTTACTTTACCTAAATGGGATGTACTTCCATGAACATGCTTCTAGAGAGCAAGACGATGTTCCTAAGTTTCCAGTTTCATAGATAGAAATTTGCTCTTCCTTTTCTTTTCAGTTTGATTGTTCTTTCATTTGTGCTCCCAGTTCATGTGCTTGTGCTATTAGATGCATTTCTGGGGGATGTGATGGCTATGTGTTTTCTAGTGGCTGTACTTAAGACCTCGTGTGAACTGTGAAAGTCTGGAGGCATGGGAGTCGGTATGCTTGGTAAGCTGCCTAGCAAAAGCAGTGTGTGATTTTGATAGCTGTGCTGCGGTTCAAGGAAACTTTCGGTCCCCTAACTTGTATAGTTTGTGTAATTGGGTCTGAATGGGGAAAGGCATTAAGAGAGAGAAACCACCATCCTCCGGTTGCCACCGGAGGTTTGGCAACTCTGTCCGGCCCTTTCTTGACACGCGTGAGAGAGAGAGAGAGAGAGAGAGAGAGAGAGCGAGCGAGCGAGCGAGCGAGAGAAGGTACGAGTTGTCGCCTTCTTCATGGCGAGGGCGACGATGGCCTTGCCATCCTTACTAGTCCGCTGCTTTAAGAGGGTTTAATTGCCCAAAAAAGGGGTGGTTCCAACGCGATGGTAAGTGGGGGACTAAAAGTGTACTAAAGCCGTCGTGGACCAACTATTGCAATGCACGCTCTTCATCGTGGGGTGGATTGTCAAAAGCTAAAATTGCCCATCTCCGAGGGAGCAACTGATAAGTTGGTGTGAAATGTTGACAGCATAAAATGATATGGAATGCGCCATCTTGAATATCTAAGGTTGGATAAAAGGATTCCGAGGAAAAGATCCACCTTTCGGTGGAGGAAGGTGGAGATGTGATACAGACAAGATAGTTCTTTTGGAAAAATCTTAGGAAGAAGAAGACAAAGGCAAGACAAAGGCAACTGGGATGATTTTCAGGTGTATTTATTTCGAGAAAAACTTCGTGATGGAAAAATATTTTTTAGGTAATTTTTTTTTTTTTTCCATTTTCAGGCTAAGGAATTCATTTCCCAACTTTAAGCATGCATATTTTCTTTGATCATGAATGATTTTCCGATGACCAATCATTTTAGTGAACCAAAAGTGTGAAAATTTAAAAAATTAATTTGTGAAAGATTCTTTTACTATAAAAATAGTACACCCTTAAAGAAATTGCTTCTTTAAGGTTACAACCGTGGCTTTACTTCCGGTTACTTCACAATTCTTAATATCATAGTATTAATACTTGTACATTAAAATATATGAAAATGGCGAAATGTCACCCTTAATGTCTATGGATGCAATATATATGACTATGAAGTATGATCTCACTTATTTCTTAAGTTCTTTAGATAATCAACGAGCTCATTCATGAAAAAGTAGATATTATGGATAGACTAAAGGCTAATATTAGAGGGGAACGAAAAATCACCCATCATTTGTATTTATAAGATTTCCCTCTAAATTAAGAATTGGAATCTTTTTTTTTTTTTTTTTTTTTCGGAATTTTGGGATAACGTTAAATTAAATATAATAATATTTGAAATTCTAAATCGCGGTATATCATATCGAATAACAGCAAGATGGCGAGGCACCAAAAATTGTAATTTAAAAAAAAAGAAAAGAATATCCCTTGAAAGTATTAATAACTTATGGTATAATTTGCATTAACCGTACTAATAAGTAACAATTTATTAGTGTCTTGGCCAAATCAAAATAAATCAAAACTTCAAGGGCCAATTTGCAATTTCCTAAAGAAAAGGCTGCACTTCTCTAAACCCTATAAAAGCCACCCCCAACGGCAAATCCTAGGGTTTTCACTCTCCTTCTCCTTCCATGGCCTGCACGATCGACTTTCGCACCCTCGACGAGGGCTTCGGCGGCAAAACCTACAAGCGCAAGCGCGCCGCCGCGGCTTCTGCGGCCGCCGACGATGGCGCCGCCATGGAGATCGACGGCGCCGGGCCCCCGCCATCGAAGCGGGCGGCGATCCCCTCGCTGGAGGACCCCGACCGGCCGACCACCGCCTCGACGTTCTCCTTCGGGAAGCCGACCTACGACGGGGTGATCGCGGGGCGGGTGTCGGGGCGGAAGTGGAAGCAGCCGCGGAGGCAGCGGGCGTCGGCGCAGCGGGCGAGCGTGAAGGGGACGGGCTTCGAGGAGCGGGGGAGGCAGAAGGAGATCAAGAGGGCGTACAGGGAGAGGATGGCGGAGCTGAAGGAGACGATAAGGGCGAACAAGGTGGAGAAGAGGAGGAAGAGGGAGGAGAGGGAGAAGAAGAAGAAGGAGAACATACTGAGGACGGGGACGAAGCTCCAGAAGATCACCAACCCCAAGACGCTGAAGAAGCTCGCCAAGTCGAAGCAGAGGAAGTTGCTCAAGGTCGTCCCCGATGAGCTGGTCAAGAAGTGAAGCTTCCTGTGTTCCTTGTTTTAGTGTAACTTTTCCTTCGGGGTCGTAATTTTGCAGTTTCTGTTGTTTTATGTATAAGAAATGAAGTTTTGAATGAGATTAAGATAAAGTTCATCTCTTGATCTTGCCTTCTTCGAGTCTTCATGTTGTTTGGTGGTTCAATGGGCTTGAATCTGATTGATATCAGCCGATTGGAGTGGCAAAATCTGCAGGCTGTAATGGGTTTAACCTCTTGTTCAGTCTCTGGTTAGGGAGGAGAAGATCGATCAGTATCATGGTGATTTCATAAACTTGCCTTATTTCTAAGTCTTCATATTCTTTGGCGATTCACTGAATTTGAATCTGATTGATATCAGCTGATCGGAGTCTTGAAATTTGCGGAAGAGTGTAATGGGTTTATCCTCATTTTCAGTTTCTGGTGAGGGATGTGAAGATCGATCAGAGGATCGTGTTTATCTCATAATCTTGCCTTCTTGAAAGTCCTCTTGTTCTTGGTGATTCACTGAATTTGAATCTGATTGATATCAGCTGATTGGAGTCTTGAAATCTGCAGAGGGTGTAATGGGTTTAATCTTATTTTCAGTTTATGGTGAGGGATGTGAAGATCGATCAGAAGATCGTGTTTATCTCATAATCTTGCCTTCTTGAAAGTCTTCATGTTCTTGGTGATTCACTGAATTTGAATCTGATTGATATCAGCTGATTGGAGTCTTGAACTCTGCAGAGGTGTATTGGGTTTAACCTCATTTTCAGTTTCTGCTGAGGGATGTGAAGATCGATAGAGATAGGGTTAATGATTATTTGATAATCTAGGCTTCTCGAAGTCTTCATGTTCTTTGGTGATTCACTGGGTTTAAATCTGATCGATATTCTGCTGATTGGAGTCTTGAAATCTGCTGAGTGTAATGGATTTAACCCCATTTTCAGTTTCTGGCAAGGATGAGAAGATCCGATCAGGATGTGTTTTATCTCATGATCTTGCCTTCTTGAAGCCTTCATGTTGTTTGGTGATACACTGGGTTTGAGTCTTGATTGATATCAGTTGACTGGAGTGTTGAATATGCGAGTGCAGTGGGTTTAACAACATTTTCAATCTGTGTTGAGGGGTGAGAAATTCGATCGATGCTTGTGATGCACAAAATCATGATGTTAGAGCCTGCAATGGCTTCCTTGACCATATGCTTAATGCTTAGCCTCTGATCATCCCTGTTAAGAACTTTTGGACAACCATCACTACTTCACTTCTCACCAGGGGTTTATGCCAACGCCGATGAGTATGTAGTATTTGCGTTATTTGGGGGATGAAAATAAAGCAGGGCTTTCTTCGATGATGATCATTTCGTATGTGACGGACGCTAATAATCCTTGAATTTTTCCTCATTGTTTAAAGCCATCTAAGCCATCTCTGAAGTTTCTAGTTGGTTCAATTCGCCCCTGAACTTCTTAGTTTTTTGTTCGATGTGGCCGTTAAAGTTATTGAATTTCTTTTTCTTTTTAATGATTTCATTCTTGAATTCCATTTGTTTATTTAATTTCGTCATTGAACCATTATATTTTGGTTCTTTCTCACTAACTACCTTCGTTTTAGCTTAGGACCTTCTGCGATATAAACGTCGATGACAATAAGTAGTTCTCAACATAATTCATTGACACTACCGAATGGGTAGTTCCTCTCTACCTTCTGGGTAGCTGGCTTTCTCCTCAGCAGCAAACCTTAATCCACCCCCCACTAAAACCCTAAACGTCCCACCATGAGCTGAATCCTTATACGGCAGGGCCTTTCTTTATCTCTTCTAGCCTTCTCTCTCAGTTTACAGCTTCGCCATTGAACCCTAATGGCCACTCGATACTCTTCCATCCGCCCATGGCTGCCATACCCTTTCTACCCACCCTCTATACATACCCACGATCCCTATCCTCTCACATTCCCCATTTCCAGTCTTCCTTACTCCACCTACTGAATCAGAGCTCCAGTCAACCATTCTGGAGATGCAACGCAACACTTCAGTTGGGTCCAAACGCCCCAGGCCAGCATTTGCGAAGAACAGCTAGGATCTTCATTAGCAAAGTCCCCTCTTCTTCTAGGTAATCTTCCGAGTTCTGTCTGAGTAGTCTCGTCTCTAAGGTTCGTATTCTGCTTAAATCCTTTGGGCCCTGCATCTTGGAAATTTATAAATGGATGGTTTGTATAATGAAGAGCGGAGACCGGTGGCTCTCTGTAAAAGCCTGGGTAACCTATGTTTTGAAGATGATGTAGTAAATGTCAAAGATGGCATTTCTGAAGAGAAATTGACAAAATGCAGGCAAACACCGTATGGGAAGCTTTACTCCAAGCCGAATATGAACTTTTAAGCTTTCCTAAACACAATGAAAAGAGCATGAAGACTAAAAATGTAACCTACACCCTATTAGAGCCAGTATTTTTCTCCTTTTCTTTTAACTCATAAGCTAAAATACAAAAAGTCTTAGATTCAGGGCCATGGTCTTTTTCTAATAATCTCTTAGTTTTATAGCAATGTGACCCAGATATTAAAAAAATCTGTTATGAATTCACTCATTGTACACTTGGGGTGCATTTCTATGGACTCCTATTAGAAGAGTTACAAATGAAGTAGTGAAGGAAATAACATCGGAACTTGGCGATATACTAGAAGTGAAACTAGAAGCCCAAGAGAACAACACTTATAAGGTAATCAAGGAAAAAATAAACCTGAATCTGGCTAATCCTTTCAAGACCAATGTTAGTATCAACTTGGGGAGTAAAAGGCTTTGGGTAGAATTAAAATATGAAAGACCTATGTATTATTGCTATTCATGTGGAAGAATCGGGCACTATGCCACTTTTTGCAAAGAGACACCTTATGAAGAACTTGGGATGGAAGAGAACTTACCAGGTAAATTTGGGCAATGGCTAAGAGCGAAAGTGCGAGAACTCAGTCTGTATAGAAAAATTTTCTAAACAAGCTGATATGGTGCTAGAGACCCCTCTTTCTTTTGAACTTGAGAAAGATAAGAAGCTGAAGGAGAAAACCAAGGACACAATCTTGGACAGCACGTGGATGATGAATCTCTATAGAAGGACAATCATTTAACCTCTTCTTTAGCACTAATGATCATAGAAGATACATGATCACAAAAGAGAGGAAGCATTTGCTTAGATGATGAGTCTACTATGGTGCTCTACAAGGAACAACTAAAGGAATTGGAAGCTCACATGATAGAGATCCCAAAAGTTGAACAGGGACTAGTAAGATGCAAACCTAGAGGCACCAAGCTTCCCCCATCCAAAAAAGGGAAAAGATTTTGCCCATATGGTGCTCAATCTTCAAAGACACCATCAATTGACATAAACTCAGCTAGTGGAGACCCTTATTATAACGACAAAGAAGTCAACTCAATGGGGTTTGGTTGCTAACCCTAATAAGCCATTGGATCATCCATGAAGTTCTTAACTTGAAATTGTTAGGAGTTGGGTACACCCCTGACAAATTCAAGTGTTAAGAGTCCTAGTGACCCAGGAAATGCTCAATATTGTCTTTTTAATGGAAACTAAAAATCAAGAGCAAATGGCGTAACATTTGAGAAGGCGGCTGAAGTTTTAAAATAGCTTCTTAGTGAATTCAGAGAGAATTATAGGGGGCTTGGCCATTTTATGGGATGACCAAGTAATGTCATCAGTTGAGTCACACTCGGATACTTCTATTAATGTTCAATGCCTACTTCAAGATAGTAGACAATGTATGCAAATTACATTTCTGCATATTCCTAATGACTTTAAAGAAAGAGTGCTATGATGGGAGAATATCCATAAAGCAAATGTTACAAACCATCTACCCTGGATATGTATGGTTGATTTTAATGAAATATTGTATCATTGGGAGAAAGTGGGTAAATAAATGGCAAAACATTACCGGCTTATAGCTTTTAGAATTTTTTGCATGCTTTGCTCCTTAATGGATTTCAAATATAAAGGGTATACGTTTGCCTAGGCAAATAATAAATGAGTAGAAGAATTTGTTAAGAAATGGCTAGATAGAACTTTATGTATCATGGAATCGAGAATTGCCTATCCAAATGCGAATGTATAGCCTTACCAACTATCGGTTCATATCACAATCCACTAATTCCATCACCATCCTCAAAGAATGAACGTAGGAAAAGGGAATTTAGATGTGAAGCTTTTTGGTCAAAGGACAGGGAATGTGCACATATAGTGAAGAGAATATGGGCCGAAACAAATTCCCAAAGACTAAATATGGTGGAAAAACTGCATGTAGTGGCATAATAGCTTATTGAATGGAGCAAAAATAGATTCTCTAATGCTCAAAAGAGAATATATTGGCTGAGAAATGAACTCCAATTATTGATAAATGGTCTTTAAGTGTCTAATGAAAGTGAGAAAGTAAAGAAGATAAACCAAGAAATTGAAATTCTGTGGTGGCAAGAGGAGATGTATTGGAGAATGCAATCTAAAATCAGCCAGCTAAAATATGGCGATGGAAACACTAAATCTTTCCATGCAACAACAATTCAAAGAAGAACTCGAAACAAAATTATCATGCTAAAGAATACAGAAAGGGATTGGGTGAGAGAGGATAAGAATCCTAAGGAGATGATGGGGGTCTACTTTAAAAATCTTTACAAGTCAATGGGGTATGGAAACTTTCAGCCTATCCTAGACCAAGTTCCAAGCTCGATTGATGGAATTATGAACCAACAACTAATAGTACTGTCACTTTGGAGGAAATTACTACTGCAATAAAAAATTAAGAGCTACCAAAGCTTCTGGGCCGGATGGACTGAATGGGTCCTTCTTCCAACATCACTGACAATATATATATATAATATATATATAGGGATATTTTTGAGCAAGTGTAGAAATTCTTTGATATCGTCCACTTAAACCATGATATGAACAAAACCCTAATCACCTTCATCCCCAAAATTCCAAACCCAGAAAAGCTTGAACAATTTCATCCTATAAGCCTATGCAACTTTGTTTACAAAATTATTTGCAAGGTACTAACGAATAGGCTAAAATCATTGCTACTAAACATAATTGCAGTAGAACAAAACAAATTTGTGGGTGATAGACAAATTTAAGATAATATTTTGATCGTGCAAGAGGTGCAAGAGGTCCTTGATAGATTGAGAACTCGTGAGGGAAAAAGAAAGTTCCAAGCTATTCTAAAGCTAGCTATGCAAAAGGTGTACAATAGAATAGAGTGGGATTTCCTCAAGAAATGTTTAATCAAGATGGGTTGTTATGAAAAGTCGATGCAATGGGTGATGTAATGTGTTTCAATTGTATCTTTTAGAATTAAATTCAATGGGGGAACCTATGCCATTATTCAAGCCAATGTGAGGTATTCGCCAAGGTGGCGCATTATCTCCTTATCTCTTTATTCTAGTCACAAATATACTCTCTCACTTGATGAAGCAAGTAGCTACATCAGGTACAATTCATGGAATCAAACTGATTAGTAGTTGTCCTACTCTCTCACATCTATTATTGGTGGATAATTCTATCTTTTTCCTAGATGGTATTCTAGTGGAATATCAAAATTTGGTGGCTATCATCCATTAGTATTGTTTTGCATTAGGCTAGGCTATGAATCTAAATAAATTAGGAATACACTTTAGTAAAAGCTATCCAGAGAGTTTGAGGAAGAATATGGTTTTAGAGTTGAGAGTTCTAGAAATTTATAAAACGGAAAATACTTAGAAATTCCTTCAAATTGGGGGGCCTCAAAGAAAGAAATGTCCACTTGGATTGTCGCTAGAGTTAATATGAAGCTAGAAAGTTGGAAGGAAAACTCATTGTCAAAAGCTAGGAATGAAATATTGATTAAATTAGTGGTGCAGATAATTCCTTAGTATGTAATGTCTATTTTCAAAATCCCAACTTCAATTTGTGAAGTCAATGGGAAGAAAATAGCCAACTTCTGGTGGAGAAATAGCAACAAAATAGTTTTTTTTTTAATACTTAGGAAACCCCGTATAGCCGACAATCGGCGGGTAAACCGTGGGGTGACGCTAGCGGAGGACCAACCACCCCGACGTCGCGCTTAAGATCCCGTGCGTCCCGCGGGATTCGAACTCCTCCATCCTAGGTAGACTTCATGGGAGCTCTTATCCAACTAGGCCACCGCAGGTGGTGGTGCAACAAAATAATTGGTTTACATTAGAGAAAATGGGAAATTTTGAAGCTTAAGAAGGATGAATGGGGTCTTGGATTCAAAGATCTACTAGCTTTTAACAAAGCTATATTAAGGAAATAAATGTGGTGAATTTCTCAGCATCTTGAGACTCTTTGGAGTCAAGTTATGAAGGGACTCTACTTTCCACAATGTGACTTTTGGCAAGCTGAAAAACATTCTCGTCCTTCGTGGGGTTGGCAAAGCCTTATAGTAGGAAGAGATGCCATATCTTCTCAAGTTATGTGGGCTGTTTGGAATGGAAAGAAAATTTCTATTAGAGAAGATAAATGGTTGAAGAATGGACTTATTGGCAGCCCAACAACAAGAAATTGGCTGACTTAATAGACATGGAAGCGGCAAAATGGAAAGATTCGCTAATAAGAACTTTGTTTGATAACCAACGAATAATGGAAATTCTTACTATCCCCATAGGCATACAAACTATAGAAGATAAACTGGTCTAGACAAATGACAAGTCAAGGTCTTATATGATGAAAAGTGGATATTTTAGCAACATACATACAGTAGCTGGCCCACACATAACAACAACCTCATCCTACCAGGTTAAACTAGAAGAACTTTGAAAATATATCTGGCAATCATGAATAGTGCCCAAAGTGAAAATTTTTCTATTGAATGCATGTCAAAATGCTCTGCCTACATTGGACAACTTGCACAAGAAAAAGATAGTACCTAAACCCATATGCCCTATATGCAAACAGGAAGCAGAAACGATCAAGCACACCCTGCTGCTTTGCCTTTGGACAGCTTAGATATAGAGTGGGAATCCCTTGCAAATCAAAATCACAAGAGTGGGGTTAACTTGACTCGATGAGTGGCTGCATAAGGTGAAGAAGATCCACAAATCACTCATAATTTCAACCAAATGGCGACAACCCTATGGTGCATCTAGAAAGACAAAAACCATTTCATCTTCAAGTAACACCCCTTGAACTTGCAACAAACACTATTTAGAGCCGTCGCTTTTCAAGAAAACTTTGCAACTTGGAACTGGAAATCAAAAGGAAAGATGAGAAGCAAAGACCCACCTCATAGATGGTGACCCTTGAACCCTAGTATGTTGACAATTAATATTGACGCCTCCTTTGCACGCAACGCCAATGCACCATCAGCCACCAACATAGACAAGGAGCGATAGCCTGTATCTGCCAAGACTCCTTGGCCAAATATGTTGACAAATTCTCCAAATTGGTGGCAGCTACATCGGCGGAACAAGCAAGGGCCCTCGCACTCATTAAAACCCTAGATTTTCTCTTGCCCAAATCTAACTTGAAGTTGCAAGTCAATTCTAATTGAAGTGAACTCGTACAAGGCATTCTCACTTTAGAAATGTCTAATCAAAATGTACAACCACTAATGGATAGGGCCAAGACCAAGTTGAAGGAATTTCCGGGCCTCACATTGGCCCAATCTAGCAAAGACACTAACAAAATAGCAAATTGGTTTGCAAAAGCCCAACGGATGAATAGTCTCCCTAGTAATTGGATAGCCAACCCTCCACTTGCTTTTTTGATTTATTATGTGCCGATGCTCTTGATGTATATGCACCAAACTTGGTTAATAAATTAATATTGTTCATATTTTTGACCCAAAAAAAAAAAAAAAACACAATTCATTGACAGGACATACACACTATATATGTTAATGTGAACTTTTAATTTTTATTCATTATGGCCGAAGTTATTGACTAGTAATTTTTTTGTTAAAAATTTGTTACTTGAAGTTTTTTTTTGTTTGTTCAATGTCATCATTAAACTATTATATTTTAGTTATTTTTCTTTAATAGCCTTCACTTGAGTATGGTGAGTATCATAAAACATTCTATAAGATAGATCTTAATGATCCTTACATTCAATTAGTAACTTTTGACACAATTCATTAACAAGACATATAAACTACAAGTATTAATGTGATCTTCTTAATTTTTATTCAATATGGCTTTTAAAGTTTGGACTTTTATGTGTTTGTTCTACTTCATCATTACCTATCATGTTTTGACAAGCTCTCTTTTAGAACTTTCGTATGAGAATGGTGAGTCATCAAGTATTCCACAAGATAAACCTCGATGACTCTTATCTAAGACTCATTTTTGACTCAATCCATTGACCAAGTATACATGCTACACAAATTTATTGCTCCTTTGGAATAGACTTATATGTATAATGGATTTCCTTCTCAATTCCAATTGCAATTATGAATTCACTTGCTTGAACGCCCATCAATTGGGTTCATAATCGATTCCAAGTATTTTAAGTGAACTACCACGAAATTAGAATTTGCTCACCTCAATACCTAAATGATGGGATTTGGCTGGACGTCATATAGATATTTATTGTCGGTCTTACTTTATTCCTACTCTAACTTTCACTTCACTCTTAGATTTTTGCCTTGCCTCAATGCATGGCATGGGAGTTGAAACCCACACCCGAAATTAAATCGTCTCCAGAGCCATGGTTTCATTTTTAAGGTTATCCATTCCATGCGCTTGGTAGGTGAATCCAGTGTTGAGAAGATCTCTTCTCATCATGTCTACAGAACCAGAAATCCTCGAAGCACCTATTTCTCTTGCTCCATCTTCATCATCTTCAACCTCCTCAGAATTTCGTGTTTCCAATGCTTCTAAGATAGATTATCTCTATAAAGTCTCTCTTAGTGATGAAACCAAGATTTCTGAAACCCAACTTCCTCTCATGAACCCTTACTCCGCTTTTGCCAAACCCAACTCATCATTTTCACTCATCCGCTCCATTCGACAACTTATTCATCAAACCCCACAGCAAGTAAAGGAGTACGTCTAGTCCTCCAAATTCGACCAACATCCCATTCCTGATACTGAAAATGAGTACTTTGTTACTCTCCAGATCTCTCCAGAATTTCCTAAACAATGGGTTCAACAAGGATATTCTCATGTCCATTATGGCGCTGTTCGTCTTGCTCTCACTTTCCATGGTCGAAAAGGATTGCCAGTTGTGGCAATAATTGCGTTGTTGGATACTAAGTTTTTACAATACCAGCATGCTTGCATCGGTATTGTCCAAACTACTTTGAATGCTGGAATAGTCTTTGTGACTTTGTATCCAAACTTTAATATTGCTCTTTCAAACCCCTAGCTACTCTCTTTCTTAAAAGTATAAGTCCAGCTCACTAGAGCCCCTCAAATTGCTGACTCTATAGCTGCAACACTACATTACTAGATGGTTTATCAAGTGCAAAATCATGCTTTTGATCTAAATTTCAATAATGGCAATGAAGATGCTTTGTTTATCTCCATGCAGAATGATCAGGCTTCCTGCATCCATGTTCCCAGACAGATCTCAAAAGATACGTTAGCCAAGCTCCTTCCAAAGACTTGGATCACCAATTATGAAAAACTACACTAGCATAACAAGCATTTCTAGTCTACGGACTCTAAGTTCGTTTGGAAAAAAGATGGAACTATTTCCATCAAATTTGGCAAGGAAAATGAAGAAAGTCCTTCTATCTTCCAAACACTCTTTATGATTGAACCATGCATTCCAGAATCAATTTTCGAGCCAAATCCAGAAAAGCTTGTTCGACACTTTAACAGTGATGGACATCCTGTCCATTACTGCAAAGACCAGTATGGTCATTATTTTTGGGATCCCTTTTGCCAATGTTCTTATTGTACAAACTCTCCTGACGAGGTAGATCCTCTTGCAAAATCTCCACCTCGACGGAAAAGGCGAAATGATAAAGTATACCAAAGGTACTTAAACAGAGATCCTTCCATAGACACTCTTGGTGAAAGTGATAAGTACTAGTTCATGGTCTCTTATGCACCATCTCTACCACTAGAATTCACTACTAAACCACAAG
This sequence comes from Eucalyptus victrix, assembly GCA_016097545.1. NCBI lineage: Eukaryota > Viridiplantae > Streptophyta > Magnoliopsida > Myrtales > Myrtaceae > Eucalyptus > Eucalyptus victrix. The sequence goes on along the minus strand of CM027841.1, from coordinate 36,075,524 downwards.
CTTCATCAGATCCACCAAAATTACCTCCACCATCTCCTCCTCAGAAAAAAAACAAGCTCTCTCCCCGTTTTATAAGCCAATCCTAAAATAGGCTAAGAAGCATTCTTACCCACTTGAGGCTCCAGCGGAAACACCACCCACTTTTTCCATTGCTATATTTCATGAAACTGACTTTCCCCCTCTTGTTAGAGAAAGTTCTAAACTTTCATTTCCTGCTCCGAAAGAATTCATTGATCCACATGGCAGATACCATCATGTTCCTAAGATTCCTACTCCCACTGATGTGGATGAACATGGGAGATAGAGAAAGACTCGTGTTGCTAAAGCCATCTAAATTGGCAATCAGAAACTCTGTTAGCACAAAACAATGCTTTCAAAGCAATTGATTCCAAAATTGGAAATGTGCAACAAGATCTTCGAAAATATGATGAGACCACCAAGAAAATGGTTTCTGAATCCAAAAGAGGCTAAATGCCTTGGAATCAGGACAACATTTAGGGTATCATCATCTGGAGAGCCCAAAGCCGGAGATAGAGAAGTTTAAGAGGCAAATCCAACTCCTTGAAGAAGGAAGGTTCAGACCCTTTGATCCCTTTGCAACTACTGTCAAAACTGAGTATTTGCGTCCACCACCCCAAACGTCTATTTTTGCTTCCATCCCACAAGATTCCTTCATAAGAGAACCAGATATGGCAGAAGTGAGAACTCGTCTCAGAAGTCTACAGAAGGACAAAGGAAAAGAGAAATGCCCATAGAATCAAGTTCAATCGTCATAAAAGAAAGGCCAGATCAGATGATGTTATCCAATTCATTAGAATCTTTTCTAAAGGATTTGGGTACTTAGGAACAACCTAATCCTGGTATCCAACAGCCAGATCCTGCCATTCCAAATGATCAGATTCTATTTTCAGTTGAGCAAACTTTTCCTAACATCTTTGATACTGAATCAGATTTAGTATCCCTTTCATCCTCTTCATCCTTCTCAATTCTTGCTCTTGATTCCCTCCCGATTGCGCCAGTAACTTCATCAATATTCATGGCTAATCCTCCATATCAATAAATGGAATCAAATTACTCAAAACCAGAGATTGTTCAGACAAACAATCTAGGACAGCATGTGTCCATGGTATCAAAACAGTTTTTCACCATTGATGACATTCCTTATCACAAATGGCCAGAAAGACTTGAAGAATTTCATACTTGGTTGAATACTCAATCCATCATCAATCATGATATGAATGATGCCATTTACAACTTTGTCATGAGGTTCACATGAAGTCTCAAACTTTGGTGGAAATCAATTTCAAAACAAGACTGAATTCATTTTTTGATATCACCTGATTTTGGCCATGCCATCACTCTCTTATATCATTTCTTTGTTGGAAAACCCACTGATCTCATAGAAATGAAAAGAAGAGAATTATTTGAAAGAAAATGTTGCTCTCTCCAAAAGAAATATCTTGATAAGCATTATCGAGTAATGCTTCAACTTTTCAATCAGATTAGAGCTGATCCAAATCTGAAGCATGTTTTCCTGACTTCCATCCCTAAAGAACTGTCCTAGATGGTTGAAAGATATTTCTTTGGAAGGTAAAGGAGAATACAAGATATTCCCTTAGGAGAAATACAACAAGAAATCCATCTATGCCTCGAAGAATTGTGCTTAAAGCACCAGATGGTCTGTACCTATATCATAGATGACAAAAGCCTTGAGATAGCCTTCTCTCACCAAAAGTTAAAGATCAAATGTTCAAGCAATATTGTGATGGTACTTGTGGTAAGTTTTCTTGAAAAAGAAAAATTTTAAGAAGTTTTGGATAAAGAAATCCAAACATGGCCCCAAGAACTTCCGGAAAAAGAAGAAATGGCAATACCTACGCAAAAGGAAAGATCGCAAAGGCCACAAGAAATCAAACCGTTGCTTCATCTACAATTGGAAAATGACATTTTGTCAAAAATTGTCTCCAAGCAAGAAAATGTCAGAATTGTCTAATTCATCACATTGAAAATGAAATAGGTATATCTCTTGAAAATGATGATATTTACTCATTATTCTCTACTGATGAAAAACTATCTGAACAAACTCTTTGTGTCATTCCTTCTTACCAAACTTCCAGTGAAACTAAGTCGGACTCAAATTTTGAAGATATTTTTCATATATCCTTCACATCTTCAAAACAAAGTCTTGATATATTTTCAAGCCAAACTTAGTGTCCCCATTTCCCTGTGAAAATTCTCAACTCGAAGTTTACCAAACCTATCACTGTTATTGCTCTCATTAACACCGAAGCAAGTTGTTCCATACTAGATACTAAAGTTCTATTTGAAGAATATTGGACTCCCCATGTCCGATATTTCAACTTTGCCTCTAGAGACACTTTCTCCACAAATGTTAAAACCACTCCCGTAACCGTTCAATTCTTTCCTTAGTGTTCCATAAACCAAAAAATCTTTGGATCTAATCTCCCCAATAAAGATTTGATAATTGGGTGGGACATCATGACTTAAATCTCTCAACTCCGTATTATTCCTAGAAAATGTCTTAGATACAAAGACCAATTCTCTAAGTTTGTCAATATTTAGAGACTTTTATTTTCCATTCATATGAGTCTATAGATCCAATCATGCAAAAATTGTTAGAATCTTATTCGGAGTCTCATTCAGAATTCACTCAAAAGTGTTCCCATCCTTTGTGGGAAAATCTAAAATTCTTTGTTGGCCTTCCTTTCAAGAAGAATGAAGATATAAATCCAACCAAAGCGAGTTATATGGAATGAAGCCAGAACATTTGGTTTTGGCTCAAAGTGAAATCCAAAACTATTGCAACAAGGCCTTATTGAAATCTCTAACTCCCAATGGGCTTGTGAAGCATTTTATGTCAATAAGCGTACTGAACAGAACATAAGAAAAATGAGACTGGTAATCAACTATCAACCCCTCAACCTTTTTCTCTAAGATAATAAATTCCCTTTACCCTCAAGAGATTCCCTCTTTACTGGTCTAACCAAGACCCACATCTATTCCAAATTCAATCTCAAAGCCGGATTTTGGCAATTGGGCATCCATCCTGAAGATAGATTCAAAACAGGATTCTGTATTCCAAACCAGCACTTCTAATGGAAAGTTCTTCATTTTGACATAAAGGTAGCACCATCCCTTTTCCAAAAGACCATGTGTTGTATCTTTCAACCAATTATGTCAAGTGCAGCAATCTACATTAATGACATTCGCTCTACAATCCTGATGAGCAATCACACTGTCAACTCCTTGAACAATTTGCAGATATCGTAAAGAAGCATGGTATAATGTTTTTTCAAAGAAAAATGAATATTACCCAGACAGAAATTGAATTCATCGGCATGCACCTCAACAAAGGTACATACTACCTAGGGCCACATATTGCTCAAGAATTATTGAAGTTTCCTAAAGATAACTTCACCACAAAGCAAGTTTAGCAATATCTTAGGATAATCAATTATCTCAGGGATTTTGTCCCAAATATTGCAAAACTCATGATTCCCTTGTAATCTATGTTGAAAAAGAATCCACCACCTTGGGGAAAAACTCATACCAAAGTAGTCGCTGAGCTTAAGGAGATTATGCAGAATCTCCTACCATTGTAAATACCATAAATAGGAAAAAGAATTCTCCAAACTAACGCTAGTGATGAATACTAGGGTAGCCATCCTGCTTGAAGAAATTGATGATAAGAGATTTCTTTGTGCTCACAAAAGTGGAAAGTTTTCCCAGGCCAAAATGCATTACCATTCTACTTTCAAAGAAATCTTAGGAGTAAAAAGAAGAATAAAAAAGTTTGAATTCCATCTCATCGGCCATCACTTCCTGGTAGAATTAGACATGGCATCTTTCCCCCATATGACCAAGTTTAAAGAGAAGCAGATTCCAAATTCTCAATTGCTTCAATGGGCTGAATGGTTTTCAAAATACTCTTTTGAAATAAAACATATTCCTAGAAAAAAAAATGTGCTTGTTGACTTATTGTCAAGATCAAAAGCACAAGCCGAAATCAACATGTACATTAAGAGGCCTACTTTTCATATGCTCAATCATAGTGTGAAATATAAGATTGAGAAGATTAAAGATTTGCCAAGTTGGAAATATCCTTAGGAGATTATTCAACAAATCCAGAATGACAGTCTTGCTGAGAACCTGGAAAACCTCATGTGGCAATGCCACACAGATATGTTCAAATTGAATGGGGGTTTGATTCTTTATCCTTTTGGATTAAACTTGGAATATCCATTCATACATCCTCTTATCTAGAAGGAAGATGGTTTCCGGATCAACTCAAGATGTTTTTATAGTACTTAACCAATAAGTACTTGATAGCTATTAAAATTCCAACAAGAAGGTTCATTGCCAACCTCACCAACATATTCTTACTTGGAAGAAATATCAAGAGAGAAAGTGATCAAAATCTCTTAAACTTTCTCAATTAGTTCTATCCTCCTACTCACTAGAAACATCTCTTGGAGAAAGAACTAAGAACCATGACACAAAATCCTGAAGTCCATACCATCTTGTTTTTCTGATGTCCATGGCATTTTTTCAGAAATAATGGTAGCATCATTAATGCTCCACAGGAAATAAGAACCACATCCTATAAACCTCACTTGGATAGTAGAGAAGCTCGGATTCATAAATCTTATCCAGGATTTATTAGATCTTGTGAATACCAATACCGATAACTCTACAGAATCTTGTGCCAAGAAAACAAAACAATTCCCAAAGATGTATGAAATAATGTACCCACTATGTGGGATCATTATGACCTAGCACCAGAAGCTAAGGAAGCACTCAGGCAATACAGACAAGCTGCATCATCTCAAAATCATGAAGTGACAAGAGCAGATGACATTGTCCAATCCACTTAGGATCCCTATGCACGTTTTGAAGGTCCCCTGTCCCAGGATCCCTACGAACAAGAACCCTTGTCCTTACCTTAAAACATAGATACATCTTTCTATACACAACCATCCAACTAGCCTCAGCCAAGCATTCCTACCGACATTGCCGTACATGACAATATAGATTTGGCTCGATAAGAAGCCTCCCACTAGGCTCACGTAGAAGCATCCTCATCAAGATAATTGAACCAAATTCTCTCACCAGAAGATCTTGAAGCTCTTGAACAGAAATATGAGAAACATTTTTTAGAATACAGCTTAGATGACTTAGTCTGTAGCTACAATGCTCGTAACGGACGAGACCACTAAGTCTGTACAATTTTACTGTAGCAAGTTACTGTTCATTTTTATTGTAGCACTAGGCTAGGAAAGATACTATTCACAGTATAGTCTAGTCACTGTTTATAGTGTGTGAATAATTCACTCTCGGAAATTTCCGGTGCCTCTGTTTATATCCGGACCCATGAGCTTGGTCCTTGTGTGTTTGTTTGTGACATCTTATTGTCTATATAAGACAAGGAGGGTGTAATGTGTTGGGCAGAGTCTTCTGAAGTAAAGTGAGTGTTTTATAAAAATCCTCTCTATGGCTTTCTAAATTCCTCTTTTTCTCCAGCTTGGTAGGATCCACCAAGAAATGCAGCTTGGGTAGGTTAGAAACGTTTCCATCCTGCATCTTTGAATGTTTCTAGGTTCTGAACTAAAATGTTGAATAGTTTTTTGCTAAAAGACTATCCCTGAAGGGCTTGAATAGGAGTTGTTCGCCCACTGTAGGATGTATACTTGTAGAAAATTTACTTTCATTCCCTGATTCTAAGTCTAGGTCCATTCACGAGAGTGATTCTAATGTTTGTGGAGAAAATGTCTCAAAATGTGGGAATTCAAACACCCCACCTCTCCTTCCAGAGTGATCACTGAAGCAAACCCCAATGATTGACTTGATATAGGTTTAGAAGTAATATTTCATTCAAAATTTGATGCTAGCTTATTGATTACACATAACACAAGAAAACATGTGATTATTTTATTTTTTAGTGTTGGTGAAAAGCAATTCTTTTTTCGAACTAGTGATACATAGGTGATTTCTGTTTCAAGAAGCTCGTAAACGAGGTTTGCGAGATTTAAGGTTTTTCAGAAATGGGACAGTGGACAAGCTGACTCTGTCCTTGTCATAACAAAACAGAGCGCTTCATGTAATGATCAGGAAGAGAACCAACGACCGGAGCTCCAACCGCCAACAACGGTCGAGCCTATGGCGAAACTGCACGGACCTCCGCGCGCTGAAGCAGATCCAGGCCTCCCTCGTCGTCCGAGGCTTCAATTCGAACCGGGCGGCCCTGCGAGAGCTCGTCTTCGCCGGCGCGATCGCCGTCTCGGGCACCATCGGCTATGCCCTCCGGGTGTTCGCTCAAATTGCTGAACCGGATCTTTTCATGTGGAACACCGTCATAAGAGGCGCGGCTCAGAGCCTAAACCCTTCCAATGCCGTCCGCCTGTATTCCCAGATGGAGAGCCGGTTCGTGAGGCCGGATGACTTCACGTTCCCCTTCGTGCTCAAGGCTTGCACTAAGCTTTCGTGGGTCAAGATGGGTTTCGGTATCCATGGGAGGATTATCAAGTTTGGTTTCGAATCTAACACCTTCGTGAGGAACACCCTTATCTATTTTCATGCTAACCGTGGCGAATTGGGCATCGCAAGACATTACTTTGAGGGCTCGGCAAAGAGGGATGTCGTGGCCTGGTCGGCATTGACTGCTGGGTATGCTAGGAGAGGGGAGCTACTTGTCGCTCGGCAGCTATTTGATGAGATGCCCGTGAAGGATCTGGTTTCTTGGAACGTGATGATGACGGGCTATGCGAAGAGAGGGGAGATGGAGAGCGCGAGGAAGCTTTTTGACCAGGCTCCGGAGAAGGATGTTGTGACATGGAATGCGATGATCGCAGGTTACGTGCTTTGTGGTGGGAATGAGCAGGCGTTGGAGATGTTTGAGGAGATGAGAAGAGTTGGAGAGAAGCCGGATGAAGTGACAATGTTAAGCCTGTTGTCTGCTTGTGCGGAAATGGGAGATTTGGAGATCGGGCAAAAGATGCACCATTCGCTTTCGGAGTTGTGCTTAGGAGATTTGGGTGTGCTACTTGAAAACGCGCTCATAGACATGTATGCCAAGTGTGGCAGCATTGAGAGGGCATTTGCAGTGTTCAAAGGCATGAGAGAAAAAGACATATCGACATGGAATTCGATCATAGGAGGTTTGGCTTTTCATGGCCATGCCGAGAAATCTATTGATCTGTTTAGGGAGATGCAGAGGTTGGAAATCAAGCCGAACGAGATAACCATGGTCGGAGTTCTAGTTGCATGTAGTCATGCTGGCAAAGTCAAAGAGGGCCATCAATATTTCAACATGATGCAAGATAGATACGGTATTGAGCCAAACACAAGGCACTGTGGGTGTATGGTGGATATGCTGGGACGTGCTGGGCTACTGGATGAAGCATTCGAGTTCATTCAATCAATGGAAATAGCACCTAATGCCATCATTTGGAGGACTCTGCTTGGGGCTTGTAGAGTCCATGGAAACGTTGAGTTAGGAAAACTTGCGAATGAGAAGCTACTGTTTATGAGACAAGACCAGAGTGGCGATTATGTCTTGCTTTCTAACCTATATGCTTTCAATGGGGAGTGGGATGGTGTCGAGAAGGTGAGGAAATCGATGGGCGACAGGGGAGTCAGGAAAGAGGCCGGGTATAGCCTTGCCGAAGGAGATGGCAAATCACTCATGTACTATTTGTTCGATTCAAAGCCTAAGTTAAGCTCAAGAGACAAAGCGTATGGAGGAGTTACGAAAGGATAGAGAATTTTGCTTCTCTGAAATGAAAACGCTACCAATTTTACATCCTGTCTGAATTTGAGTCCATATTGTTTTTTCCACTCAAAGGAATACTACCAAACGGCGGTACTCGCGTCCATGAACAATGGGAGAAGATTGAATGGCCAGTTCTTGGCCATCGTGTAATTGTGCAAATTAGGATGACGAAAGAATCACCATTGGTAACAGATGAAGAACTGGAGGAACACAGAGACTAGCAAGGTGGTCATTTTTAATGGATCGAGTTTATGCAGTTATGGTATCCTTCATCATAAAGAGTCCTTTCCTTCCTTGGTAGCGGTTTATAGCGCAGAAACTGTTGGCAAAGGTCTTTTTCAAGCCTGGCCACATTCCGATGAGCGAAACATATGAATGTGGCCTAAAAAAAAAAAAAAATAAAAACTTTACACAACGTTCAGCACCAAACCTCGCATGCCAACTTCAGTTCTAACAAGCCCAAAAAAATTTCAAGACTCGGATGACTGCCGTAGCCGCTGCTACTCCGCCCTAAAGAGACATCAGAAACCAATGGACCACTGCCAGATCATAAAGACAAGTACATATAGGCATAGTTCAAAGGCTTTCGGAAGACGAGACTGTACATGAGATAAGGAAGAGAAATTGTTGTCCCATCGAGAAGTTCTCTTGTTGATGTAAAACAGAAATGAATGTAACGATTTCCACATTCCCTAACAGCAGAGACATAAATAATCGGCATTCAGAAACAACATCAATGCCTCGTTGACTACATTTTTGTTCTCAAGTCACAACATCTCTAAAATACACAGGAACAATAGCTTGGCCTATTCTTGGTCCACCCTCACCAAGATCCAAGAGATCCCGAGTTCAATTCATCTCTTTTCCCTCCCCTATCTTACCTATCCCAAAAAAGGGAGGAAAATTTAGATACACTTGGCTTTTTGAGAAGATGTATACATGCCTTGTAAGCAACTAAAGTCAAAAATCAGCTCCAACTAGATACGCCTGCTGAAATATAAAGGCTTTGAAGGAAGATATCAATCTAACTGCAATCCAAAAAACTAAATTTGAGAAAAAAGCACCCACCACTGAGTTTCCATGAGTAAGTGAATGGACACAGATCACCCCAACTAAACTAAAACCAAGTGGCTAATAGTTTAGGAGGTGTCATTATAAGACAGTTCTGCACCTCTGGGTGCAACTGCAGTCAGTTAAGGTAGTTCTTCTTGTAATTGGTCAAGGAAGCAAGTAGCTTGATTTGAGCACTTACTTTGTATGCACATCAGACCAAACAATACAGCGCCTGACACCAGGTCCATAGAAAAAACCAGCAAGTCTTTCCGCCACTTGTCAGGTGCTCTGTCTAATCTTCCATAGTTGCCACCTCCCGAGCATCCTCAGCACTTAGAACAGGTTCTACAGTTCTTTCAGCCCCAGATGTCTTGGTATGAGAAGTTTCCCCTTCATCATTCTCTTCAATGTCTTCTGCTTTAACATCTTCGATAACTTGAAGAAGGTCCAAGGGGGTGGCAGCGGGGTCCAGTTCAAGGCATCCCTTGGGAGCATTAGGAGCTTCTTGACCAGTAAGCATGTACGAGGGAACCTGATGTGAAAACCGGAACATCTCTTCTCTTGGAATCCTTCTGATTTCCCCGAGGTCCAGATGCCGATGAAACACTGCCCTGAATCCAGCAACTTTCACCAATGGGATGACAAGCACGCCTTGTTCTTCATCAAAGTCTTCTAGCACCTCCACCATGTCATACTTATGTATTATCTCATCTGCAGTTACCTCGTTCCAATTAGGGGACCAATTTCTATAGAGAGCCCATACATCGCCCTTTCTTGGAAATATGCGAACAACACCACGCACACCTTTGGTCCACCGGACCTTGTGAGAAAAGGCATTGAGCGAGTCATAAATCTTGTATTTTCCCACTCTGAAATCTCCACAAGTTTTTGAGAAACCAGAAGCAACCCAATTCAAGGGGCCTAATTCACTGTTAGTCTTGGAATTAAGCCAGCTAATACACATCTTGAATGGATTTAAGGAAATCACTTTCTGAATCAGGGCATAAAATCTAGGCATCCCATCATCATCATCATAGACTGCCCAGACATGGTCTTCTCCAAATGATTTTTCTGTTCGGTCTTTATCGAAATCATGGAAATCTGGATCCAGGACAGTCATTGACAGCATCTGCGAAGTTCCAGCATCCGTACTAGGAATGCCTGGGAAGGACTTAGCAGCAGAAAATTCTTTCTTCAGATCCAGAGACTCTCTCGGCTTGGTTTTATCATCAGTGCCGCCATCTACAGGAACTTTTCCCATCGACTCATTAGTTTTGTCATCATTTCTGTTCCTCTCCCCCTTGCCTGCAGTTTTAGCTATAGTTGCCGATCTCGACTCAGTTAGGTTCTTGAGAATTTCTCTCTGGGCCTTCATAACTAGTACTTTCTGAACTTGAAGCTCAGTCATTTCCCTTACAGCATTAGGCCTTGTGATGCCATTAACAGAAACTGCTCCAAAATTTGCTTGTTTGGAAAAAGGTGCACCCACACCACCACCTGCCATTCCCATTTGATTGGTAACATCCCTCCCATGATCGCTGCCACCAAGATCATCCATACCTTTTCTTCTCTTCACAGCACCAGTGTGACCAGTCGATGACGTGCCGCTGTTCTTTCTGGAGAATTGCTTCCTCCGAAGAGCCTCTTCTCTTTTTGTTGCTGCCTGAGCCTCCTCTCGCTCTCTCTTCACTTTCTCATATGCCTGTTGCACCACACTCGCAGCTTGAGCAGCGGTTGAAGCACTACTTGTTCTTGAGAACGGACTCCAGTTTGTGTTGTTTTGCATGTGTGAATCATGACCACTGAAGCCCCCCACACCAGTACCGGAAGAAGGCACATTACTCCTGCCTGAGTTCATTGTGTCCTTGCTATTCACTTGATGATTTGTGGACTGCTGCTGCTGGGAAAAGTTCCAGGGGGTAGATGACGCAGTTCCATCAGATGTTGGTGGAGCTATTTCTATTGCAAAAAAGGGCTTCTGGCAGTTGGGACATAGCAGGTTGTGATTGAGGTATACTCTGAGATACTCATATTGCATTTTGCAGCGGTGACAAACTGTCCAAAATGTATTTGGCTTTGTCTTCTGGGAAGAGTGCCGTGCTCGCTCCGTAGTCCTATGACTCTTAGCAGTCGTATTTGTTGTAGCAGTTGCATTTGCAGTCTTATCGAAATTGTAAAAACTATTGGTCCTTGGAGTTGCTGATGAAGCTCCGGTCGATTTAGGAACCTTTGGGAAGGTCCTTACAAATCTCTTCTGGTCATATCCTACCCTCTTAACCTTATCTGATAATAAACTCCAGGCCTGTGATATTAGTTTAAAAGCCCCTTCTGCTCCAATAGACTTGTTCTTATCAGGATGCAGCATGAGAGCAAGCTTCCTATATTGTCTCCTCACTGTCTCTTCATCAGCTGCCGGATCCACACCAAGCACACCATACCAATCTGGCTCCCCATTGACTTTGTTCTCTGCAGAAACATACACATCAAGCGTCGCTAACATTTGGGTCATGCCTTCCAGTCCCGGATAAAGACTATGGGCCTTCAAAGCAAACTTTTTGGCTCCTGCCATGTCCCTTGCTATGAACTTCGTCTCTGCAATTTCTTTTGCCCTCGTAGCCTCATCTTTATTGCATTCCATTCCCCCTGTACCTACACAAAGCCTGTAAAAAAAGCGATCAATTTTTTTGCATCTTCTTACAATTTAGTCAGGGGAGAGAGGGAAGGGGGATAAAGAAGAATTTACATAATTGTCTAGTAAACTAGTGAAACATCTTTCGCAGTTCCCAAATATCTCAACAAAGCCAGCCAATTAATTTAACAGATTCAAGCGACCCCGCAATGTTAAGTTAACTAATTGGCATACTAGCAGGAGGACTTGCCGACACGTATCAGGTCAAAATCTACCTTAAAAAGCACAAAACACAAAAAGAATACGTCTACAACACTTTAATGAAACATTGGAGCTATTAGAGCAGGACCTAGAGCCAAGGTGACGGCAAGAACATTAATGACAAGGCAAAAGCCACGACATGATAGCATGCATATCAATGGAGGAGTCTATGGCTTACCTTAACTAGGAAGGAACTGATTTACATTGAATCTCGTAAAGGCAACTTAGCTAATGCTTACTTCACACGAAAACTAAGCAAACATGGACCATAGTGATGTAAACAAAACCACAATAGCCAGACTATTAATCATGACTGATACGAATACATTTCTAAATCAACTTAACGAGATAGAACCCATTTTTCAGAAAACTCACTCAAATTGCTCGCATCAATAGAAAACCATAGAAACAGCCACAAGTGAACACACAAAGCAAATTAGCCCAATGCTATGCAACAAGAATTCGTGTTTACCTAATAATAGAAGCAGTTGCTTGACGTCAAGTTTTGAGTTCTCAAGGCCACCGTGTCCAGACCTCCATTACCATTTTATTCTGTTCCTCATGCGAATCCCAAAAGAAAAGCCAAAACCAGGCTTTCGTTTTTCTTGTCAAAAGTCACAACAATTAAAATGCCCTAAGCTCGTTGAGGAAGTGTATGGATGTGTGACATACCAGACCATTAATGAACCAACTGACCGGTCTCTAGTGAAGCTTATAGATCAACACTAGTCCAGTCAGAAAGATTCAAGAAGAGCAGGAGAATCAGAACCAGAATATATGGCGAAATAGTGACAAACACCTGCAACAGAGAGCAGGAAGAGAAGCAGAGGATGAGTTACTATTCTTCGCAGAAGGATTTAGGCAACACATACTAATTGAAAGTGCAGATTGAACTACCAATTGAAAGTCCACAAAACATAAATGAAGCATAGGAGCTATTAGAGCTATTCCGCTTTGAAGGAATATGAGCTGGAACAATAACAACAAGATCATTAACATGGAAAAAATCACAAACTCAAATCATGCCTATTATCAACGAGTCTATGGCATTACCTAAACCTAAGGAACTGAATTACACTGAACCTCGTAACGGATGACTTAGCTTATGCTTACTTCCCACAAACACTATATAAACATGGACCACAGCGATGTAAATTAAACCACAATAACAAGACTTTCAATCATGACCAATACGAATTCATCCCTAAACCATTAGTCAGAAAATTCACTTGAATTGCTTGCATCAATAAAAGCCCTAGAAGCAGACCATTGAACATGCAAAGCAAACTAGCTCAACACCATACAAAAAGAATTCGTGTTTACCTAATAATAGAAGCAGCTGCTCTATATCGAGTTTCAAGTTCTCAAAGCCACCATGTCCAGACCTCCATTACGAAATTATTATTTTCCTAACACGAATCCCAAAAATAAGAGCTACACAGGGACTTCGTTTTTCGATCAAAAGTCACAACATTTCAATATGCCCTAAGCTTGTCAAGGAAGCGCATAAATGTACAAACCAAGTTCCACGTCTCTTGTAAAGGTTTAAGATCAATGCTTGTCTGGTCACAAAGATTCAAGAGAAGCCGGAGAATCAGAACCAGAATACACAACCTTCAAAAGAGTAACAAGCAACACCTGCAACAAAGAGAAGGAAGAGAAGCGGAGGATGAGTTAACATTGTCATACTTGTAGAAGGATTTGTGCAACACATTTCAAGTACAAAATGTACATTAAAAAGCACTTAATGCACAAAGAATACTCGGAATCATACAAAAATCGCACATTCAGATCGAACTATGGAAAGTTTAATAAACATAAAGGAAACATAGGAGCCATTAAAGCGGGATCCACATTTTAGGAATATGAGCCGCATCAATAACAAGAATATTGATGACATGGCAAAAGTCACAAACTCAAAGCATGCATATCGATCAAGGAGTCTAAGGCGTTACCTTAACTAGGAACGAACTGAATTACACTGAACCTCGTAATAGGCAACTTAGTTTAAGCTTACTTCACATGAAAATAAGCAAACACAGACCATGGCGATGTAACCAAAACCGCATTAAGAAGACTATTAACCATGACCGATACGAACTCATCCCTAAATCAACTTAGCAAAGAGACCCATTTGTCAATTACTCAAATTGCATCAATTGAAGCCCAAGAAGCAGACCATGGAACACGCAAAGCAACTAGCCCAACACTATAAGACAAGAATTCGAGTTTACCTAATAATAAGCGCAGTTGCTTGATGTCAAGTTTCAAATTCTCAAAGCCACCATGTCCAGACCTCCAGTACCAACTTATTCTTTTCCTCACCCGAATCACAAAAACATAAAAACCAGAGCAGGACTTCGTTTTTCTGGTCAAAAGTCATAACATTTCAATATGCCCTAGGCTTGTCAAGGAAGAGCATCGACTATGAACCAATTGACACGTCTCTAGTAAAGTTTAAAGATCAATGCTTGTTTGATCACAAAGATCAAAGAAGAACTGGAGAATCAGAACCAGAATACACAACCTTCAAAAGAGTAACAAGCAACACCTGCAACAAAGAGAAGGAAGAGAAGCAGAGGACAAGTTAACTTTGTCATACTTGCAGAAGGATTTGCGCAACACGTTTCAAGTAAAAAAATGTACCTTAAATAGCACTTAATGCAAAAGGAATACTCAGAATTATACAAATCTTGCACATGCAGATCGAACTACCAATAGAAAGTCTGCAAAACATAAATGAAACATAAGAGCCACTAGAGCAGGATCCGCATTTTAGGAAATGAGCTGCGGGAATAACGAAAATATTAATGAAACGGCAAAAGTCACAAACTCAAAGCGCGTGTATCGATTAAGGAGTCTATGCCGTTACCTTAACTAGGAATAAAATTGAATTACACTGAACCTCGTAACAGGCAACTTAGCTTATGCTTACTTCACACGAAAACTAAGCAAACACCTGCCCTAGCGACGTAACCAAATCCCGCAAGAACAAGACTATTAATTATGACCGATGCAAATTCATCCCTAAACCAACTTAGCAAAGAGAACCCATTTGTCAGGAAAATTCACTCGAATTGCTTGCATCAGTAGAAACCCTAGAAGCAGCCACTGGTGAGAACACATGCAAAAACCATTTGTAAGCCCCACCACTCCACAACAGGAATTCAGGTTTTACCCAATAAACAGGAGCAGTTGCTCGACGCCCAGTTCCCAGTTCTCAAAGCCGCCACCATAGGCAGGCCTCTATTACCAATTTGCTCTCTTTTTTTTTCTCTCACCCAAATTTCAATAAAACTAAAAACCAAATGCCAAACAGGGGCTTCGTTTTTGCTTGTCAAAGTTCGTAACTTTTCAACACACCCTAAGCGCATGGATGCGTGACGTACTGGGATCATCAACGAATCAATCCGCACGTCCCCAGTAAAGGTTAAAGATCACCGCCTTGCCTGGCCAAGAAAAAAAGGTTCAAGAACGGCAGGAGAATCAGAACCCTGAATACAGAACCTGTAAAAGAAGAGTGACAAGCGCCACGCCTGCAACAGAGAGAGAGAGAGAGAGAGAGAGAGAGAGAGAGAGAGAGAAGAGGGAAGAGAACCAGATGACGAAAGCTTACCATCCGTCATTGCTGGCGAGGGAGATCAGAGAGATGGACACGGCAAGAGCACGGGCAAGATGGAGAAGAGCGACGCAGCCGATTACCTCTCCCCCCTCTCTCTCTTTGGTCTAGGAACTCAAAAATCTTTATCCCATTTTTTTTCGATAACACTTGTCACCCGCTTATTTGAGTAAGCCATGTCATTAAGGAAAGGAGTATCTACGAGCCCGTTTGCCATGGCTAGGCCCATGACTGAATTGTAATTGTACAGTAAAATAAATTACATGTATTGACAATATATATATATATATATATATATATATATATATGAATCTATAAAACAATTATAGCTTAAAACCGACCTAGACATGACTATTATGTTGACTATTATGTTGGATGTGTTGTATATGTTGAACCGTTTGCCAAAGACATTTGAAAACCGCAATGCCTCCTTTTACGATCGGAGCTGTTGCTGAAAGCTATACCTATCAATGATCATTATCATGTGGCAAAGGTATGCATAGGTCCTGTGACTTTGCCCGTCATGTAAGCATGTCTAATTACACACTTTTAGTCATTAAGCCTTGTTTTCGATTGGTCGACTATGCTAGAGCATTAAATTGCTTAGCGAGCGGCTTAACGTTTGCCTTATTAGTTTGGCTAACTCCATCCAAGTTGATACATTTATATTAAATTATACCCATCAACGATTATTATTGCGTAGTAGACATATGTGTGGATCCAATGATTAGGGTGGTCATTTGAGTGGGTCTAAGTACAAACTCTTAGTCATCGAGCCTTGTTTGATTGGTCAACTATGCTAGAATATTAAATTGCTTACCCTATCAATTTGGCCAAGTTAGTCCTAGTCAACACACACACACATATAGTTAATAAACTAAGATTTTTCATGTAATAAGCGAGTTATGGCAAGGCTCTCTTAAGCATCTGCTAGATTCAACTGGGTAAATTAGATTATTTTTTAGTCCAAAAATTTAACTCAAGGTTAAGTCTTCCTCTGGGGTCTTATTTGGTAAATATTAATGACAAAATGAAATAAAATGAAAGGAATCGCCCATCCAAAAAGAGAAGAAGAAAGGAATCGAAATAAAAGATACAAAATGGGAATGATAATCAACCTCTAAATCCCCGTGCTTGGTAACATTTTATGTTTTAAATAAGGTTCCAATTTTCAAGTTGTAAGTTTTTATAAAAATTTGGCAATTATTGAATTTATGATTTGCATTTTACCATATGAAACTTTCTTCTTATAGTCACTTTCCAAATAGAAGCCTCAATTATTCATGTATTTCACAAAGTTTCCATGTATGTTGATTTACTTATTCATTCCGATGCCTATCATATATTCCTAACTCTCCATGTTAGTGAAAAGGGTGGGGCCATTTTCACCCCTAGATGACTAAATTCACTCTTTTTTGTTTAAATAGACAAAATCTGCCTTCATATTTGTAAAATTTTTAGATATTTTCCTTTTATGATTTTTTGTCAAATTCAAATTTACAGCTATTTTGGAAATAAATCTAGTCCCTTATGCATCATCATTACTTTTGTAACAACCGATTTATTCTTCATTATTCTTCGTTCCACCCATGTCAAAAGCTCACTTTCCTAGTGAATTTTTTATTATATAACTTCATTAGCCTAAAAAGAATATCGAGTCTCTTTATTGCTTTATCAAAGAATCTATGCTTTTCCTTATTATTGGTGAGACACTATTATACTACGTATGTAACATATTATAGGAGCATTTCTAATACACTCAAAATATCAATGTGAAAAAATTATGCATATTGAAGCATTTTGATATTTTTTTCAATGACACTTCACAAATGATATCAATTTTATTTTATTTTATTTTTGTAAGAAGTAAGAGATTATATTTAGCTCTTCTTTTTTTTTTTTTTAACTATACAAGAGGAGGTCACTGTGACAGCCCGAGCGGCGGTCCACGGACGTGCGCAAGGAAGGAGTCCATCTCTTGTCTCACATCGCCTAGAGAGGGAGTCATGGGCTAGCTTATAAAGCTTGGGTCCCTCTAACTGTACATACATGTTTTCTTAAGGTGGTACGTGTTGCCCTGAGAGAAACAAAACCGTGAGGACTTAGTGTCCAAAGCGGGCAATATGTATACAGTGGAGACTCGGGATGTTACAAGTGGTATCAGAGTCGACTCCCAACCGCATGTAGGGGTGGAGAGTGTGATGGCCCGAGTGGCGGTTCTCGGACGTGCGCAAGGAATGAGTTTCTCTCTTGTCCCACATCGCCTAAGAAGGGAGTTTCGAGCTAGCTTATAAGGCTTGGGTCCTTCGCATTTTCTTAGAATAGTATGGGCTGCCCCGAGAGGAACAAAACCATAAGGACTTAGTGTCCAAAGCGGACAATATGTATACAGCGAAGACCCGGGATGTATAGTCATGGCACCAAAAAACTTACACTCAAAATGAACAAAAATCGTAGCGAGTGGAAGGATGCCGAGACAAAAAAAACAGCCAGCAGCGGCAAACAAATAGGCCACAAGAGGCAACAAGACAACAAGAAAAGCCTAAACATCAGCAGACCAACAAACCACAAAAAACAAAAGAAGGCAAGGCCTCGAAAAACCAGAATCGAGGGCCCCACCAAGGGACGCGACAAGGAGATGAAGGAGGCGTGGAGTCTTCAAGCATCCAACCTATTCTAGGGAGGTCGAGGCACAACCATCATGAACTACCCATTAGCCGCCGAAGCAGTGCAGCGAGCATAGCATCATGGAACAAGTGGATTGGCTTCACTAGAAGAAAAGATAATCGGGTCAATGCCCCAAGCACGCTAGAATCTCCTATTCCTAGCATTGTCCTCAACATTCCCGAAAGTCACAGCCTTGTCTCTTACAACCTTAAATAGGTGGTTCTTCAAGGCCAGGATCTCAAGAGTTTGCTCTCTAAAAAGAATAGCATTCATATTCCTCCAAATGATGTGATAAAGAGCCCCAAGGGAGAATCATGCAATGCATTTATAGAACTATTTACTCAAGAGTAGAGTCATAGCCCACCTAAGATTATCTACCCAAGATCTATTGCGTCAAGGGAGACTGCACCTAGCAATCCAAAGGAAAGCAAGGCCGATAGTGATATGACAACTAAAGAATAGGTGATCAATGGAGTCTAATATGTCATTGCAGAAGGCATAAGAGCCGTTATCAATTCTGCCATACAATAGTAAAAGGTCTTTGGTAGGAATTATGTGCTTAGTGATAAGCCAAAGAAAGAATTGGTACCTCGGAGAAATGGAGGAATTCCAAATGAATGCATGCCACGAAACTCAATCCTTCTTCCACCTAATGGCCTCCCAAGCCGATGCAACCGTAAACCACCTAGAGGAGCCATCGTCCCAATGGAAAAGGTCTAGGTCCTAAGAAAAGCTAGGAAGGGGGATTTGCTAAGAATCCAAAATATCCTTTAAAGCTTTGCCCAAGGGGGAAAAGAGATCAGCAATGATTACTTGTCTGGCCAACCCGGATTTGAAGATGAAGGAATCTGAAAAAAAAAAAAAAAAAAAAAGGTTTAAAGGCCCCTTTGGGTGCAAATGGTCGAACCAAAGGAAAGTAGAGAAGCCGTTCCCTATACTCCACCAAGAAAGAGTTCCGAAAATCCCTCCTAAGATGGAAGATCTTCTTCCAAGCCTAGGAGCAATAGGTCGACTTACTAGCAACCCATTAGTTTTTCCTTTTTAAAAAGATTGAATAGATCCACATGCACCATAAGGCCTCCTTGTCAGAAAACAAGATCCAGATGTGCTTGAGCATGGCCGCTTTATTACAATCCTGCAACCTCTGAATGCCAAGCCCTCCTTCCGCTTTTGGAAGGCAAACCTCCTCCCATGAAACTTTAGCGCCTCCTCTTCCCAGTTGCGGGCCTTTCCAAAGAAATTGTCACATGATTCATTCAACCTAATCCAAGACAGTAATGGGTATAATAAAGACACTAGCCCATAAAGCTTAAATCACATGGAGGACCGATCTAATCAATTGCAAGCGACCGGCATAGGATAAGAAGCGGTGAGTCTAGGATTATACTCTTGCCGTAATACGGTCGAGGAGGGCACGACAATCGACCTTACTTAGCCTCTTGGTAATGATTGGAACCCCCAAATAGCGAACCGGGAGATTTCCTTCATTAAACCCAAGAGCTTGCAAGATCTCATTCCTTGAAGACGCTGAAAATATATCAAGGCCTTCCTTAAGGACGCAAACTGAGGGAAGGTCAGCTTCACAGAACATGAAGACGTCATCCACAGAAAATAAATCTGATAAGCCTGTTGCTTTGCACCTCCAATAGAAATTGAACTCCGATCTTAGAGTGTGGTTATAAAGAATACCCAAGAAGACCTCCATGACCAAGGTGAATAGGTAAGGGGAGATAGGGTCTCCTTGCTTAAGCCCTCAACCACTAGGAAAGAAGCCATGTAATTCTCCATTTAAAACAATTGATAATTTAGGGGTGCGAACACATACCTAATAAGCTGAATCAAGTGCTCGGGAAATCCAAAGCCAAGTAGAACCTGTTCGGGAAAATCTCAATCTACTGTGTCGTAAGCTTTTTGGAAGTTCACTTTGATTGCACACTTAGTAGAGTAAGGCTCAAGGTGAAACCCTAGTAAAAAGTTTCTATGCCAAGAGGATGTGATCCCTGATCCGCCGGCCCTTCACCAAGGCACTTTGAAACAGGCTTATCATATCTTTAAGGACCACGATAACCCGGTTAGCCAGATCTTTGGTAATGCACTTGTAGATAGTATTACAACAGGCTATGGGCTTGTAATTAGCCATTGAAGTGGCATTGGGGACCTTTGGTACGAAGACCAAGATGGTGTTGTTGATCTCCCGTAATAGCCTGTCAAAGGTGATGAAGTCCTTCACTGTATCAGTGACCATCTTCCCCACAGTCTCCCAATTGAGCTTGAAAAACTCGACACTAAATCCATTAGGCCCAGGGGCCTTATTCCGAGCTAAGGAAAACAAGATATCCCGAATCTCTAGGTCAGTGACGGGACGAGAGAAAGAAACAACCTGCTCCTCATTTAGGGGATGGCGAATAGCCTCCCAAATTTCCCGAGCCGAGGGTCTACCCTGTATGTTCAGCAGCGACAAGAGGTCCTAGAAATAAGTGACGAACGTTTGCCGCACCAACATTGGATTTGTGACAAGGCTCGTCGAGCTATCCATAACCGAGATTATTCTATTCCGCATCTATCTGTTGTTGACATAGTGATGGAAGAATTTAGTATTTTGGTCTCCTTCAAAAAGTCATCTGATTCTAGACTTTTGCCTATAGAATTACTCCTCCTACCGGCGAAGGTCCGCAAAGATTCTTCGATGTGTCTTCTCCATCACTGCAAGAGCAGCATTAGTTGGGTCTAGAGGCCAACCTGGGTGACCCAAAGCATAGTCCTCGCCTCAGCAGTTTTAGAAGAAATATTGGAGAAAGACTCCTTATTAAGCCGCCTGAGGCAGGCTTTAAGAGACCTGAGTTTGCACACTAGTCTATATATGGGGATGCCTCCCAGTTCCTCCCAAACTTGCGAAACAATAGTATTGAAATCTAGATGCTCCATCCAATAATCAAAGGACTTGAAAGGTTTACTTTGGACCACCGGGTTCAAAACCTTGACCGTCATCGGTGTATGATCCGAAATGCTCGGGGGAAGGAAGGTAGCCTCCAAGTAAGAGAAGACTTTAGTCCACTTAGAATTCACCAAAACTTTGTCAATCTTCCTTTGCTTCCGTCTAGCACTAGAAGAAGTTGCCCAGGTGAATCTAAAGCCAACATACCTCTAATCGTCAAGCTCTATCTGGGCTAAGCACTGACCAAACTCATCGAAGTAAGGAATCTAAATGTCTGTGCCCCCCAGTCTATTGGACAGATCGTTAATGGTGTTAAAGTCACCGCCACTAACTAAGGCAAGTCTTGCAAAGTTGCACTCTTGAGAATGAGGTTCTCCCACAACGGCCTTCGACAAGGAATTTGTGCTCATCATAGACCACTGAGATACAAGAGGCCACTCCTGATGTCAGCATCTTGAAATTCCCATGGATTACCTAAGTGTCGACCGAGGAAACTTCAAAACTAACAACAGCAAGGTCCCAGCCAATCCATATCCTACCTCTGGGTGAGCAGCTGTAGTTTGCTAGCCAGCACCAATTTCTTAAAAGACTTTTAGAGATGATAGAGAAGCGAGACTCCGGGACTTTCATTTCTAGAAAAACCAGCCAAGCACAGATAATTCGAAGACACCAAGGTACAGACCTCGGCTTGCCTAAGAGAGTCAACAAGACCCCTGATTATCAAAAAGCCTATGTACATATGTAATATATACTAATATAGGAAGAGGATGGAGGAAATAGCTTATCTCCGCTTAGGAGGCTTTTGTTGATAGGCTATCAAAGCAGCAAGGGTTGTAGAAGGAGGCGGATCCGGGGCAAGGGTCAGCAGTTTATCTTGCATGGTGTCCCCCCTTTTAGTAGTAGGGTGGGCTTTCAGGGATGAACAAGGATAGAGCAAGTCTTCATCCGAGCAACTGAATAAGCTAGCAGAGACATCCGATTATGCACCTAGGTCAATCGAGGCCAAGGTCAAGGCTTCGATTGGCCTGACCTTATCCACCATGGGGCTAGACAGGGAGACCACCGACTTCGAAGGATAACTAGGTCCCTTCATAGGCTTGCAAGAAGAAGTGGAGGGTAAGCCCTTCTCGGAGATAGAATCCTTTGGCCTCAAGATTTGCATCTCTTCTTTGGAGCTAACCGAATGAGAAGGGGGTCTGTCCTTCAGCAGTAAGGGCTTTTTCTTCTTCCTCTTAACCTATTTCCAAGCTTGCTCGAGCTCTTCATGGACTTCCACCACCGCCGAAGCAGGGTCGGGGATCTGGACAGAAATAGAGGAAGTAAGATTGGCTTGGACTTGCTGCGTAGCTCTACTTAGGTTGCTGGTGGGTAGGACGTCGGCACACCTGTGGCGCACGTACCACAACTAGGGCACTCAACCGGCCTCCATTCGTACTCAATAGGAAGTAAGTGTGACACCCCTTTCAAAACCACATCAACCAATGTGCATCTTGACTGCTTTGCATAAATCTCGACGCACACCTAGCAAAATAAGTTATTTTCATTTGCTTCATGCGTTAATCCATAGAGAGGGGTTTCCCCACAATGCTTGCAATGGCACTTATTGCTGGCATCGACCAAAGATCAAAGGGAAGGTTCTTCAATCTAATCCAAATTGGAATCGAGGATTGATTGTCTTTCTTTAACTCCATGAGTGACTGCCATTGTTGAAGGATGAGGGGAACCCTTGCAACCATTATGGGCCCATCCTCAAGAATCTTTCTATGGAACACAGGGTTCGGAATATGAAAGAAGAAGAAATATTGATCATTGGCCATTACTTCAATGAGCTTAGGCCCCCAAGCATGCATCAAGGGTTGCTCCGTGAGCTTGAACGGGAGTTTCTTCCCTATATTATATCCAATGAGGCACTCGTGCCACTTAGGATCAACAACCTCCAGCACTTCCTCAGGTAAGATAACAATCGGTTTATTGTCAACAAAGGAAGGGGAGAAATATGATAGGTCATATCTTTTTACAGTGAGTCACGCAACATTAGCCCAAGAACGGGCAGGAAGAAGGTTCAAGCTTCCTGGTTGCTGGCCAGAGGCTTGTGGTTGCTTGGAAGAGGACCGCGCGTGGCTGCGTCCCTGAGAGCGCCCCATGCAAACCGAAGCCTTAGGAGGCAACTGCTGGTTTTCCTACAACGCAGCAAAGGCTACTTCGGTAGAGTCGGCTTGACCCAGACGCATAAAGGAATGGGCAACGGGGGTATGGGAAAAATGCCCCTTTAAACTACCAGCTTCAAGCTAGGCCTCACTTAAAGGGCCTCCCACATTAGCAGCGGAGGAAGTCATAAATGCAGCAAAAAAGCCTTCAGCCAGCCCTATAGACAGCCCTCAACCTAACACAATAAACCCATTGCAGAATTTATGGACATACCAGGAGGACTTCGATGGGATGAGGAGGGAGAGCAAACAAGACTGGTCTCCAATGCTGAGATCCACCGAGTAGCTAAAACACCCAGCACGAGTAGGCATCTGGATGGGATTAATAGTTCTTCAACCGCGAACCAAGGAGGGCCAGAAACTTGCGGCCAAAACAGAGGAAACGACTCGGTGAGGATGGAGAGGGAGGTGAGGCGAACCTATCCTCCAAAGCTTGGCTCAAATGACTGACCCTACCACACAGGACGAACAGAACTCCAAGCGAGAAGATGCAAGAACAGTACCACGTTCTAGAGTGAACCAGAGCTGGAAATTTAGGAAATGCAGGCCAAATCAAGGGAAACAGGTCGATGGGCAGAGGGAGGGAGGGTAGACGACCCTACCCTCCGAAGCTTGCCTCAAACGAACACCTAAAAACCACAAGAACGAGCAGACCACCAAACGGGATGAACAGGAGCCCAATCACACCTTTGGGAGAGTCCGGTGAAATTTCTTTGGCATTTGTGCAAAGCTTTGATTTAGTTGTACTTCATCATCGAAAGTTTCACATTAAGAAAAACGTAACTATGATTTAATTTTAGAAAATCTTCCAAGAAGGTTTTATTTTGTTGCATTCAATCATCTCATTAGAAACACACAATTGTGCTAAAAAGTTGTTCTTGTAAAAATTCTTTTAGATTCAACTTGATAATAAATCTATAGATTTGATTGACAACATAAAAAGAAGTCGGGCTTCTTTGAAACTTCTCTCTTCGGCAAAGCTAATTTCTAGAGAAGTAAAACCTAAAAGCAAAAATATAATATAATACCTCTAACATAAACAATTTACTCATAATAGAAAAAAAAATATGTGATATTCTGAATTATGACAATTAGATTCTACATAAAAATAAAAAGTTGAAAAAGATTAAAAGAAAAAAAAGTACATAATTTTAGGGTCTCTATTTTAAATTGCAATTGAATAATTGAGAGAATTCTTCTAGGTAGCACGGACACGTTGTCCGTGCTTCCGTGTCGTGTCCGACACATGTCGGAGCGTGTCGGACACGTTGACACGCTCGGACACGCGGTCAACGCGTGTCGGAAATCCGACTCGCGGTCAACACGTGCCCGACACGTTTCGACACATGTGTCCGGAAGATGATGGAGGGTGAAAGCGACGGCGAGGGAGTAGAGATGAGGCCGCGACGGCGAGAGACGGCCGCCACTGTGACGCTGCGATGGATTCGACGAGGTTGCAGCTGCGAGGGAGAAAGGGCCAAAGGCGAGAGGAAGAGGAGAGGAAGGCAGTCGTGCGGCAAGCGGCGAGCGGCGAGGAAGGGGGTCGTGTGGCGAGCGGCGAGGAAAGGGGTTTGTGCGGCGAGGAACAAGAAGAGGAAGGGTCATGTAGAGCTAGGTTTTTGATGGGCCATCACGTATTGGGGGAGGGGAAGAGATGGACAGGTTTTTGATGGCCATCGCGTATTGGGGGAGGGGAAGAGATAGGGACAGCCTGTCTGTCAGTGAAGGGGGGAGAAAAATAAATTTGGGAGTGGGGGGAAACGAACGATGGTGGGGAGGGAAAGAAAAATAAATTTTGGGGGGAGGGGGGGAAATGGACAAGGGAAAGAACTAGAAGAGGGTGGGGTGGACCTTAGTGAATATTTTTTTTAATGGAAAAATAAATAAATGAGATTAAAATATAATTTCGAAAAATAAAAATACTGAATTTGAATTAAATTAATTAAAAATAAAAATATATATTTAATATATAACGTGTCGGAACGTGTTGAAATTCTTTACTTTTTGAAAAATAACGTGTCACGTGTCGTGTCGTATTGCGTGTCCGTGTCGCCGTGTCCGTGCTACCTAGGAATTCTTTAATGATAATGGGGTGAATTTAGTCGGTTGAAATAGTCTCCTCCTAGTAAAGGTGGGTTGGTCATTTCACATATTACGCTACCAAACTCAACTGTTAAGACAATAATGATCTCATTCTCGTTCCACTGGCTCTACTCCCAATGTCCAAATGGGGCCTGGCTATTCAATCATTTTTGTAATGAATTTATATGTAGGTTTTTCATAAATAAAAAATAATGTGCTATAATTTATATTTTCAAAATTTAGTATACCGTGTCAACCTTTTACTCATTACTTTTCAATATCATGAAAATCTACCCTTTTTTTTATATCTATTAAGAGATATTTAGAATTCTTCAAATTTCGACACGTGGCGTTTGACGAACGGTTGCGCTTCAAAGATGGGGGATTGATGCCATCTTTGGATACCTAGCTAGAATGGGAGTTGAGTCCTTATTGTCAATCTGAATATTTTCTCTGGTTGATGCTATTAACATTGGTGCTTGGTGTAGGTTGAATTTGTGTTAGCTTGTTAAGTCAATTGGATTGTCAAGAGTGCTAATCTTGTTCTATGTATATATAAAGAACATGTAACCGTGCTCTTGTAGAGAGAAAGGATAATGCATCCCATCTTCCATCATTTTTGTAACTAAATGTATGATTTATCTCACCTTGTATGTACTATAGTCTCATGTAAATCTAGGCTTTTTAATCGTAACTACTCAATTTACATGAAGGGTTGTATGTACTATAGTCTCATGTTAAAGGATGTCTTATAGTTTCTTGTGATAGTCATTTCAAGCGATAATTATCTTGATATATGTAGCGTTTCAGTGTCAACAACTTCCATTCTCAATTGAGGAACTTTTAGAGTGGATATAGCAAATAGCTATAGAACTAAGGGGTGAGTATGGTCCGAATTGGGCCAGTCTACCCCCTAACCCTAGGATCAATCCGCACAATGCTGATCCATAATTTTTGGGACCGAGAACCGACTCTATTGAGCTTGGGACCAAGGACCGAACCGACCGAGTGGGTTCAATCCGATTCTAGGGATCAACTTGGGACCAATCAATAATTTTTTATTTCATTTTTTGTGCTCCTTAAAAAAGCGATTGAGGGCCGAACTGACCCAATGAATTTGGTTCGGTTATAGGGTCAACTCGAAACCAATCAATAATTTTTTTATTTCATTTTTTGTACGCCTTGAAAGGGTAGCCGAGGACTGGACCGACCCAATGGGTTCGATGATGAGTGAGGTTAGCTAAGAAAGGCAAGTGATGAGGGTCGAGTGGGGTGAGCGTTGAACAAAGTGAGCATTTAGTGTTGAGTGGGGAGCAACAAGCCAAGCGAGCATCAAGTGGCGAACGGCACGAGTGACCCAAAGCGAGCGAGACGAGTGTCGAGTAACAAGCGGAAAAGTTGTTTCTTTCGATTTTAGCAAATTGAAAACTAATAAGACATATAAAACAAAAGAGAATGAGTACTAGAGGAAGATGTCGTAAGGAGTTATTTATACCCTTTTAGACATCATGAGAACTCCTAAAAAACATTTTCCTCATTCATAAATTATAATTATTAACGTTGTAAAAGACATTAAAAATTTAAGTTATTAAAGAATAATGTAAAATTACTTGAACTCATCGTTAAAGAACTGTTTAATGTTGTTAACATCATTTATTTTAAGGTTTTCTCTATATAAAAAAATTATTAAAAATATATTAGATATAATTAATATATATATATATATATATATATATATATATATATATATATATATATTCGGGTTGGACTGACCCTAAGATCCCAAGATCGGGGATCAACCCGCACAGTGTTGGTCCAGAAATCCTAGGATCAAGAACCAACCTAGTTTTTCTGAGAACCGGACCAAGACCAGTAGGGTTAGGCCGGTCCAGAGTTGGTTCAAAGTTGACCCTGAACCGATGCTCACCTCTAATTGAAGTATAGACATAGAAAGTAGAATTTTTCTGTAGCAATTATGCTAACCCATTAATTTCACTTCATGTCAGTCTCTCAATGCTCTAAGATTGAACCTTTTCTTTGGCCCGTTGAATTTGAATCAGTTGACAGCAGATCACGTTTGACAGGCTTTTTGAATGGCTCTAGTTTGTTTTATCAAAGTTCAATCCTCCGTACCTGCATCAACCTTGATATGCCACAGGCTTTTTGAATGGCTCTGGTTTGTTTTATCAAAGTTCAATCCTCCATACCTGGATCAACCTTGATATGCCACAGAGCAAAGGAAGCCACCATATACTATAACAGAGCAAATAAATTACATGGCAAAAATTGAAAGACAAAAAGCCCCGCTAATATTCCTTCCATGACCGTGAAATCGATCCAATAAGTCGTAGTAATTCTAGGTTTACAGGCCACGAAACCGGTGAAACAACCCACAATAAATGTCCATAACCCGGCCACGCGATAGAAGCCCTTACATATACCACATTATTTACATTCATACATCACGGTAACTATCTATACACATATCCACGCCTAGGAAGTCTCTCTTTTGTTGCTGAGTTTGGCCCTCGTGATCGATTCTAGTAAACACCTCTCTGGTATGGACGTTCGCAGAACTCGCCGCCGAGATCATCGCAAGCCTCTGCTGGGAAAACCCTGCAAAAGAAATCAAAAGAAGTTCAAGGATTTTTCTGAGACAAATTACCGGAATTTTGCCGGTGACACTTTAAACAAGGTATCAGTGGTCTTACGTTTTAGGACCGGTGTATTCAAGATATTCCCTCTCGATGGCCTCCGCAGCCTGCACCACCGCGCTGATTCGTGCTGCAGGATTGAGCTTGGCTTCAGGGTATGCGTCTGCTAAGCATGCTTCGCCACCAATGGTGTCGCAGGCTTCTGCTGGGAACACTCTGTCAATGACCAGACTTTTGTTGAGTCACATTTAGCATCTAGCTTTGTCTACTATTTTCACACATTCACTAATCAAGAGGCCCTTCTATGTAGACATGAGGGAAAAACTTCAAGAAAAATGGCAATTCAGTTTAAAAAAAGAAACGGAAACTGGTGTCGTACGAGAACGAGGAGCTGTAATCGACTGTCGCAGTTTCATAGGCCGCTGGAGAAGCTTTCGCCGGGGAGACTCGAGACAAAACTGAAGAAGAGAGCTTGGAAGGCAGAGCCAAAGGCTTGGAGAGGTTCTTGGATGGGGTCGCCGGAAGGAGGGGCGGGGCGAGGAACAGAGCTGCCTGCATCTTGAATGTTTTGAGCGTTTGTGAGATTTGATGATAATGTGTTTTGTGTTGATCGCAGAGAGATTGAAGCCCAATTTATAGGGGGATGGATAGGATGTTGGGAAGTGAAGATATTTGTGAAACTTTGGATAAGGTATGACCCTTTTTGGCTGAGAAACTTTTTGAGAGATGGAGAAACTTCAGCAAGTTCCCATCGTTTCGGAGATATTTACGAATCGCTTGGAAATTTCTCTTTTGCCACCCTCGAGAGAAATATCTTGAGGAAGAAACAAAATTGGTACAGCCCAGCTGGCACTCGATCAGTGATGTTGAAGTTGCATGGCGTTGGCATACTGTTAGCTAGTGTAGCCGATGGAGACTTTTACAATCAGAAAATGTGAAATCCTGCTTCATCGACGGTTATCGCCATTTGGTTCACATGTTGGCTTCAAGGCAGAATTTGTCAAGATAAATATCCTTTTGAAATATCACTGCTTACCATATGGTAAGCTCAGAAAACGGGCTATGGAGACGCGGTTTACACTACCAAGATTTCCGTTGACCGGTCCATAATGACGTGTAAGTATGCCACCGTGTTGAGATATCTTATCTACCTCTCCAGGAAAATAGAGGTTTACGTGTAGAATCTTCATTTTCCTTGTCTGTATGTTTACTGTTATTCATATCTTTTAGTGCTCATTGCACTTAAAATCTAATCAAAAAGTTTGTCAGCACCCTCAATAACAACATAGATACAAAATGGCAAAAGCTCGGGACAAAGCTGCATCTCTAGCGATGCCATTTAGATCCTAACACCCGGCTAAGATAATAATCAACAAGGTATGAAGTATGAACTCAAGTTGATCTGAACTTGAACAAAGTTGCATGAAGATTTGGCATCAGTTCATGTATATTTCCTCAATGATTTAAACGTAGAGATGTGGCAGGAAGCAACAAGTGATGGGGTATTCTCTTGGTTTCTTCTGATGTAGAAAACGTGAAAGCAGAGCATGTCAAAAGTGCAGATGCTCATTATACCTCAAAACTGCATGCTAAAAGGCGGAGCACTGCACTTGCAACCTCATCAACCAAGACACGACATTGTGAGATGAATGCTTAAGTGAAATCTCCCACCAAACCAATATTAAGTCGCCAGAAGGTATTGATCATGCCTCTGATCTTAGAGCATGCCGTACACAGACAAGATCATCCAACTTGTTTCCATCCATTTTGTACAGGGATACACCTTCCATATGGATAAAATGATCTCGTGCTTCCTTCCTTAGCTTCTCTAGAGGCATGAGTTCCCATTTGCTGTAATTCGAATATTTCCTGAGATCACTCATGTCTGAAGAACCAGAGACCCGCCCATTGTTTTTAGGGTCTGCATTGCCCCAAACCTTACAACTACTAAACTGTCCCTGTCCACTACTCTGACCAGCTTGACTCTTCTTTAAGCGCAATGCAGCCGCATGAGCACTTCTTATCATATCGCGATTAGGCACATCTGACCAATCTTGCTTCATTTTGGCCCTCATGGGAGAATGGATTCTTATAACCTGACAAGACAAACCAAGTTAGATAAACCATGGAGAAGAAATTCGCTAAGAACTACATGCATGAGATAAGTAACTCAAAATCTAATCCATACACCAAGGCACTCTAATAGCTGATAATAAGCCCGCCCTTGAAGTGGATTATGACCTTTCTTCGGTTCAGAGAAATAACGAGTCCTGCAAGAAAGATTTGAAAATTGATCAGCAGCGCAACTGGATCTACAACTTTTCACCACCCAATAAAAGTGAGCACGTAAACTCGCAGTTCATTTAGGAGAAGAAAATGATGGCGTTTTGATGGCTATGGTAATGTTCTAGGTACTTATCATCTACTCAAATCATTTCCATGATAAATTTTCTGCAAAAGTCACTACACAAAGGTACTACACTTTTTTTTTGGCTTTTATCTCAGATCAAACTGGAAGCATGTCCCTGATCCTCAACGACACATATAAAAAGATCTGCTACCAAATTTGTCATAACAAGAGTAAGCATATATGCAGTTAGTTGCATACAATTTCACAATAAGAGGAAATCACATATTTGAAAAGATCATTGCAAGCAGTATAAGAAAAGGGAATTGAAGATAAGTGGAATGACTTTGCACACTTGTGGTAAGAAACATTAAATGTCCCAGGCAATCCCAGCTCCTCCTCCTAGATCACTCCAACTCAAGTTTACAATCAGTTAAAAAATCTCTCTTTTGAGATCAGTAGTCATCAGATATAGAAACTAAAAGAAAAGGCATGAAAAGAACATGACTAGTGCACATGATCATACAATCAAAATGCTAAATACATTACTGGAGTTGGGTATCATCAAATACATCCAAGGAAGCTAACATTATGAGTAAGAATGGAACTAACCATTCTGTATAACCTGGATCAACAGTGAAACCATATATGTCAACAATATCGCACATAGAGAGTGCTAGCTCAATAGACTTCATTCCAGTCCCCTTTGCTCCTCTGCGCAACACAATCCCTTGGAACAGATAGACAGGATTTGGAACTTTCTGCGTATGATATAATAAAAAAGGTAACTGCATTGATCTAGAGACAGCTGATTCTAAATAACTTGATTGACAACATTAAGCAAAAATCCATACAGTCCATTGGTTCAGGGCAAGCATTTAGTGTAAGAAATGCTAACTGGATCAGGAATAAGCACAAGGCAGCTGTGGGAATAGGAGCTTTTTGTAGAAAGCATAGAAACTAGCCATCAAGATTTGTTCAACTGATTTATTAGTTGACCAAGGAACTGGAATGCATGAACAAAATGCTCACCTTTATCATTGCATTGAAGTCTCGATGAGTCACACTTTTGATTATGAGTACCTCATCATCTGCAGGAGAAAACTAGGAGTAATGACAAATGCAGAGAATCTACATCAACAATGCATGATTCAGAGAAAAATTTCAGAGACAACTCCTTACTATATTGAAACTCAATCAACATGCCATAATCATCAAAACCTCCTTTAAAGGCTATACCCCCATCGGAGGTGAAGGTCTGACCCTTTTCAAGAGGATTAACCCCTTTTCTATGTCAATGATTTTGGGGTCAACCTCACTCACCTTCAACAATACGTGCAAAAAAAATTAATTGAAGGAGGGGATATCCTTCAAATTACGGTAGAGTACAGGGTGTCTACAAATTTTCCCTAATTCAAATTATTTGTACCATTAAAAGAAGAGAACAGATGAAAAAGGTGTAATGAGACCGAGAACCGAAAGCAGATACAGCTTTGATTTTGTCAATTATGTATCGAGAAATTGGCAAATAGCAAGGGAAACAAGTACTTGGGGAAAACCAGGATTTGATAAATTTCTACTTTGTTCCAAAAGATCAGAACATACCAGACCCATTCAGTATGGCAATCATGTTTCGAGCACCACCACGAACGACAAGGCGGAAATCCCTTTTCATGCCAACATATTTGGCATATTTCTGTATTAAGTGAGAAGCCAGAAAAAAAGGGCCAAAAAAGGAAGCCAGAATAAGCACAATTCCATTTGCTTGCAGCAATCTAATCAACAGGAAGGTACTTGGCAAGAACTAGGAATAAAGCATCTACTTCACAAACATCACTCAATGTATGAAATTCATGCGAGGGAGAAACAGACTCAATGATTATAACCACATAATGTATACAATAAAAGTCAATAGACAAGAAAGTAAATGCATGTTTCTTCAAGAGAGAAAAGGCAGCCAAAAAAAAAAAACTCAGTCCTTTAGTAAGTATAAAGTTTCATACATAATGACAGGAAGCATTATAGCTCATGTACCTCATTAACAGGAGCCTCATTTTCTCTAATTACAGCATCATGACTGTCTATCTCTTCTCCAAACTCTGTCTTCAACAAATCTCCAGAGTTTCCGACAACAGCACATCTGTGAAACTGTCGGGGGTGAAAGGGAGGATTTGATGGTAGAATCATATTCAAATGCTCCTCACAAAGAGTTCGATTGTAGCATTTATCAGCACCCCTAGAACCAGTCAATAAGCACAAGTTAGCAGCTGCCAGGCATTCTAAAATTAAACTATTACAGATGAATGGGAAAAAAAATAGTCAGCAAGAGATTTTACAGCTGTGCTATTCTTTTTGCCGCATATTCCAGCCATCCATCTGGCCGAGCATCAAGATATTCTCTAGTCAGCACGGTAGTCATGTTACGATACTGCACCCTAGACACATTAGCTCAAATTATCTCCCCAAAGACTACCAATAATCCAGAAAAAGTACAATGGTACTGACCTGTTCCCACAACAAGATGGCCTCACAGACATCATACTTGTACTCCAAGGGCTCAAAGATCTTAAACTGTGCATTGTACTATAAATAAAGACTACAAAGGTCAGCCACTCAGAATAATAAACCAGGATGAAGGACTAAATGACAAGGAGAGAGGGATCCGACCCAAGTACTGTTAGTGCCTTTTGGGAACTTCAGGACTAAGTTGCAATGATCAATTATGTGCGCGGAAAGCCCAAGTCCTCTCTTGGCCTACATCAGAGAATCAGAGACTCAGCACCCAGCATACTTCAGCAATGAAGATTCATCAAAACCCATTGCGCATATGCAGCAAATGCACGACACTGCTATAATACAAAGCTATAAGTAGCGACTAACTTCGCAATATCAACCAGAAAAGGGACGGAATTCCCTCCCAAAGCCCAAATAACAAGAACACGACCCATCTACCAAAGTCAGCCAAGCCAAGCCAAGTTTAGCAACCACAATTGCGAAACGTTCACCACAACAGCTCCAAAACATCGTCACGGGATTCAGAGAGATGGGTAACGCGGATCGGTTCGAGAAGGTTTTCGGGGACTAACCACGCATTGTTGCACGCTGGACTGGAAACCGGACAAGACCCGAACTTCCCGGCCGTCGAGATCCGAACTTTGGTCCCCTGAAAAGCCCACGAAAGAGAAAGAAGGAAAGGAGTAAGGGATCGAAATGGGCAAGTGACCGAGCGCTAGTTTCGATGCGGGAGGGAGGCGGGAAACGGGAGGCGACCTGCGAAGAAGGAAGATTGGGTGGCGAAGACGAAGAGGCAGAGGAATGCGGCGGCGCAGGCCAGATGCGGGACCGCCAGCCGCCCGCCGTTGTTGCCGGAGGAGGAGGAAGACGACGGTGCTCTGTGGTGGTGTCTCATCCTTCCTTCGCCGCCGACCGAGAGAGAGAGAAGGAGGAGAGACCGGTAGAAACGGAGATCGCTGTTTCTTTATATTACGGTCTTTGACAGGGGGGTCTCCTCAAAACAATGACGTGGCATATAACATCATGTGTTGAAATCGAACTCCCTTTTCTTCTTCTTCTTTTTTTTTTCTCTTAATCGACAAAAAAACTCACATTCCAAAAGATATTTGCTAAAAATGATGTCCAAAAATATTTTCATCCTTCATGAAAATATTTAGACACAAGCTGTTGTTGACAATAGCTAATTTTTTGTTGGCTAATTATTTCAAATAATAAAATTAATCGTTTTAACACATTTCATAAAATAAAATAAAAATGTGACCAATCAATCAACCAATAAAAACTCGTTGTTATAAATAACATTTTGTTGTTGCATGGAAACATATAAATATTGACTAGTTTGGCTAATATTGAACTTGGTAAAATGAAATGGTTAAATAATTGTCCGACATACTTCTCAACTTAAAATAATGCACCGAGCATTAAGATGCAAAAAAGCATTAATCAATGAAAAACAAAATTTCATAAAAGAAATTACAATTCGGTACATCGGACTCTACGCAATCTTAGAGATTTTTATTCGAGAATAGCTACTCCTGCTATTTCTCTTGACAATATTAACCAACTCCATATTGCTTCCAAAGAATCGTATATCATCAACATATAATGATATGATCACAAATTGCTTCTTGGATCTTTTGATATATACACAATGATCCTCATCAATCATTGTAAACTCGTATGCCATTATGGCATTATGAAAACGTATATACCATTGTCTTGATGACTACTTGAGACCATATATCGACCTCAAAAGTCGACATACATTTTCTTCTTGGCCTTTCACTATGAAACCAGCAGGTTGTTCCATATATATTTCTTCCTCTAATTCTCCATTGAGGAAAGCAGTCTTTACATCCATTTGATGTAACTCAAGATCCAGACTTGCCACTATTGCCGAATAATGCGAATTGAGGTAAATTCACGGAGAAAACGTATCTTCATAATCAATTCCTTCCTGTTGATTATACCCCTTCGCCACAAGGCGAGCCTTATGCCTTTCAATCGAGCCATCGCCTTTTCGCTTTATTTTGAGAACCCACTTGTTCCCAATAGCTCTGCGTCCTTTTGGAAGATCAACCAATTCCCAGACTTGGTTTGATTTCATTGACTCCATTTCCTCTTCTATTGCATGAATCCACTTTTCCTTACTAGGGCAATTCAGAGCCTCATTGATATTTCTTGGCTCATCCTCATCTTGTGGAGCAACCATAAAAGTTTCCTCTTCAATGTCAAAACGTCGACGGGGAATACTTTGGTGACTTGTTCGCCGTATGGGAGATTGTACACTTTGTACATCATTCCCTATTATGCTCCCACTTGGATGAACTCCACTAATATCATTATCTTGATCTAAGGCCCAAAGCCTTGAGTGTTGTATAAAGGATAATTTGATTTAAAGCTTACAAAAACTCGAAAAAATGGCCGAAAAGCGCTCGGGTGTCGGGATTTTTGCCCCGATCCGTACGGCCAAAGTTCTTTCGCGAAAACATCAATCAAAAAATCAAATTGATCGGGAAAAATGTGAACCTGGCTCTGATACCAATGTTGGGAATAACGGATCCCCGAAAACCGAATTCAACACCGAATCGAACCCCTAAATCAATGCGGAAGACGAAGCCGGGAAAACACGCATCACCGATCGTAAAGCACACCACGGATTGTTAAAGCGTACCTTGTTAGCCACAGATTAAGCACCGACGCCGACAAGAGGAAGAGATTTATTACTGTTCGATTCGATGAAGCCTTGAAGGGAAGAAAAAGCGCGCCGTATGCTTCCCTGTTTTTCCTTTTGGGAGAGAGAGAGCGTGAGAAGAGAAAAGACGACGTTGAATTGCCAAAACGTTGTCTTCTCTCTCTCTCTCCTCCTTTTATACCTTCCCCCTCCACGGGCCCTATTCCGGGGCCGGGCCTTTTGGGCCCAAAGATGGGCTGACGGCCTTAAGCCCAATTCCAATAAAAGCCTTGACTAATTATTTCAAATAATAAAATTAATCATTTTAACACATTTCATAAAATAAAATAAAATAAATGTGACTAATTAATCAACCAATAAAACTACTTGTTATAAATAACATTTTGTTGTTGCATGGAAACATATAAATATTGACTAGTTTGGCTAATATTGAACTTGGTAAAATGAAATGGTTAAATAATTGTCGAGAAAGTAA
Source organism: Eucalyptus victrix (assembly GCA_016097545.1). Lineage (NCBI taxonomy): Eukaryota > Viridiplantae > Streptophyta > Magnoliopsida > Myrtales > Myrtaceae > Eucalyptus > Eucalyptus victrix. Next base: position 36,039,597 of record CM027841.1, on the reverse strand, counting down.
CTCATTACAGTACCTGCTTCTAGGTGAAATTGTCATAGGAAATTATATTCCAAATTACTCATTTTTCACGAAACAAGGAAATCTTAGTAATGAGATAAGTTCTTTGGTTCATCATGAAAACAGTAACCGGCAAATTCCATATGTAATAAAAAGTTATTGACAAAATACTTACTTGATAACACGTTAATAACTTATCAATAGATTTTGATAAACACCATAAGTTGATATTTAGCAACTATATCAATAATCTTCCAATATTTACTTTTATGGGTAATCAACTTATTGAACCTACTACCTCGGAGTGATAACCTTAATCTGAATAATGCAACAATATCCATTGCATTGTGAGACTAACTAATCATAATCACTTATCAACTTTTGATCTATTTGGTTTTGTAAAGTATGAATATAGTTTATTCTTGTAGCTTAAGGGTCTTTGAAGTTAGTAACTTTTATTTTTTTTCTTTTTATTTTGGTCAAATTAAATCTTATATGAACAAACATCATATTAAGGTTATGTTTGGTCATTTGAATTTTTAAAGATACAATATGAAATCCAAGAATTTTACCATATTCTATCACTCATTTGATGAATCATAATAATAAAGTCGGATATATTTACATTATAGCATGTACATTATTTAGCATAAACGGTGTATCAATGTAAATAAATGTAAAAATTCACGAACCTTTCGCAACACTCTTGTCTACTTTGTTTTTATTTCCTTTTTAAAAATCTTTCCTCTCTTTTTTAAAGTATTTTCCTTTTTATTTCTTTTTCCCCTTTCTATCATTCTCTAATAAAATTTCATTAAATAGTAAACTGTACTAATATACCTAAAGTACTACAATACCTTAAAATACAAAATAAACATAAATATATGTATACATATTGAATTTGCATTATAAGATAGAATTAATTTCAAATATATATAAGTAAAAATAAGATTAAATTAAAAAGGCTATATTGTTATTTGATAAAAATAATTTCAAATATTATTTTTAATGAAATATAATTTTAATTTTATTAATCTAAGAAGTTTGTTATTTGATAAAAATAATTTCCTATTATAGATAAAAATAATTTCCTATTATATATTAGACTTCACATCCACCTTTATCTCATCTCCCCCATAAAATAATTTTATCAATGTCATATCCCTCTTATATCCAATTTTATCATATTTTAAACAAGTTTAAACATCGAATAAGATATAAACTAATATTAGTCCCTAATATTTTTTTTGATTGATTTTGAAAAGGACAAATATCTATTATTGTCACTCGTACCTTTCAAGTTGATTTGACTAGAGTATCTATGTTTCACACATAAAACACCCACTAACTTTCGTTTTGAGAATGCCAATATTTGTACTTCCAAGTTCACCAACAACTTTAATACTATAACGATAATTATTTTTGTAACTTACTAATGCCTTTGAAGTTATAATTTTCATTTGAAATTACCAACCCTAATATGACTGATGTACCAACATTTGTTAGGTAAAGATGGCATAGTAATTTTAGTCACTTGCAACATTTTTTATGACTCTATTTTGAAAATTAACAACTTTCAATTACATTTCTAGAATTACCAACTACTTTAGTAAACTATCAATATTTGTTTTCATGACTTATGACTAGCTTTTATTCAAATTTATCAACTTTAATTTGATTGATGTACCAATATTCATCACATTATGATACCAACTAATTTTAGTCAGTCACCAACTTTTTATCTTGCTTGGTTTTGAAAAGTACAACCATTTTTTTATACTTCAAAGATTACCTTAATAATTTACTTTGTCTTACCAATGCATGTGAAGTTACCAATTTTTCTTTGGAATTGTCATTCTCAATTTAATTAATGGCATCTTAATGAAACAAATATTGGTACATTAGTTGAATTATAGTAAGTAATTCCAACTAAGTTTTAGTAACTTCATATACGGTGAGCCACAAAAATAAAAGTTAGGAAGATTATTAAAGTAGATAATTTTTAAAGTTAAAAAGAATGTTAGACTTTTGCAAACCAAGCAAGATAAAAAAAGTTGATAATGACCAAATGTAGTCGATATCTTGATGTGAATAATGTTGATATGTCAACTAAATTAAGGTTGGTAATTTTGGATAAAAATTAGTAATTTCAAAAGAGTTGGTAAACCACAAAAGTAAATGTTGGCACATTATTAAATTAATTGATAATCTTGAAAGTATAAAGAAGTGTTTGTACTCTTCAAGATCTATCATGATAACAAAAAAAGTTGGTGAGTGACTCCAAATAGTTAGAATCTTCGCGTGACAAATGTTGGTACACTAATCAAATTAAGGTCCATAGTTTCATATGAATCTTAGTAACTTTCATAACGTTGTTGAACCATAAAAACAAATGTTGATATATTATTAAAATTGTTGGAAATTTTAACAATGTCATAAATGTTGGCACACCATCAAGTTTAGATCGGTAACTTTGCAAATTCAATACCTCCCAATTTGTTGGAAAGCCGCGAAATATATCTTGATAGATGATTAAAATTGCTGTCAATCTTTTAAAACATATATAAATATTGGGCTCCGTAAACAAGTCCATGGAATGTCAGAGTTTTCTAGGGTGAATAAGTAAAAAAGAATTGTTCAAAATATTCTAAACATATTGCAATTTTACTAATTCGTCATGAATATTTGATTTTGTCAATTCAATCATAAATATTTTTACACTTTGCTAATTGAGCTCATTCGAATAATTTTGATCTAAAGTTACTAACATGAATGTCATCTGCTTTATTTGGCATGACTAATGCTAACATGGATAGATTTTTAATAATATTTTTTTATCTTTTCTTGAATTTTTTTGTTTTCCTTCTTTTCTTTTTTTTTTTTTTTGTCTTTTTTTGTGCTAGACAGCCCCGAGCAAGACAATCCTTACCCAAGCTGGGCAAAGGGCCTTCTTGCCCTTGCATGTGGCTACGATGGCCTTGGGTGAAGGCTTTGTAGCCCTGCTAGCCATGAGCAAGGGTGTGAAGGCCTCACCAAATCTAGGCACACCTCACCCAATCTAAGTGAGGCCTTCACAATCGATGAGGGTCACCATTGACTCTCACGGACACAAAAAGAACAAAAAAAAAAAGCAAGGAAAAGCGGAAAATAAAAATAAAAAACTCAAAAAATATATTAGAATACTATTAAAAATTATCTACGTTAGTGCCAATCGTTGCCATGTAGGATACTCGGCCCTCCACGTCAACAATTTCCGATCGAAATTGGTCAAATGAACTCAATTAGCAAAGTACAAAAAGGTTTAGAATTGAATTGACATAATTGAAAATTTTAAAACTAAATTGACAAAATTACAATATGTTTAGGACTTTTTGGATAATTTCCAAAAAAAAGTATAGCCGAATTTAGTAGGATACACACTTCTGTTTTGATCATGTGCATCCTATGTAAACCATTGCAATTAGACACTTAGGGATCAACTTGGCTAAAGGATAGAACAAATTACACGGTGCGTTTGATTCATCATTCTCAATTGGCTTTCAGCCTCCAAAGGCCATTGAGGAAATATTGTCCCATTTGGCAACTATTTTAAAAAAGCTTTCAAGTGAAAATTAACATTGGAAAAGCTGAAAGCTCAGTGTTAGTAGGGCTTTCAACATTTGGCCAAATACTGAAGCTCATTTTTTTATTCCAAAATTACCTTACCAATTCTTCAAAATTTTTATTTTGTCTCTTGTTATTTTTTCAATTAAAAAAGGACCCAAGGGTGGTTTTTGTTGTGCTTTTGTGTGACGAGCACTTCCCCCGCCTCGTCTCTTCACTGTTTGATAGAGAAGAAGTGAGCCTAGACCTCAATCTATCCTCGACTTTACATGAGCATTCATCGTCGCTATCGAAAGAAATCATCACTCCAGACCGACTATTTTTGTCACCCCGACCTCCTCCTCTCTTGGCATCACCTCTCTCCTCGCCTCCACTCTTTTAATCTATGCCTTCACCATCACCAAAAACGGCCTGCTCCGGCACGCAGCAATCTAGCTGATGGTTGGTGATAATCCGACACCGGGAGCGAAATCAATGCTTCCAAGATCTTGAAAGCGCGTTTGGCAATTAGTGCATCGGTCTCTTAATATCAGCGATCATATCTACAAAACACATACAATGCATCCTAATAAACGCGAGACAGTCTTCATCATTCGTCTCAGAAAAATTACCATCAAAGGAGTTGCCATAAAAATCCGGAAGAATTGCAAAGTACATGATGAGGATCAAACGGAAGCCTTACCTCCAATGTCTCCTCTGTCATTCAGGGAAAGCTGCGAGAACTCAGACTTGACAAAATTTTACTTCCCATTTCCACCGGTCCATGTATTTTTTACTGGAGTGAATAGAGCACTTGACCCTTATACCAAGAAGGCCTCAAGAATTTGCAGCCTTATTTTTTTCCTTTTTTTGGGCGACACTATTTTCAGCCCTATATGACTAAGTCCAACCAATTTCTACCAAAAAAATTAAATTATCATCTATCATTTAGTTGCAATTTAAATTGGACTTTCCTTATTTTTGTTAGTTTTTCAATATCTATGTAGGATCTACTTACCATAATTAAGGATTTAATATGTTTAGGTTTTCTTTGTTATAGATTGTCCATGTCTATTGTAGGTGCTATGTTTTTTTCTATTATTGTTAAATATTACTTCCATAAAAATTTATTTTGTCGAAAAGAGAAATTTCCTAAAAATCTAGTTCTTTATCATATTGTCGATTATTTTGATGCATAATTTTTTTTTGGTAAGGAAATGAAATTTAATTAAATCAAAACATTGCATAAATAAGAATTTTTTTTAAAATGTCAATGAAATCTCATTATTTTGGATTGATGAAAATTAATATCATTTATGAATTGTGCAAAAAACAACATCAATATATCTTATTGTGCATAATGTTTTCAGTGCTTTCCTATATATTGATCTAATGTCTTACATGCTCTGTATAAAGGTATCTCGCTAGTATAATAGGGAAAGAGGATAAATTCTTTGATATTGTATAAAAAGAGATTTGATACAGAGAGTAAACTAATGAAATTAATAAATTCTAGTATTAGTGCCATGGCATTTTTCGGCACATTTTTAGTTTGAAATTGGATACCCAATGCAAAAAGGGAGATTTGTCATCCCACGATTGAATCCTTCAAAATTTCCACACATTTCACTATAAATGCCCTATTTCCCCCTAGCCCTCCTTTAGAGTTTTGCACTTCCAATGTCTCTAAGATTGACTTTTTCTATGAGATTTCTTACCTCAACGAAGATAGCAAAATTTCAGAGACTTGCCTTTCACTTATCTAAACCATCCTCTTTTTCACTTATCCATTCTATTAAGCAACTTATTAAGCATATTCCTAAGAAGATAAAGAATATGTCCAATTTTCAAAATTTGACCATCATCCTATTCCAACTAATCAACAAAGACACTTTGTCACCCTTCAAATACCTTATGACTTCAATGAAAATGGATACAACATGGATATATGCACCTTCACATTAATGCTATTAGACTTGCTTTATCCTTTCACGGAAAGAAGAGCTTACCCATGGTTGCTCAAATGGTTCTCTTAGACACTCATTTTTTAGACTACCAACATCTTGCATTGGTACCATTTAGACTATGATTGTCATCAAATTTAGTAAGAAAAAGGAAGAAACCACTTCCTCTATTTTTCCTACTATTTTTATGATGCAACCCCTGGACATCCAAATCCAAAATCCATGATTGAGTCCTTTAACTAGGGAGGATGCCCTATTCATTACTACAAGGATACCCACACAAGACACTGTTTTTGGGATCTTGATTGTTAGTGTTCTCTTTGTACAAATTCTTCGGATGAAGAAGAAGATGATAGGCCATTTAGAAAAAAGGAACGGTCAAAATGTAGACTTTATCAAAGATACTTTGATGGGGACCCCACTATCGAATCTCTTGGTGAAGATGGAGGAAAATACCAATTCATGGTCTCGTATAGACCACCTTAATCAAACCCTCCTTTGAAAATTCTTGAACCATGTGAACCCTTTGACTTCCTTAGTCACCACCTAGAAAGTGTTGGAATATAATACGCGGAAATGACAGGACTTGCAATTTATGTCAACATAAAATCACCAGAAAAATAAACGAGAAATAATAAGGACGCAAGAAATTTACGTGGTTCAATCCGTGTATCAATACCTACATCCACAAAGAAAGCTAACAGCAAATAATCTACTTTAATCGGAGAATCAGAATTTACAATCATTCACATACTCAAGTGTTTCTCACACCTAGATTTAAGTCCAAACTCAAAGTGTTTATAAATAAACAATTCGCTTGGACATAAACTCACGGCACAAAGTTCAAGCTCAAAGTAAAATGCTCTACGTACACTAAAACCAAAAACTCGTCCACATGTTCTTTCTTACGTATGGATTAGTGTTCTTCCTTCTCTTGATCGGGTGGCTTGTGTGGTGACTCCTTTCTAGTTTTCTTTTCTCGTGCGGCACTACTCAGCTTTTGTAGCTCCATTAAAAAAAAAAAAAAAAAAAGAAAAACCCGAAGTTTTGCTTTTGTACGTGGGTGCCCAAAGTCAACAATTTGACCTTGGGCCCCACCTTTTGAAACTCCAATATTATTTTTTTTTTTGGATGATTCGGGAACCCCCGTACAGCCGGCAGCCGGTGAGGTAAACTCGGGGTAACGCTAGCAGAGGACCCACCACCCCAACATCATACTTATGATCCCGTGTAGCTAGCGGGATTCAAACTCCTCTCCTCCTCGCAAAGGATCATAGGAGCCTTATCTAACTGGGCCACCGCAGTGGTCCAATATTGTTTCTTCTTTTGTAGGTACAAAAGATAGAAAAACTTTTTTTTCTTTATTTTATTTCCTCTTTTGTCATATAGTTGTAGATAACTTTTTTTTCTTCGCTTTCTTTGTACATACAAAAGAAAAAAGTCCAACATAATAAAAAAAAATTCTTCATCCGATTTGTAATCTACTTGAGAAATCTTTCTCGACAAATTCAGTGTAACAAATAAATATCTAAATTCAAACTTGAGACATTAATTTAACAATTCTCCACATTGTCTCAACATTTGAAGCCGAGTTATAGTGCTCATCATTCATGTTGCTCTCTGACGGGCGTTCACTCTCCACAGACACCAATAGAGAGTTTGAGGTCCGCCAAAGGAATAAACTTAATCGTCATATCTACCGAGTTATCTATTGTAACAATCTTTTTAACAAGCATTGCCCTTAGTTAAGATATCTCGAATGAAGTGATACATGATGTTGATATGTTTCGTTCACTAGTGATAAGCTAGATTATACACCAAATATATCGCACATTAGTTATCATAATGTATATCCACACTTTTCTGTTCTAACCTAAAATCTAAGAGCAAATTTCATAATTATATCGCATCTTTCGCTACAAAGGTTAGTGTCATATATTTTGCCTCAATCAAAGACAAAGCAATGTGATCTTGTAAAGATGCTTTCTAACTAACTACACCACCCGCTAGCGTAAACACGTATCTTGCTAAAGATCTACAATCATCCAAGTCACCGGCATGATCCGAATCCACAAAACCAGTGGTTTCACTACCATTACTATCCATCCAGTACACTATATTCACCATTGTCATCCCCTTCAAATATCTGATGATCCACTTCACAACTTTTAAATGAGTTTTACCAAGACATTTCATATAGCAACTAACCATGCTCGCCGCTTATGAAATATCAAGCCTAGTGCACACCATAACATACATAATACTATCCACGGCAATAAAATAAGGAACAAAAGACTTATGCTCTTCCTCCTCCTCCTTATTTTACGGTGATAATTTATCTAAAAAGTTTAAAGTGTTTCGCTAAAGGTGTACTTACAAATTTTACTGACTCAATATTAAAATGTGCCACAATTTTCTCAATATATTTCTTCTAAGATAGACGTAAAAGTCTTGCAGCCATATCACATAAAATCTCTATATCCAATATTTTATTTACAACACCTAAGTCTTTAATTTCAAATTCAACATTTAACCGCATCTTTAGCACATCAATATCAAACATATTCTTAGTTGCTATCAGCATATTATCATTATAGAGTAATAGATAAATCAAAAAACCATTCTTCAATCTCCTAAAATAAACACAACTATCCATCTGACATTTTGAATAATCTTAACTAGCCATTAAAGCATCAAAACACTTATATCACTGCTTAAAAGACTGTTTTAGTCCATACAATGATTTCTTTAACAAGTAAACATGATTTTCCTTACCCAGAATAGCAAATCTTTCTAGTTGCCTCATGTAAATCCGCTTCTCTAACTCACCATGAAAAAATGTAGTTTTCACATCTAACTATTATAACTCGAGATCTTGCGAAGTAATTAAGGTAAGTAAAACATGAATAAAAATATGTCTTATCACAAGATAGAATACATCATTATAGTCAATGCCCTCACATGCTGTATATATCCCTTCATCATAAGTCTTGCCTTATACCTTGCTACCTAGACACCGGGATGCCCTCTTTCCATTTAAAGACTCATTTACTTCCAACAATATTTTGGCTCTTGGGTGCTTTGACCAATTCCCATGTTTGATTCCGATAGAGTGATTACATCTCTTCACTCATAATCCCTAGCCACCGCAACGACTCCAAACTAGTCATCGCCTTAAAGTAAACGAAAGCTCATTTATCGACACATCATTACCTACAATCAATGCATAAGCAATATCTGTATAATCACAACATACTAGTGATTTAATTTACCTTCTCTGTTTGTCCGTGGCTATAATGTACCGAGGCTTTATTGGTTATTCACTATCACCAACTTCAAGAACTATAGCCTCATTTGCAATCTCAACTTCCATTACCTTAGAAGTTTCCAGAGTCTCTATCTGAAGCTCTACCTCACTGATGACACCATGATATGTCTTCTCTACTAGTTGTGTTACAGAACTCCTTTATTGAAGCATTGCAATATCATCGATTATCACATCTTTGTTAATTAGAAAATCTGGTGATCTAAGATTTGTGCACCACAACCGCTAGCCTTTCACCTATGTGCATAACCTAGAAATATGCACTTCTTCTCCCTTGGCTCGGCTCAAGCTTACCATCGTTTGCATGAGCATACATAGAACATCTGAACACGTAATCCGGAGTAATCAACAGCTTTCCCCGACCATACTTCCTCAAGAGTCTTCCACTCAATAGCAGATGATGGAGATCAATTAACCAGGTAATATGCCATATTTACTGCTTTGGCCCAAAATTCATTACCAAGTCATGCATGCGAAAGTATGCATCAAGCTCACTTAAGCAAAGTATTGTTCTTCCGTTCTGCCACACCATTCTACTATGATATACCAAATACTATACGGTGTCTCACATTCCATTCTCTCTTGCAAAACTTGGTAAAATCTTTACTACAGAACTCCATGACAATATCAGTTCCCACGCACTTGATTTGTTTATCTAACTGTTTCTTAATCAATGCCTTAAATTTCTTAAACTGATCAAATACATGATATTTATGCTTCATAAAGTATACCCATACCTTCCTCGAATAGTCATAAATAAATACGGGCATATATCGGACACCTCCTTTAGAAGGAACTAAAGACAAGCCCCAGACGTCTAAATGAATGTATTCAATCAGTCACTTGGTCAAATCAACAACTGTAATAAACTTAACTCGATCTAAATCCAAAAATGTCTTCACATAAGTCAAGTTTTCATGTCTTCTAACTTTTCAACAACCCTTCATCACTCAACATCATCATACCTACCTTGCTCATGTGCCTTAAACACATATGCCATAACTGAGTTAAGTTAGAATTTGACTCACCTAATGAAATTACAGCGGTTCTGGTTATAATTTCTGCTAATAAATGATAAAGAATATTCAATTTATTCCCCTTCATCACTATTATGGCATCTCAAGAGATCTTCAATACTCCACCTTCAGCAGTGTACCTACACTTGATGTCATCAAGTGTCTCTAGAAAAATAAGATTATTCTTGAGCTCCGGTACATGCCTCATGTTTGTTAATGTACACACCACTCCATCGTGCATCTGAATCCGAATCATCCTTATCCCCACAGCCTTGCAGGCTACATTATTCCTAAAAAAAACATTATCACCATATGCAATTTGGTGAGTAATAAATTAACTCTTATGAGGCATCATATGATAAGAGCATCTCAAATCTAGCACCCATTCATCTCCTGATGAAACAGTAATCACACATAAAATGGTTTCTACATCACTAGTGCTCCCCTCGGCAACGTTTGCCACACTACTTATGGTATTCTACCTATCACATTTATTCATCCACTTTGGACAATCTCTCCTTATGTGCCTCTTCTTGTGACACTTAAAGCACTTCACGCGTCCCTTAGACTTTTTATGCCATGATTTTGATCTGTTTTTACCTTTGCTGCTACTAAGCACTAAATGTTGTACTCTACCCCGAATCATCAATGCATGCGCTACTCATTGCGTCAAACCATTATCTCACAACTTTCTTTGCCACTTCTTGGAGAACAAAGCAGATTTTACCTATTCCGAGGTAATCGTAGTACGCCCCTGCAATAATGAATTGGTAAAGTGCTCCCAGGACTTTGGTAAAGAGGCAAACAACATCATGCTATATTCTTCATCATTAAGTATATTATCGACATTCTTCAAAATCCATCATGAGTTTATTGAATTCATCCAAGTGGGTTCTGATAGACGTACATTCAATATATTTAAATTGAAACATCATTTTCAACATGTACAAGTGATTGTTCAAACATTTCTTCACATAGAGTGCTTGAAGTTTTGCCCATAATGTTGTGGCATCCTTATCCTCGACAACCTTTATTAAAACCCCATCCAACAAATTCAACAAGATTATGCTATTTGCTCTTTCTATTAGCTCTACCCTCTTAGAAGCTTTTATTATAATTAGTAACTCATCTTCACCATCCAGTGTCTTGGCAAAATCTTGAGTTGTCAATAATGTATGCATCTTGATGCTCCATAACTCAAAGTTGTTTCTCCCATTAAACTTCTCAATTTCAAATTTCCTCTCAAATATTATTGCAATGATGGAATTTTCAGATAATAATTAAACAAGCAAAGTTCAAAATCACAATCAAGAAATCCAATCTTAAGCTTCAATACCGATTATTTGAATATAATACACGAAACAACAAAATCTTACAATTTACGTCAATGCGAAATCACCAAAGAAATAAACAAGAAATAATAAGGACGCCAGAAATTTACATTTTTCGGTTCGCGTATCAATATCTACATCCATAGGGGGAGCAAGCAACAAATAATCCACTATAACTGGAGAATCAGAGTTTACAATCATTCACACGCTCGAGTGTTTCCCATACCTAAATTTAAGCCCAAATAAAAAATTTTATAAATAAACAACTCACTTAAATATAAACTCACGGTACAAAATCACCACGCGTTCAAACTCAAAGTAAATTGCTCTATGCACATTGAAACCAAAAACTCATCCGCATGTTCTTTCTTGCGTACAAGCCAGTGTTCTTCCTTCTCTTGATCAGGTGGCTTGTGTGGCGACTCCTTTCTAGCTTTTTTTTCTCGTGCAGTGCTCCTCAGCTTTTGCGGCTCCACACAAAGAATAAAAAACAACCCAAAGTTTTGCTTTTGTATGTGGGTGCCTAGAGTCAACAATTTGACCTTGGGCCCTCACCTTGTGAAACTCCAATATCGTTTCTTCTTTACAAGTACAAAAGATAGAAACTTTTTTTTCTTTATTTTATTTCCTCTTTTGTCTTGTGGCTATAGATAATTTTTTTTTCCTTGCTTTCTTTGTATGTCCAAAAGAAAAAACCCAACATAATAAATTAAAATACAAACTTCTCTATCCGATTTGTAATCCACTTGGAAAATATTTCTCAACAAATTCGGTGTAACAAATCAATATCCAAATTCAAACTCAAGACATTAATTTAATAGAAATAAATCTTCATCCGAAAAGCCACTTGTCCCACCCTTCTAAACCCATTCACAAATGGGTTAAGAAGATTTTCTTTCCTCTAGAAGTGCCCAAAGCACCTCAATTATCATGTTTCCCAAAACCAAAACCAAAACCACCATCTGTCCTTCTATTTGTCTTTATGTGCCAACCCTTAGACTTTTCACCTTTGGAAAGATTTAATTCTAGTGCCTCATTCCCAGCATTAGAAGAATTTGTAGATGCTCACAATCAGTTTCGTCATATGCCGAAGGTCTCAAATCCTATAGATATTAACAACCATGGAAGGCAAAAGAAAGTCATCGTTGCTAAAGTTGTCTTAAATTAACAATTAGAAAATGCTTTGGCCCACAATAATGTTCTCAAGACAATTGACACCAAGCTTTCAACTATCCGAACCTATCTTGATCATGTTAATCAGAAAGTTGATCAAACAACTTTTGTTATAAATAAATTGCTTGAGACATTCTAGAAAAAAAAACTCTAGCAGATAAAATTTGGTAGATATGTCTCATCATTATTTAGAAGACCAGATGGCTGAAACAGAAAAATTGAGGAGATAAATTAAGTTCCTACAGGATGGAAAATTTATTCCTCCCCTAGATCCATTTTCCTAGCTTTGGCAAATGATTCCAATTGAAGTGGGCCCCATTAGAGTTACATCAATTGTCCCAATTATTGACGACGCTCCAAAACACGATCAAAAGGATATTGTTATGCTTCGAAACCATATCAAGGAAATAAAAAAGGAAACAAAAATTAGTAAAGAAAAGAAGCCAACTCCTGAACCTTTTTCAAAACCTCCCTCTACTCATATGGTCTTTTCCACTTGAGGGAGTCTTACAAGATCAAAGCAGACAAAAGATATTAATTATTGTTTGAAATATCTAGTACGAGTACCTAGAGGGGGTGAATAGGTATACAAAATTTTCTCGAAGCTTGCACGATATTTAAACGATTAGAGGATTTGCAATGCTTAAAAATTCAATCGCAAGACCGAGTAAGGGAAAGAGAGAATTGAACGCTCGGTTTATAGTGGTTCGGCTTGATTCAAGCCTACGTCCACTCTTCAAAGACCGATGCCCGATTGGCTGGATTCCACTATGATCAAAGAGATGTTACAAAGTGTTGATCTTCCTTGATTTCTAGGTGTAGAAGATCTACCACACTCACTCAAGGCGTCACAAAGTATAAACACTCTCGTGTACAATTTCGCTCGTCTCGACTAACAATCAAGGATCTTCGACTCTGGAATTTTTCTATCGATCACACACTTAAAACAGCTAGACGTCTTCCTTTTATACTCCTTCATGCCATCATAGCCGTTGGCACTTACCAAGGAATTCCTCCAATCTACCCGTTGGACGGAATCAATCAAGAAGATCATCCGAGCTATTTAAGGAATCGATGATAGCCCATCAATCATGTTCGCCCATACAATCGGGATCTCGGTTTCCATGAATAGAATATTCCAAGATTATTCGTCAACCATCGGATCTTCAATCGATCTTAGATAAGAATTAAAGAATCCGAAATGATTATCCAACCAAGAAATCTATTCTAGAGGATCGAATCCTTAACCATAAACCTCGGCTTAGGATTTCCTTCGACATCGGAGTAGAAAGACTCGGTGAGAATAGACTTAAGTCTTGAGTCCCGAGTCTTAAGTCTTTGAGTCTTGAGTCTTGGGTCTTGAGTCTTGAGTCTTGGGTCTTGAGAGAACAAAGTCTTCGACTTTAAACCGACGGTCTCCGAACATCCAGACTTTAGACTGAAAGAAACGTTTTGTCAGCTTCAAAATATTCTGAAAAGATTTCTCCAACAGTTACATTTGACTCCACCAAGTAAAATACCTCTAAATCAGCTTCAGAGTCAGATTCTTTTTCCTCCGGAAATACTTCAACCTCTAAGCCACAAACACCAATATCCAATGTGCCTACTATTTTTATGGCCGATCCCCCTGAAGCAAAAATGGAATCAAATCCATCTAAGCCAGAAGTGATACACTTTCATGACCTAAACCTAGAACATAAGTCTTTAACCTCAAGATACTACTCCATGCTCGATGACATCCCATATTCCAAATGGCCAAATAGATTACAAGAGTTTCATGCTTGGCTCAATATGAAAGCACTTTCTATTGGAAGTTGATTTGAAATACTAACTAAGTTTGTGAGTAGATTTATTGGAAGCCTAAGACCGGTAGAAAACTATTCCTAACTAGGGTTAATACCATGAAAAATCCCAAATTGATACATATGTGACAAATTTACCCCTACTAATCATAAAAAACCATAAACCGATAATATTTATGACAAATTTACCCTAAACTAATTTATTCGATCACTAAAAATCTCAAATTAGTACATTTATAACAAATATACCTTATGTTAAATTGGATTAATATCACAAAAAAATTATAAAAATTGTAAACTATGACAAACGGAGAGTAAAATCCCAAATTGATATACTAGTCAACTATCACATATCATTTAATTTAATAATTTGACAATTAAATTTAACATAAACTAACATATGGTAAATTTATCACAAGTGTACCAGTTTTGGGTAAATTTATCAAAAGTATACCAATTTAGATTTTTTGGTGGTTAAAAAAATTAGTTTTTGGTAAATTTGTCACAGATGTATCAATTTGGGGTTTTTAAGGGTATTAACTCATGACATTTTTACTCCAAACAGATTTCTATCAAATGATCCATATGATCCACCACTTCTTTATCGGTAAACTAGAAAATCTTCTTGAGCTTAGAAGAAAAGAATTTTCCAAAGAAAATGCTACTATTTACGAAAAAAAAAAAAAGCATCTTAATTGGCATTTCCAATAAATGATTAAATTATTCTATGCTCTTGGAGCTAATCATAACCTAAAGCAAGTATTTTTGGCCTTCATTCCAAAGGAAATTGATCACACTGTGAAAAGATCCATACAAAATAAGCAAAAGACGGTTGCTAATGTTCCACTTAGGGAACTCTAGCAAAATATCCATCTTGCTATTGATGATCTCTACATCCGAAGGAAGGCTTTTAGAGGTTACGTTAAGAGTAACAAAGAACTTGATTAGGCTTGTCAACAGCTTGAGTTAAGAATCAAATATTCAAAGAAAGACTCATGTGAGAATCCTTCTTGTGGAGATCAATGCAAAAAATGAAGACACTTCAAAAGATTCTCCTTAGAACATATAAAGAAAAGGCGCAAAATGGCAATTCTTCAAAAAAAAAACGCTCTAGATGAAGCTCTTTCGGAAGACGCAGAATATTCAATTGGTGTTACATTTACAACAAGAAATACCATTTTGCCAAAAAATGTCCAAAAACTAAAGGAAGAAATTCCCATTTAATTTAGAAAATAGAGAAGCAAACTGAAATATCACTCGAGGATGATGATATTGAATCAGTCTTCTCCCTAGAAGATGAAACAACCAAACACACTACATGTGCCATCCAAACATGGTCACAAACTAATGACATTGAAAACTCGTCAGAAGAACCTAAAGAAGAGGTATTCTTCTTCTCTAAACCTCCCACAATCCAAAATCTTTGTGCATGCACTCCTTTTATCCTCCCATATTTCCCTATGAAAATATACCTATCGAAGTATGTTAAGCCAATTTCTCTTATTACTCCCCTTGACACTAAAGCTAGTTCTTCTATTCTCAATACAAAAGTACTTTTAGAAAAATACTAAATGTCATACACTCAGTATTTAAACTCTACTTCTAGAGATACATTTGTTACAAGAATTCAAAGTAAACTCATCACCAGACAATTTTTTCCCTAGTGTTTAGTCACTACCAAGATCCTTGGCTCTAGCTCATCAAATGAAGATACCATTATTGGTTTGGAAATCCTTACACAAATTCCTAAACTAATAATTGTGCCTAATGGACTATGGTTTATAAGGTAGTTCTAGGAATTTCTAGACATCAAAAGAATTTTCGCTATTCATATGAGTATTTTAGATCCAATTCTACAAATCCTTCTTGGGGCATGTGCAAAATCTCACTTAGATTTTATCCAAAAATGCTCAAACCCTTTGTGGAAAAATCTTGATTTCTTCATCAATCTTCTTTTCAAGCAAAACGAGGATGTCAATCCCACCAAAGCCAGTCATTGTGGAATGAATCCAAAACATTTGTTTTTAGCACAAAAAGAATGTTAGGATTTGCTTCATCAATGATTAATAGAGCCCTCCGAATCCCAATGGGCTTGTAAAGCATTCTATATGAACAAGCAAGCGAAGTAGAACAAAGAAAAGATGAGACTAGTTACTAATTGTTAGCCTCTCAATCAATTTTCACAAGATGATAAGTTTCCTTTGCCACATTAGAATTCTTTATTCTCTAGCCTCACTTAAGTTAAAGTGTATTCCAAGTTTGACCTTAAAGCTGAATTTTGGTAGTTGAGAATTCACCCTGAAGACAAGTACAAAACTGGATTTTGTATTTCAAATCAACATTTCAGTAGACAATGCTCCCTTTTGGCCTCAAAACCACTCATTTGCTATTTTAGAAGGCTATTTGTAGAATTTTCCAACTTATTTTCATTAATGCTCAAATTTACATTAATGTATCCTCATTTATAGTCCATATAAGAATTCTCATTGTAAATTATTAGCCTAATTTGCAGACCTAATGTGAAAGCATGGCATCATGTTATTTCAAAAGAAGATGATCATTGCCCAAAGAGAAATTGAATTTCTTGGTATGCATCTCAAAGATGGAACCTGTTATCCCAATCCTTATATTACTAAAACATTACAAAATTTTCCTGATGAAAACATTTCTCACAAGGAAGTTCAACAATTCCGTGGGATTGTTAATTATTTCAGGAATTTTGTCCTTAAAACGACAAAGTTTGTAGGGGTAAGTACACTATCAATGCCAAAAGTTTCTATCAAGTCACTTAAGTGCCAAATCAGAGGAAAAACGAGCACTTTGGTGCCACCAACAAGAGATTTCAGCCAAAATGATTATGTCGCTTTTATATTTTAAAAAAATCAACATGGCTTTTAAACGACGTCTTTTCCGTCCTCCTTAAGAAAACGATGTCATTTTTATCCTAAGTGGATGGCCTCACAAAAACGACGCCACACAACTCATTTGGGGATTTTTTATTTGGGATTGAAATTAGGGTTTTTTTAACCTAACTTGCTTGGCCAATGTCGCTCGACCACCGTCGCTCAGCCACCGTCATCACCGATGCTCAACAACTTGCAGTCGCACTTGAACGCAAGCTTTGTGACCGAATCAAACCGCGCAAATAGCACCGGGACCGCATCCAAGAGCTCCGAGTGGGCATGGAGGGCAAGCCTCTAGCAACTCTAGCCTTCAATTGCGAGCCAGTGGCGGCACATGAGGGAGCACCGGCCCTAGTCGCCGAAGCTTGGATACTGGAAGACACAAGCCAAGCACTCGTCAAGGAGATCGGAGATGGAGAGGGAAAGATCGGAGGCAGCACACTCGTCGACGGCCTCCCTAAGCACCGGCCAAATCACAGCCTTCGACATGGCCACCGAGTGGTTGTCGTCGAGGTCAAGGTCGAGGTCAGAGCCACGGCCGCCAAGCATGGGGGTTGTCGAGAACAACGATTGGCCCATCACCGGCTTATCTTCTCTCTCTTCTCTCTCTCTCTCTCTCTCTCTCTCTCTCTCTCTCAATTTGGGGATTTAGGATTTTGAATTGGGGAGAGACACCAAACATCATCGTTTTGTTGTTTAAATGCTAACTGTACCCTCCGATAAGCCACATCAGCTTCAAAAATTAATAAAAAAGTGCAACGTCGGATTTCCGGCCAACCAGATCGGAGTTAACACTAAAATGATCGTTTTTCAAACTTTTTGGCACTTAAGTGATTCAAAATAAACTTTTGACACAAAAGTGAGTGCCGTACACAACTTTTGACATTAATAATGTACTTACCCTAAGTTTGTAAGTCCACTACAACAAATGCTCAAGAAAGATACTCCTCCGTGGAGACCATAGCAAACTTAGTTTGTACATAGGCCTAAGGAAATTTTGTAGCATCTGACTTCTTTACATATCCCTTCCATGAGAAAAAGGGTCTTGCAAACAAATGCCAAGGATGAATATTGGCCTACTATTCTTTTTGAAGAAATTGATGGAAAGCGACGAGTTTGTGGACACAAGAGCGAAATATTAATGTAAGCGGAAATGCATTACCACTCTACATTCATTAAAAAGTCTGAATTCTATCTTATAGGACATCATTTCCTCATGGAGATGGACATGTAGTCATTTTCTCAAATGTTGAGATTCAAGCAAAAGCAAATTTCACATCCACGGCTTCTTAGATGGGCATAATGGTTTTTAAAGTATTCCTTTGATACCAAACATATTGTGGGAAAAAAGGAATATACTTGTTGATTTTCAATCTAAACCAAAAGAATTTACAGATACCACTTCCATAAATATATATGTGGTAAAAAAATCCAAGAGGTGGTTTCAAGGCCTAAAAAATAAAGCCCAAATGGCCTTTGTATTTATACCTGAGCTGAGCCAAAATAATGTTCTTGTTGAAAATCTTGGAAGATTTATGTCGCAATATCATTTCCATATTTTTAGTGAATATAGTGATTTTCTCCTCATGCCAAATGGACTGTATCCAAGATATTCATTTATTTATCCTCACTTTCTTTCTAGAAGAAGAATCTCCAAAAAAGCTCAAATGATTTTATTGGTATTTATTTAATCTTTATACCATTACTATTAAGTTTCGGATAGCCAAAATGCCTCTTATCATTGGCAAAATTTTCCAAGGAGAAGCCAAGTATAAATATTTTGAAGAAATGTTTAGTAGATTCAAACCATTATGTGCATGGAAGAATATTTTCCAAGCCCAACTCAGAGCATGCACGCCCGACCCAAAACTTTATACAATTGTTTTATTCTTCAGGCCTGGATATTTATCCCACCCAATGAGGATATGTGTAAAACTCCTGCAGATCTTAGAGTATCCACATATAACTTAAACCTGTTCCAACTAAGATTTTTACAACACTTCATTATAGAATCTTAGCTTATTCTCGACGGTATCGGGAATTGCAAAGAATATTATGCCGACGCAACCAAATCATCCCACTAGAGGCATAGCTAACAGAAGATGATTCTACTTTTTGGGACCATTGTGATGACTATCATGCAACCTGTCTAACGATTGATGCTTGCCTTAGAAAATATTACGAAATTGATGTATTTGACACTTATGAGTCACCGACGATTTCACAAGATCCAATTTCATCATCATCACAAGAACCATGGGGAGAATCTTTGTTACAAGATCCTTTTGACCATGATAAATTGGAGCTTGCACTTAGACTAGGTCTTAACAAAGAAAGTCCATCGCTTCAACCTAGGTATCTACCCCAACCCGGCATCTTAGCAAGTTCTATCGATGCTTTGGCAAACTCTCATCAATCATCCAAAAACAAAGGCCGTATGAATTAAATACAGAAGTTTCTCTAGCAATTGAAAAGTAGAGAAGCTCCTCGAAGCACTTAAGCAGCAGTATCCACACAAAAAGAACTTCTGGTCCTCTTGATTATTTGCCCACCTCATATTAGCCTCTAGATGATATAGATACTTAACATCTTGAAGTCTTAGAAATTGAAAGAATCATCAAAGAATACCAAAGGCAAAAAGATGGAGAAGACTCGGACACGAACAACAGCACTAAGAAGCTTATTCATGGGCATAATAAGTGAAGGAACTAAAGACTCTGCTAGAGATTTGTTCAAGATAAAATAAAAGAGGTAGAGGAATCACATGAATGATACGAAAATTTTGACTTAAGGTACTATAACAAATTATTCACTTATTGTTTAATATTGTTTATGTACTGTTTGGTACTATAGCGTATTATTCATGTATTGTTTGGCACTATTTATAGTACTATAGCACTATAGCAGAAGCAAAAAAAAAAAAAAAAAGCAGCATAATGAGTAAAAAAATCAATCTGTAAATAGAAAACTTGATAGATGCAAATAATTGGCTTTTGTCGGTCAAGGGGGGTCTGTAAAATTCTAGTATGTTGTCTTTTGCCGATATAAGGCCATGTATGTAAAAGTAAAAGGGTAGAACTCAACCTCTTTAAAAATAATATTGTGTGATTTACTATGAATCCCTAAAACCTCCCTCCTCTATTCCTTTCTGTCTAATATGATTTTTTTAAAATTAGGAATGTTACGATCAATTTTAATAGTATGCTATGCACTTGCCACAATATGAAACATGTGTATCAGAATTCTGCTACCCATAAAATTTTATATGATATGAGTCAAAAAAAAAAAATGAAAGGGAATTTGGTGACTAACAAGCAATCCCTATTCTAAGACCAAGAAAGGGTCATGCCTGTGAGATAGCATACTTATCACAAATTCCATTTTTATTTTCCCTGGCTTGTATCATAGGCAAATTTTCTATTTTGAGATAAGAGGGACAATTATAAATAAAATTTATAAGAGTAATGATTAAGAAGAGACTTTTTAATTTTATTATATACCAAAGAATGTCTTCTTCTTTTTTACTATTAGTGAGATGATTTTACAAAGTATGTAAAATATTATAAGAATTTTGAAAAAAAAAATATGTGAAATGCTTAATTATGGAACCATCTTGCATAAAAAAATTTAAACAATGAGAGAGAGAGAGAGAGAGAGAGAGGGACCCCCACTTTAAACTACAATTGATAAATTAAGGACTATTGTCTTTTTAGTATGAATAGGGATGAATACAATCATTTAGAGGGTGAAAATAGTGTAGCTTTTTTGAAAAGGAAATTGAACATCATTAGATTTCTAAACTCCAACTAGAACCTCTCCATCCACACACATTAGATAAGGCAACAAAGTTACTATTGATAGGAAGTTTCGAGCACAAAATTCATCTCATCTAAACTAGGGGGGGGGGAGGGATGGACTCAGCTATGAAGCACAAACATGCTGTCGGAGCTTTTATGTCGTGTTCATCATGTTCGACATATTGGACACATAGTCAACACGTGTTGAATTTTTCAATCGTGGTCAAGCCCCTTAGGGGAAGGGTTAGACTCAGCTATGAAGCATGAACACGTTGTTGGAGCTTTCGTGTCGTGTTCAACACATCGCGATTAACACATGTTGAATTTTCCGACACGTGGTCAACTTTTCTCGACACATTCTGACATGCATGTTCGAGAAAGGATCATTGAAGAAGATGATGGAAGTGGAGGTGAGAGCGAGGGAGCGGAGGCGAGGCCGCAATGGTGAGGGAAGGCTAGAGGAGGAGCAGAGACCAAGGGATCTAGAGGTTCGCGATTACAATACTGCGATGGAGGGCCAGCAACGAGGCTGCAACTACAAAGGAGGAAGGGCTGGAGACGAGCCAATGAGCGATTGCGATAAGACGAACAAAAGAAAGTAGAGAGGATCGTGCAAGGAGAAGGAGGAGAAGGTCACAGTTAACAGGTGATGAGGGGGAAGGGGGAAGAAAAGGAAAGAACCGAGGGAGGGAAGAAGAAAGGGAAAGAACTGGAGGCGGAGAGTGGGCCCAAGGGATTGGGGTGGCGCTTGGGGGGAGGAGAAACAACAGGTGATGGGGGTAGAAGAAAGGGAAAGAAACGAGGCAAGTCAACATGTGTTGACATATCATACACAATCAACACGTGTTGAATTTTTCGACCATGGTCAAGCTCCTTGGGAGGAGGGTTGGACTCAGCTATGAAGCAAAAACACGCTGTTAGAGCTTTTGTGTCATGTTCGACATGACGTGTCGGACACGCGGTCAACACATGTTGAATTTTTTGACACGTGATCAACTTTTCTCGACACATTCTTACACTCATGTCCAAGAAAAGATCATTGAAGAAGATGATGGAGGGTGGAGCAAGAGCGAGGGAGCGGAGGCAAGGCCGCAATGATGAGGGAAGGCTAGAGGAAGAGCAAAGACCAAGGGGATCTAGAGGTTCGCGATTACAATACTGAGACGGAGGGCCAACGACGAGGCTGTGACTGCAAAGGAGGAAAGGCTGGAGGCGAGGCGATGAGCAATTGCAATGAGACGAACAAAAGAGAGTAGAGAGGATCGTGCAAGGAGAAGGAGGAGGAGGTCGCGGTTAACAAGTGATGAGAGGGAAAGGGGATGAGAGGGAAAGAACCGGGGGGGAAGAAAGGGAAAGAACCGGAGGTGAAGAGCGGGGGTGGGGGGTGGAAGAAAGGAAAAAACGAGGCGGAGGGGCGGGGGTTTGGGGTGGCGTGGGGTTGAGGGGGAGAGAGAAACAACATGTGAGGGGGGCCAAAGGGGCTAGGGTGGCGTGAGGGGGAGGGGGAAGAGAGAAATGATGGAAACGACAGGTGATGGAGGGAGACACAAGGGAAAGAAATTAAGGTGCCCGCATGGGGTGGGAGAGAGAATCGAGGAAAATGACAAGTCATTGGGGGGGGGAGAGAGGAAAAAAATTTAGAGGGGGTTGAGGTGGGGTTGGGGAGAGAGAATTGAATGAGGGAAATAATTTTTGAGGGATGATGGTTTTTAGTAAATAATTTTTTTAGGTGAGATTATTTTTATTAGAAAAATAAATAAATTGGCTAATAATAGTTTTCAAAAATAAAAATACTGAATTTTTCAATAATAATAAATTTTGATCATTATAAAAGATCATAAATTTATTTAAATAAGTTAATTATAATCTTTTGTTAGTCATTAGTTTCATCTATAATTTTTTGTTAAAGTTTGAAATATATTCTCAAATATAAATACGCATTAATTATGAATATGTCATTCAAATTTCCTATGAATAGATTTATTAATATTATTAATATAAATTCATTGTAATCTTATTTATTTATTTATAAATTTGAATTAAATTAATTAAAAATAATAATATTTATTTTATATATAACATATCCCAACACGTCGAAATTTTCTATTTTTGAGAAATGATATGTTGACATGTTATGTTGTGTTGTGTTGCATGTCGGTGCTACTTAAGGACTCAATCAACCTCTTGGGGTTTGTAATTTGCTTGCTGCTAACTTGCTACTATTAGAGCAAAGGTTTCTCGCTTAATACAAGGTAGAAATATTTTACTACATTCTTTTCCTCTGTTCAGCGGATATATGCACAGCAGCTCTCTTCGTCATTAGTAGAAAATTGAAAGAAAGGAGAGCAAAGGGAGCTCAAGATTAGCTTATACAGAAGAAAGGTTTAAAAACTACCGCACGTACTGTTCAGGAGAAATATGTTTCTCCTTAAGGACCAAAGACCTGAAGATAATCGATGTCGAGAAGAAAAGTGCGAATTTCCATTGCAGTGAGTTCGACCACCAGCTCTTCAGGATCAATAGGCCCTCCTCTCTTTACAAGTTCCTCAGTGGAACTCTCGAAGATAATCAAAGTCCAGAAGGAAAGTTCGGATTTCCATTGGGGCGAGTTCGACCACCAGCTTTTCAGGATCGACAGGCCCTCCTCTCTTTACCTCCGGTTCATCAGTAGAACCTTCGACTTTCCAGATTAACCTCCTCTTCTCCATGTCCGCTCTTTCTTGATTGGCAGACAGATTCATCTCCGTCACCTTGTTTATCTGAAAGAAGGCAATGAATATTAATTTGGAGAAATTTGACCAGCAACAGACAAAGGTTCTGCATGATGCAGCTCTCACCTTCCTGCTAGGGAACAGCCCTCTCAATTCTACACTTGCCAAGGTCGAATATTCTTTGTCCTCCCCAACCTGCATGAACGGAACATCCACAAATATATTGTTGAAGCATAAGATGAAAGTTTGAGGATGTAGCACTTTAGCAAATGAAGAACACCACTGGAAGTCCTCATTTCTCTCCTTGAAAGTGTGAGTTCTGTGTAGATATGCAGTGCACATCAGGTCCAAAGTGAAATATTTATTTTGCACAGCCAGTATCATCTGAGTTTCAGCATGGTTTCTCAAGAAAGTATCACACATAAATTTCAAGGCTGTCATCAATCTCGGTGCATTGTACTCTTAAACAATCTTTCCATAGGGACTTCCAGAAGAGATGAGGAAAATGGGCAGCAGATTTTAAAAATCTTGAGGCTAATTTTTAGCGTGTCCATCCAATCATGCAGAAATTTTAGAGAAGACCAAAAAGCTTCTGCAACCTAGCTAAAAGATTAGCCGTCTTACAACAAATGAAGAATAATGTGTCATGACTGATGTTGGACAAATTAATTGAGCATTGTATGATCAATCTAAAAATGTAGTCAATCCTTATATACCATTATCTTTTAACAGTGTATATATCACAAAGGCATATAAAACCACTCAACAGGAGAAAAGGAAAAACCTCATATAGGTGAGCCAGCCTAATCAACACTTTGCCATTTTCAAGTTCCTGCAAATTTGAAAAGAGGAAAAGCATGTAAACTATGCAATCACAATCACAAACAGAAGGTAAAGGCACCTAAAGGTTACAGATCTCATTTAAAGTGGCTACTAAACAGATTCCAGAAGATTTTTCCAGTACCTGGAGAGTTATTAGGGCAATATTGCCAGGCAAACTATAGGAAGAATCAATTCCTGAAAAGGTTGTCACGCGAGAAGTCAGTGGCTCACCAACATCCTGCAAACCAAAAGCACAAAAGTTCAGCATGAATGCCCCTATAACCCCAAGTCAATTTTAAGTCTTTTACCTTCTCACTGAATGCTAAAAGAAGTGGAGAGTATATCTCCTGACCAACAGTGCGTCGCCACCTTGCACCTTCTCCTTTGGGATCAATTCTAAAATAAAACTTTCCTTGGATCTATAAAATCAAAATCATAAATTAGCATATGACTGCTGCCAGCCTATATCACTGCTGAAGACGAGGAAGAGAAGAGAACAAGCACCATGTGAAGCTATCATGTAACAATTATCAGCTGTATAATTATTCACTATGTATTATTACACAGTATGAAGTCCTGAAATTTAGACAACCAGGAACATGGCAGTACAATCCGGAGGTTTGTACATAATATGTACTTCAACTAGTGTGATTTAAACATCTGACAGTCAAACACTTCAGATCCATCTTTAATTTGTATAAACTGAGGGCATTCATCTGAACTACAGACATAAGGCACAACAAAGGCTGAGATGTGAATAAACTAAGCATAGTTCAACTTGTTGGTACATCCTGCTAAATTGCTACAGCAACTATGCATAGTTCAACTGTTATGCATAATGCAACAGGTCTTGCCTTTTTCTTCATTGTTATAGAATGCATGTGTCAAATCACACATGAAAGCTATGAAGGACAAGCACCGTTGCATCTTAATCCAAGCTTTCAAAGGAAAGAAGCCATATAGATAGTTATGGGAGGAAGGCAAGCATAAGCACCAGGACTTATACCTATCTGATTTATCTTATGCTATGGCAGCGATGTGATATCAGAACTTATTAAGGGAACATGGTAATGAAACTAGTACAGCAATGAAGTCAATCAAACAAGAAAGACATTAAAATAGACAGAAAAAGGAGTCAATCAGGACACAGATGACAATCAAAGATAGAGATTCTCCAACAGCCCCTACTCCAATAAAAGAATATGCATAGACATCCAGGTAGACATCATCTCCAAGCACAACACATAAATAATATGTAATAAGATGATTGTCCAATCTGATGCTTGTGAAAATGAGGTTGAGAGATTTGCTTACAGTCAAGCCTTCACATTTATCAAGGACACAAACTGTTTCATTTAGAACCTCACCAACACCTCTTACATCATCATGAAGAAGCCTCCTGCAACAACGTTTGTCCAGTGAGTATCACAAAATGATAACTCAGACCCTGGAAAGCCAGGCTATAGGCCTTTTATGTCACACAAGTAAATTATGAGTATCACAGAGAGAATAGAAGAAAAACAAGAGCAGAAACCTATGGAGCATCAGCTCTATTTCACCATCGACTAAACTAGATCCTCCCACAGATCGATCCACCAACACCGAAAGCTCCATGCTACCGTCTTCCACATACATTCCCAAATTTATCTGCAATATTCAGCAATAGGTAGAAAGGAAGAATTGTGAAAAGTCCCCAAAAATGTGCACATCACAAGCGCACTTAATACATCAAAATCAGAATGTTGGCATGAATACAAGGTAAAGAGCACGATCTGGACAGAAATGTGTGTCTATCAAGCAATTAAACAAGTTTGATTAGACAAAGGTATGTGAAGACAATCCAGAACTTACTGAAACCGCTATAAGCTTACCAATCACTTCAAATTTTTCAATCATGTGGGATTAAATAACAAAGGCATAAAGGACAATTTTTCATCTTTAAAGCAAACATGTATAAAAAAATCAGGAGCAATGTGGAAGAACCGTGAGCTCATCACATAATGCTGGTTACACAATACTGAGCTTTTTAACTTAGTATAGGCCACAGAGATCATTTTACACCATGGTGCTCTGTCAATCTGTAAAATTCAAGTACCTAGGCTCAATCCACACTATCCACATCCTTTTCACCTTTCCCCGCCCCTTTTATTGGAGCCTTTTCCATTGGGGTTAGCTATAAATATCAATAGACTAACTTCTTAGGCTATTAAATAGCCTCTTCCAAGGCAACAGATTATGTCAGATCGAAAGAAATTTCTTTCCAGATATGAAGGCTGGGAAACTTTCATATTACTCTTTGAACTAAAATGAGATACTACAGAGAGAAAAAAAAGATACCATCCTTTTGAGCATGCTTTTGAAATTCCTAAAGTTGCTTCTGTGCCTTCATATTTCTCAACTCAGAAGTTTTTAGAAATAGCAATCAGAATCCTAACAAACATCTCTGCAAGGATCAACATTGAGTGATAGCCTAGTAACACATATTGCTGCTAGATTACACTGGCCTGAATAGCTGGGTAATGCCCAGGTTGAGTGAAATAATGGAGATGCCAATCCTCTGGAATAGGCAAGGGATCAAAAGCAAGAATTTTATTTATACCCAATTGTGAGAATAAACTAAAGGACAACTCTTTATCTCAGCATATATTTCCAAAACTTCACCAAATAGTAAATGATATCTATTCTCAAAAGAGCAAAATGTATATAATTCTTTGTAAATCTAGGAAATTATGAAACGTACAGGATAATAATTTCCAGCAACTGGCTGATTCACTTCCAATTCCCAGTCACTCCTGAAATCACGGATCTGCAAAATCATTACATAATCAGATTGAAGCACATGCAAACAGCATCAAATAGCATGATTCACGTCCTTTTCTGAGGGTTGCTATCTACAATTAACAGTTCCTTGCAAAGTGATAATGAGGTATGTTTCTTAAAGAGAATCTGAATTAAAGTTTGCTAGATGAAGAAGAGAAATGTATGCTATATTATCAACTCAAAAATTGGGATAAGTAAACTGCAAGACTCAGATATTTGTACAAAGGTTACCGGCAACAGTCAACATACCCTTTTGATGAAGTCACGTCCATTAGAATCCGTGTAAAATGTCTTATTGGTCTTCATATTAGTCCTTATTTGAGTGATGATTTCTTTACCAGTCCCATCATCTGTTGGTATAGGCCCAATCTAAAATCACAAAAAATAGAATATTGAGCCCAGTCTTGCTTGATTGTGCTAGCAGAAAGGAGATGTTAATCTCAACTAACTCAATCAACAAAAGAGAGAAACTTACAGTGAACTCAACTTCAGCATGTTCCTTTCCCTTGTAAACCCTGGTAACCTGTGGAAGAAATTTTCTGTTTAGCTATCCATTGTTGTTGCCATACCTATCATCACAATAGAGGCTTGGGGATGGGCTTTGAGCATTTGACTGGACTAATGATTAGCAAGCTGAAGATGCAAACCTATTTGGCTTCATATAGGTTAGAGATAGAAGCACTCTCTTAAGTGAGTGACAATACTTTCTTCCTCATGAACATAAATGCCACATGGAATGCAAATGTAAAATTGCAGCAAAATGCACAAGCACCAATTGCCAAAGAGGCCAAACATTTCATTAACTGTTGCAAATGTTGGCATTACTCTTGATTGATTGTTTACCTGAAACTTTATATGTAAAAAGAGATATAGAGAGCTATTTCCCCAACCATATCACTGATTATAGTTATTTACCTGAGATATCCATTCATTAAGTTGTTGGTGTACTTCATCCACCAATGGACCTTGTATGACGGTCAATGGAGCCTACAAGAAGCAAGAAAAGAACACATGTTAGAGGCATCTTCAAGTTTATTAATATTCCTCCAGTGAGGTTTGATGAGCGTACACTACCTGGCCTTGCGATTTTATGGAGTGTGTCATATTTGGGCGGAAGACATAGGCCCCTGATGCCTTCAAGAGAGAGGTAGTACAGTTAACTGAAGTTATTTAGCAACTTTATACAAACAAACCAAAAGAAAGAACAAAATGCCATGCCCTAGTAAATCAAAGAGGGACACAGACCAACTGATATAAGTAAGTATCAAAGGATTAACTACCTGAGGATCCTTATCAGTCCCATCATTTCCCGAGTAATACCCATATGATTGCTCAGCTGCTGCAGTAACCTTCAGCGGCAAAATAATTTGGGGGACAAGTGTTAGTGTTTGCCAAATAAACTCATGATGAAGAAAAAGAGAAAAGCATTTCAAGAAAACAAGAACAGCAAATCATGTTACAAGAAAACATAAAGGTTTGTTTGGGAAAGATATGGAATCTGCCGGGCCAGCAGTTTTGTCCTTCCCACAGATTTGGAGAGGAAGTAGGAAGGAAAGCAGTAATTTGTCTCATCTTTCCATATTTACTCCCAAAAGTAAAAGAAATGACAAAATAGCAGATGATAAAATAGGAATTCTGCAATAAATTGTAATTCTCTATATTATACAAAAAAATCTAATACCACTTTCCTTCATCCCACTTTCTTTCTATCAAAATCATGAAAGGTTAGCTAATTTTAGCTTCTCCAATTTTCACTCCCTCCAATTCCCATCCCTTTTTTTCTTCACCCTTTTTCCCAAACTGAGGGTATAAGCAAACAGAGATGGAACAAATCCAAGAGAATGAGTCAAATTGGTCCATACTACTCAACACAGAGCTGAAGCTTGAGAGAATTTGCATACCAGACTTCGACTATTGACATAATGAGAAAGTCCCCCTTCGTTCATGGAGTAAAGCAGCTTTAAACTGCCTTGACCAACTTCTATCGTAGCATTAGTATTTTCTTCTGAGGTGGATACAGTTGACATAATCGAACAACGATCTTCAGCCACAAATAAAGCACACAGAAAAACCAATTTTGTAATTAGTATCACTAATCCAAGAGGAGGAAATATATAGATTCTACTATTCAATGTTGGACCAAGGAGAAAATTGCTAACCTATTTTCTTTGCATTTGAAACAGTGTAAGTGCTGAAACCAAGAGGAGGAACAGATACTGGAAATGCAAGCCAATACTTGACTAAATCACTTGAGGATGTTCCCAAATATGCTTTCACATAGAAGCTTTTCAATTTTGAAGTGGCATTGGACACAGGCAGAAGCTGAGAATCAACTTCTACTCCACTGGAATCATGAACAACAGCATTTTCCGTGGAAACCTGTTAAGATCAGTTCCGATTATTTAGGCTGCTCTGAAGAGACTTTGAAATTGCAAACAAGTCAATTCTAACTTCAAGAGGCTCAGTAAGTGCTAATCAATGCATGAAAAAGAAAATGGTATCTATCCCATGATTAGGAATATTCCGGTCCATTGCTACATTTAACACCATCTTTAGAGCACTCGTGTTAAGACAACAACGTCTTTTGTTCCAGTGGCTCTGACATGTTGAAATTTATAGTTTTGAATATTTAAACCTGTCACAAAAGAAGCAAACTCGAAACACTTACAGGTATTCGTACCACCTCCTCTCTGTGCCACCCAAGAGGATTGTATATGACAACAACCTGATTCAGAAATACCATGTGTAGAGAAATTAGCATCAACTTAATCCTTCAACATGACCAGTGTTTGAGCTAAAATGATATCATACCAAGCTTTTCCCATCAGACAAAGCAGCTTCTGACATAGGACAGTGACTGATGTTAAGAAGAGGACACTGCAATAGAGAATTTAAACCAAGAACTTTGAGCAAAATCTAAATATTAATATGTGCATTGTTCCAAAGAGATCCTTGGCAGCAAAAGTTGTTGAACAAGCACAAACAGTACAAGTTAATCAACGTATTCTAGAAAAACTGTTATGCTCAAAATGAGAAGAAGAAAGTTGAGTGACAGCCCCATGTCCAAGAGGCACTAAGGCCATTCACAAAATATGTTCAAAATCATAACAAGAATGAGAACATATTTATTCTGAAGCTCATTTCTCAAAACTCAACCTGATTACTCGATCAATCAATGTCAGTTGAGTTTGCATTTTATCATAAAAACTAAAGGTTCTCCACATAATCCAATTATAGATAAAGTATTCATCAACAAATATCCACCAAATATGTTTAACCCCATCAGCATGGAACAATAGTATGATGCTTCTATAGCACATCATGGGCGAATTCATCTGTATCAATATTCTTGGCAAAACACATCAATGTCAAAATCAAATTAAGAGCAAATAGTTAAAGTGACATTGCCTGCTGAAAGTTCAACGTTGACTTCTGCTCTCCTGTGCCCACTTTTGGCTCAGCCAAGAATGCAAGCGAAGATGCAACCATCTTCTCAGCCTACAAAATGACATGCTCTTCAAATTACCTCATTATGCCCATTGCCCAAATTGATATAAAGCTATCACATTAACTCCAGACAAGCACCTCCATATAGCCTATTGATAATCTCAATGCATAATCAGCAGCAACATGCTGTCTTTGAGTACCACTAACAGCATCATGATGTTGAGCAATTGCCAGGGCATCAGCCAGAGCATCAGTATTTGGTCCTGTATTAGCCCTCCCTTTGAAGAATTCCAATTGCCTTGCAGCCTATCCCAAATGTGCAAAAAGCAAAAAGCAGTGACTTATATAGGTGCAAGTACCTCGTCTACCAGGAACTGATAGAATTCCTTCATACCATGTGAGAGAAAAATACTTCTATTATTCAATAATGTCCTATATATACACAAAATAGACCCTAAAGCTCCTAAGGACTATTTTACCCTTATATTCTAACAATCAACAAGCAGTGAACTTCAAGCCGGCCTCTTACCACATAATAACCACTCAATACCCTGACATAACCTTTAAAGCCAGGCCTACTTGTAAAGTATCCTGTCCAGTAGGCATTTGGACGATCTGCATACCTGAAATAGCATTGAACTGTCAACCACAAGGTTCGAAAATAGAAGCTTGGAAAAGGAAAAAAGAGTTGGGCACACTCACGGAAAGAAATCATCAGTTTTGAGAGGCCACTGTTCATTTGCTGCATATTTTGCATCTGTGTATATGGATGGCGTAGAATATAGAGCATTAACACGCCCATCCTGAAAGCAGTTCAGGTGTCAAAAAGAAAAATAAGAATGCTTAAATGGTAATAAACTCTTGAAACACTTCATGGTCATGACTATTTGATTTTAAGAAGGCTAATCAAATACCTTATTGACATAATGAATGAACTTGTCTATCTGCCTGAACCATGACACAGCATATTGATATCTGAAATCTGTACCCATGGTCCACATTATATGGTTGGTTCGGGTCACATTGGCCTGGCAAAAACAACATATTCCTGAGATGATTCTAGAGGCAGATTTATGATTTGAAAGTATACGTTCTTCATAATGGGAAAAAAATTCAGCTTAACTAGCAGTAAGTACTTCCAGTATAGCATAATGGAGAATATAATAGATTAGCCTATCAACAGTCCCCCTCCAAAAATGACAAGAGTAAGAGAGAAAAGAACCCCATATGTGAAAAAATAAATACAGGAAAGAGAAGAAAGTAGACACAAAACCAATCAATGATATAGACTAACAAGAGAAAATCTTTGCCAATATTTAGCCTTTAATTTATTCACTGGTGAGTGGCTCAAATAAAACTGGAATGCTAGAAGTCAAGGTCATCTAAATAAGAAGGCTCTTTGGGCATACAATAAATCTCAAACCTTCCTTATGTGAACTAACTTATTAAGATGAAGTCCCAAAGTTAGTTTATCAAGAATTAAGTAATGATGAGATATGATCTGAATCACACCTGTGCCAAAGCAGCTGCTACAAAGGCATCGACTCGCTCTTGGACATTATAATCAAACAGGAAAATATCATCCTTCATAGGTTAAAAAGATAATTAGCTCAACAGAAATATATTTGTTAGAATATCAATGTCATTTCCATGTGTTTTACAAGATTTACCTGAATAGGAGGGGAAACATCATTTATCTCAAATACAAAACCATCGGGAGGGTCATAATGCCTAGGGAATACACCAGTGAAGATCTGAAAATGGTTCGAATATCCAGCAGGGCAAGAACAAAGTGTTAGACGCAAATCATTAAGAAAGAAACAAGTACAATCCAAGTGATGAAACAAATTTAACTATAGAAGACTCATCAAGAACAGAAATTTAGCAGTTCAATTCTTAAAGGAAGCACAAGTCATTCCCCTAACCTGAGAAGATGATCCAAGGGACTTGGAACCTCGCCATATAACTTCAAGAGTTTTATCCTTTAGTCTCTTCGCTCTATCTTGGTAGTCAATGCGGGCAAAGAAGAGAGAGTCAAATCCTAACTGCATGGGAATTTGGCAAAAGAATATAAGTAAAACATGCAATATACATAAAACTTATGCAAAAAGACTCATTCACATCCAGAGAAACTAAGATCTCATAACTTCAGCATCCATAATACAAAAAGATCACAATCTATATTTTGTGCATCACCCATTTTCAAATAGAAGGCCCACAACAGAAGGTGATCACCAAGCACAAAACAGATTCCACTTTTTAAGGGAAAAAAGCTACATACCTCTGCGCCAAGCAAATAAGCTTGAACAGCAGAATGTCCAAAAGGATCAATCTGCCAACCCACTCTAGGAACCTGATTGAATTCCTTTTTGATATACCAATGGCCTAAAGTCGTCTGATCAATCAAGTCAATGTAATGTGGGGTCGCCTCATCATGCATACACATCCCGCCATTTCTTAAATGAAGCAAACCAAAAAATCAAACAAAAGAAAAGAGGGGCAAAAAAAAAAACCCAAAGATCAGTATCAGAACCAGCGTCGAAAACAACCAAAACAAACGAATCTCCACATGTAAGAATCCAATTAATTCACCCTCAGTTCTCAGTGCATTAACCATGCGTTACATGCAGAAACATCATTCTATTACACAATGCATGCAATCATTAAATTCATAATCAGTCACAAGTCCGAGAGACCATTTTCCATCGAGTAACCAAATGCGGAAAGACAGTAACGAGAAAGATTCGTAAAGCCGAATGTACATGAACTCCAATCGACCCGAGTCGACGAGCTCCTTCACTTTAATCCTCATTGACTCGCTCTGCTGCCTCCACCATCTTTGGAAAAAAGCCTTCAAGAAATCCAAAAAAAAAAAAAAAAAAAAACCACCACATGCCCAATCAAACCGCCATTCTTCTTCACGCTACCCGAAAACACCGAATTATAAAAAAAGAAAGAAGAAGAAGAAATACCATCTCGACATAAATGAACTTGCGATTCTTATCATCCAGCAGCGCCGATATCACCGAGTCCAGCACGTTCTGCACGCATGCTCCCTGCGGAACCAACCGGTCAACCCACGCCAATTTTCACCTCAGTCGGAGCAAATCGAGCAAAGCACGGAAGTAGCAGGGGTGTCAAAGAACCCTTTTTTTCTTACCCGGATGGAGTTGTTGGCGCCGACGAAGTACTGGTCGACGGTCTTCAGCCAGCCGACGTCGTCGTGGGAGTGGGGGACCAGGTGGACGTTGAGCTTGCCGGGGGCGATCCCGGCGCTCGTGTTGTAGGCCACGTGGGTGGAGACCTCCGCCGCGGCTGGGGAGAGGGCCAGGAAGGACAGGAGGAGGACGACGCCGAAGACCGCCGTCGCCGCCATCGGTGCAGCAGCAGCAGAAGAGCTCAGAGCATTAGCAGCGTCGAAGTGGAGAAGACGACGATTGCTTGCAGCTTGCAGAGAAGAGAGGGAGAGAGAGAGAGAGAGAGAGAGAGAGAGATTTTCAACGGAGGGAGAGTGGAAATGGAAGTAGTTGCGTGAGTGGCTTCTCGTGTTGGACTGTCTTGGAGTGAGAAGCAAGAGATGAGAGAGAAGAGATGTGACGTTCCATTTTGGATATTCAGTTTTTTTTTTTGGGGGGGTTTTTTTAATGTATTATTGGGTTGAGTTGTCAAGTGAGGAGTAGATGGGATAAGGTTTGATGATTTTTCTTTTTTTTTTTTTAAGGTTTGATGATTTAATTAGCGGGAAAAGTGGGACTGTGGCTGTTTTATTTAGTTGAGAGTGAGATTTGGGGAGGAGGGGGTCGTTCGGACTGGTAAGTAAAATACACTGTTCTACGGGGGCAATTTTGGGAACTTGACGTTCATTCTCTTTGTTTGACTCAAAAGTCAATGCCCCCGGGAAATTAATATTTACTTGATCCGTTTGTTTAGTAAGAAAATAAAATGATTTAGAAAATATTTTTACAAATTAATTACTTATATTATTTGAAATAAATAGTTAATAGAAAATATTTTCATTATCCATAGTAATTTATATTTTAGATATTCTCCATATTTACGTGTTCATTTGTTTTGATAAGTGAAGTAAGGAACCAATTTTAGGAAAGTAGTTTCCAAAATCATTCATTTTTTTTTTTTGTAAATAAACGGAGCTTAAATAAAAGGCCTATATCAATTATCCATTCTTTACTAAAGTTGGAAAAATTATGCATGAGATATCACACGCTCGAGAGATCAATCACTACAGAATGCTAAAATTGGGGGTCTAGGGCGAATTAAAAAAAAAAAATAGACGTTGGGGAATTGGGCAACCTCAACAAGTATAGGGGCCAAAATGTAGTCTCAATGTTGATAGGAGAATTCCTTTGCAAGGGTTTGGTCACATCAAGTTGTCATGCATTTATCTAGCACATGCAAGTGACTACTTAGGCATATTAACCTCATCGAGAATCAATGTGAAGGTTCAGTTTCGATAGGAAAAGCGATTGTAAAACGATTATATAATTTGAAAAAATGATGGATATATCTAATGATGAGAAAAAGTGTTCAATTAGTCCTAAACTTATTATACAAATATCAATTCAATCATAAACATTTTAATTTTATCAAATTAATTTTAAAATTTTGCATAAAATTTCAATATAATCTTTCTGTCGATTTTCACTAGATATCTTTAACATGACAATGTCTCATAGGACAGCGGTCGACCGCCACATTATCAATTTTCAACGAAAATCGACGAGAAGGATCATACAAAAATTTCACACAAATGTTTTGGACTTAATTTGCAAAATTAAAATGTCCAAGACTAAATTAACATCCATACTAAAGGTCCAACCATTCAAGTATACACACATTACGTCTGTGCCAAGGAAGACATTATTCCATCTCTAGAGGCAAAAGATAAATGAGCGTCTTAACACTTGTAGCACCATAACAAAAAGGTCCAACCATTCGAGGATACACACATTACTTGTGTGCAAAGGAAGCTATTATCCCATCTTTAGAATGCAAATTAAATATTAAAGATCATAATGGAAAAATGCGCAAGACGGTGAACATTGCCCATCGCCCGTTGGCAACCGAGATTCATTCAAACACCACCAGTCCATTAGAGCAGCTCCTCTCATCGTTGCCCAATGCAAAAGGACCGTAGGGAAAAAAGACAAGTCTCAAGAGACCAACACAAATAATACCCATTGAAACTCCAGATAATCCGAACGCAAAAGGAGTACGAGAGAAATAGGGCGCAACAAGTGAAAACCATTCTCTCTTTAGAAGAATGCCTAAACGAGTTTCTAAGCAAACATACATATTTGATAATGACATAAAATTTTTGTCTCCCAAACAAAAATTCATTTCATACACCTTAAAATTTCTGGGCTAAGGGCAGCGATCGGCCAGTGACGAAAAAAAAAATTATTTCTATTTCTGTTTTTTTATAAAAGAAAATTAAAAAAAATTTTACTTCTCATTTTTGTTCCAAACTTATTTCTAAACTAAAAATTTACCTAAAAAATAAAAAAATGAAATTATATTCAGGAATAATTATCATTTGCGCCTTTAAAGGCTAATAATGTCAGAGATGGACAGTCATTTTCACGTGCAACGCACGTTTAATCTCAAGTTGTATAAGTGGAAGAAAGCATGAGATTTCACAAGCCTAGTTTTCTTCCCAGGAAGATAACCCTGCCAGGACCACTTGATGGAAGCAGCAAGGCACTTGACACTCCGAAGTGACCCCATGGCGTGAGTGACTTGAAAGGAAACCAAAGGGCTCACAATATAAGAAATCAACCGCACAGGTTCTACAAAACCAAGTCTTTTTTAGTGAGAGAAAAGCACTTTTTGTTGCTTCCCCTCTCACCCCTGAATTTTCATTTGCAGATATGGTGGGCAATCAAAGCCCAAAGTGTCATAACACGGGAAAATGACAGACCTAAATACACAAAACGGCTCCTTAACCGACAAATGACGTCCGCTTCTTTGATTTTCACAACAGAACCTATTTGCTTTCCCTCTCCGTTTCTGGCTATAGAATCTAACCTACTGTATCTAACCTGTCACAGCAGAGACAAGACTACAGGAACAAACAAGCTTACGCAATAGCACATTACCACAAAATTTGCTTGGCCAAGAAAAGCATAAGAACCACAGAAACTGGAACCAGCACTTGGAATGTTTTACTGTTTTAGAACAAGCGCTTCCTACAATCAGCTGCACCACAGTAGCATGGCATTCTTTTCACCTTTCCATCAGGGCCAAAAACACTATCAAGCGCATAGCCATAGTCATATGTGAGCTCCTACAGACAAAATAAGTGGGAGTCAGTAATGCTGAGAAGAACCAGAACAAACCCGCTTAAAAGATGTCAGTTCCTCAAAATTAGCAAGTACCAGTGGTCCACACTTTCAACAAATCTATCAGCAAAAGTTTACTAAAATAAAAGCAGTCAGTTTGCATGAATATGCAAGGCTTTCAGACTAGCAGCTATGTGCATGCACCTATATCTCATAAGCGCACACGTAAGTACAGACAGAGAGAGCTACAACTTGACACAGTGCTGCTGAATATATTTAATTAAGTCTATAGCTACCAAGCGAAGAGTGCATCACAAGAGAAAAATGAATTACCTGCAATGGTGGTATGTTATCAGCTGCAAATAGAACCACCCTAGCCAGCTTAATGTCTTGGTGGGAACTTAATACACATTGGACAAATAGATTGGGCTCGCAGCTATGATTGATAAACCTAGCAATGTTTCCAGCTGAACCAGCATCAATGCAGAACTCTGGGACCTCAGATTTCTGTTCATCATGCTTTTCCACCTGATCAGCTGTCCCAGAGGATGCATCTCGTGACCTCCTCTGATCATGGATGAGAAATATGAGAAACATGAAGTCACATTTCGGCTATTCTTGATAGAAAAATGCATTTGACAGTGACTTCGAGTTAGCTTTCACACAGTCACATGCTTTTCCTTCTTTCAACTTTCAGTCTATACTACAAAGCAGTGTATAGATCTTGGATAACTCTTGTTAAAATTTGAGAAACGGCCAGATGACAATAGAAGAGAACAGCATTCAGGAAAACTTGAAAACAGACTAGTCAAAACTATTCTCAAGACAGCAGTAGAAAAAAAAGTTGCCAAGCAAACTTTTGAATCATCTAGATATCTTAAATATATGTTCAAAACAAAGCACTATTCTCCTGTACAAATACCTTGGTAACTAACCTCCATATTTGTAGCAAAATTTCAAGACTTCCAATTTTAAGCAATGAAAAGGCTGATTGTAGATGATATGCCACCTACCACATAATACTAATGCTGACGATGAAAATACTCAATTCATTTCTCAATCCTATGTCATTCCCATTTAAAAAGGCTAAGAGTTATAATGTCAAAAAACTTAAGTTACTGAAAGGAAAGAGGGTTCATGCAGATAAGGTCGCAATAGACCCCAACCCCATAAACAAGTGAGGTGGAATAAAATTAAGACCCCTTCTCACGTGCAAATCAGAATGAAACCATATGTATGCACGTGGAACTGCAGATCAGGGATCTACATGTGAAATAAACATAAAACTGGCAGGACAGATTAAAACTTGACTCTTAAAACCATGTCAAAAGTCTAACCCCAAAGCTCAAGCTACTAGGCCATGATAAATCCCTATACAAGCGATGTGGACAACACTTCAGCGCAATGCAACACCAAATTTTAAAGGAACTTTTGATTAAATGACCAATCACTTTATCCCCATGATACAAATGCCTAGCACTTATTTAGAGAAGTTGAGATCCATCTATGAAATGCTTAATTGATAAAATTGCTCTAAAAATTTAACTACAATATTCACAGTGTAATTATCCAGTTAATGGACTAGGTATTGTTCAAGCAATCACAAGCAATTAAAAAAAGGAAAAGCTTGTATCATCACAAGTTCATACCAATCCCCACAAATATTTCGACTCATATGCAAGAGTATAGTTTGTATAGAGACAGCATATCCCAATAAATGTCTTTTTGATGAAAAAGAAAAAGGACACCTATAACTCCATCAAAAACAAAGATTTTTCATGGTGTAATCAAATCAAGCTAGTTGTTCACTACTCAGGGTTGGGCTTGCCAAATTCTAGAATTTTACCAGCTCATTATTGATCTCAAGTTAAGCCCAAGCTCATGGATACTTGAGCAGTTGCTAAGCCCTTATCAAGTTCATGTACTTATTATATTTCGTTGACCTTGACTCTATATTTACCATCATACCCACTTTAAAAGCTTTATCTTACCCCTATTCATTATGGAAATATTAATTAGCCAGATTAATTTAAGAACTAGTAATTAAGTCACCCTGTCCTGAAATATGGTGCTCCTAAAATACATACAAAAACATCTAATCCCATGTTGCATATAGTAAAATATTCCCATGCAACTTATATATCAACAAATACCTGTGTTACAAATCTTTTTCTTCAAACTTGCATGGGATTGAAAGCATGTAGCTTGTTTACATGCATGTGTGCATTTAACTTTAATAAGTGGAATTTCGTCATGAGAGGCAGAGTATCAGATGCTAACCTCCCTTCCACCAAGACCCCTCATGGTTTGCAAGCAATCAATATCAAAAATGTAGTTATTCTCAGAGGCATTTTCCATGTCTTCAGCCCTATTGAGAATACCAATGTATTCGCATACCGGTGCTCCCGAAGGTATAAAGTCCCATGATCTAACAGCCCAACCCTTTCGTGGGGCTCGAAACACCTGGAATCCATGAGCAAAATTCAATCTGAGAAAAAGAAGTGGCTTGACATGTCACTGGGGAGGATTTTATATCATTCAATCAAAATACAACCTCGAGACGATATCGTATGCCTCTCTGAGACACCCGATTCACACAACCAGGTCCACAGCCACAGTTTGGTCCACATTCATAGACAACATCCTTAGCTTCTATTAATCTGAAAAGCACAAAACAACCAGTGAATTTAACACATCCGTGCATCCTCCGAGCCCAGAGGGAGAGAGAGAGAGTAATGTATGACAACAAGTCCTGATGCAAACTTGATTTAACAAAACCACGTCAAGAGAGATAATGAATAAACTCAAAACAAGTAAAGTTCTTCAGGCATCACACCCAAAATTCTGTAAATATAACACCGAGGATTCCTTTGCATCACACAATTCCAAAAGAGAAAGACTTCCTAGACTCATTAAATTGTCAAATCTATTGAATAGAAAGAATCAGGACTGTATACATACTCTTCTAAAAATCGCATTCCCAAGTCAAATAGAAAACTTAGATAAAAACATAAATCTGACTTAAATGGAAATAAGAAAGTCCACTCTAAATATAAAAAAACATAGAAACTTCCTGAAATCCTAACAGATAAGAGTCAAGACCTCTAACTGAATTCAGAGAAGAATCCTCATCAAATTAGGACACTTATTTAAGATAAGAATTGATGCAATCTTCTATCTTCTCCAAAGCTCGACAATAATCAAAACTTAAAAACAAATACAGACTCAATCAATCTTGTGGTTGCACATCATTCTCCCTGACTGGACAAAACTAGTCTCGAGTTTTGAAATGGCAAATAATTGGATTTTACAATTTCATCCTAATCATACTATGCTCCAAAATTGAAGCCAAATAACATTCTTCATTTACTCTGAGCATTCTCTAAGAATCCTTCTGGAATAAAATCCTCATTTGAATGCTTCATCTAAAATGGCATCAACAAAATCAATATCCTTAATTATGCTAGC
This sequence comes from Eucalyptus victrix, assembly GCA_016097545.1. Taxonomy (NCBI): domain Eukaryota; kingdom Viridiplantae; phylum Streptophyta; class Magnoliopsida; order Myrtales; family Myrtaceae; genus Eucalyptus; species Eucalyptus victrix. The sequence goes on along the minus strand of CM027841.1, from coordinate 35,999,140 downwards.
GGGATCTCTGATTCTTTCTTCTTCTACCCAAACAGCACTTTCATTTAACATCAATAAGCATCATGGCCTGGTGCTCCCAATGAAAACCAGGGATGATTTAAGCTCACTCACATGCTTGATTCATCAATATCCTTAATCTTCTCCAGACTACTCAAAGCGTCAAGTAACTCAAGATCTTCAGCCTCAACCATGGAATTTTCTAACACTTGGAGATTTAGGCCACTTTCAGAATTTTCAAATTTAAAAGGGACTTTGTCGACAGTCATTTTGTTTGGTTGAAATTCTACAGCAAGGACAAACTTCCTTACTTGCTCAGAAAGCTAATCAATTCAGCCCTTTTGATGTTAAAAGAGCTCATGAATTATGATTGTGAGTCTTGCTTTTCATTCTCACGATCCTTAAGCAGTGTGTCAAACTTGGAGTTCAACTCACCAAACTCGGAGCTCAACGCAATGTTGCTCATCATTGAGGGAGAAGAATTACAAATCATAGCTTATAGAAACCTGGCTCCATAGCCAAATTTAAGTAGGACCAAGAATCCTAACATAGTGAGCCTGATTTATACAAAATTGAAGAAAAATCACAACAAATGATAATTCAAACAAGTAAATTCCTTTAAACGACGCATCCAAAGCTTCTTAAATATTACATGTGGGGTTCCTATAGCATTTCATTTGAGAAGAATTGCATCACAATATTCCAAAGCATAGACTTGATGAAATACAATAATTCATCAACACTGTAGATAGAAAGAACTATAACTGCATATGTGCTCTTTTACAAAGCTTACTCCCATTTAAAATCAAATAGGTATCTTAGATAGAAATATAAATCCTGCTTATAACAAAAATAAGAAACATAATATTATACTCCAAGTCTCAAAGGCCAATTTGATTATGAAAAACAAGAAACATACACTGATCCACGAAAAATATTTATTTACTGACAAAAAACGTGCATAGAGTTGGGCCACATCAACAGGAGGATGATTGTTAGCTGATAAGCCAGAAAAGAAAGAGACTCCAAGAAATCACGCCATTAAAAAGCCAAGCAGCAATTCACATTGTTGCCACAGCTCAGCTTCCTCATCACATTCAAACTAAGGAGTCTGTCAGTTTGCGACAAGTAATGAACTTGAGGTAGTAACCAACAATCACCATATTTGCAGGGGATCGTTCCTTCGATTGACAAGCAAAAGAACTGTATTTGGTCATACGGACTATAATGGAATTGACCCATCAACCAAACCACATAATTCGACAATCCTCACCTGCCACCATCTCGCTGCACATATGGAAAGTCAGAACCATTCAATTTAGCACATGAACAGATTTTTGGATCAATGCAACCTCCTCGGCAGTTACAACCTGTGGAAGCTGAGGGAAGAACTATGTTCTTTGCAACTTGAATAGTCTTGACATACGTGTATCCTGAAATATAAGAAGCCAATATCAAAGCTAGTTCATATTGGTAGTCAACTTATACCCAAAGTGCAATTGAATTGTGAGATGTCCAAATCGTATTATTCACTCCTAATGCTTCTATACATTTTGCAAACAATATCTCTGTCGGGACTGTCCACTTTAGGCTAAAGGAAAACCCTACGTGGCTTATTTCAGTATCCTCTCTCCTACGTGGTTGAGGCACTACCACCACAGGTAAACAATTAACGCCATTCTTCAAATGTAGCCTACATCCACCAATGTCGATGTCACTTGCCGCCATGCAACGCAGGCACCCTCTTGCCTCTGCCATCATCTCTGACAAGTATCTCTCAGATCTCTGTGATCCGATCTCAAAAGACATGCAGAACAACCAATTCTTTAGCAGGGTTTACTCTCTCTAAAAAAAAGGTTGCAATCATAAGACAACCCACTATCGAAGGGACATGCTACACCTATATGATACACGGATCAAATTCACCCAAGTTAACCCTCATCCAAAGAATAAGATGTGACACACCCGTGGCAAGCTATCAACAAGTAATACTCCAACAGACTTGACTATCAATAGGTTCCATACTTAAATGCACAAGAATGTGTTAATTACTTGCCTGTAGGAGCAACAGGAGGATCGTCCACTAAATTTGTAGCCGGTATAGGAATATCCTCTTTACCCCCAGTGATATCCTCGCATACCAATCTTATTCAACAAATATTCGATACAATGAGATATTCCTTAAATTTTTGACATAAAAGATTGTTTTCCACATATTAGATTTTATAAATATCATACCCGCGTATTTCTGACACAGAGTTAGGAGCACGACCATATACAAACTGAACCTGCCGTTGGGAAGACGAACAATCAAAGAAGAAATCAATCAATTTACAACCATGTTGACAGTAACTACATAGTAATTATGTATAAACCGGACATGAACCATGAATTGGAACTTTCATTCATAGAGACAAAGTGGATGCCAACTCTCGAAAATAGAAAGGGAAGCTTCAGTACGAACCAAGACTTGGTACAACTTGAATTTAATGTAAATCCAAACTGATTTCCCCGCTAGAAGCACTTATTTTGAGAAGCCAAAAAGGTTGCAACTACACAAAAATTAAAACTACCAAACATCCCTTTCTCCTTCCCTCAGCAGGTCCCATCCTGCATTCAGGTTTTGCCTTACATGCATCAAACACAATGTTTAGGTCATTTTCCTTCCTCTCCTTCAGCTAAGATGCATTTTCTTCTGGTTATTCTCTTATTTTCAAGATAGTTGAATGATTCTGACCTACTTTATACAAATTAATCACTACTCCTAATCTGAAGTTACTGAACCTCTTTCAGCTTGGACATGTGCTTCTTTTGCACTTTTTTCCTCAGTCATCTTTTGATCTTTCCCCTTAGGTTTGTCTTTGACTACACAAATATTTTTATTTCCAGGTATTCAAGGCAATTTATAAAAATCAACAAGCAAACTTATCTCATATACATTCCTCCAATTAAAAACTTTCTTCAAAATTAGCCAGGATCTATACAGAAATACATGAGCATAAATTTTTGAAAATGACAATTACATGTCATAGATGTAATAAATGTTCAAAAAGATGAAAACCCACAGAAACTATTCCACAGACAAGTATCCTGCATGTTGGTCATCATCTAGAATCACTCAAACAACCAAATGGGTTTTTACTAGGATCTATACAGAACTACATGAGCATATATTTTTCAGAATGGCAATTACATGTCATAGATGTAATAAATGTTCAAAAAAATGAAAACCCACAGAAACTATTCTGCAGACAAGTATCCTGCATATTAGCCATGTCATCATCTAGAATCACTCAAACAACCACATGGGTTTTTACTAATTATATGTAAATTAACTTAATTTAAATGCATTTCTTTCTACTGATTGGACAAGTATTTTCTGAATCAGCCTCAACAACATGTACAGGTTTAAAGAAACAATAAAACTTACTAGCTAACAACAAGCTACCAAATAGAAAATTCTTACAGAGGTTTTTGTATTTTCCCCTTTTTGGGTGGTCAATATATACTTATATAGTCAGAAGGATAATATATGCTATGGTGCTTCTTTTCATCTTTCACATGATTACCACCTTTGTAATGCTTATATATTTCATTGTTGAGATGCAATAGATTTATTAAAGCTCTTATTTTGCACGCGTTTCTTTTTGTTTTCCTTTTCACGACAGTCACCACCTAATATTACACCGGCACTACTTGGCTTTGCCTAAAGGCCTTAGCAATTCTCCCACCATCAAAAAATGGATATGGGTTTTAGAATGGAAGTAGATATTCCAAAAGTGTACATTTACATGGATGTATGTAGTAGGCTCATTCAATGATACTAAACAAGCTCAAACAATCAAATAAAAGACAATCACAGACCTGATTGGTAGTCAACATGGGCTGCCCTGGCATCCTCCTTAACCGGAATTTGAAGACAGTATATCCAGATATACCCTTCTCCGCCCAGTACTTAACAACCTATCGAACAGAAAAAGATAAAATGTGCTTGCAGACATCATATATCTACATAATTTTCAATGATTTGTGTGCCTCCTAAACTGATTTCACATTTCATGAAGCATTTTGTGTACACAAGCATGCTGGTGCATGTGAAAATGGACCAGTGTGTTTCCTTTTGTCGAGAATTAAAACTCGATAAAGTTTGAGGCAATGAAGATTTGATGTTCCACAGCAGAAACCATCTGACTCGCAAATAATGCAACCTCTTTCACTGAACAGCCTTGGTACCTGATACAGTCCATCGTATGTATAGACTTTGCCACAGTAGCTGCTTCTAGATTCGTGACCACGTATCACTCTGACAGGCACATTTTGGTCAATGCAATTCTGCAATAGCAAATATTGACTATATATTACTCCAATTTTTATCAGATGCCAATAAGAGATTCATTTTATGTGCCAAGGAAAAGAAGTTTTTAAGAAGAGACTTAAAGAGGACATTAGAACCCACCTTTAACAATAATGGAAAACAAAGAGAATCAGGTTTCATATTTGCCATCTCAAATCATATTGGAAGGACAATAAGATGGTATAAGCAATGCCATCCTTATCAAGGATAAGATGAAAATTGGATACCGTAGCATTTATATAACATCACAAAATCATCAGTATCATCATATTGTAAAAAAGATACTTGACATGATATGAACTAGAAATATCAGTGTGCAGACAAATTAAAATCCAATGAGTCGAACAGACAAAAGGGTGTTAGAGCCTCATCTTATAGTAATTAGCCTCAATATAAAGGTTCCACAAGTTACAAAAAAAGAAAAGAAAGGAAAACAGTTCAGAGATAAAGCTTCTCATAAGGGCAATCATTTCAGAATGAAAAGAAAGAAATACTGAGCACAGAATGATGTGCATACCTTTAGAGCCAAATTACCACGCTCTAATACTTGATCCTTAATTTGACGCTTATCACCAGTTAGATTGTGCCCGCCTTGACCAGTATATACAACATCATCAGCATTATCCTGATCATCCTCATACATGCCCGACAGAACTATCGCCACGGCAACAGGGAATGTGTAATTACTGTATTCCTAAAACCAATGCATATAACCACCAGCTTCATTTTTTGTGCACTCAAAAGCAGTTTCAAAACATCTAACTACGAAAATAACATGTTTGGAAAACCAAAGCTCCTGAGACAAAAAGTCATAAAATATATAGTATTGCAAAAATTAAAGTTTGGATAGAGCAAGAGTTTTCTCAGTATACTGTTTACTTGTAAACAGGGTTGTCGAATTAATCCATAACTATACATGGTATTCAATGACAACCAAGAACCAGAGAATCACTTTACAACTAACAACAAAAGAAATTGGAAAGAAAATCTACCAAGCAAGAAGTAGATTCATAGAATCCAGTCAATTTTGACAAGGATGCCCATCTTCCCTCTCCCACAAATGGCATCAGTATGAAGACTTGGAGGACCAAGGGTTATTTAGAGTCTTTATAGGGTGTTCTAGAAACTTCACACTTATTAAACTTGAAATAAGGCTCATTGAGGAATGGCTTTTCACAAAACATCTTCAAAGTGCTCAAATATTTGATCATTGCTGCGATAATCTCTCTGTCACTGCCTTATGGCATGATTTTCTATAGCAACAAGAGCTGCCCTGCGCCTCCAACTTCATTCGTTAAAGAGCTAGCCCAGTTATCATCATTCCTTCTTCCCCTAATGCTCTTACAGACTTAACTTTATCTTGACAAGTCCCTTCCATTCTGTACCCCAATTACTCAAAGATACTCCATAGCTAACATCTGACTGAATTTTGAACCCTAAAATCATTATCCATCAATTATATTGAAGCCAACTAAATTGCTGTTTAAGCCCTTATGGATAATACTACTACATCGGATGCTGTTACTTGTGACAATCAAGCGCATTTTTTTTTTCCCAACAGTAAACCTTCCATCACCTAAATGAGCAACCTGGATGACGTCAAAGGACGCCTCAATTTAGTAAAAAGATGAGAGAAACCCACTATGGGCTTGTGCATCTGATGAGAAAATTGCAAGATCTTAGCTGAGAAAATACGGTTTAGGGATGGCAGTCAATCCAAATGGGTATGAAAGAAATAAAAAGAAGTGGGGTTATTCCCTAGTGTCTTTGTTTGGGAAGAAAGTTCAAAATTGGGCGCCTTCTCCCCTCTCTTTTTTCATCTTCCTCTCCTCCCTCTCTCCCAAAGATAAGCTAAAAGATCTAGAAGTTTACAAATCTCAAGGAGATGATAATAAGTGTGCTGCATTGAGAGAATTGAGGTAACTAACTTAACTAGTGGGAGGAGGTTTTTCTTGCCGTATGCCTTAGTAAGTTACAACAGTACCACAAATGCACCTTCTGCACCGCTGGATTAAGGGTGTTTTTTTCTGGTTTTGGGTTTGGGGGGTTGTTGTTGTTGTTTTTTTTTTTTTTTTTTGTGGTGGTGGGGGGGGGGGGAACACTCCACCTCCCCATTTTCTTTTCTATTTGAAGTTCTGTGTGGCAAGAGAATTAACTAGTGCTTCCCATTGTAAAAGCCAGGAAGCTCATCCACACTGCTCTTTGACATTTCTTTTCATCATTTGGCTAGATATTATAGTATGTCCACGAAGTAAAAAAAGTTGGCTGAAAAGCACAAAAAAAAGAAAGGAGAAAACAAGAAGTATGTTATTTGAGATCCAAAAAGACTAAGTAAAAGAACTAAATTACTTAGGCTATGCATGTCTACACTTAAAGAGGTGATTTTTCCTACTTTTTACCTTCCCTCCAAGAATTAAAAAGGGAAAGAAATGTTTTCAGTTTTTAAAACTGTGACAGAATTATATATGATTCTGTATATTGATCGTTGTGCATTTCGAGAAGTTTCGGGTCTTACCCAATAAAAAAAGTCAAACAATGAGTGCTGCAAAATTTAAATGAAGTAAAGGATAAAATTAACCCTAACTACAAACAGACCCCATCCTTGTACCTTTATAATCAATTCGGTATTATTATTATCCAATATAAGGCATAATCTGTTATGACATAAATATCAAGTCTTTCAAATACTAAACTAAACTACTACTTAAGTGAAAAGGCCATTGCCAAAAACCAATACCACACCAAACACCATCTATGTCATCACGTTAAATTGTGATTTCGACAACTGATGTACCTCATTAAGTGCTGGCACTAAGAGCACTTACTAATGGTAAAAGTTTCAATAAGCCAAAGACTTACCCCTACATTACCATGGAGAACCAAAAAGAAAGACATATATGTTCAACCAAACACTGCGGAGAAAATATAGCTGGAGAATCCCCTCTTCATAATCAATGCACTATTCAAGATGCCAAAAGTAAACACTCCTCATTCAATCTACTAGTAGACCTAAAGACAATTACAGAAATCTAACGAAATTTATGATTCCAGCCCTCAAAAAGACCAATAGAAGGGAATAAACAGTCATTACCTTTCTATAGGCTTGGCCCATATAGTCGATACCATTCAACCAATGACTATGAAATCCAACGACAACCATTTCAGCCCGTGAAAAGAACTGATGACCAACATTGATACCTGACATTCAAAGTAATATATAAAACTCGCAGAAGAAGTTTCTTTTGTATTTTCATGTCAAAATCATATAGATCCTAACTGTTTAAAACTTAGAAAGTCCTGACCAAGACCAACATCATCATTAAGTAAACATAACAATGCAAACCACCTACCTGGAATATTACCAAACCTTTTCTTAGGATTTAACACACAATTGGTCTCCAGCATCTGAGGTTAGAAAATGAATAAGTGAGTCACATTGTTACAACGCATGGCCACAATCTTCTTTTTTCAAAAAATAAGGACAAGCGAGCAGCAAGCTTGAGAGGGTTCCAAGATGTTAAGAGAAGAATCAAATTGCATGAACACCAGGAGCTACAATTGTCAGAAAAATTGAAGTACTATGAACGAATCAAAGCATGCACAATTACTTCTGACTTCCAATTATGATTCCTCTTTAAAAATTAAAAAATACATGTATATATTACTTAAGTCATGAGAAATTATACATAATTCCACATGTCATTTTTCGAAATGTTTCGAGTTCTCTCAATCAAATAAAAGTCAAAGTGTGATCCACATAATTTACAAAAAGTTAGAAATTAAAAGTATAAGTAACCACTGATAGACCCTACAAAAACACAAGATCATGTCAACGTGCCTTGGATATTGCCTTCAGATCGGGCCTCATGGCTAATTTCTTGGTATCTCCTTCTGTTGAATTTCCTTTCTGCATCATTCTTGGAGAGATGCCAATTAGTATCAAAACAACTACATATAAGATTCTGACCCAAAAAAAAGACTACACATATGATGATATCACTTATCACAATAAAGTGAGAAGTGCTTTAGTTCACACATTTATATTCTACAATGGGATAACACCGCAAGAAAAACAATTCCAAAAATAACAACAAAGCATTTCACTTCCAAAAGAGGAAAGATCAATTTTAAATTCGATAGAAGAAATAATCAGGAACTTGATACAGAATGGTAGTTAGAAAATTTTTACTCATGAAAAAATGTGAGAAAAGAAGGCCTAGAATTTTGAAATACATAATTCAGCCCAACTGCGTGCAATGGAGGAGATCTGTGCACTGCCAAGACTTGAGTATAATAAGAACAACATAGACATGTGTGTGTGCAAAACTAAATTTCGGAATAAGGAAGCATATTGTATAGTGGCATTAATATTGCAACGTTGACCTTCGTTGCAAGAAGCAAAAGGATTGCAATGAGAACACCTTTTGTGTAGCAAGGTGTTGTAACTTTTAAGACAGTCATGTCATCCATTAGTCGAATTTTATTTCACACATAAACCTCTCATTCGAATGGTCTTCTTCCATTTAACCAAAAAAAAATACATAATCTTCTTCCTCCATAAGTGCTGTCCATCAAGTTGGACATATTCAACAGGTGAGGATGGGGGATTCCACAATACTTCACTTGATTGAGGTTACATGATTGTTAAGTGATATATCTGTCATATGCTTCTTTTAGTTATTATTCCTTTCTTCCCCCACTAGCGCAGATATGATTATTTTATCTATTCCATTCAATTCAAAGGAAGGAATTTCCTTTGTCTTCTCTTCCAGTAAGGTAATAAAAGCTTTTGTGAAAAAGAGGATAGTTGTTTCACAACAAAGGCTGCTACAGATGGCCAGATTGCTTTTTTGACAAGCCTGATGGGTGATTCTACTTCATAAGAGAAAAGATACAAGTTAGGCTTGAAAAGAAAGTAAGAATCCTACTTCTTGGATGGATCAACAAGCTGACTAATATATTATGGGTCCCCTTTGTCTTAGTTATGGTTGTCTTGAAACTCTAATACTGTCCTGCCTAACTTGATAGTGCATTGAAAATGCATAAACTGAATTACTCATTGATTATCTGGAAAAGATATTTAAATATTACCTTCGAAAATGGTCTTGCAACCATTAATTCAATGCAATGCACAGTACTTGTAGCTAGCACACAAGTAATTTTTTGAAGCAGTGACAATGATTATCCCAAGAATGAATGCTAAAGAAGTAGAGGACCTGAACTAGACATCATCAATGCTCAATTTATGGCACACAGGAGCACTTATGCAAAAGGCAGTAACACCTTCAGCTTTGTTTAAAAAGAACATAAAGTTATTCTCAACATGACGGATTAAACCACAGAAAAACTCATGCAGTCAAATATGTCTCAGGCACAAACAATCCTTGTAGAATCAAAAGAGAAAAAGAAGCTGCTTAAACAACATATGAGGAGTTGAAATGAATGGACTGAAATGGCCTGGAATCTGACAATAATATGGCAGCTAGAACACGATATGAGTGACACTAATAAGAAAATGATGAAAAAGACACTGAGCTTGGAGTTAGATTTAGATTGCTTTGAACCTTTTTGTTGTTCCTAATCAAGAGAAGAAGAGGTCATGCAAACGGGTATCAGCAATAGCAACCATATGGCATCTTACACTATAAATTTTCATGGAAATGACAATGGCAAACCATGGTCCAGTCATTCATAAGTAGAAAGCTAGCCCATACACCACAAAGGAGGCTAAAACTGGAGATTGGTGAAGCAGACACTAACCTTGGATTTGGATTTAGATTTAGGTTTCTGCGAACCTTTAGATTTTTCCGCCTTCTCTTTGTTACATCTTTTCTCCTCTTCCTGATAGCCATTGCGCAGACAACGTCATTTCAAGCAAGAACACAAAAGAAGGCCGACTGAAAAGGACAAGTGCATAGCTACGGCTGAGTCGTCAGAAAGAGAGAAGCAACTGAAAACTGACCTGAACAAAGTGAAGATAATGCTTGTTGAACAACCTCAGAGTCTCCTTGACCTTAGCAAAGTCGCTCTTCTCCCCCACGGTCGCCACATTATCGCCGCCGCCCGCCACCTGGCTCTTTCTCTCCACTTCCGAACCCGCATTCTCCACCAGCTCGACGCAGCCGCCGCAGCCGCCGCTCTCCCTCCCCCCGACAGCCTCCTCCACCGCAGCCGCCGCCGGGGCGCTCTCCTCCACCTTCGGGGCCTCCTTCTCCCCCCTCGCGCTCTCCCCTCCCGACCTCTGCCTACCCCCGACATTGCGCCGCTTCCCGGCGGCCGGAGCCTCGTCGCTCTTGTCCAGGAGCTCCACCCTCCGGCGCACCAGGAGCTCCTTCTCGGCCCTCTGCTTCGTCTGGATCCTCACGCTGCACCTCCTCACCGTCCCCGTCCCCGCCTCCGCCTCCACCCCCGCCTCCGTCGGGGAGGAGGAGGAGTCGCGCTCCGCCTCGCCCCTCCCCTTCTCCTGCTCCTTCTCCTTCTCCTTCTCCCTGTCGCGCTTGCCGGCCCCTTCCTTCCCGCCCTCACCCTTAGGGCTCTTGCCGCGGCCGCCGGCGCTGGAGGGGGCGGCGGCGGCGGCGACGACAACGACCTCCGCGGCGCCGCCTTCGCCGTCGGCCCTCAGCTCGTCGCTCGACAGGGAGCCCATGCACTGCAGCGACGGCACCACCATCGGATAAAAAAAGTCAGGTCCGGAGCCGGACGAAACACCCAATGCTCTCGAGGCGCGCTGCAGAGGAGCGCTGACGAGGAGAGAGAAACGAAGAGAGAGAAAGGTAGAGAGAGAGAGAGGGAAAGGGAGAGGGAGGGAGGGATTGCTATTCGCTACTTCTCCTTCTCCTTCTCCTTCCTCCTCCTCCTCCTCCTCCTTTTTCCCTCTCTTCTTCGAGCTCTAATCTCGAGAAGAATGGAGCAGATGGACAGCGTCCGATCTGGGCGTTGCAGGAAGCTCCATTTTCTTTTCGCTTTTTCCTTTTTTTTTTTTTTTTTTTTTGGAGAAATGATGAAATCGAAGGACTTTCTTTCTCCTTACTTTATTTGTTTATTTATTTATTTTGCTCGTCTAGTTCGCGCTTTCGCGTTTCGCCTCCCTCCCTCTCCTCCCCTCCCCTCCCCTCCCCTCCCATTTTCCGTGAGGGCGCCACGGGGCCGGGCTCCGTTCCCCTGCGCCCGAGTGTAGAATAGAGGGAGGCGCGCCGCGGCTGCTTGGGACCCCGTTGGATCGATCGGAGGGCTCGAAACGGTCGGTGCCTTTGACTTTGACGGCGGGGCCCCAGCGCGCGCCGGTCCGATACGGGCTCCGTTCTTACAAAAGAGCATTTTTGCAGGGGAACCGGACACGCGCCAGCAGGTACGGCGGGGCCCATGTCTGGCGCGCTCCGTGGGTATTTCCGCAAATCCGGCGCGCAGGGGCGCGTGGACGGCGCGCGTGGAGCGTGGCGCGCCCGCTATTTAACCTCTGCTCATCTATTAATGGGTCGGAAGACCATTACTCAAATAGTCTTCAGGTTATTGATTCGAAATGCGTAACTAAGAATACTCCAATTTTCGAGATAGTTTTGGCGCATAACAAGCCCAAAGCAATATATATCGAAGACCGGAAACTCTTCTTGATTACTTGCTCTGCTGATATGGATTAGGCATTTGTTAACGAAATTCTTACCTTACAATATTTACTGATATATAACAGAAAGAAAATTCGGTACTGAGATATTGTGAATGAACGGGTAAGAAGGACCGAAGTACTTATGATTATTGGGAGTATGCGAAACTTCTGGAGCTTTCTATGGTACTGCTGTGTTTGGCTCTTCTTATGTCGCTATTAATTTTGGTGCAGGCGTGTCATCGCTTTGGTTGGTGAATGTATGCCAAAGCTGTGCGATGGTGATGATTCTACTTTGACTTTTATGCTTGGAAAGATGGAAAAACGAGCATGACTAGTAGTGGGGGAATATATACAATGTAAACATCTTTTGTGCTTTTGTTATTAATTTTAGGTGCAAAATGTACCGATGGGAGTGGATTTTAGATGATTTTTGAGGAGAGAGAGATAGGTGTTGAGTTAGAGGGTGAGGCACTTGCTACTTTCAGTCACCGTCGGATGACTACAAAACTCATTAGGACAGCTAAGAAGCTGAGATGGGAAAAAGGGATCCAAAGATCCATTTAAATGAAAAAAGTTTCTCAGAAATTATTTTCTACCTTTTCGATATTTGAGTAAACCAAAAACTAATCAATTCACAGCAAATGTTTTTCATGAATCAAAAATAATAAGCGTAAATGTAGGAATATGATATCCCTTTTTAGCAAGAAGGAAATCACTTTCTATAAAATCACCAAATAAATGGAAACGAACCATTTTTCCATTAAAGTATTTTCCTTCATCGTGAAGGAAACAAAAGACATGGGAATAGAGATAATCTACAACCCAAAATATCCACTGTGGCCCGTGACCAGCTTGATTTTATCCACTATGGTCAGCTTGGCCGCACAAACACAGCTTTAAAAACGTGTTGTATTTATTTAAGGTTACACGATTCCTATTTAGTGCGACAATCCATATCTAGGTAATGCGTACGAGAGAAAAAAATGAATAGTTAGGAAAACTGCCCAGCCGCGCTCAAGCTCGAGAGCACTCAGGCTCGATAGACCTGAAAGACCAATGGCAGAGCTTGCATAACATCCATCCCAACTTTGGCCCGTGCCTGGCTCAAACATTTTATCTTTGGAAAAATTGTCCAAAAAATCCTAAACCTATTATATGGAGGCTAATTTAATTATAAACCTTTCAATTATATCAATTTAGTTTTAAACATTTATACATTTTCTAATTTAATTATTTCCATTTCAATTATATCAATTTAATCTTAAACCTTTTGAAAATATGTCAATGTAGTTATAAATATTTTAACGATTTGCTAGTGTAATCCTTTCGATCAAATATTTAATATAGATTAAAGACAAAATTTACAAATCATCATAAGATTTATGACTAAATTTTCAAATTTTCAAAAGATTTAAAATTAAACTGGCACAAGTAAAAGATTTAAAATTAGATTGACAATAAATAATACAATTGAAAAGTTTATAATTGAATTGGTTTCAATACAATAAATTTTGAACTTTTTAAACAAATATCACTTTTATCTTTCAGGAGGGATTGGGTAATAAATGATGCTAGACTTTCGGCTCAGACAGAACCTGTCAAATGATTACCTCTAGATCATAATGCTATCTAAATTTCAACAAAAACGTACTGAAAAGTACGCTGCCAAAGGTTGACTCTTGTCCACCAAATGGGTAATAGAACAACTACGTTTAAATAGAGTTATGGCCAAATTAACATAATTAAAAAATTTATAACTAAATTGACTTATGCACATAGGTTTTGAACCTTTTTAACAATTATCCCTTTCATCTTACAGGAGGGATTGGGCAATAAATGATGCCAGTCTTTCGGCTCAAACAGAGCCAATCAAATGATTACCTCTAGATCATAGTGCTATCTAAAATCCAACAAAAATGTTCTGAAAAGGGAGCTGCCAAAGTTTGACTCTTGTCCACCAAATGGGTAATAGCACAATACGTTTAAATAGAGTTAGGATTAAATTAGCACAATTAAAAAATTTATGAATGAATTAACTTATGCACAATAGGTCTTGAACCTTTTGACTCTTGTCCACCAAATGGGTAATAGCACAGTTACGTTTAAATAGAGTTAGGACTAAATTAGCACAATTAAAAAATTTATGACTGAATTGACTTATGCATAATAGATTTTGAACTTTTTTTAACAATTATCCCTTTCATCTTACAGGAGGGATTGGGCAATAAATGATGCCAAACTTTCGGCTCGAATAGAGCCAATCAAATGATTACCTCTAGATCATAGTGCTATCTAAGATCCAACAAAAACGTACTGAAAAGGGAGCTGCCAAAGGTTGACTCTTGTCCACTAAATGGGTAATAGCACAATTATGTTCAAACGGGGTTAGGACTAAATTAGCACAATTAAAAAATTTATAACTAAAGTGGCTTTTATATAATAGGTTTCAGACTTTTTTAACAATTATCCCATTTATCTTACAAGAGGGATTGGGCAATAAATGATGCCAGACTTTCAGCTCGGACAAAGCCCGTTAAATGATTACCTCTAGATCATAGTGCTATCTAAAATCCAACAAGAACATACTGGAAAGGGAGCTACCAAAGGTTGACTCTTGTCCACCAAATGGGTAATAGCACAATTACGTTCAAATGGGTTTAAGACTAAATTAGCATAATTGAAAGGTTTATGATTGAATTGGCTTATGTTCAATGGGTTTTGGACTTTTTTAACAATTATCTCTTTATCTTACAAGAGGGATTGGGCAATAAATGTTGCCAGACTTTCAGCTCTCAGCTCAGACATAGCCTGTCAAATGATTTCCTCTAGATCATAGTGCTTTGTAAAATCCAACAAAAACCTACTGAAAAGGGAGCTGCCAAAGGTTGACTCTTGTCCACCAAATGGGTAATAACACAGTTACATTCAAATAGAGTTAAAGACTAAATTAACACAATTTGAAAGTTTGAGGTTTTGGACATTTTTAAAAATTATCCCTTTTATCTTACAAGAGGATTAGGGCAATAAATGATGCCAGACTTTCGGCTGAACAGAGCCCATCAAATGATTACCTATAGATCATAGTGCTATCTAAAATCCAACAAAAACGTACTGAAAAAGGAACTGCTAAAGGTTGACTCTTGTCCACCAAATGGGTAATGGCACAGTTACGTCCAAATGGAAAGGAAAAGAAACTACTAGGCTGACATTATCCTCCGAGGCAGATATAGCTAAGCTAATTTTCATGGCATTTCAATATTTAAAATTAATATGTTAGAGAATAAGATAAGTCTATGATGCATTTTATCGATGAACGTCGCCCCATTTTGTTCTAAAATTCAAAACATTAACAAGCATTAACAGCTTACTGAAAGCTGTCTTAACTTCTCCTTCAGCGTGCTAGACTCCTCTATCCCTAATCTTCTTTTTATAGGAATGAAAGAAGGAAATGGAGAGTGAAGAACAGAGAAGGCAATCGAACAGGCCAATTTGAAATTATCTCCAAACTCGTAAATACAAGTTGCCCAATATGATTAATAAAATAGGAAATATGATTTTATCTCTGAAATTGGAGCATAGAAGAACCAAAATTGAATGAACATTGTATACAAGAACTGTCCTTCGACTAGTCAAGCTTACCAGCGAGATCATATTCATCTATGATGTAACGGGTTCAAGGCCAACACTTTCAATTGATTCCTCATTCCTCCTGCCTCCTTCAATTATTGCCAGCACTTTTCACCATAGAAGAATTGTCTCTGGAAATACAACAAAAACATCAGATATAGCCCCTGGGGCATTCTGAAGCATGCACAGAACTGATTTAGAACATACAATTAAGACCAGCAGTCTCAAAGACTACACAGTTACCTTTGTGCAAAACAAAATTTCCATAAAGTGAAACATCTATACTATCCAAATTAAAGGAAACTGACGTACACGCTAAAACCTTTCTTGTTCCTCAGGGATCTCTTCCAGTGGTCTGTTAGCAGGATGCCTCTGACTAGCATCGTCATTCGCCATCATAACCAGAGAAGGGTGTAGCTCAGGCTGTGGAAATAGCAACTTTAAACGAAATGCATCGACTCCATTCAGATAGTATCGGAAGAGCCTCTTGGCCCTAATGAATCCAAGACGACCATAAAGTGCCAGGGCTCCTTTATTTGTGACTTCTGCTTCCAAAGTCACCTTCCAGAACAAGAAAAAAAAAGATGGAAAGAAAGTCATAAGACACAAGTAAAATTCTACATTACCCTGAAAGTTTCAACTAGAGTATATGGGAGTTCTTTAATATAATATACAGAAAATATCACTGCCAACAATGAGTGCGAAAGCACATTAAGAATTAGGTCTTCCTAGAATCACCTTCTAGGTTAATTCAGAAGACAAAGGGAACATTGAGAATCTTGTGAACATACTTGATGCCCACACATGGATCAAACCCTTCTTCTTGGGCCAATGAAAGATTTAGAAAATAGGTTGCCCCACAAACTTCAGTTTACAAATTCAAGCATTTCAAACACCTAGGGAACTCCATTTGAGTTTAAAATCAGTGTCAGAACACAATACAGATTTGGACATCAGTTGCTGAAAGATCCACAGGCTTATAACAGTAAATATGGACAGAAATGTCTCATTATTTGTATCAACACGAGAAAACAATGAAACACAGTTAATGCAAGCTACAAGATCAATCAAGTCAATAGATGTTCAATCATTGATGTCTTCACCAAGCTTTGGTTAAAATTGACCAGTTGACTACTCAAAGAAAAGTTCTAATTAGATTAGGTTTTTCTCGCAGTTGAAATTAGCGGTCTAATGGAGTAGCATTTGAGTTCTATTAGAGTTTTAGTTAGTTTCCTTTTGGAGTAGGATAATTTGTTTCTTTACTTTAGCCTGAAGCAGGATCCATGTGTCAAGTTAGGTTTCATAACTCCTATTTAAAGTTGGGAATGAAACCTCTGAAATCCATATAAACTACTTTAATCTTTCTATTCCAGAATTAATGAAGCTTACAGAAATTGACCGGAACACGAGTTAGCATTAACACTAACTTGTTGTACGAGTTGATTTTGTATCTGGTGGATTTGAATGAAGGCAACACAATCATTAATCGAGCCTTGTGGGTTGAAACAAAATTGACCCAAACACAAGTAGCATCAACCCAAACCTGCTAATTCCATATCTTGTCCCAGTTGTGTTGTTTTGTTGTGTTGCAAACTGCCATTTCAAGTCCCATTAAGATAGTAACCAACTAGGACTATCTATGAAGACAAAATAAATCATCTGGCTTTAACTGGTAACTTACCATTCTTTTGAACGTAATCAGGAAGCTAAGGCAAAGACTTGAGACTAGATCTTTCAAATGTTGATGAAAACAAAATGTCCAAAGCCGGATTAGGTAACACATTCCATGCTATTCTTATTGATAGATGATTACAAGAGAAGATACCTAGGAAAAAAAATTTAGCCCAGATGTCTCTTCTCCTAATCTTCCCATGATCATCCCATTTCCCAACAGTAGAATGATTTAAAGACAAATCAAAAGCAAGGTCTAGCAATGGAAAAACTCTATCTCCATGAGCAGTCTAGGTTGAGATGCACGTCTATTTCCAATTGATAGACTAATTGGACATACATGAGTTTTGGTCACAAAACTGCAGAGGAAGAAAATTTTCTCCAGTCCTATCACTGCTGTGTGTAATCATAACTCGAATTAAGAACTAAACACTAAGCTCGTCATTCTAAAGCTCGAGAGCCATGTGAAATTACCTCTTCGCAGCCAGACTCCCTCATGACACTGATGGATCTACTCACGAGTTCCGTGGCTGCAACAAGAAGAAAAACACGGCACTTCAACTCCACACCCATTGGAGAAAACACAATGCAAGCAAGGAAAATACACTAAGACAAGAGATAAATTTGGTCACTCATTACACAGCATCATAACTACAGAACATCTTCACAAGCTCTTCTCATACAAACACAAACTCTTCAAGTCCCAATCAATTCAGCCGGAGCCGCACGAATCAAACGAAGTTCAGGCGAAGCCACCAGCTTCAAACGAGGAGTAAACGATTATTACCTATCCCTTTCCCTCGGTAGGGCTTGATGACGACCAGCATCGCAATGTAACCCCGGTAGGTGCTCCGATGCTCGCCCATCTTGCACACCACGGTCCCCACGCACTTGCCCTTGTGAAACGCCTGACTGACACGAAAATCCACACGCGAGCGACACGAAGCTAAGCGAGAGAACGATCGTTCGAAATCGACAGGCGCGGAGACTGGAAAACTCGAAGAGGGAGAGGGAGAGGGGGAGTTACCAGGAAGGAGAGCTGAGGCCAGAGGTAGACGAAGTAGCGGTAGGTGAAGATGGAGTAGGGCTCGCTGAGCTCCTGGTCGACGAGGCTCATGATGAGCGGGAGGTGGTGCTCCCCGCCGTAGCTCGCGTACTCTATCTCCGACGCATCGAACTCGGCCTTCTTCTCCTCCTCCACCTCCTCCGCGCCGCTGGTCGCCGCCTCCATCGGGAAGTAGAGCGCCCCCGACGATGCCAATACGGCGGCGGCGGCGGCGGCGGCGGCGGCGGCGGGAGAACGAATGGGTAGAGGGAACTTTTTGGGGGAACGAAAGTGGAGGAGAAGGAAGGAAGTAGGAGATGGGGCTCCGAACCCGATTGCAGAGGATCCGAATTCGGAGTGGGCCCCGATTGGGGCATTTGACCACCTGATAGGAGTGGGTCCATTCCTGCTTTCTATTTTCTGTCCCTCTTTTTTTGTCCTTTTCGTAGATTTTATGGATATTTCAATTCAGCTTTTGTTTTATTTTAGAGGGTGTTACCTCAAACGTTTCGAAAATGAAAATATGGTCATGAGAATGATGCACGAGTTTCCCATAATTATCTAGAATTTTGAGAATTTATCTTCTTATTTCCATATTCTGAAAGAAAGCTCGAAGAAAAGAATTTCCGGTAAGCATGTGTGATGAAGAAGAAAGAATTTCAATATGTGCGTGTATTAATAACAATTAATGATCTAATTATTATCAAGAAGTGAAGTGACAAATTATACTTGAATGCTTAAACTTCATGACTATGACAACAACATAATTATGAGGTTGATTTTAACAAGCTGCTTTTATATAATTAGCACAGTCCATTAGAAATTTGCAAACAAAATGATGTCTATTAGAAATTTGTAAGCAAAATGATAAAACACACGTTAAGAGTGGTGAATTGAAAGAATGTTTTAATTTTAAAAGAAAAGGTACAGAGAGAGAGAGAGAGATGGACAAAAAAAAAATTGCCACAACATAAGAAAAAATTGGCATGCGCCTGTATTAGTAATAGTTAGTACCCTGACTACTGTAGAAGCGAATTTGTAGATTGTACTTGAATACTTGAACTATGAAACAATACAATTACAAGGATGATTTTAATAAGTGGCCTTGTTATAATTAGCATTGTTTTTATTGAAAAATTGCAGGCAAAATATAAAAGACGGATCGAGAGTGGCCAATTGGAAGAAAAAATTAGATTTAAAAAAGGAAAGAAAGAAAGAGAGATAGGACCAAAAAAATTGCCCAAAACACAAATTTTAATATGTGCCTATATTAGATTAGTAACGGGTAATGCTTTAATTGGTTTGTAAAACCATTAAATTTTCAAAACTGTGAAACAATGTAATTACATGCTTGGTTGACTTTAAGAAGCGACCTTGATATAATTAGCATATATTTATTGAAAATTTGGGGGCAAAAAAAATAAAAGACAGATTAAGAGTGGCTAACCTAAAGGCGATTTTAATTTTAAAAGAATAGGTAGAGAAATAAATTAAGAGCGGCCAATCGAAAGAGGATTTTGATTTTATAAGAGAATGTATAGAAAGAGAGAGAGAGAGAGAGAGAGAGAGAGAGAGATGGGAAAAAAATTAACAAAAACAAAAATTTTAATATGCTCTTGTAATGGGAGAATTACCAAAAAAGTCATAAACCTATTGCATTTGTGCCAATTCAGTCCTAAATTTTTTTTTGGCCAATTTAGTCCTAAACCTTTTATGATTGTGCCAATTCAGTCCTTCCGGCCAAAATTGGCCGGCCGGAGCTGACGTGGACGCCGGGCGGAGATACCGGGCCGGCGAACAATTTTTAAATAATTTTTAAACTTTTTTTTTCGAATTTTTTAATTTTTTTCAAAATTTTTTTTTATTTTTTTACCTCCTTCTTCTTCCTCTCGGCCGGCGCGGCAGGCGAGGGCCGGCGAGGCCGACTCACCGGCCACCGGCGAGGCTCGCCGCCGGCGGCGCGAGCCTCGCCCGACGGCGAGGCCGCCGCCGCCGGGCGAGGCTCGCCGTCGCCGTGGCAAGCGAGGGCGAACCCGCCCGCCTGAAGGGCGAGGCGGCGTCGCTCGGCCAAGGGGCTCGGCGAGGGCCATGGCGAGGCTCGCCTCGCCAGATCTCCGGGCGACGGCCGAGGCCGCGAGGCCGCGTCGCCAGATCCGGGCGAGGCCGAGCCTCGCCTTGGCGACGGCGCCGTTGTCGCCGGGCGAGGCTCGCCGCGTGGCCGGCGGGGGCGAGCTCGCCGTTGGCCGGCGAGGTCAACCTCACCGCCCTCGCCTCGGCCGGCGGCCGCCGAGGAAGAAGAAGAAGGTAAGAATAAAAAAAAATCAAAAAATCAAAAAATTAAAAAAATCGATTTTTTTAAATTATTAAAAAATTGTTCGCCGGCCAATTTGTCTCCGGCCCGGCGTCCACGTCGGCTTCCGGCGGCCAATTTTGGCCGGAAGGACTGAATTGACACATTTATAAAAGGTTTAGGACTAAATTGGCCAAAAAAAAAGTTTAGGATTGAATTGGCACAAATGCAATAGGTTTAGGACTTTTTGGTAATTCCCCCCTCTTGTAATAGTAGCGAGTAATGCTTTAATTGGTAAATTTTCAAAACTATGAAACAATGTTATTATGAGGTCGGTTGGTTTTAAGAAGTGGTCTTAATATAATCAGCATTTGTTATTGGAAAGTTGGGGGCAAAAAGATAGAAGACGGATTAAGAGTGGCTAATTGAAAGATTATTTTAATTTTAAAAGAAGAGGTAGAAAGAAAGAGAGATGGAATAAAAAAAAATAGCAATAGTAGTAAGTAATGCTGTAATTGGTACATAAAACATTAAATTTCCAAAACTATGAAACAATGTTATTACGAGGTCAGTTGATTTTAAGAAGTGACCTTGATATAATCAGCATTTATTATTGGAAAGGGGGGGCAAAAAGATAGGAGACGGATTTAGAGTAGCTAATTGAAAGATTATTTTAATTTAAAAGGAAGAGGTATAGGAAGAAAGAGAGATGGAATAAAAATAATTGGCCAAAAACAAAAAATTCGATAGCATTATTTATTATTGGAAAGTGGGGGGCAAAAAGATAGGAGACGGATTAGAGTGGCTGATTGAAAGATTATTTTAATTTTAAAGGAAGAGGTATAGGAAGAAAGAGAGATGGAATAAAAATAATTGACCAAAAACAAAAAATTGCGATAGCATTATTTATTATTGGAAAGTGGGGAGCAAAAGGATAGGAGACGGATTTAGAGTGGCTAATTGAAAGATTATTTTAATTTTAAAGGAAGAGGTATAGGAAGAAAGAGAGATGGAATAAAAATAATTGGCCAAAAAAAAAAAAAAATCAATAGCATTATTCATTAAAAATTCGCGGGTTTCGTTGGGGGCAAAAAGATAGAAGACGGATTGGGCAAAAGTAAAACAATAAAAGTGATAATTGAGAACGCCGTCTGTGGGAATCGAACCCACGACCACATGGTTAAAAGCCATGCGCTCTACCGGCTGAGCTAAGACGGCTATTTGTCTTTTATTCTTCTATATTTTTATTTCTTCTTTATTTGGGCATATGCGTACCGCCCGCCACGTGTGTTCGCGCTCCTCAGCCCTGCCTCGCGTCGACACCCGGCTTCTCCCCGCACCGCATGCAGCACCGTCTTGCTTTCTGCAGAACAAGAACAGGGTGGAGGAAATCTTTCCGGATCGAGAGAGAGAGAGAGAGAGAGAGAGAGAGAGAGCGGCGCGAGGTGTTTGGCATTCGAACGTCGCGAGAAAGGTCGCGCTCAGCCGGGCAAAGATGTGGAAGGCCATGGCGGCGGCGGCGGCGGCGAGGCGGCTCTCTCTTCTCTTCCCTCTCCAGAGGCCGAACAGTTTCCCCACGGCCGCCGTCCCCGCCGCGGCGAAAGATCCCGGCTTGTCGCCGCTCGACTTCTCGGGATACTTCTCGAGTAAACCGCCGTTTCGCCTTCTGGGGAGAGGTGGGTTGGTTGGCGCGCCGTCGCATAGTTCGTCACAAGTTTCAGGTCCATTTCATGCTTTGTCATTTAGTAATTTGCACTCTGTTTTCTGAACGATTGAATCAGGTCTCGCCTCCAGAGCGCTCGCGGCCCGTGGCGAAAGCATCGCCGTGGCGGACGGCGAGCCCCCCGTCGCGGCCGCCGTCAAGAACCCCACCCCGAGGATAGTCTACGACCAGTACAACCACGAGCGCTTGCCTCCCGGATCGCCGAGCAAGCGCGCCTTCGCCTACTTTGTCCTGGGCCTGGGGCGATTCGCCTACGCGTCCGCCGTCCGCCTGCTCATCGTCAAGCTGGTCCTGAGCATGTCGGCCACCAGGGACGTGCTCGCCATGGCGTCGCTCGAGGTCGACCTGTCGAGCATCGAACCGGGCAGCACCGTGACCGTCAAGGGGCGCGGGAAGCCCGTCTTCATCCGGCGCCGGACGGAGGAGGAGATCGAGCGGGCGAGCCGCGAGGACTGGACTCGCTCCGGGATCCCCAGCCAGACTCCGCGCGAGTCCAGGACCCGGAGTGGCTCGTGGTCGTGGGCGTGTGCACGCACCTCGGCTGCATCCCGCTGCCGAACGCCGGCGACTATGGTGGGTGGTTCTGCCCGTGCCACGGCTCGCACTACGACATCTCAGGCCGGGCCCGGAAGGGCCCTGCGCCGCTCAATCTGGAGGTGCCGGTTTACGCCTTCCTCGACGAGAGGCGGCTGATGATCGGTTCTCAATGAGTTAATCTTTAGGACGACGGTGGACCTAGTATAAATCTGGATAATTTGGTTGTTGAACTTCCGTAGCTTTGTGATGCATCTTTGGGCTTTAATTGAAGCAGTATAAGTGATGATGACATTATGATGGAAAGGGCATTTGATATTGATGTTCGATCGTATGCATTTCATGTCATAATCCTAAGAGGAAAAGACATTCCAACAATGTAGAAATTGCGACAACAGATACTTCTTTCCATAACTTGGAGGGTCTACACGGTTTTTTGGCCTTCCCATGTTAGGAGGGGCACAGCCAATAAATGCGTCTTCAGATTGGTAAATCAATGTGATGAAATTCAAATGTTCTTTAATCTTACCACTTTTCACGTTAAATTACCAGCCGCAGAATATTTATCGAATTTAATGCTGAAGTACCATTTGCAATGTCTTATCGCTCTGTAAAGAAGTTATGTGACTTATGGTTATGAATCTAGGAAATTTAGGATGGTAGAATGTTCTCATTTCATTCTTTGATTTAATGTTCAAGTACCATTTGTAATGTCTATGTCACTATACAAAGTTTTGTAACTGTAGTTATGAATTTAAGAAATTGAGGATGGTAAAGAGTTCTCATTTGGTTCTTTTATTTTATTTTTTACTGTTGCATGTATGATGTGGTGAAAAGTTGCTATGTTACGGGTCCTTAGATCGATAATGGCTTCTGCCATTAAAGGTGATGTTCAGAAAGAAACTGTTGACCCCAAAAAATGATCAATTTTTAGTTATTTGAGTGCTCGGTTGATAAAATAGAAGTTCCTAACAAATAGAGAAGTCAACGAATTGAAGGGAAGCAATAATTTGACAAAAAGTCATCGAGAACACATCACGTGAAAGTTATTGATGGGAACCTTAATCGAGACTTGAGAGAGTGATCAACGGAATCATCAACAGCAAACAATCCCTAATTTTGGCTTAAGTGTTGAGATGGTGCAATTAATGGGCAAAGGCCTGTGAACATATCAATCGAAGACAATAATGATGAATAAGTTGTTGGGTGGTTAATTGGCTATGTCTATAGCTGTTAGTTTAGAATTTTTATTATTCACAAATAAGAGCGTGTTTGATAATATTCTAGTTTCTCTATTTTTTTTGCTTTTTATTCCTCGGAACAAGAACAAAAAAAAAAAATCATAACTACTGATTAGAATAGGAACAAGAAATTTAAAAAAAAAAAATTGCCTTTTTGTTCTCATAAATAACTCAAAAATCAAGCCTATTTTTTTTCTTTTTTTCCTCTTTTATTTTCTTTCTTTTTCTCTTCCTTCTCTTTTTCCCCTAACCAATCACCGGCCTTAGCGATGGCCGGTGACCAACCAAATGAGGCCCAGCACCTTGTTGGAGCCTCACCAACCCCCAGCAAGATTGACCTCACCTGGCTAGGCGATGCCAACATCATATAGTTGCAATATAACAATTGCAGTAGAGCTTCTTTTCGTTTCTTTTTAGATTTCGACATTCTCAGGGTAGCATGCTTACCACAATTACACCTTTACTTTTTAAAGGTCAATCCGCTTGAAGTACCCTCGTTCACACTGGATGACAGTGTCACATACATGCAAGTGCAAAGACAAGTATGACTATGAAATATTCTTATTAAAAAATTAATGCTCACCAAAAAATAAGTCTAGATAATTTGAATAATATCCAAGAATATTTAATTTTGACATTACATAAATCTCCATAGCATATTGACTAAATTTGTTATTATAAAATAAGTATTCAATAGCATAGTGTCGAAGAAGAACCCATATGACAAAAATTGTCTAGATTGCATTGAACGTTTCACCATTCATGTGAGTACTTACAACAGCAATACAATAAATTGGACCAGTTCCCTTTTTTTTTCCATGTTTTCACTTTCCACAACTGTACTTTTATTGGATTATGTTGTACAAAGAGAGCAAGAAAAAGAAAAAACCACCGCCCGCAACGACGCAGCTAGCTTGGGGTTCTCTCCCCCTCACAAAGGGGAGGAGTTCGAATCCCAAATGTATTGTTATGGATTCTTACCTGGAATACTATGGTGGTAAGTCTTGCAGTCACTTTCTCAAGATTTGCTCGTCGGCTGTCAACTTACGGGGTTCCTTGGGTTATAAAGAGAGAGAGAGAGAGAGAGAAGAGAGAGAGAGAGAGCAAGAAAAATCACCACCACTGCGGTAGCCTAACTGGATAAGAGCTATGAAGTCTACCCAGGACGGAGGAGTTTGAATCTCGCGCGACATTGGGGTGGTGGGTCATCCGCTAGCGTCACTCCATGGTTTGCCCGCCGGCTACTAGCTGTTCGGGGTTCCTCGGTATCAAAAAAAAAAGTGAGCAAGAAAAATCTAAATCATTGCTTTTTTTTCTTTTTTCAAATTCTAAAGTGGAGGGGGACCAATGTGCTGAACAGGTCAAGAAGAAGTGGCATTGTCCATATTTCCCTGTTTCATTCTAGGTAACAACTTAGAAACTTGGTTTAATAAGACAATGGAGATAGATGTTGCGACAGAAATTAGTGCGGTCACCATGTCCTAGTTGGTAAGTTAAGGTTGCGTTTGTTTTGATTTCTTTTTTCTGTTTTTAAACAATTTTTTTTGTTTTTTTGTTCCTAGGAACAAAAAAGGAACAAAAACGCGTTTGTTTGCGTTTTTGTTCCAAAATTATTTTTTTGTTCCCAGAAACACATCTGGAACAAAAACAAAAAAAAAAGTTATTTCTTGTTTCTTGAACAAAATTTATGAACACTTTCCATTTTCTTCTCTCTTTTTTCTTATTCTTTTCTTTTTCTTTTTTCTTTGGTCGGGTCGCCGGCCCGGCCATGCCATCGAGGGTCGACAACCTCGCCGGAGCATCGCCGGCCCTTCGGCGAAGCTTGACCTCACGCCGGCCGGGCGAGCTCACCTAATGGCCGGTGAGGTTGCCGCCCTCGTCACCTGGTTCGGCCATGGCCGAGGCCGGCGACCGGCCAAAAGAAGAAAAATAAAAAATAAAAAAATAAATAAGAAAAATAAGAAAGAAAATAGAAAAAAATAAATAAATATATTAAAAAATAAAAGAAATAAAAAAATTATACAAATTTACCGTGTTTCTATTCATTTTTTATTCCCGAAACAAGTTTACCAAACGCTTTTTTATTCAAAAATTATTCCCGGAACGTAAACATTTTTTTCTATTTCTGTTTTTTGGAACAAATTTTAAATAGAAATCTTACCAAACGCGCCCTAAATTGAACTTTGAGGCAATGAAGCGATAACACATGTAGATGTTGGAGCAAACATAAGGGACATTCATTCGGTCACTATTTTCAATATACCCTTTGAGATTAGCAGCCAAACAAAAAACAAAAGGATTTGGATAAACTCTGCAGTTGGTGTCTGCTATTTATATGTTTTAATAGAGGGGACTTGTACTCCTGGTTTGTTGGGTAGGAAAATCAATTATGCCCACCAAAGAGAGAACTCTTTTTCAAAGGAAATGGTGCTTACCATTGCCATGGGAACGATAACCTTGGACATGACTCGATCACAAGACATAACTTTGATTTAAACTTTGATTTTGACTACCTTAACCACCTTTTTTGCGCTGTAAAAACTAGTAAGCCCTTTACTAAAATACCTAATATTTTTAGAGAAGTCATTTTTTTCATCCTTAATTAATCACAAGGTTGGAAAGACACGTTAATGCCCAGGAAAAGCAAACCTTCATTCGTAAGCTGCCTATGAGTTCTAATATTAAGCACATCATCTACTATTCCCAAAATGAGGTTCAACACAGGTGTAAGAGGAGTACCGTAGACATGACTCGATCGGAAGACATGGGCACGAGATTGACCCCATTGGAATGAAAATAATTGAATTTTCGCAAGGTTTGCTAATTTTTGTATAGATAAAGTTTAATACGGCGAACATGTTTATCTAATTTGCTATTTTGCATGACAGTTTGAGATAATACAATTCAAACTATAGGAAAATACGTTTCAATATCAATATATCATTTTTTGCAGTTATGTTGAATTTATTCATATTGGCAATTCCTCATAATTTATTCCTATTTTTATTTTATTTTCAGAAGAAAAAAGGATGGAAGTTTGAAGTTGGTGATTTTTGTTACCATTTTTTTTTTTTTTTTTTTGGACGGAAAGAACTATTTGCTCATTAAGTAGGGAAATTAGTACAACCCGCAAGTAGGGCTTCATTACAAATCGATCTAACATCGGAGGAACAGTAACGAAGCCCAAGTTGGGGGAAGGGAACCTCGACCGTGGGATGTCGGCTAGGGCATTTGCGATGCAATGAGTCACCTTAGTTGGAAAAAGAGGGCAAGACATAGCAAGAAGAGCTCGGCAATCCCACGGTGGGAGACGCTCACGATGCATCACTTCAACCAAAATTAGGCAGTCGGTTTCAATGATCAGGTCAGAATGATGCTTCCCTTGTTGAAGAATGTCTTTCAGTGTATATAATAGAGCTTGAATCTCTGTTTCAATGGTGGAGGATGCTGGAACGCTTTTGGTGAAACCACCGATCAATCGGCCTCTGTGATCCCGATAGATACTGGAAATCGCACCCAGGTTTGCTGCAATGGGAAAGGCACCATCTATATTGACCTTCACCATACCCTGTACCGGTGGGATCCAGGTAGTGTTAGGGTTTGACGACGTCTTTCCTGTCTTCTGTGGTTGCTTCAATTGGTGTTTCTGAACTGTAATTTGCAAGTGAGTGAGCGCTAGAGCTGATTCGACGATCTGGTCCGGGTGCGTGAATTGGTGGCGAAAGATGATATGGTTTCTGGCCTTCCAGATTTGCCATAGAAGAGCTGCTATAGTCTCAAACTCCGGTACGTTTCCATGCTGTTGTAATAGATCTCGCAAGCCAAGCGTCAATGCGATGACTTGCAAAATGTGGCTGTGATTTGTACTTTAGGATGATTCCAGATCTCGTTGTGTCCAAGGGCACGAGAAATAAATGTTCGTTGTTTCGGGGGAGCGGGTAGAATAGAGAACACAAAATGGATCGTAGTGATTCGTAATGACGCAGTTGTGCTTTGTAGGAGCGCATTGTGGTTGATAGACCAAAGAAAGATGCGAATTTTAGGGGCCGTCTTGGTTTTCAGATTTGTTTCCATAAGTGACTCGGGGGTAATATAAGATGAGGATGGGCGAGAATCTGTTTGTTTAGCCTCTAATTGCTATATGAAATGATACGCACTTTTCTTTGAGTATTGTCCATCTAAAGTTGCTGTCCACACAATTTTATCTTCGTAGATGCTGGCCATAATCTCGATTGCGAACTTCTTTCACTATGTGCTCATCAAATGTATGTTTGAGAAGTTGGATATTCCATTCATTTTGTCCGTGTTGATGTAGGTCATGATTGTTCTTGGTTCATCCCTATTAGGAGGTCCATATAATGTTCCTATAGGTAGCCATTTGTCTTGTCTCACATTGATTCTCCGGCCATTGCCAACTCGACCAACTCAGCTTAGGAATAATTGAATTTCGGCCCAGTAGAAGACTTCGCCAACCCCAAGAGGGTCGGGATCCCCGTTCGCATGCCAAAAATCTGTAGATGGAAAATATAAAGCTTTGAATAGATTGCACCACAAAGATTCAGGATTTTGAAAAAGTCTCCATGCCTCGCTTTCCCGTAAGGGCTTTATTAAAAGATAATAGGTCTCGAAAGCCAATCCCCCTGTACTTTTTCCCCGTCTTTTAAAGTATCCCAGCACTTAAAGTGAATTCCAGACTTAGTGCTAGAGTGTTGCCACCAAAACTTAGCCATCTTTTGTTCAACAGACTTGCATATAGAGACAGGAATCTTAAATATGGACATTGCGTACTGTGGTAGAGTTTGAATCACAGCTTTTAACAGAATCTCCTTTCCTCCTTTAGAAATCAATTGTTCTTTCCACCCAGCCAATTTAGCATTCACCCTTGTGTGAATCCAAGCAAACATATCTCTCTTTGAGGACCCCCAATCGAAGGGAATACCGAGATACTTTCTAGTTTTATCAAGGATAGGCACTCTTAGTACTCCGGCCATATTTAACTTGAGGGACATAGGACAGTTTTTGCTAGCAAATAGGCCTGATTTATTTATATTTATCTGATGTCCTGTTGCAATACAATACTGGTTTAAAATGCTCGCCAAATTTTGACATTCTATCGTTTTACCATCCAGAAAAAATATTGCATCATCGGCAAAGAATAAATGTGATAAAACAGGACAGCTTCTGTTAAATTTCAATCCTCGGAGATGACCCATGTTTATAGCATTCTGAATAAGAGTTGATAACATATTAGCCACAAGTATGAAGAGGTAGGGTGAAAGAGGATCTCCCTGCCTAATTCCCCTGATTGGTGTAAAGTAAGGTAGATCTTCGCCATTGACTTTGACACTGAGTGAGGTAGTTTTAACACATTGCATTAGCCAAACCACCCATCGATCATGAAACCCAATCTGTCGCATATAGTCCTCCAAGAAGTCCCACTCAACCCTATCATAAGCTTTCTACATATCCAGTTTTAGGATTGCCTGAAATTTCTTCTTTCTCTGTCTAATTCTAAACTGGTGTAAGACTTCCTGAACGATTAGAATGTTATCCTGTATCTGTCTGCCTGACACAAGGCACTCTGTTCTGTGGCAATCAAATCTGGTAGACAGCATTTTAATCGATTTGCGAGGACTTTGGAAATAATTTTGTATAGAAAATTACATAAACTGATGAGGCGAAATTGATCTAACCTCTCTGGATTCGGTACTTTGGGAATCGGACATATAGAAGTTCTGTTTATAGCAGCAGGCAACACTCCAGTATTTAAAAAATTCTGCACTGTAGTGAACACATCATCCTGTAGAATGTCCCAATGACTATGATAAAAGAGGCCATTAAAACCATAAGGTCCTGGAGCTTTCGTTGCTCCCAACTGGAAAGTAGCTAACTGTACTTCCGCTCTTGTGACTTCCGCTATTAAATGATTATTCATTTCATCTGTGACGATCTTTGGACATTGCAGTAAAGTAGGGCGATAATCTCTATGACCAGCAGTAGAATAAAGGTTCTGAAAAAAACAGTTGGTCATGTTCTTCACTTGTTCTGGGTCCCGAATCCACTCCTCGTTTATATCTTTGAGCATGCTGATTCTGTTTCTCTTCCGCCGTTGAATCGTAGTAGCGTGAAAAAATTTTGTGTTTCGATCCCCTCCCCTCAACCAGTTGATGCGAGATCGCATTGCCCAGTAGTGTTCCTCCTGTATCCATATTTTCTGAATCTGGTCCTGCAGCGATTTAACCCGATTGTTATTATGACTGCTAGCAGGTTGATTGATGTGATACTGGAGCTGCTGCTTTAAGAGATCTATTTGATGATGAGCAGCAGTAAACTTCTTTCGACTCCAATTTGCCAAAGCTGTAGTTGTAAGCTGTAATTTTTTGGATATGCTAAATGGATGATTTAAGGCTGTTGACCATACATCCGATACCACCCTGTGACAGTCATCATCTTGAAGCCAAAAAGACTCGAAGGTAAACCTCGTTTGTCTCCTTTTTGATTTGACTTCTGTATTTAAGAGTAGTGGACAATGGTTTGAGCCTATAGCAGGTAAAGCATAAACTTTAGCTTCCGGATAGGTTAATCGCCATTCCATTGTACACACAGCCCTATCTATTCGCTCCTTTACAGCTTCCTCACCATTTCTATTGTTCACCCATGTGTAGGTACATCCCTTGGTTTTAAGGTCCATCAAGGCACAGTGGTCTAATAAATCTCTAAAAGATTGCAACCGATATTGCTGAGGTAAGCGTTTTCCAACTTTCTTCCAGTGATTCAGAATTTCATTAAAGTCGCCGATGCACATCCAAGGGTATGTAGATGGCTGAGCTGACGCAAAGTTGTCCATAGTTGTTGCCGCTGTTGAAATACAGCTGGAGCATGCAGAAAAGTTATACCCATGGTTTTCCTCTTAAGAACATTTGAGCAGATAATATCAATATGATGCTGGTCATGAGAGTGGATAGTTAGATTGACCTGATCATTCCAAAAAAGAACCAAACCACCAGCCAAGCCTAGGGGATCGATCACAAAAAGGTTTTCAAAATGAAGATTTTGCTGCAAACGCTTGATGACTGGTTCCTGGTTTTTGGTTTCCATCAAAAAAATAATATCGGGCCGATCAGGGACCACTAAGTCCTTAAGAGCTTGAATTGTCAGGGGGTTGCCCCCCTGACAATTCCAACTTATAATTTTCATTGTTCTGGCGGTGGCTGTTTTGGGCAAGCCACCACAGCCCTTGTGTCTACCCCTTCGACTACAAAGATTGGGGTATCCATAAGGAGTGAATCATCCGAGAGGTACTTGAGCATTAGAGAGAATCCCATAAGGGTTGTAACGCTTTGATTTTTTATGGGACTGGCCTTAACCACCATTCTGGGGTTTTTAATTTTCTTGCTATTCACCACAGGTTCTGTCAATATCGGTTCGTTAACAGAAGCAATTTGCAGGGTAGGTAAAGGACTGCAATGAGGGTTCTTGGTGGTATGAAGCTCCTCAGATGGAGTTTGAGCCTTTGTACTTGAAGGTGCTGCAGGAAGTAATAAAGGGGATTGCAATGGAGTTTCTGGTATAATTTCTTCAACTTCATCCTGATCTTATTGTTTCTCATAGAAAGCTTTCCAGAATGGACTGTGCTCTTTGACCTCGGCCCTCAGCCATGGGCCATAGGATAGCTTGTCTTTCCCTTCCGTCTTTGCCTCATCAAAGGGAATATTTTGACATTGTGTTGCATAATGGCCCAATATACCACATGAGTAGCGATAATTAGATAGGCGCTCATATTTGAAATCAATCCATATATTATGTCCCTCCAATCTGAGTAGCTTGCCAGATTTCAATGGTTCATTAAGATTAATATTCACTCGTACCCGCCCCGTTTTAACCGCTGAGTTTTCTTTTGTTGCTATGCTCGCTTCCTGAACCTGACCAAGATGTCTAGCAGCCTTGGCAAACATACTCGCTGTGCATCTTTCCAGAGGGAGTCCTAAGATTTGCACCCAGAAGTCGCATGTGGTGAAATCATAGCAGTGAAGAGGCGTATTAGGAAGCCAAGGTTTTAGTATCAGAAGATGGTGCCCAAACAGCCAATGGCCACTATGTAAGATTCTTTGACGTTCAGTATCAGAATTAAATTTAAAGACATACCGACCTTCTTCGGGTTGAGAAATTTGCACATGGTCATTGCGCCAGACTCTTGTTAATGTACTCTGCAAAGCTTGAAAATTAACTGATGGGTCTGAGAGAATTTTACCCACTAAGTTTGCCTTGCACTCTTGCAGCGTTTCCGGCGGTATTTCATCATCCCAGACGTCCACATCTTCTTGCGACCAGAGTCGGCCAAGTCGATTACATAGGGCAGCAAGGCGAGCCTCATCCGAAGGGTGAGATGTAGTCATAACTGTCTAGAAATGGCGGAGAATTCCACATGCAAAGCTCCGATGAAATGAAACAGAAGAAAACCCCATCACTTGACTGCCAGGGAAAGCAAGAAAAAGAAGAACATCCTCAAAACGGAGAAGAGGAGTGTGAATTGTAAGAGAAAAGGAAAACTAGATTAGGAAGGGGGTTTAGTCGAGAAGAAGGAAGCTGAAGTCGGGATAACCCAGAAAAAAAAAAACTTCAGAAAAACTCTGTATGTCGAGAGAGAGGACTCTGCATTTCGAGAGAAAGTTTATTTTTGTTACCATAGATCGCCAAGATTGAAGTTCCTTTAGATGAGGTATGCTATAGTTAAGCAACATAGCAAGAAATTAATTATTTTTTAAATATGATTTTTGTATTTTTATAATTTTTATAATTTTTTCATTTCCTTTTTTTTTTTTTTTTTTTTTTGGCTTCTCTCTTCTTCCTCTATCGGTTGCCTAGCCTTCAGCGACCGGCCAAAGGCTGTGATTAGGGAGGGTTGGCCTCACCAACCTTAGGTGAGGTCACCGTCGTCAAGAACTGGCAAGGGGTGACCTCACTGGCCTCACATGATGGCGGCCTCTCTAGCCTCAAGCGAGGGTCTGCCTTTGCTAATTGCAACCTATGGCCAATTGCGAGAGGTTGGGTGACCGATAAAGGAAGAAGAGAGAGGAGGAAAAAAGAAAAGAAAAAAATTAGAAAGTTATCAAAAATAAAAAATAATATATTTTTGTCCACGTCAACACCGATCATGCCATGTAGGATGGTTGATGTCCATGTTAGTAAATTCCAACTAAATTGATTGGATGAACTCGATAGACAAAAAGTAAAAAGCCTTAAGACTCAATTAGTAAAATCGAAAAGTTTATAACTGAATTAGCAAAGTTGTAATTGGTTTAGGATTTTTTTTGACAATTTTCCGTTATAATACAAATAGTGTTGACCAAATATTATTTGCATGAAGTACTTTAGTTAAAAATAAAAAAATAAAAATGCAAATTCTCGGCCACTTAGGCAAAAGACAAATTGCAACAATGACCTTCAGCTCCAGCAACGGTTGTTGGCAATCATGCCAGCCTAGGCAACGGGTTGCAGAGGTCGTGCGACCTCAAGAGAATCGGATTTGGATAAGAGGCGAAGTAGATGAAGGAGAAGTTACTGCCCTCGTCTCAGGTCTCACAATCCCAAGCAAGCCAATGTTGGAGTCGGTAGACTAAGGTGACAGGTTGTCAAGGTTGCACAACCTTCGTGGCTTGACCCCAAGTGACAAGCCACTAAGGTTGCATAATCCCAGGTGAGCAGATGATGAGGTGGCACATCTTAGAAGATCTAGATTGGAACCACAGGAAGACGAAATAGCACGAAGCAACAGCTATCATCCTCACGAAAGGTTGTGTGAACCTAGATCTCATGCAACCTCAAGTGACCCACATGAGGCAGAGGTCAAGAGTCACATGACCTCGGCAATTGTCGGCCTCCATTGGTGACTTGACAATCTAGAATAAAATTTCATTATCCAGCATTTGATAATAAGAAATGCCAAAATTGATCTAGACTTGCCTTGAGAGAAAAACCCTTTAGAAATACATTGCATTTGCCAAATCAGCTTCCAAATTGCTTCATTAAATTTTCTCTAAGGCCTTCATGGGGTTCAAAGTCCTTCGGAAAAGTGCTGTCAATTCAACCCTACATTTCCCTCCATTTTTTATTTGAGAAAATTATCTTCACATGTTCCAATGTAACCCACACTCTAATTTAATTTAATTACGCAGCTAAAGACTAAAGATGTCACAAGAAAGTATAAATAACCCATGTTCATAGTAACTTGGAACGGAACCTCGTGCCCTTCAAATTCAATACCATCTCAAATGTTTTTCTTTGTAAAAAATTGTTGTCTGCACTATTCATGCTAAGAAAAGAAGCCATGCGGTAATTTTTTTTTCTACAGTTTATTACCAACATCAAGAAAATGTTCTATCACCGAATTGGGTAGTCCACCCTCCTCAAACTGCATGAGATTTGCTTTGTATTGGAACTCCCGCTCTTACGTTTGGGCATTTTCAGAATGGAACAGAAGTTTCCTTGAAAAGGCTGGTAAGAAGAAAAAACTTACGGAACAAGAAAAGCATAAATCGTTGACTTCATGCCCAAGTCCACCGTTGACCCCACCAGTAACCCAAAATAATATATGATAAGACCAGCCATTCGGTGCAATCTTTCCTACCATCAGGCGGACCGGGTCCTAGGCTTTTTGCCTTTGGCCATAGATTTTCTTACTTTTTTTATATAATTTTATTTTATTTATGATATCAACAGTTTGATGAATTCCTCTTATTTTAGGACACAATGTTGAATTAATGGACCCATAAGTTTCATTCTCGAAGCTCATCTTTTGTTAATTTCTTCTTAATGGCCCAAAGCAAGCTGTCTTCTGTTAAAACTAATATAAATCTATCGCTAATTTCATGGTTTACTTTGAAAATGTGATTGGTGACATGAAACGAAAAGTCTAACTTCTGTTTTGCCTTTATCATCATTTCCTTCCCTTTTTCCAACACTTGTATTAGATTGCGAGACCTACGGTTATTGGTGGGTATTGTCATTTACTAATTTTGGAAACATCCATGCTAATTTAACTTTACTATGAAAAATCGAGGGACTTGATAGAAAAAAATTGAAATTTGGGGATTATATTACACATTTCCAGTTTTTTTTTTTTTGGTCGGTTATTCCACATTTCCAGTTAATGGATTAGATTAGACATTTTGCAATAGCTTAGGGGCTTGTGTTGACTCTCCATTATTTGATTAGACAAAATAATCGCTTTAGACATTTATGAATGAGTTTAAGGATAACATTAGATGAATTATAAAAGTCCACCAATGACATTATATATTGGGCCAAACTTAACAATCAATCAATGTAATTTTCCTTTTACTTCGTTTTTCTAACACTTGTTTGATAAATAGATAATTACTAAAAATAGTTCTAAACCTAAACCTATAGTACGACTGCCAATTCATTATTAAATTTTAAAATTTTGGTAATTTAATCCTAAATATTTTGATAATTTACATGGTGGTCCAGTCAACGACAATTGTCCTACGTAATAGATGGTTATTAAAAATAGTTCTATTAGACTTTTTAATTTTATCGATTTAGTCTTAAGCATTTTTGAACCTTTTCTTATTTTCTCGTTTTTTCCTTTTCATTTTTATTTATTATTTTTCTTCTTCCTTTGGGTACATGGCTAAATTGAAAATTAAAGAGTTTAAAACTGAATTGGCGTGTCCTACGTTAGGTTTAAAACTTTTTTGGTAATTTTCCCTACTCGACAACTAGTGATATCTCCTTTTTTGTCATGACGAAAACCTTATCTAAATTCGACTCCAGTGAGTAAATGACCAGGACAATTGTATGTATCTAGCAAGTCATTAAACGCTCTTCGTATTTTCATCCCAATACATACTGAAATCAAAATGCTCGCGAACTGTCATATCGTTCCATCACCGAAAAAATAGGATGCAAAAAATTAATAAGCTACCAAAAGTTGGTTTAAAATGGGCAAGCGCTATTCTCATTACTATTTATGAAAACCATGGATCCACCAATATTTGGCAGGAGTGCGCATTTCCTCATTTAGCAGCAGGTACCATCCTCAACAAAGGTTGTGCGAACCCGGATCTCATGTGACTTCAAGCGACCCACGTGAGGCATAGGTCAAGGGTTGAATGACCTCAGCAATTGTTGGCATCTGTTGGTGACTTGACAATCTAGAGCGAGTGATTTAGAGAGATGAAGAACTATGCAAAATTAAGGGACAAGAAAGGGATGAAAAAAATTATTAAGGGTAAAATTGAAATAATTGGTACCCAGCATTTGATAATAAGAAATGCCAAAATTGATATTGACTTGCCTTGAGAGAAAAACCCTTTAGAAATACATTGCATTTGCCAAATCAGCTTCCAAATTGCTTCACTAAGGTAGCGCATGGTAACGTTATTGTTTCTCCCAATTTCTGTTCTTTTGCTCTCCGGAACAAAAAAAGAACAGAAACCTATTTGGTAAAACATTTGGTAAAACATTTGTTCCCGTTTTGGGAACAGTTTTGAGAAGCAAAAAAAAGTTGCTTCTTGATCTCGGAACAATTTTTTGAAGTAATATGATTTTTTTTAATTTTATTTTCTTGCCGTGACCACCGTCAACCGCCCGGAGCCATCGCCCACCGCCACCATCACCGGTCCACCGGTCTGTTGCCGCTCCTGCCGCCGGGGCCATTGCCGCGCCGGCATTGCCGGTTTGTAGCCGGCGGCGGGTGGGCGGCGGGCATGATGTGATCTGTTGGTAAAAATAAAAAAATGAATAAATAAAAAAAGAAATTGTTTTATTTCTATTCTTTTTCTATTCTAGGAATAGAAATTTTGTGTCGTTACCAAACGGGTTCTTTTACTCCAAAATTGTTTCGGAGTAGAAATAGAAAATAATTATTTTGAAAAAAAACTCTTACCGGAAATAGAAGCGTTGTCATGCGCAGCCCTAACATTGTCTCTGAGACCTTTATGGGGTTCAAAGTCCTTTGAAAAAGTGTTGCCAAATTAACCTTACATTTCCTTCCATTTTTTATTTGAGAAAGTTACTTTCACATGTTCCAATGTAACCCAGATACTAATTTAATTTAAATATATAGCCAAAGACTAAAGATGTCGAAAGAAAGTAGAAATAACCCATGTTCATAGTAACTCATAACCTCGTGCCATTCAAATCGAATACCATCTCAAATGTCTTCCTTTGTAAAATGTAATTGTGGAAACTGTTCATGCTAAAAAAAAATTAGCCATGCGCTGAAATTTTTATTCTATAGCTCGTTAACAACATCACGAAAATGTTCTATCACCAAATTGGGTAGTCCACCCTCCTCAAACTGCATGAGATTTGCTTTATCTTGAAACTCCCGCTCTTATGTTTAGGCATTTTCAGAATGGAATAGAAGTTTCCTTGAAAAGGCTGACAAGAAGAAAAAACCTACGGACAAGAAAAGCATAATTCGTTGACTTCATGCCCTCACGTCCACCGTTCACCCCACCAATAAACCAAAATAATATATAATAAGATCAGCCACTCGGCGCAATCTTTCCTACCATCCGGCGGACCGGTCCTAGGTTTTTTGCCTTCGGCCTCAGATTTTCTTACTTTTTCATATAACTTTATTTTATTTATGATATTGACCATTTGATGATTTTTTATTTTTTATTTTTATTTTAGGACACAATGTTGAATTAATGGACCCATAAGGCTCATCTTTTGTTAATTTATTCTTAATGGCCCAAAGCAAGCTGTCTTCTGTTAAAATAATATAAATCTATCACTAATTTCTTGGTTCACTTTGAAAATGTGATTGGTGACGTGAGATGAAAAGTCTAACTTCTGTTTGGCCTTTATCATCATTTCCTTCCTTTTTCCAACGCCCGTGTTAGATTGCGAGACCTACGGTTATTGGTGGGTATTGTCATTTACTAATTTTGGAAAATATTCGTACTAATTTAACTCTACTATGAAAAGTTGAGGGAATTGATAAAAAAAAATTGAAATTTGGGGATTATATTACATATTTCCAATTAATGAATTAGATTGGACATTTCGCAATTGCTTAGGAGCTTGTGTTGACTCTCCATTGTTTGATTAGACAAAATAATTGCTTTGGACATTTATGAATGAGTTTAAGGATCACATTAGCTGAATTAAAAAAAGGCCAAAGATGACATTACATATTTGGCTAAACTTAAAAAACAATTAGTGTAATTTCCCTTTTACTTCATTTTTCTAACACTTGTTTGATAAATAGATAATTACTAAAAATAGCTCCAAACCTAATCCTATTGTATGACTTGCCAATTCGGGATGTGCATGACAAAATTTTTAGAACAAAAAATGATTTATGATCGTCGAAATTGATTTTTCAATTTCAATTTCAGATATGACCAAAAAAAAAATTTCAATTTCAAAAATTGAGAAGTTAAACAATTTAGTTTCGATTTATTCTTCAAATCAATTTTTGGAATAGAAATTTGTTTAAAAAATAGAAACATCAAATTGCATTGCCAAATGGATTTCTGTTCCAAACTTGTTATGGGGAATAGAGAAATAGAGAAATAGTAAAATAGAAATTTTATCATGCGTAGCCTCAGTGTTAAGCTTTAAAATTCTGTGAATTTAGTCATGAATATTTTGATAATTTACATAGTGCTCTAGTCAATGACGATTGTCCTACGTAATAGATAATTACTAAAAATAGTCATAAACCTATTGTACCATTAGACCTTTTAATTTTATCAATTTAGTCATAAACAATTTTGAACATTTTCTTATTTTTTTCCTTTTCATTTTTCTTTATTCTTTTTCTTCTTCCTTTATGTACATGGATAAATTGAAAATTAAAGAGTTTAAAATTGAATTGGCCGCGCCGTACATTAGGTTCAAAACTTTTTTGGTAATTTTCCCTATTCAACAACTAGCGATATTTACTTTTTTGTCTTGACGAAAACCTTATCTAAATTCAACTCCAATGAGTAAATGACCAGGACGATTGTATCTATCTAGCAAGTCATTAAACCCTCTTCATATTTTCATCCCAAAACATACCAAAATCAAAACGCTCTTGGACCGTCACATCGTTCCATAGAGAAAAAAAGGGGCCTACAAAAAGCTCACCCTCTTTTGCAAAATCTGCATTTTGCAATTCGATAGGGCAAGGAGGCTGGGGTGGTGAGAGTGAGAGCCTGAGAGAGGAGAGGCAGGTCATTCCGTGAAGATCGAACCGGACCGGACCGGCCCGGCAGGAACGAACCCACCGGCCGAGCCGCTGGCCGGAGCCGAGCCGAGCGGAGCGCGCGGGGAGGCCTCGCTGCTTCCCCTTCGATCTCTCTCTCTATCTGGCCATATTCTCGTGGCCTGCGTCTTCCTTCTCTCTCCTCTTCCTCCTTCTCTTTCTCTCTCCTCGAGACCGAATTGGATAACGCGGATTTTTCTCCGCCCTGCTCCATTACGCCCCCTCGCCCTTCTCTCTCTCTCTCTCCTCTGCGGTTTTCCATTCATTCATTCGATTCTTTCCTTCCTTGCTTCGAGTTTTGTTTTTTTTTTTTTTTTTTTTTTTTGGGTGGTGGGGGCGAGCCGATTCTCGCGGCCTCCTCTTGGGTTTCCGCCGCCGCCGCCGATTGCGTTGCGAAAGACGAGGGCTTTTCCGCCGCCGCCAGCGCTTCCCGAGGGAGAAAACCGGTCCGGGTCGCCGCCGAATTCCTAGGGTTTCGGTCCCCCCCGGAGGAATCGATTCTCCGCGCGGAGAGGTACGCTGGGGTTGGAGGGGAGCTGCGGTTTTGTTTCCGAATTTAGGTTTGCTCTGCTCTGCTGATTAATTGGGGGGGGGGGGGAAGCCTCGATATCCGTCTGTCGTCCCTGCGTGTTTGTGGTTTGTCGTTTTTTTCTGTTTTTCTGATTGATTTGTTCGTGAAGTTTTTGAGTCCGCACGGCTTCGCTTCGTTTTTGGATTGGGGGAATTGCTGAATCTTGGCCTTTTATGCTCGCGAATTGGACTGTTTGGTGGTACTTCCGCGTCTATGTGTAATTATGGATCGTATGGGGGATGTGATGCGTCAATTTTTGCGTTGCTTTGATGGGAGTCTCTCGGGACAAATTCGGCAAGCGGTAAATTGGGGTGGACTTTCGTGTTTTGCTGTTTAAGGGGGTGTGCAGTGGAGGACTTAATTGGGGCTTTCCTGATTGATGATTAAATTTTGTTTTTTTTTTGTTGGCCTCTTAGGAATATGGTAGGAATAAGTTTTGGTTAGAGCATGCAAAGGGGTGGTTAGGTTGACCATTCTGGCTTAATTAATGAAGTGTCCATGGTGAAGGGTTCGGTTTTATGCTGTTTTCTTAGATGGAGTTTGGCTAGTCTGTTTCCCCCAATTATCTAGTCACCACTCTTATTTTGGTTAATTCTTAGAATGTGACTTATTTCAGAGGTTCATGATACCCATCCACACTCTGCATGGGTTATACAGTTTATACCGTCATTTATGGTCTTAAGGCATATTCTAGAGTGTTGCATTTACTCCAATGTCCAATTTAGGATTTTGTGAATGGATGAGAAATTAATATTAGAGTATTAGTTGCTTTATTGCCTTTCCTTTTTTTTTGGTTAATCAGTTGGGACAGGCATTGTATTCCTCTGTTAAAAATTTGAATGATAGAAGAAATATAGAGATCTCCTGGTATATATACTCTTTATATCAACTTCATATTGGAAACTTCATCTAACCAAGTGCACTTTTAGTTCCTATTCTGTGTGAGATCTCGTTCTGGAACTTGAATGCTGGGGCTGTAAAATTGGGCATTTAAATCGTTCAATTTCATTGATCTGCATTGCCATTTTCATGCCTTTTGAGGGATTGATTGGTAGTTTTATGGGTCATTCGAAATAACCTATAACAGCCTCAGTTCTTTGTCTGCTGTTTCTTTGTCCGATTGTCTTAGGATCTGCATTTGTTTTTGTGCCTAGCATAATGTTAAATTTGTGGGAGCAGTAGTGTTTTCTTCTGTATTGGCATCTTTTGGAGGATATATGATCTTCGTTATCCTTTTTTTGGCGCTGGAGGAAGGGAAATATTCAAATGTAGCTTTTGTGATAGTGTCTGTATTGGTGTTGATAGCCAAAGTACATTGGGTGTTGGCTCGTTGGGTATGTCATTTTCAATTTTGTCATGAATGTCTGAGAATTAAAGTTTAAGCATGAAGTTGAAGGGTGTGTTTGGATAATCTTTTACTTTCTGCTTTCTACTTTTTGCTTTTTGCTTAGTCCAAATTTCGCAGTGAATGCACGTGGACTTCTTTTTTTTTTTTTTTTCCTTGTTACACTTGAAACTTTCGCTATATACAAATTTTGACACGCATTCACATGTATTTTCCATAACTGATTGAAATTTGCTTCCACTGAAGCATAAATAAATGTGCCCTAATTTGACAGATTGAATATCGTTTCTAAGCTTTGCAGTCAATCTTTATCCTTAAACATCTCTTCACGATTTTAATTAATTAATTAATTAATTTATTAATTATTGATCTAATTATTGATTTTTTATGAATCTTT
Source organism: Eucalyptus victrix (assembly GCA_016097545.1). Lineage (NCBI taxonomy): Eukaryota > Viridiplantae > Streptophyta > Magnoliopsida > Myrtales > Myrtaceae > Eucalyptus > Eucalyptus victrix. The sequence goes on along the minus strand of CM027841.1, from coordinate 35,957,513 downwards.
TGTGCATAAAGCATGTGTTTCTACTTAGGTCACACTGTAGACATCTATAAATTGCAACAACTACTGAAATGATGATTATATAGTTGTCTTCGCAATAACATCATACGCTATTGTTAATTGCTGTCTGGCAATTTTAATCTATTTGCACATGGATTTCAGATTACGTGTGGATGGAAGATACTCCTTCAATGTTTCAAGAGAGCTTTTCCCTCTAGCTAGCGTGATGTGTTTCATGGTCTTGTTTTGACATTATCTATTGTGATGGCTGCTGATCAAAGAAGAAAGCTGTCAAATGGTGCTGCTAATGTTGATAGCACTTTGCGTGGACAATCTAGGGCAAAAAGGAAACGTGTGGAATCAGTAGAAGATGGCTTAAACACAAAGTCTCATATATCTCTTCAGTGGGATGTGAACCAAGCGAGGGTTATTGCTAAGAAGGAGCAAATTGGCATCAGTTGGAGAGATTTGAAAACGTTTGTTGATACTCCACCGCATGGTCACAATATCTTGGCTGATGCCTTTGATATCCCGAGAGAAATATTTGAATTGGAGAGTTTGAAGAATGTGCTCTCCCACGAGGTATTTTCATATAATATGGTTATGTGAATTGCCTGTGCTTTTGCATGTTCAGATGCTCTGGAAACTTACCAAGGTATTTCAATTGGAACATGCAGGCTTGGAAAAGTTGTCTATCAGAAAGCGACAGAAAATTTCTGAAGCAGTTTCTTCCCAGAGAAGCAGAGGCAAAGGAAGTTGTTAAATCATTGTTCTCAGGAGATAACTTCCATTTTGGAAATCCTTTAACCAACTGGTTAGCATCGATTTGAAATATCTCAGTTGAAAATAATTTTCTTTGCAAGTATCATTCTGCGTTGATGCACTTTGTGCTTGTGGCATGGTCCGGTGTCCAACATAGAGAGTTGCTGTCTTTCATGTTGGCATGGTGCAATTTCTGACATAAGCAGTTTTTCCTCTTCCTGTCATCAAGGAAAGCATACCCATCCGTAGTTGTGATTACTCTTTCCATTGTTTTATTGCCCAATCAGGTATTCTTGATATGTAATAATTTGTTTTAGGTGACCGTGGCACTTACAGGTTGTCCTCTTTTCTACACCAAACCTTGCGTCTTTTGTTGTACGTTGTGAATTTCTTTTGTGCAATTGAACTTGAAAATCATCATGTTTATGAACCTCCTATATGAGAAACTCTGTCGTGCTTTTTGGGATTTGGAAATTCTCCTAGTCATTTGATATTTTTTCTTAACAGCTGGCGCAATCATATCTTTACTTTTTTTTAAAAATCCACATATTTGGAGGGAGTCCTTGTTCTTTGTGCATGTGCCGAAGGTTTTCTGTTGGATTGACAAAATTGAGACCTTACTAGGTCATCTCTGAGCAGATTGGATTCTATGAGCCATGTTCATCAACAGAAGAGGAATAGTATTAGGCAAAGTAGAAGAACTGTTGAATTTGCTTGTAGGACAGGAAGGGATGAACAGTTGAAAGCTTGGTGAAAATTTATTGATATATGTTTGAATATAGATTGAAAACATTCTGATTTTCTGTGAGATTGTAGTTTATCCTTGCTGCATGTCAGAAGAAAATTGCTTTCTTAGATTGGAATTTTTTTCTTAGACTTCAAAGAGTCAAGTTAACCATTGGGCTCAGCTTAAATGTCTGTATTTTGATAGGGCGTGTTGACTTTTTAATGTCTGTACTTAGACAGGGCTTGTTGAAACTTTTAACTTTGTGAGAGAGTGCTATTTGGATGTTGTTATTTAATTTAGACTCTCTATTCTGATTATGAATTGATCTTTTTCTCATTGTATTGAACGCCACTATAATCATCCAATAGTACCTTCCATTCCTTCCTGACATTTGGTTATTGAACACCTTTGCTCATTAAAATTTTTCAGTTATTTGGGCAGCCTTACCTGCGTCTGTGCTTTTGAGTGTCAAGTCTCATCACCCCCTGCCCGTCATAATTAACAAAAAGGAAATGTAAAATAGTCTGGTAGTTTGACCTTTTCCTTCCTCAAAATGGAAAGTTGGGGATTCTCTGATTCTGAGCTCCTAATGAAACTTGTGACTGCAGGGGTGCTTCACTTCAATCAGGTAATTTGCATCCTGATGCAGTTGTTAGACGTGAACAGCAATTAAAGGCGGAAAAGAAGGAATACTACTCAGACTTAAAGAAATATCACAATGAGTATGTAAAACATGTTCAGCCCCCTTTTTTCTTCAGTATTTTGCTTGTTAGACTGCATTTGCATTGACATCTCAATTGTTTTCCCCCTTGCAGTATTATAGGATGCTTGCTGAAGCTGAAGGAGAGTTGGGAAAGCGGCAAGGACCCAGAAAAAGAATTTGTCCAGAAGATCCAGAGGCTCGTCCCTTTCTTATATATTCTATATGCATATTGACGATGACAACATCTAATTGAGAATTTACCTTTCACTTTCAGCAGGTCCAGAAAGAATGTAGGAAAAAAGTTCTCTTCACCTGCAAACGGATCCATATTTCGTGAATTTGAAGAGAGTGCCTCTGCTTCATCTGAATTTTCCTCATGGGATGGAGATGAGAGGTCAAATAACAGTGATAAGCACCTATCCACTGTTCTGAAGGGTGTAGTTTCAAAGAAGAGGTAACTGATCCATGCAAAGAGTTCTTTGATGTTTGCCTTCAAGCCTTCTCAAAGGAGATAGGTTGATAGGGGAATCTCCTGTTTCTTTGAAGTTAATGTGGTGTGTCTATTCTGAAATTTCTGAAGTGTGGTCTCTATATTCTCTGGGTTCTTTTGTTTGGTTTAATGAACAATTGTTTAGTGTGTTGTGCTTCTCTCATTCTGCTTTCTCTTTTTGTCCTTTTTATTTTGTTTCGAATTATTTTTGGTTTCTTTCCACTGTTCCAAAAATTACTCCAGGTGATCTCCGATGGAAAGTGCTGTTGAAACCCTATTTGTTGGAGACATTATACTTTGGCAGCTCCAGAAAAGCTGTTTGATTAAATAACATGTGTAGCCATCATAAATGTGGAATGACGTAATATTTTCATTGCTTGTGATTACTAAAATATATTTTATGAGGGGTCATGTCCACTTATACGTGCGTTTATAATTTATGAATCTTGCAAAACCTTTGGTTGCAGGATTGGCGAGAAAGGCAAGGGCAAAACCAGCAATTCATTTGCTGTCTTAGATAATGTGCTTAAGGTGCAAAAGAAGCCAAAGAAAGACAAAAAGCTAAGCAAAAGTAGCATAATCTACAATGATGGAGCCAAATACATGTCCTACATCAAGGTCAGTATTTTCTTATCTTAGGGAGGTTGACTAAAAGGCCACAGCTTGGAAATTGAGTGAATCAGTGTAGTTGGGGCACATGTATCTCCGTCTCTGAGAATTTTTTTACCTGTTGGTCGATCAGTAGTGTAAAGCATGTGAATTTTAAAAGCATTTCCATGTCCCTTGTTCCGGCCAGAATCAGGCACCATATACTAGTGCTGCCAAGCTCAGGTTCCACTGAGCCAGAAGCATATAAATAAGTTTCCTTCTATCATTCAAACTATCTGGCTATGAGCACGGATCAGTTATCTGGTCTAGCTCCAATCTTTCTTCATCGTTAGGGGACCTTGAACATATTTGGAACAATATCATGTCGTGAAGCTTAGGAACAATGCTTCTTATACTTAAATATTAATTAAGCTTCTCTTAGTATGATTGTTGGAATATTGTGGAAAATTGCTACAAGCTTTGTCATAGTTTGTCCTTTTGTGCTTTCTTGTTCAAGCGACTAGGTGACATGACGAGAATCTGTCATATATTTGACCTTTAAAATCTCCTTTTCCATTGTCTGTTCTTGCATATCATTTGTGCTATAAACCATAAAATTTACTAAAATTGGTTGTTGATATTGGTACTGGAGTTGGCTTGTACATTATTCCTTTTTTTTGGCCACCTGCACTCTTCTAACAATATGAAATTCTCTCTCGTCTATGTTTATCTACTTGATTAAGGAGCATCTGTGTCAAGTTTGGCCATTGTCCCATAACGAAAAAGAGTCTTCACCTTTTTTGGTCCTTTGGACATGAAGTAGTCATATGATCAATCATTTTTTCAACTCTATTAGTATATATAAGTGTGAAGGCATTCTAGACAAGTAACAAGTGCAATCTATTCCTTGTCATATGATCATTTCATTTAAAATGTTCAGATCAGTAAGAAGCAGCATGAACTTGCCAAGAGCATGGAGCAATCTGGTACCACCATGCACTCCAAGTCACTCAGACCTCTTTTAGGCAATCTCGATGATTTCAATGTACAACCATATGAAGTATTTGTAGAAGAGGAACGGAAGAAGTTGCATGAATACTGGTGAGTTATTTACATGTTATAGCTTCAGTTTTTATTTTCCTGGCATATGTATATTGAGCATCTGTTTTTGCCTAGGGTGAGATTGGCAAAAGAAGATATCCCTTCTACATATGCAAGGTGGAGGAACATGCAAGAGGAGAAACATCGTATGGTTAGGGCATTGGAGCAAGAACTCAACGAAAGAGTAGAATCTTTCACAGAGGTTCTTACTGTCCTCCTCTTTTACCTGCATTTTTTGGCTACCATGTACATGAACATTTACATAGAGCTATGATTTTTTCTGAAATTCACCCCAACATGAACTTCTACAAGTCTGCTGCGTTAAGAATCTTCATATGATTTAGTCCTGCAGCTTTTCTCTAGGCATTGCTGATGTGTTTTCTTCTGACAGGATGGTGAGGATGAGGAAGAAACTTCTGAAAGTGTGTCTGTGGATGAAAGTGTTGATGCGGGGCAGAACACACTCAACATGGAAAATGAGAAAGAGTCTCTTTCAGGTTCCTCAGAGGATCAAAACGATGACACAAAAGCGGAATTTGCTTTTGATGGGGAGAATGATGAAGAGCCGGAACCTGACTTTTCCCCTGATGGTAGAGACGATCAAGCCACTGGCCTTGCTTCAATCATGCAGGATGACCAAGAGCCTATTCCTGGATCTGTGCATGATCTAAAAGATGTTGATTCGGTAGACAATATTTCTGCTGTGCATGGAGAGAGAAGTCCCGTTCCTGCATCTTCCCTCAACCCACCTATGAAGGAGATATCCCCGCTTAGTGGCTGCCATGATTTTAACCATCTGAATCTCGAGTCTGTAGATAATAGAGCAACCTCAAGAACAGATAATGGTCCTCACAATGTATCAGCATTCTCGAGAACCCCTCTTCCTGTGTCTTGCCACAACCCATCGATGAAGGAGATATCCCCACTTAGTGGCTGCCATGATTTTAGCCATCTGAATCTCGAGTCTGGAGATAATAGAGCAGCCTCAAAATCAGATAATGGTCCTCACAGTGTATCAGCATTCTCAGGAACCTTGAGCCACACTAATAGAATGGCTGGTCAGGCACTTCCTCTCTCTTCTGGTGGTGGTAACATCTGGCAACCGGTGAACATGCTCCATCCTTTCTATGAGTCTAATACAGGCCCTCAGGGCACTTCTTCCAGTGAGTTGAAACTCACCCATCCGCCGGTTAATGATGAGCAACGAGGGCACTGGATGGATCTTGGATGCAACTTGCATCAACAATCAAACGAGGGTTCTCTGAAATCCTATCCAAACCCAGACCAAAATGAGCTTCTCCAATCTATTCTTAAGGGCCAGGACATGATGTCTTACAATCAAGAGCAGAAACCTACAGAGTTACACTTTGCTCCATCAAACAGTGTTTTGATGGAAGATTCTCGGTTCCCCAGTCACTTCCATCAGCAGCCAAGTCTATCTATGCCCCTGGAGCAAGTACAGAAGACTGGAAACGAGGTTGTTTACATGCAGCAAAATATGTCCAACAATATTTTCCCCGATGGAGGTAGATATTTATTCCAGAGGCCAGAGCAAGTGCTCCCTGTCAACACGCAAGATTGGGCTGTGAATTCTGTTCGTGTGCCTGACACTCTACAACCTCCTCTAATTGGTGGAGATTTGTCCAACCAAAACTGGTTTTCTGGTGAACGTCATGTTCGTGGAGGCTGGACTAGTTCAGGTACAGTATGTGCCCTGAGTCAGAGTATAGGAAATGCAAGCAATCTCGACCAGGGTTTGTACAGTGTCTTGTCACATTGCAATCAACTACGTCCATCAAGCACTTCTTATGATGCCATTGGCTCTGCAGAGCAGTTTATTCCTTCAAGGAATTATGGTCTGGTGGGCGGGCCTATGCCCACCATGAGTAATGTTTTACCTCCGGCAGCCCATTCTCTCGATTACATGAATAGGCGGGACCCAACAACTTCCCTCATGCCTAATGACACTGGATGGATAAACTTACCACATCAGAACTCAAGCTTAAATGACCCAATGGGAAAACCGTTCTTGGGTTCATGGAATCAATAGCAGCAGAGCCTTGTCCATTTATCTTTCTCACAAAATGTCAGAAGGCGACCCCAAGAAGCCATTAGAAGTAGATGCCTGTAGCAGGAGTTTTGACTTGATAGTTTATAGGAGCAACAAGTTGCGAGGTTTTCGAGATCCGCAGGTGTTGGATAAAACCGTCCAGGATAGGTTTCTGTACATACCCATACAAGAGCCAACCCAGCACAGTGTATATAACTAGCCGTTAGATCTTAGATGAGCAAAAATTTTTATGGTAGGACAATTTTTCCAGGCATCTCGAACATGAAAAAGGATGATTGAGCCTTATTTTTGTGATTCTACTCTCTGTCTCCATCTTCTCATCTCTCCACAAGAGTTCATCTCTGTAATTTTGGCATCCATTGACTCCTGGAATAATGAATTGCTGATATACAGCCCGATAATTGCTCATCTCATACCATTCCATAGTTGCTTGTTCTACCCATCTATGAATCTGCTCTAGATTGAGCTGCAAAGTGATCCACCATCTTGGGTCTTCTTTTGGGATGCGTCACCGACCAAGTGTGTGTACAGACATGGGATTGTTTTGAATGGCTGAGGAACCTGAACCTTTCTGGTTAGTTTCCTCGGCCTAGTCGTGAGGTAGGTAGGCGGTGAGTTGACTGAACCTGTGTTGTTTCATGTTTGTTTCCTTGAATCGATGATTTGCTCGGTATGCTCCCAGGGGCCCCGACGGAGGTAACTCTTTCTCTTATCATTTGATCAGTCAGATAAGTCTACGGCTTTTGTATCTCTCCTCTTTTGCTGCGTGTATTTCTCGTTTGGTTATGATTGTCTTTGTGCCATTTCTCAAGTTCTCACGAATCAAGATCACGCGACAAGCGATAACCCATGTCTAAAAGTCTCTTTTCTTGAGAGAACTGGTTATAATGGCCGAAGAAAATGTGGGTCGTCGACACGTGTTGGAAATCGAATGGCTTCGAATATTTTTGGCCTTTTCACATTCGTTTTTCTCGCGATGAAGATGATCTTTTTCCTCCGGAAGAAGCTTTGGCCGAATCATTTGCTTTGGTCGATGTTTCGACCTTGGATTTGGCAAATTCAGATTCCTTTCGTAACGTTTGAAGTGTTTTTAGCTTTCAAGATATAACCTTCGTGGCGTTGAAGTTCTAAGCGAGCTTTGCGTGACCGAGGCTGGGACTTCGACCGGGGGTGGTTTGAAGGTCTATTTGCCGGGTGAGAGGCGCAGCCGAGCCGCGCTGTCGAGTGACTCTCGGAGGGAGAGCGAGTGACGAATTACGCTGTCCTATTTTCACTTATTAAAGAAATATTAAAAAATTACGAAGAATTAGAAAGATAATGATAAGAAAAGGCACCCATGTATGTTCTCTCCATTTGAAGTTAACGGACTTGACGCGACGAATGAAATACAAGAACATGACAAGCTTCGGAATTCACTGCACGAATCGAAAGTTTTAGGACGAGAGTTGACGAAGCCAGTAATTTTGAGGACTTGCCTCCTAGTTTTCTTGCTGCTCTTGTTGTTAGAGGCTGTATTTCGTCCCTCTGATTCTAGATTTAAACTCTGATGGTGATTAGGCCTTTCCGGAATTTTTTTTGGTTTCTTATGCTTCATTTATTTCACAATACATAAATATTTTGAAAAATATTTCCTAAAATTGGTATTTTATATCACTTAAAATAATTAATAAATGGAAAACGTTTTTTATTATCTAATTAATATTTTTGTAGACGATGAAAATAATTTTCGTCAATTCATTTTTTTGTAAGCAGTAGGAATGATTAATTTTTAAGAAAATGCTTTTTATTATTATTTATTTTTCATGAAACAAATAAAGGAAAAATTAGTTGGACTGAACCTCCACCTTACGATATCAAAATACCAAATAACTAAATAAATAAATAGGGTCTTAGAAAAAATTGGAACGACCGGACCGGTCGGGTCCGGTCCAACTATTGGACCGGACAACACCTCGCACTCGAAACAGTCAGCTCAAATGGCGCTCCCGCCGAATGGCGCGGGTTGCAGAGAGAGAGAGAGAGAGAGAGAGAGAAGCATGCAGCGACGAACGGGGAAGACCCCTCGTCTCCGCCATGAATGGGGAAGGACGCCTCTCTCTCTCTATATCCTCTTTCTCTCTCTAGGATCTCATCTCCTCGCCGGAAGAGCCCCGATTCGATTCCCTCCGCCGACGAAGCGCTGACGAAGGAATGGGGAAGAAGGAGAAGAAGCGAGAGCTCATGCGCTTGGAGCGCGAGTCCGTCATCCCCATCCTCAAGCACCGCCTCATCGCCGCCTTGTCCAATCTCATCGGTCAGTTCCCGTCTCGATCGCGTCGGTCTCCTCCGGCGACCCGCTTTCCGCGAAGTTCGCGTCTTCCGGTTCGAGTTCGATTTGCAAGGTTTTTATTTTGGACGCTAGAGGAGGGGTTAAAATTGTCCAGAATGCTCCCGCCGGAATTGTACTGCACAGTGCACAGTGTCGCGGAAACGTCTCTGATCGCGACTTTTTACTGAAAGGTTAAAGCTTTTTTTCTTTTGGGCGAGTTCTGCAGAGCGGAAAGCCGATCGGCCCGAGTTTGTAAAGCTCTGCGGTCGTGTGGAGTACGCCATTCGTGCTTGGTACAATCTTCAATTCGAGGAGATGATGGTATTTTTTTTTTCACCACCTTTTCCCTTTTCCTTTCATGACCTGTCCATTTAGGCCATATGTTTGTTGCCTTAGAATTTTGATCCGAATCCCGTGGATTTTTTTGCATTATTTGCACTCCTTTTTTGATCCGGTTCACGGGGCTAGGAAATTGGAGCAGCAGAATCTGACTCCGGAAGATATAGATTCATCGGAAGAGAAATTTTTGACTGACTTGCTGCAGGTATCGACTACTGTGCTAACCAAATTGCAAATGAGAAGAGATAACGTGAAGCGGAAAATGAAATCTCATTAGCTTAAATATCTAAAAAAATGACTAAGAATTATGGACAAACGTTATGATGAGTCTTTATGATGCATCCTTGGAGCACTCGAAATTGGTAACATTTCCCTATTTTAATGGGATGATACTTAAAGGAACAATCTGGTCTATTGTTTCCTGAGCTTTTGACATAGTATCCTAGAATGTGGTCTAGTGAACATCTTATGACAACCAGAAATTTCAGATATGTTGTTTTAGCTCATCCCATCTCTCCGACTTGTTGACAAGTGGAATTGTGTGTGATTAATTTGCCAGTCGCAATGCTTCTGTGTGTCCAATTCCAGCTAGTCTCTTTTCTGACAGAGTTTTAGAGAGCTTTCATAGATAGTTCATGCCTGATTTAGCTTGAATTATTCCTTTCTAATTGCTAGACAATGTGTCCTCTTGTGACCAAATATATGTATTTCTGAGGGATCTAAGTTCTGTTTAGTTAGGATGCCTCCAATTTCCCATCAAGTCACTGATTTTCATGATATGCTTATGCCTTTAGCAGTGTGATCATATGTACCATAGAATGCATAGTAATCTGATTTTTTTTGTTTGACTTTATCAACTTCCATGTGACAAGACCAAGTACTAAACTATATTTCACACTTATTTCTTCAATTTTCCTTTTCCTATTTTTTTGTTCTCCTTCTTCTGGGTTTTGGTTGGGGAGAGCTTGTCCCTTCTTCAGGGGCTTAAATAGAGTTCCTTTGAGTCAGAAGGCACCTCATTTGTGTTGTAATAGCTTATCTACACAGGTCATGGAAAAGAGCAACTTCAAGATACTTACTGATTATGAGATTAATGTTGCTCTGTCTGCACAATATTGCCTCAATCTGCCAATCAAAGTTGATGAATCGAAGGTCTGTATTTATCTGGAAGAACTCTGGGGGAAAATGGCACTGAAGAAAACATGCTTATGACCAAAAGCACCCAAAACAGAGAAGCATGACATTTATAGCTTTGCATTCTTTTATTGCGTCCTGATAATCTTACACTGATCTTTCTCATTGTAGCTCGACAAAAAGCTTCTGAGAAGGTACTTCTCTAAGTATCCTCATGATGATCTTCCATTCTTTGCTGATAAGGTAATATAGCATGGATACAGCTGAAACAATTGCAAGCTAAATGAACTCTTCCAGTGTGATCCACAATTGCACTCTTTGCTTTTTGCTGAGAAACTGTTTCTTTGGCGATTCTACATGGAAATTATCAAATGCAAGAAGTGGAGAAGTTGCAGTAAACGAAAGCCTTTCGCACCCCAACCATATTTATGTACACATGGACTTCCAAGTATAAACTTTTTTGCACAATTGAAGCTTTATAAGACTAATGATCCTTTAAGGAAGGTTGCTTGCACTATTATTGAGCCACCATACTCTCTCTCTCTCTCTGCTTTGAATAATCCATCAGTTGCACATATGTTTTGTATATGTTTTGTTACTACCCATATATTAGGATGAGTTCCATACGTGGAGATGTTAAATTAAGCAGTATTGAAGGGAAAAATCAAATCTTTCAATGCTCTTTAATTTTTATGGAAATCACCAGACCCAAAAAAAAAAAAAAAGGAAAATTGTATAGAAATCAAAGAAGTTACAAAAGATGTAAATGTAGTTATTAAAAATTAGGTCTTTGCAAATTCCATGTGTGACATTTATTTTGTGCAGATACCCGATTGATTCAATTTAGATCCTTTCCACTTTCTTTCAAATTGCTACAGAACTCTAGTTTCTTTCCAAGAGGCAATCACTACTGTCTCTATTTTTGTATTGCATGTGAATGTTGCAAAATATATAACCGTCACTTCCAAAGAATCCGGTAATCATCATGGAGAGCTAAAGTATTTAAGTAGACCTTCCATCGGCTGATTTGTTTTAATGGTGGTTGCAGTTTGATAAATTAATCGTTCTTTAGATACCTGATAAATTTTGGCATCTCTCTCTAGCACACGCCCACTTGCTGTTCTGTTTAGGCAGATTTATGGACCACTCATGTGTACCCTTCTACCCATTTTCAGTACATCATTTTCCGACGTGGAATTGGAATTGATCGTAGGACTGATTACTTTTTCAAAACGAAGTTAAACACCATCATTGCACGTTGGTGGAGACATTTTCTGAAGTACACTGGGTATGTCTTTACATTTTAGGGGCCAAATGGGTCTATTATATTCTCAGTTCAGTTTATGTACTTGCTAGATCAGTTCAGAAAGGCATATTATGCTCGAATATGAGTTTTTGTGCAAACTGGCTTGGTGCCTCTAGCATTTTAATGGGAACTCTTATAGTGCCCTTTTCTTGCAGAATCAAAAGAGTTTTTTTCAGAAAGTCAAGTGCTCAATCTAATATTAATCCAAGAGGACGTGTTCAAATTAACTCTGAAGCAGAGCCTGACAACTTATACATTGAGCGCATCCGTATTGAAAACATGAAACTCAGGTTTTACTTGGCACCTTTGCGTTGATGATCTGTGCATGCTGATTTATCTTTTCTTGTATCAATGTGGAATTTGTGAGATAGGATAAGAGTTCCAGGAGCAGTAAGATAGTATAAGAGTACATGTTCATATAATCCAAGAGTCACATTCCCTCTGGTTGAAGAGGAGGATTAAAGACCACAAACACATGCGCACATGCACACATTTGTATGCCTCAATTGGCGGTGTTCATATATCTGTCCTACACACAATTTGATCCATTTGATTGAATTTATTTCCCCATTAGGAGGAAGAAAGCTTCCATTAGACAAAGATTAGGGCAATTCTATTGGTTGCATTGAATTTGTTTACATTGTCAATTGTAATATAAGAATCAGAGAAATTCGGACTTCCTTTGTCTTTGACATTGTTGCTCGCTGGAAAATTGTGAATATTGAATTGTTCTGTATCATTGCGGCAATTGAACATCTTCTCTCCTTTGTATTTGTAGTCTAGTTTGAATCTATCTTTAGAATGTAGCTTCTGATTCTTGTTTTCATAATTTCTGTTCACCTTAAGAAACTGTTAATGCACAAATGAACCACACTAAGCATGCATTAACTTTAAATAATGTGACATCGATTACCAGATTCAAACTTGACAGTTTGCTGAATTCCTTGTGCTTTTGTAGTTGATCTCAAATTATGATAGAGAGAGAGAGTTCACATTTTCTGAGAAGTGAGATTGTCTCATTGGTGAACATGATAAGTAGCTTAAAATCATCTCATTAAGAGAGGGAGGGAGGGAGGGGATTGTCTCATCAGTGGACGTGATAGGTAGCTCTAATATCTTATTTAGCTTAAATTATCTTTTGGTTAAAACCCACAAGGTAGGTCACTAATAGTTCCAGTAACATTAGTAGTTCATTGGTAGGCAGTTTTATTTTGTCTGATAGTCAAATCTATCAAGTGCTTGGAGCTACTTTCTTAACAACTTGGAGGCCCTATCCATTTATAGTTCAATGGAGGCTTAGACTGAGGAGATAAATACCTTTTCCTTGCTGTCTTTCTTCCTGGCTTTGCATGCACGGTGCCCTAACCTTTTGTAGCTGATGTTATTCTTCATTTGCACGCCACCAGTATTTCTAATCTGCTCAGCAAGAACACTATCCAAGAACCTACCTTTGAGAGGATAATTGTTCTTTACAGGTATATATAATGTTTCTGGACTCAGGTGTTATTGTAGACAAAGTGTGCATGTTTTGTCTCTAAAGATCGAGTAGATTATGTGCTCATCACAGCATGCTCTGAAATAATATTTTCTCGTATATTGAAGGAGAGACTATCCTTTGCTAGACTGAGGCATTTGGAAGGTTCCTGGTTGTCTACAAACATAAAACAAGAATGTGAATTTACAGGCAAGCAAGCGACGAAGCAGGTATGGATAGGGGAATATATCTGAAGCATTTCAAGAACATTCCAATGGCAGATATGGAGATTGTACTTGTGAGTTGTACTTTTTCCCTCTCTCATGCATGTGAGCTAGAACTTCTATTTTGATCAAGGTGTGTCTTCTTATCGCTCCAACATCATTCTGTAAGCTGTGTCTGAAGATTTTGTTTGATAGCCAGAAAAGCAAATTCCAAGCTTAACACCAGTGGACTGGGTCAAATTTGTTGTTTCTGCTGTGATTGGTCTGGTGAGTTGTAGCAAATTCATGCAATAGTTGACATTCTTTTCTATTATACATACACCCAAATCCATCTCTCTCTCTCTCTCTCTCTCTCTCTCTCTTCAGGTTACCGTCTTGACTTCCCTTCAAATGCCAAAAGCTGACATTCGGATCATTTCCGGCATCCTATTTGCACTTGTTGGATATTGCGTAAAAACATACCTCACGTAAGTTCCATTTCAGAAGTTCTGATACAGCCAGTGGTTCACTGTGCACACGAGAGAACTTACTGGTTTACAACTTCCTCTCCTTATAGCAATGATTTCTCCACGTGGATAGTTGGTTCTCTTTTCAAATAAGATGGTGATAACCATCATGATTCTATTTTCACTTATTAATTGCTTGCAGCAGTTGTTACTCATTTCTTCTTTATTCACTTTTTATCTCGACTTCTATAACTGCACCATAATAGTATATTCTGGACTTCATGCAGGTTTCAGAAAAATGTGGTTGCATATCAGAACCTAATTGCCCGTTCTGTTTATGACAAACAACTTGATAGTGGAAGAGGCACCCTTCTTCATTTGTGTGACGACATGATCCAACAGGAAGTAAGCAATAAGACTGTTCGATGCTTGTCTAACATTAAGAAAAAAATAAACTCTTTGTTCAACATTTCTTCAAATTTTCAATTAACTATCCTTTTTTTAACCGTGTTGAAGTATTGTCCACCATTCTATGTGACCCAAGAGCAAAATTGTTTCCAACCTCCGGTGACAGTTATAGATCTTTTCCTCCTGATTCGTATAGTCTATCGGTAATTGTTGCGTGCATTGCTTCACTTTTGCAAATATGAGATTGATATGCATATGACATGTGGCTTCTGACACTGACCATGGCCAGCATTTTGACTTTTTTCTCCCTGGTGGAAATACTATGTTCTTAATTATTTTTCCATAATCAACATAATATTCTTGCATGTAACTTTTGATGAAAATGTCCTTGCAGGTAAAAGAGGTAATTGTTTCATTTTTCATATTGATGCAAAAAGGAACAGCTACAAGACAGGTAGTGCGCATGGCCTTTTTGACAATTGATAGTTTGCAATGTGAGATGAGGGAATCTTAATACTTAAAGCCTGAACACTTATTTTGTGTTGTAGGATATTGATCTGCACTGCGAAGAACTTATAAAAAAAGAGTTCAATGTGAATTGCAACTTCGATGTGGATGATGCTGTTAAGAAATTAGAAAAATTAGGCCTCATAGTTCAGGTAATATCTCTATCCTAAATATCCTGGTTTTTAATATAGTTACTGTAATTACATCTGGGCTAATCCTTCTGCTCTTATTTTCCTCATCCTTAGTGGTGCACATCTTTTTCCCTCATGCCTCATTTTCTTAGGAAACAATCCCAATCAACCGTTGATTATCCAGCATATATAATTGAGCTTAAAGATGCAATATTTCTACCTGATTGGCTGGAAAGAATCATCTTAGCATGTGGATTTCTGTGTCTTATTCTTAATAAGGGGCACCAATCTTTATAGTTCAATGGATAAGCATCTCCCACGTAATACTGGATCGGTTGGATTTCTTTTGATGTTTGGGAGAGGCAAACCGTATCCATACTATTTATGCTCTCTGCTTCCTACTGTGTCTGATAAGAGAATAACCAACTCAGGATGCAGATGGAAATTATTCCTGCGTAGAGTTGAAACATGCTAACAAGATCATCGGCACCACTGCAGAGGAGGTTGTTATGAAGGCCAGGGAGGGTGCTGGCATCCCTTGACATGTTCCCGGAATGTGAAAATATTGCCCTTTTTTTGTTAATTTTTGTTTCTTTTTGGCCAGTTGTACACATTTTTATTAATAGCGGCAGACCTAGGAAGTTTGTTGGCACCTTCGCTTGTATCATGTGCTCAGCAAAGCACCACTGGAAACTGATGGTTAGAAGGTAACGAATGTGGTTTCATGATTCATTTAATCCAATTCCACTTAAAAGTCTTAAAAAGTCTTTGCAGTTTATGAGAAAGATGTCCAACTTCAGTTGCGCCCAAGTTCTGTGAAACTGTAGCTGAACATTCTGCAGCTGAATAGTTCTAGCATAGTTTACTGAAACGTTTATGTTACAATTATATCTGAAAATCTGATACTATTCTGTCTCAAACCACCATGGCCATGAGCTGATGAAAAAGAAAAAGTACAGTAACAATAGTTCCACGATTTGCAGTATAAATTATAGATGCAAGAGACCAGGCTTTTAAGAGTCACATTGCATGACTCGCGAACATTATTTTCACTAGAAAAAGCTAGCTCACGCTGTAATAGAAAAGCAGGCAATTTCCAGTATTTCCCTCATGCTTTTATTCTGCTCTTGAGGAGTTGCAGTTTGCTCATGGGGAATTGACAGTTCTTCCATAAGTCAGATTCTAAGGAAGCCAAAGGAGAACGGAATGTTGGGTCTTTTCTTGTCAAGCGATGAAGCATTGCACGTGCCAAATCCTCCATCACCTCCAGAAAAAAGCCATCATTATAATTAAAGGGAAACAACACTGTTGATACAATCAAATCAGTTAAGAATAATAACTTTGCTTTGATATAATTATATCCACAAACAGATTGAATGCAAGGACAGGTTTTCGTTTTTTTTTTTTTTTTTTTCTTTTTCCTTTCATGCTTCCACATAAGGGGAAAAAAAGAATCAAGAGATTAATGCAGCTGTTCTTTATACACTTAACAGCCAGCTGATCACTTGTTCTTTACGGCTTTTTGGAGAAAAGGAATATATGTAAAAATGAAGTAAAAGAAAAAAAGTACTGCACAAAATTCACACTCAAATATGAAGGTAATTGATTTTCGGTTTCTTTTCATTTTCCTTTTATTTTGATCTGAATAGCTGACTTCCCAGTGTCACGTTGGGCATCCCTTCCACCATCACTGTTGTCAAGCTCCTTTCCTTCTCAAGTATCCTGTCCAGCTCCCCCATCACATAGTTCATTACTGGTCGCCGTTCACTTGAAACGTCCACACATCGGACTATTAGCCGTATGAACTCTTCCATCCCTTCAATGGTGAAGCTGCTCGCCAGTTTTGGGTCGATGATGTCGGAGAACATGCTATAATCTTGATTGTTTTGCGACTTTACAAAGGAGAAAAGGAAAGAAAATCAACCTCTACACATGAGCATGATTACGACAGTCAAAAAGTCTTGCACTCAGCCCCAATCACACAAGCAGTCGTAAGAGTGATTTGCCAATTTCTTACAAATAATTCTCCATAAGAGACACACCCCAGGTCACATAGGTAAAGGGAAAGGGATTATTATTATACACTTAATTCTTGGAATGTGGTTGTGTCGTGAAAACATGTTTTAAGGGAGCCACTTTACCCACACAGGTCAGCATGTGAAAACTAAGTGGCTGAGCATAGTACTTAATCAGCATTTTGTGCATGTTATCACTCATCACGTACCCATTCAACCAAGCTCTGACTAGACTCTGGAGATGGTGTCTCTGTGGCTTCTCGTCCGCTCACTAATTCCAAAAGAAATACGCCAAAACTGTATACATCACACTTCTCAGAAAATCTTCTGAACTCTTTCACCCTGCATGAGTACAGAGACGATATGTAAGAACTGAATCACATTTCACACAGTAATGATCCAGGAGAAGTTTCTTAAAGGGGTCATACTCTGGGGCAAGAAATATATCATCTGCTGTCACCTCGGAGGATGGCCCTGCAGTATCAGCCCTTCCAAGGAAGTTGCGTAGTCCAGCATCAGCAACCTTTGGAATGAAGTTCTCATCTACCAGCACGTTGGCAGTCTTGAAATCCTTGTGTACTAATCGAGGTGTTAAAGAATGAAGATGGACCAAACCTGCAGGGAAGCAAGATTGGTCAGGCTTGCCCATGATGGGGAGTATGTACTGCTACCAAACCATTCAGTACTAGAGCATTGGTGATTTGGCATATTTTTTCTAAGAGAATATCACAGAGCAACTTCGCACAAGGTACATTATATGTGAACACTCTTCTATGAAAAAGATAAAAACTGATACCAGGAAAGCCATAAATGCTCACTGATTTTGCAGATGATCACCTTTAGCTGCCCCTAGAGCTATTGAAAGTCTATGCTTGAATTCTAGCTTCTCGCGTGAAAGCTGAGCAGCACCTACAAAGGAAAGCAATAGAGAATCAACATATGCAACGGCAATAATAACTGCGTGCTGACTTCTATAAGTCATGATAAATTTAGGATAGTTAGGTCTGCGTAGTGAGGACACTTTGGGTGAACGAGTACATGAAAAGAGGTGTAAAAAGTATGCTTTATCTTCAACTACAAAATACTGTAATTCGTGCCATTGTAGTTTTATGCTATTGGAAAGAGCAATACCATACAAGTGAGTGGAAACACTCCCATTTGGTATGTACTCATACACAAGAAGCTGTGTATGGTGGTCCTGGCAGTAGCCCAACAGAGATACCAGATGCCGATGTTGAATAGACGAGAGGAAGCGAACCTAACAGCGTCGGCAAACAGAGAAAAACAATACGATGTCAGATAGAGAGAATTCCACCTGTAGAGTTACCCCTGCTGCATGCACAAAGAAGATCAACAAGCAATTGAAGGGAAAGGAAGGAAAAGAACAGGACAGGTCAACTAGATACCCCTAATGGAGATGACAATTCCTCCATTAAAGCTGTGTATATCTATTATAAAGCAAATTATTTTGAAATTCACGGGTTCTTTTTTCAGGGGTAAAATTAGGAAGGAAATCCAGTCAGGTTATCAAAACTGATACCACAAAAAACTTTTGAAGCATGTGTCAAAAACTAACTGATATCCACTTTTTAGTTACAATGGGGAAAGTCATTAAGATGGGATATTGAGATCCAGAGAAAATTCCCAAACATGCATGGTACGCGAAACAATGAAAGCCTGCCAGATTCTGCACAACATATTAATCGTGTAAGATATTTGGAACTGGCAAAGGTTGAAGAGGAAAAATGTACAACCTCATCGACAAATTCCTGAGTAGGGCTTGCAGAGCGCTTTTTGATGGCTACAAGCGTCCCATTATGAAGTAATCCCTTGTAAACCTCTCCGAATTTTCCTACCCCGATCAGATTCTTGTCATCGAAATTCTTTGTGGCCATAGACAATTCTTCCATCTCAAAGCGCCTGGCTTCCCTCAAGGACATCTCAAGCCCCACATGTCTTCCCGCTGCAGATCACAAGAATGAACCAATTAACTGACTGTTATAGGCTCATTTAGTATCCTCAGTGAGAAAGAAAAGGACATATGGTATTAGCATTACATCGGACAGTCGGTTCAGAGGAACCGCTTTCTGAATTTCCCGACACGCTCCTTCTGTGACATAGGCAGAACCATATGATCAATATAACTATCCCCACCAATGTCACGGCTCCTGCAGCACCTCCTAATATTGCTGCAAGAGGCCTTGACATTTGGTACGGGAACCACTTCAGCTACACAATATAGGATTATTCGCTTGCAAGGACAAGCACATCCAACCTGCAGAGACAAGGACACTGCAATGAGATCAGTAGTAAGCAAGAAAACAGAATATATACACAGAAGTAAACCAAGATAAAATGGATATGCAAGCTATCTAGGGCCATAATGGCGAAAATAAGTAAGCCAATCAAGCATCCTGCTGGTCCAGAGACGAATTCTTAATTATCAATGACCTCATATTCCTTAAAGAGCAATTCTATTAGCGGACACGGCGAATAAATGAGGCATTAGAGCTGTCACACCTTTAATTAGGATGAGAGGAAAGCTGGATGGTGTTTGTCCTCAAACAAAACAGCTCTTGAATTTTACTAATATGACTCATGCTAATGCTAACTCTATTGAAGTTTGAGGGCTTTTGTTTCTATTACAACAACAGTCTACCGGGACAGCTACCTCCCAGAAGCAGAATTGGGCAATCGTGCATCAAAGATAATTTGTGTCATTCGAGAAACACTTCTAATTCCATATATGCACACAAATTACACTACAATCTAGAAGTGCCATATATGGAATTGCAAATCCAAGCACCACAAACGAACCTGTGTTCCAAGAGCAATGCAGACAAGTGACCAGCCAAATCAGCCTCATTGGTTCACTGACAGATTGAATCATCCACCACAATCAACTCAAATCTCACCCTCATTCCAGCATTGGCCCTGGTTGAGATCACACACTCTCTCTCTCTCTCTCTCTAAAACCTCAGTACGAAATCACGATGAAGAAATCCAGTCAACTCAAAAACAATTGGGTCTCACAGCTCAAAATTACCCAGCAGCACTCAAACATGATCAAATGTCTTGAAGTTGCGAAGCGGGTACTTAATCAAGAATCCTAGGTGGGCTTGTTTAACTAATTGAATTTCGAACACCCACCATCAAGAAAAAGAAGAAGAAAGCATCTCTCTCTCTCTCGGGTGTACTTTTGAATAAACAAGTCTGTGTATCATCGTTGGATACAGACAATGCCGACAGAAAGTGACCTCGCGCCGACAACACTTTCAGGGGTTTTTATCATCGCTCTTTTCACTCACTCACAGCAACACAACAACATCAATGAATGAACTAATGAATGAAAGAATCGATGATGAATGAACGAATTACACCCCCCTCTTTTTCACCCGTTGACATGTCCCCCAACCCAAGAGCAATAAGAAGCCCCCAAGAGAAAAAGAAAAAATCCCAGCTTGAACAAGCGAAGGAAGAAAAGCTTCAAGAATTGGAACCCAATACATAAACTGGAACAGTGACTATAAATGAAAACGATGGAGGGCGAGGCTAAAGCTTAAAAATTGAGTCTTCCTCCTTTTTTTTCTCCCCCTTTTTCTCTTTTCGGTCGTTTCTTCTTTAAAAAAGAAAAAAAAAACTGTGGGTTGTAAAGCAGTATAATAGTGGGTTGTCCGCTTCTGCAAGTTGAGAGTTTGTGTGTTGGGTTTATTTGCCGAGAGAGTTCTGTACAGGGCATCTTTGGCGGTTCAACAGATCCATTCTTGTACTACAACAAGAACAGCAACAAAGCAGAACAACTTTGCCCATCTAAAAAAAAAAAAGTTACCCTCACGCTCACAGAGTCAAGAATCCAGCTTCCAAATGTAAACTTGCAGGAAGTTCATCAATTAAACTAAGAAGACAAAAAAAAGTATAAAAAAAAGGGTTTAAACATGAGAGAGAGAGAGAGAGAGAGAGAGAGAGATATTCAAAGCTGTGGGGTTGCTATCCCCACCAGCCAGCTATGTTGACATTGCTCCTACTTGAGAAACATATTTTTATACATCCAGCAGAAATCCATAAACAACTAGTACGGCCTCCTTTTTTATATACATGGGCAAGGGGATGGATACCCCCAAGGCAAAAGGGGGAGTCCACAACGGCTACCTCATACTCTCCCCCTTCCAACAACGCTTATTTTAAAGGAGGAGGAGGCAGCAACACATGAAAACAACTTTGGATTCTTGTCACTCTTAGCGTGCACAAATGATGAGGTTTTCAATGATGCAAGAAGGCTGGCCAATGGCATCCCCCTTTTTCTCTCTCGTATTCTTTAAGGACTTCCCCGCCTCCCCCAACCCCAAAAGTCTCTCTGCATTTTTTCACACGGGATCAGGGCATGGAAATTCGTTCTGACTGACTGCTGATCCTCTGTTTACTTTCTCCCCTCTCTCTCTCTGTAGCCAACCAAGAATTGCGGGAGAGTAATAATGCTTCCTCTTCGTGTATAACGTCAACTCCAGCATAGTTTTGAGGGGGGGTTCCATGATCCCTTTGACACCTCAGCTAAGGGAACTTTTTGGTCTTGTAATTCTTTTCCCCTGTCTCCCTATGAACGGGTGGTGGCCCCTTCCGTGGCTTTTTCCCACTTTGTACATCCTTCTTTCTTTCGTCCGGGCCAAATTCCAAACCAACCAGCGAAGCTTTTTCACTCGGGGGATAAAAATTACCAGACTTTTCGCACTGGCTCCAGATCCACGGATTTTTATCTGATTATGGCAAGATATTTAGTTGGTCATTCTTGCAAGCCGATGCGGCATATGATGACGCGGTTGATGACGCCCGGCATGTGCAAAAGGACACGCCCGCAGGAGCTAAAACTCGTCCCGAACATGTCGGCAGTAGCCAAACGGCACCTCCAAGAGAATCATATTCTCTGTATCGTTCAGGAGATGGTTGCAGCTCTTTTCTGTACTAATTTGTTCCTCTAAAACATAAATTTTAGATTCGTTGTGCCAAGTTTCTTGAGTAACAAATTATCAGATGAGTATTTTTGCCCCTCTCGGTAGAAATTCGTGGATTTGTTTGGATCGTCCGAAGGGTCTCGATATTTTACCCTACAGACAAAATATCAGATGTTGAGGATTTGGTCGGACCCTTTTGTTGATAAAAGGAGAATGTGCCATTTTTCATTTGATATTTTCTGGTAAATAGTTGTCGGTTTTCAGATATTCCATCCACGCTTTTTTCCCCGAGAGGTCCGTTAGGGGGAAGTCTTATGTGTTTACATTTCTTTTTTTTTCTTTTACTTTTTATCATAATGCTGTAATAATTTAAATTTAATTTCGTGCCATATATCTAAATCTCTGATAGATATATGGATATTGACTCGTAAAATCATATTCCGTTAGTAAATGTCCAGCTTGGACCGACAATACACGGTGTAAGGTTTTAAAGCGATCATCAAATCAAGAAAAGGGCGAAAAAAAATAATTTACTGATTTAAGGAAAGAGAGGCTGAAATATGGCAATGAGCAAACATATTAGATATACCTCGGCGTATATTTTCTTTATTTCTATACAAAAATCTGGTTTATTTTTTTAGTTTAACTCAATGCATCTCATTGTTCATTTTTATCTTGATTTTTCTTTCAACTTGCCCAAACGGAATGTTCTTTTCATTATTTTATTAGGAAAATTGCATTACAAGTCCTAAATCTCATGTACAAAGTGCAATGAGTCATAAATTTTCAATTGGGTTCAATCAAATCTTAAACCCTTACAAAAAGTGCAATTATAAGTCCTAAGCTTTCAATTGGCTCAATTAAATGGTAAACTTTTATTGAAAAGTGCAATTAAATCCTAAAAGTTATTAAAAAGTACAATTTAAGAATTTCACAATAGCACTTTTTTAGTGGCAAATAGGCAATTTCATATATTATTTATCGAAAGCACTTGATCGCAATATTTCAAAGTTTTAAAATTTGATGGAATCAATTAAAATGTTTACGACTTGATCACATAGGTAAAAAGGTCTTGTGACTTTTATTTAAGTCTTAAAAAATCTGCTTCTATTTTTCTTCTTTCTAAAAGTCTTTTCTCATTGATAAACTTCAGTAATGCAAGTAATCACTCAACATTTTATTTTTCTTAAATGTCAAGATCAATGTTCTAAGTTTCTTTTTTTTTTTTCTTGAAAGAATTTCTCTTTGTATCTTTTCAATAGTTTTCTAGCAATTATTATATTTCTTTTTATCTAACATTTTCCAACAATTTTAAGGATAATTGCCTTATGGATTCTTAAACTGGAACTGCCGCTACTACCACCAATGTTGCAATTGAACGAGGACTTGGAGATGGTGAAGAACAAATATCACATATTCATGGGCGGTTCTCATAGGACATTCAAGAGCATCAGCACAAAAGAGTTTGTGGCCGTTTCATGCAACTCACATGAAGCTGTCAGTTGTTTGATGGAAAAATATGCAAGATATTTGAGCTAAAACTTGAGAAAAGAAAATGTTTTGATTATTGGCATCTTAGTGACTTATGCATTCAATAAGTCTAGAGCCATGTGAATTAAAACTATAGCATTTTACATACTAGATTTCCCATTGTATTAGAAGGATAGAGTGGTGTTATCTTGGATTCAAAAGAGACAAAATCCACTATAGATTATGTGTTCACCTTTGGTAGAGATACTGCAATTTGAAAATCTGCAAAACAAAATTATGGAGGAAATGATAGTCCTGCTAAATTAACATTTGACTTGGTCGAAGTAGATGATTTGATGACTTAATTACGATGATCATTTTCTAGGCCAATATTATGGCCAATATGACAGAATGGATTGTAAACTTAGGTGCTACAACATTATCCTCCTGCACTTCAATTGGGGAAGGAGAAGAGAAAAAAATATTTATTATCTTTTGGTAAATTGAGTATTGCTCAAATTCTTGGAAAATTGAATGAAACCAACACCTTTCATGTTTATTCATTGTGATTGCCAAGTGGCAACAACCATTGCAATGAAAAAAAACTTTCAATGGTTAAAAGGGATATGTCTGTTGAGACGTGATGTGCTAAAGCAACTACTTAACAACAGAATTATGTCCATTGATCACATAGAGTCATAAGTGATTTTGGCCAATTTTCTAATTATTCATTGAGAGGAATAAAACAAGCCAAGTAAGATAATCAATAGTGATGGTAACCCAACTTGTGTGATTGGCGATCTCGTGAATTAGGTTCATATGCATAATAAATTTATTGATCTAGTGATGTGCTATTAAAGATTTGATGTCCTTCCTAAGATAAGAATAATGCAAAATTGCAAGGAAAAAGAGATTGAGTTGAGCTATTAATTAAATTCCATGGTTATTATTAGTGGTGTATTAAATTGCAGAATCACTTGATGAAATCACCTATATAAGTGTGCAATAAGGCCACTCCTATGAGAATTATTGGCGATAATCGCTAGAACACTTATAAATAAACCAAGCACGCATATGGCTTATTAGCACAAAACCACAATGAACAACGAACCTTGTGGGAGTGTAATGTGATTTGTGAAAATTATAATTCACCAAAAAAAATTCTTAGTTCATAGAATTTTTAAACTTCACAAATGAATTCATGAATTATATTTCATTCTTTCTATGACTGGGTCATAGCCTAACAAATACAAGTTCTGATGCATTACTCTCTAATAACTTGTCATTATTATCTTATACTATTTTCAAAATTTTTTGACATATGTGGGGGATTGTTGGAAATTTTAGCAATGTTCATTTATTTGATAATAACGACTTTGCTAATTATTATGACCACCATGAAAGCAATAATTTTTTAATGGTTTTGCAACAATCGTATGCTAGCTTTCTAATGGTTTTCTAATGGATTTATAATGACTTTGTAACATTTTATTTATTTCTTTATTAAAAAAATCTTCATTATTTTATAACGGCTATATGACGTTCATATTCTTCTCTGAGAATTGGTTGATTTATAATGGTTTCCAAATGGCTCCTTCTTTATTTTACATATAAATAGTTATTTTGAACATAATTGGAAAGTGATATCGATATGTCAAAACTAGAATATCTTTATTTTATTTTTCCTATCTCATTAAGTTTCTTTTTTTTTTCCTTTGTTAGGTTACACACATATTGTTGTTTCTATTCCTTTTAATATTTAGTGTGAACTTTAGAAGAAAGTCTGTTATATCTTGGAAGGATAGCTGTTAAAGCCTTACACACAAAGTACAAAGAGCATAATTATCTTTGAGGACCGTGTTTGCACGCCTCAGATGATTGATATTTTTTTTTCTCATCTTTTCAACAGTTTTCCAACAATTATTATATTTCTTGTTATCTAATATTTTTCCAAAACTAACAAGTTACATCATTTAATTGTGCATCTACAACACACCATGGTTATGGGAATAGCACAAAAAAGTTCTAAATATATTACATTGATACAATTTCAGTCATAAACATTTCAATTGAAAGAATTTAGTCCTAAACCTTTTATATTTGCTAATTTAGTCTATCTGATCAATTTTGGTTGGAAATCATTAATATGGATGCTGATCATCCTACGTAGCATAATCGGCATTAATGTGGACAAACTTTATGATTTATTATTATTATTATTATTATTATTATTATTATTATTATTATTATTATTATTATTATTATTTTCATTCAAGGGCTTGCTGGCAAGGGTTGCAGCCCTCACTTAAATTATTGTTGGTTGTGGGTAAGGCCCATGCCCTTGCCTAGCTACGAGGACGAGCCCTTGCCAAATTCGGTGAGGGCAAGTCTTCTGGCCACAATGAAAAAAAGATAAAAAAGAAAAAAGAAAAAAGAAAAAAATTGTTTACATTGGCATCGATTGTGCCACATATGATGGCTAGAGTCCATACTAGCAATTTCCAGACAAAATTGACCGAATAAACTTAATTGACACAAATGTAAAAAGTTTAGAATTATAAATTGGTTCAATGAAAAAGTTTATGATTGAATTAGTATAAATGAAATAGGTTTATAATTTTTTGTTACTTTCCCAACATAGTTACAATTTAACTATAGCTATATCAAACAAGTTCTTAATCTCATAGCTATTGAGAGTTGTGATAAAACAGTTTCAAGAAAGATGAAGTGATTTGAGATCTTAAAATAAGAAATGCATATTTTCTTATCAGTGTGCATGGATGATTGTATCCAATCTAATTCACCTCTTTAGTGAATTGATTGATAATGGTAGTTGTAGTGATGTTAGGGTTAGTTCAATGATTGAGCTCTTGACAAACAAATGCATATGGTATCAAATCCAACATGCCAATTTGAACAAATTTGGCATGGATTTGATGTTAGAGTAATTATCTGATGATCCATATATTGTTGAATTTTAACTAAAGATTTTTCCCTTATAACTATTTAAGGAAATTCTACTCATTTCTTTCATACCATGACTTTTCCAAAGACTCACTAGTCATCTAGCTTAGCTCCAACCATGCACTTAACCCTAATCTAACAATCTCGACTTTGTTTAGATCTCCAAGGGTTAGACCTGCCAAAGTTCCCAAGGGTATCTCTCTCTCTCTCTCTCTCTCTCTCTCTCTCTCTCTCTCTCTCTCTCTCGGGTCCAATGGCAGAAGAACCAAATAAGCATAGAATCTCAACATACCACTAACCAAAACCCTAGAACTTCCTCAACTCATCCACTCAACAAATGCCACATCTCAGCCTGACCAATCAAAAGCAGTGCCCAACTTGCGTATGCTTCATATAATCAAGTAAACAAAGGAAAATCCTGTGATGGACTATGGAAGTCATTATAACTCCAATAATGCTGGCCAAAAATAAATGCACATGATTATTGTGCACTATAGAGCATAGAGCTGTAAAGACACAGACCACTGGGGCTCAGGCTAGACTCCCTGTCCCTCCATTCATTTTGTCTTCTTCATCTATGGTATGAGCATGAAAATGCTATGTCACCAGCCAGTCCCATATGGACCACATTGTTTACCAAGCTTCTTGCAAACCATGTCCTTTTGATCATCTACAACCTTCCTCTCCATACAATATCATTTCAAACATTAAAATTATCTTCCTGAGGTTGTCAGGTACTCTGCTGGCATGAATTTGCCATTTGTCTCTCCATCTTCATATAGAAGCTAATCATCTGTTGGCTTTTGCTTGTCCAACTCAAGAAGATTAGTCACCCGCTTTGTAATTTCTTATTATTCTCTGAATTTAAAAATTAGATGTCCCTTTGTTGAATCTCTTATAAATTACACACTAACTATTCTTTAAACTACCGCG
Source organism: Eucalyptus victrix (assembly GCA_016097545.1). Taxonomy (NCBI): domain Eukaryota; kingdom Viridiplantae; phylum Streptophyta; class Magnoliopsida; order Myrtales; family Myrtaceae; genus Eucalyptus; species Eucalyptus victrix. Next base: position 35,930,469 of record CM027841.1, on the reverse strand, counting down.
GGAGTTGAAGTCAATGACTCAAGGGTATCAAACCGACAAGATTTTCTCTCTATTTTTTTTTTTTTGTAAACCATATAAAAGTACAAGAGGACATCCATGAAAGAGACGTTCAGCAATTTTCTCTATCAATCACTAGAAGCAGACAAAGCTAGCAATTTCTCTATTAAGTTTTGAGTTGAGTTTCGCTAGGGTTTGCTGATTAAATATGGTACGAGATCGCCATAAATCACGTATGATTTGCAAACCTACTTGTCATGTGCAATTCTCTCTCTGTAGTTGCCTAACTAATAAGATCTCTACCTAGATGGTTTTTTTTTTTTTTTTAAATTTTTTTGTTAATTTTATAATTATTTGTGATGTGCAGCCTAGAGCAGGTGTATACGAATGGAAGCTATGAGGATTCTAAAATATGTAAGATGAGTAGGTGGGGTTTGAATAATTGATCTGAGCCTACTGGAGGCACGATGCAATTTCTGATCGAGTCCTTCAATGAGCCTAGCCACGAATTCCACACCCTACCATCCACTATTCGTGGAGTAATGGCAATGGCACGGGTTTCACTCGAAGAGAAGATTCTACTGATTTTGATTAGACTTAAAAATATAGACATTTATGAATTCAATGTGAAAATTCAATTTTGACTTCAAAAGATATGCATCTTCTGATGAAGAAATGAAAATATTACCTTGTAAATTTATGGTAATATCATTTTTTACGTCTTATTTCAACTAGGAAGGATCAATATAAATTGATTATGCAAGTATTTTCTTGACTTTTGGGCGGAAGTGAGGTTGCATTTCCCAATGCGGTCTAATGATAAATGAGGAGGTCTCATACTCTACCTTGTGCAAGAACGTTTATGGGCTTTAGCAATGTTTGGTTAACCTTTTGAGGAAATATTTTGGAAAAGTGAAGGGCTTTGGGTTAGAGAGGTTCTTTGAAATGCAAATAGTATTTGGAAGTACAATGGAAAGCAATTTTGGTTTAAATGGTGTATGGAAAAATGATAGTTTGCAAAGGACTTTTGATTTTTTTTTTTAATTTAAAAAAAAAGACCTCAAATTGGCAAAAGGCTTGGTAGCTGAAGGGCCATCGACGAGCTAGATTTGGCATCAATGGTCTAGTGGCCCTTGCCTTAGGTCGCATGACATTAGGTGAGGACCACCTCGGGTCATTGAGGGTTGCATGACTCAAAATCCCAAGCCGCATTGCCTAGGGCGCATGACCTCATGTGAGGGTCGCCAATGTTAGATTTGGTCAAATTTGGCTAACAAGCGGCCGGACCCCCTCGCTAGTAACGCCGTGTGAGGTGAGGGCATTTCCAACCCATCTAATGATAATTGAGAAGGCCTCGTACTCTACCTCATGTAGGAACATTTATGGGCTTTAGCAGTGTTTGGTTCATCTTTTGAGGAAATGTTTTGGAAAAGTGAAGGGCTTTGGAGGTGCAATGGAAAGCAATTTTGTTTTAAATGGTGTATGGCAAAATGATAGTTTGCAAAGGACTTTTGATTATTTTTTTCAAAAAAGACCTCAAATTGGCAAAAGGCTTGGTAGCCGAAGGACCGTCGACGAGCTAGATTTGGCATCAATGGTCCAGTGGCCCTTGCCTTAGGTCACATGACATTAGGTGAGGACCACTTGGGGTCATCGAGGGTTGCATGACTCAAAATCCCAAGCCGCGTTGCTAGGGCGCATGACCTCATGTGAGGGTTGCCGATGTTAGATTTGGTCAAATTTGGCTAACAAGCGGCTAGACCCCCTCGCCAGTAACGCCGTGTGAGGTGAGGGCATTTCCAACCCATCTAATGATAATTGAGAAGGCCTCGTACTCTACCTCGTGCAAGAACATTTATGGGCTTTAGCAGCGTTTGGTTCATCTTTTGAGGAAATGTTTTGGAAAAGTGAAGGGCTTTGGGTTAGAGAGGTTCTTTGACATGCAAATAATATTTGGAGGTGCAATGGAAAGAAATTTTGTTTTAAATGGTGTATGGCAAAATGATAGTTTGCAAAGGACTTTTGATTATTTTTTTTTCAAAAAAGACCTCAAATTGGCAAAAGGCTTGGTAGCCGAAGGGCCGTCAATGAGCTAGATTTGGCATCAGTAGTCCAGTAGCCCTTGCCTTAGGTCGCATGACATTAGGCGAGGACCACCTGGGGTCATCGAGGGTTGCATGACTCTAAATCCCAAGCCGTGTTGCCTAGGGCGCATGACCTCATGTGAGGGTTGCCAGTGTTAGATTTGGTCAAATTTGGCTAACAAGCGGCCGGACCCCCTCACCAATAACATTGTGTGAGGTGAGGGCATTTCCAAAATTATGAAAGTTTAACGAGGGTAAAGTTGAAAGACAAAACTATACTAGCGTCTCGAAAATACTCAAAATCCAAAGCACTTTCGGACCAACCTTAAGTTAAAGAGTTTTTAGAGCCATTGGATATGCAATTGCGTCTCCCGAAAGCTCTTCAAAAAATTGACTAAACACCATTTGCCTTGGGTCAACTTAAGACCTTTGGAAAAGTTTTCCCATATGCACCTTTCATCCCCACTTTCATGACGCATTTAGGTGTCATCGTTGCTCCGTTTGGAACGCCCCTCCTTTACTCTTTCTTAATTCGAAAAAAATAAACTTTGGTATCATACCATTATTCTAATCATTGTAAAAGTAACAACAAATAATTATCAAGTCCTATTCAAATAAAAAATAAAAAAGACAAAAAAAGTACCTTCTTTCTTAATGCAAAAGACTTGTTATAAAACACTAAATTTAATGAGTCAATGTGCTTTAGACCAAAAAAAAAAAAATAAAAATGTAAATGGGCTTGGCTGCGGGACTGGTCAAAACAAGGGATGATGATGGCTACCGCCCCCAACACGGTTTTTATCTACCCGTGAGATTCTTTATTTATAGACGGTTAATTTATTCTCTAAAAAATTTCAAAATTTAATTTCATAAGAAAATAAATTTTAGAATTCCACGGTACTGCATGCACAAATTATGTGGCTCTATATTAATCATTCGAATCGAACGCACACCCAATCAAATTCGGCATTGCTAGAGTTCAATCGAATTTCGCAATCTTAAATCTTTCACTTACTGGAAACATGAATTTTCACTCAAAGGTCGGATTCTCACTCTAGCCAAAACAAAAATTAAGGTGATTTTTTTTTAATCTATTTATTTTCTGCCCGGATCGGATCCGAATTCAATCTCGGGCCATTTCGGTTCGGGCCGCAAGATCATGAATTTTCATAATCTGTATTCATCTACGCGAAGCAAAACGTGCTCGAATAAACTACAAGGCTGAATTTCCATTGGACTTGGTGTGGCTAATTGCTAAAGCCGACATTAGTGCATGATCCTTGCGGAAATCTCCCTAAAGAAACAAAACATGAATGCCGTGACGAAAGCCTTGCGAGCAACGTCATGCGAACTTGATGAAGACAGTGTCCCGAACGCATATTGCCATGCGCCATCTATTTATGATCACCTGATCGGTCCCGAAATGTGTCATCGGAGGAGAAGCGAAAGAACCCGATCCGACGAGAGCCGAACCATGAGCACCATGAGTCCTAGACCCATGGCGCATGCTCTCGCCTTGTTGGTCTTGCTACTGTGCACGGGCGCGGGCCGTGCCAAGGGCAAGGGCGGCGGCAATGGCAACGACCCGCGCGTGCCGTGCCTCCTTGGTTGCGACCTCAAGTTGGTCAGGTGCGTCTACAAGTGCGCCGCGACGTTGCATCCCAGGAAATGCGCTTCCAGATGCGCCATGGACAATTTCAGTTGTCTCCAATCTTGCTTTAACGCTGTTCCAGGGCCAGGACCTGGGCCTGGGCCTAAACCACCCCGGCCGCCGGGGCCTAAGCCACCCAGACCACCCAAGCCACCCGTGCCGCCCCCAAAGCCATGCCCGCAGCCGCCAATGCCGCCACCGGTCCCTCCACCGGTCCCTCCACCATGCATTCCGCCGCATCCATGCCCACCACACCCGTGGCCACCAATAATACCGCCATTCCCTCCTCCGAGGCCGTGGCCGCCGATCCCCCCATGCCTACGTCCGCCATGCTCGTAAGATTGTCCGCCATACAAATATATCGATATTATTACCATGCGATGCCAGAGCTGGAAATGTTGCCAGGGGTAAATGGAAGGGAAGAGGTAACAAACGATTCAATACTGGCTTGGGCGGATATGATATATACAAAAATATTCGGTATGCGATTTCACAAAGTATAGTCTATGTTTCACGAAAATTTATATAAGTGTGTATCTAGATATGATTGGACTTTTTAGAGTTGGAATCAATAAAGGCGATATAATTAAGATACCTTCAAGTACGTCGATTCTTGTCGGATTTCGAATAACTTACATAAAAACTTTCATCTTTCGTTGTCCCATTATTTTCTTTGCAATTTACTTTCCCGCAATGCACGATCGAAATTCAATACACGTGCTACATTCAAGTAACAATTTCTCTCGTGCGAAACTGAGAGCGATGGTGTAAAACGTAACCTGCCGGACACGGGTTTTCTTCTTTCGCCTAGCTATTGAGCTCCTGTTCGGTCCCTGCTTTGATAGCCCCGACTTGCGATCATGTTCGATGTGGCCCTCGAACGATCACTTGGCCACATCGAACAATGCACTCGAACTCCAAATTCGACGCCGACCCAAATCGTCGGGTAAGATTCCATACCCGGGCCATGTCCAACCCGAAACTAATCATATCCCATCGGAAAGGATGAGCGTTACCAAGCATTGGATAGGATATTAGATCGGGCCCAAATCGGGCCTTCCTACATTTCTGATGGGCCTGGCCGGACCGGGCCTTGGGCCTTTGACAACCTCAGACGGCGTCGAATCTTTGCGATTTCTTTAACGTCCACGCTACAGCGGACTCCCCACAACCCCGCCGCTGACGAATATCCCTCCGGAGGCTCCAACGAAAGCCCACCTCAGAAAACACGAAACGCGAGCGAATATTCCTTGCTTTTTCGGAACCACGATTTTTTTTAAAATTTTTTTGGTAATAAAATATCATTTATTTATTTTTCCCTTTCTCATTCGGCACGCATACCGGAAATTATTACTATCGAAAGAGATAAAATCGGGGTTGGCAAGAATGAAATAAAAATAAAAAAGAAGGGGAAAAAATATTTGGGAAACTTGCATCCCTAAATCGCCCACATCGGATATATAAAAAAAGGGAAATAATATGTTACTCCCCACCCCCCTTCCCGCCGGGGGCAATTCCCCTCCTTTCGATCGGCATCACATTTTTTTTTCATTATTTAAATAAATATTCGAATACACAAAAACATACGAAGAAAAAACAATAAAATAATATATATTATTCTTCCCCGGGTAATTTCCCTCCTTTCGATCGGCATCACATTTTTTTTTGGTCATTATTTATATAAATATTCGAATAAACATAAACATACCTGAAAAAGAAAAAACATCGAAGGATTCGATCTCTCTCTCCGTCTCTTTCCTTCCTTTTTCTATCTGAATTCGGGCATCTCCTCCGCAATCTGAAGCGGTCATCGCCGGCGATTCACCCCCACCGTCGCCCCGCCGGAATCCCCTCGGCGCGCGCCCCGCACGGCGGTCTCCGCCGCCCCTAGGTCTTCGGTCGTAGTCTCCGCTCCGCGCTTCTCCTTTGACGCTCTCTCTCTCTCTCTCTCTCTCTCTCTCCAGGTTTTTCCAATTCCTCCTCGCGTGTTTGAATTCGCCGTCGCCTTTTTGACCTAAATCCGACTCGGATTTAGGCGTTCCGGCGACTCGGTCTCGGGCGCTTGCGTTCCCGCGAATCGCATTCGCCGCGCGCGTGTCTCGCTCCCCCGCGATTCGTCGATCGGCGAGGTGGCGCGTTGCTCTTTGTTCGGCCGCATTCCGGTTCGGATCTCGGTTAGGTTATGGTCGGAGCCCGAGGATTGAGCCGGCCGTGACGAGCTACAAGGTCGGAGGATCCTGTTACTGGAGTTCTGCGATGGAGGCGCGTGCGAAGAACGAGCAGGGGCGGCGATCGGACGGGTGTAATCCGGTCCGGAAGCCGGGCCCGGTGACGATGGATCACGTGCTGCTGGCGTCGGGCGAGACGAAGGAGAAGAGGGAGCAGAGGATCAGGGGCATGTTCGACTCCTTCGATACGGCGAAGGTCGGTTATTTAGATTATGCGCAGATTGAGACCGGCCTCTCCGCCCTGCACATACCTCCGGAATACAAGTACGCGAGGGATTTGTTGAACGTGTGCGACGCCAACAAAGACGGGCGCGTGGATTACCAGGAATTCAAGCGGTACATGGACGACAAGGAGCTCGAGCTCTACCGCATTTTTCAAGCCATTGATGTCGAGCACAATGGTTGCATTTTGCCTGAGGAGCTATATGATGCTCTCCTTAGGGCAGGTAATGCTGCTTCTTATGAACTTGTGTTGTTCTCGAAGTGTTATTTGAGCTATTCGAGATGCTTATTGCTCAATGGCTAGTGTTCTCAAAGGATTGAGAGTCCTGATTTTAGGTTTGGTTGCTTGATTTAATTCTCATTGGCTGATTTGAAGATCATAAATCACGTCTCTTGAACGATCAATTTGAAGTCACACTCAATTGGGATCGCCGATGTCCTTGAGATTCACTAGGGACTTGAGGTCGTGTCCTAGTCTTGTTTCCACACCTTGAACCTCAGCATATTATGGCAGGAGTTGATTAGTTTTCTTCCCTGAATGTGATAATTGCTTCATTTCATCTCCTGTACTGATCAGTGATTTGTTCTTGTCGTTAGTGCCCCTACTAGAAAAATCAATTGAATTGAAAGAGATTCTGTTATATGGACTGTCGAGAATAAGCTCGACAAATTGTTGCATGCATACGTTCTTCCATAGCAATTCTATTTTCAACTTTCAAAAGAGCTCTTCATAGTTGAGGACAATATCTCCAGTAACAAGTCAGTCTTTCACGTTCTGCCAAGAGTAATTGAAATTGTCTTTAGTAAAATTCATTATTCTTCATGAAAAAAAAGGAGTAAGACTGAAACTTCTTATGAACCTTCTGAATATTCGTCGAAGAAAAAGAATGCCACAACCAAAATGTCCGTTTCCCCTCTTGCACTCGCTGTTTAGTTTTGTGGTAAATGTTCATTAGTATTTTGCCCTATTCTTCTGTTGCTATTGTTGTGTTTGATATATCACAATGTGTTTGACCTCGGGAGGTCTGTACTTGTCTTTCAGTCAAAAGATACTTACATTGAGTCCCAGCCTTGCATCACTTGATGTTTGATATTAACCTGTCAAAATTGATTCAGCTACCATCATGATTATTCCTCTTTATGTTGTGAAGGCAGTTAGCAAAATACATGCAGGAAGTAACAATCCATCTGGTTAGGTAGATGTTCATAATTAAGGATAGGTAGATGTTCAGAATTGAATGAATTGATTGGTTTGATGTTTAGCATTCATGGATATTTAACAAAGGAATACTTATAAATCTGTATAGATTGGTTATTTTCATTCTATAAGCCACACCAGACTCTTGTTTGCAGGCATTGAAATTGATGATGAGGAGCTTGCTCGTTTTGTTGAGCGTGTGGATAAGGACAGTAATGGAGTCATAACGTTTGAAGAATGGAGAGAGTTTCTTCTGCTTTACCCTCATGAGGCAACTATGGAGAACATTTATCGTTACCTGGAAAGAGTTTGCCTTGTTGATATTGGAGAACAAGCTGTGGTACCAGAGGGCATTAGTAAACATGTCCATACAAGCAGATATCTTATCGCAGGAGCTGTGGCGGGAGCAGCATCTCGTACTGTAACTGCCCCACTTGACCGGTTGAAAGTTATTTTACAAGTGCAAACCACCCGTACTAGTTTGATGCCCGCAATAAAGTCTATATGGAAGGATGGTGGTCTTAGGGGATTTTTCCGGGGCAATGGATTAAACGTTGTGAAAGTGGCTCCTGAGAGTGCTATAAGGTTCTATACTTATGAAATGCTGAAACGTGTTATTGTGACTGCACAAGGAGGAGAAGAAAAGGCTGAAATCGGGCCTATGGGGCGTCTTCTTGCTGGTGGTGTGGCAGGAGCTGTAGCACAGACAACTGTTTATCCCATGGATCTTGTGAAAACTAGATTGCAAACTCACGTTTCTGACGGAGGGAAGATTCCTAGTTTAGGACAAATGACTAGGGATATATGGGTTCAGGAGGGCCCTCGGGCATTTTATAGGGGGGTTGTTCCATCTCTGATTGGGATAATTCCTTATGCTGGCATTGACCTTGCTGCATATGAAACCTTTAAAGATTTGTCCAAGAAGTACATTCTTCAAGATGGTGGTAAGCTTGTCACGACTACTGAAATGGCTTTCAACCCTTGTTTCACCGTTTCACAGTGATTGTGGTGTGCTACTTGTGACTGGCTCTTATTTTTCTTAATGTTGTTTTTAATATTTGTAGAGCCTGGCCCTCTAGTGCAGCTGGTCTGTGGGATGACCTCTGGAGCTCTTGGAGCTAGTTGTGTCTACCCTTTGCAAGTTGTAAGGACAAGGTAAGTCCAAATGGTTCCATGTTATCTTCTCCTTTCCCTACTTGTGCACTCGTTGTTCAGATCTGGGACTAGGATATCTAATTTCTTGCATCCCATCCTGACTTTGCTTTTGATTTTAGAATGCAAGCCCAGCGGCCCGATACAGATGCTGCATATAAAGGCATGGCAGATGTATTTAGGAGAACATTTAAACACGAGGGACTTAGGGGATTCTACAAAGGAATCTTCCCTAATTTGCTGAAAGTTGTTCCATCAGCAAGCATTACTTATATGGTTTACGAGACTATGAAAAAGAGACTACAGTTGGAATAGCAAGTTATGCAAACTTTTCCAGTTGCTACTGTGGGATTGACAAGGCTGACAAATGGCGGGGTGGTTTCATGAGGAAGACTTTGTTTACGTTAATAAGGTTACTCATTTTTGGTAGATCCTATTGTTATGTCTAACTTATAATTCAGTGCTAGTTTAAAATATATTGGAGGGGCAAAATTGGCTTGCCCAACATCTGGTAGCTCAAGCCCTCTTTTTTGGAGTGATTACCAATTAGCCCATGTTGTATGATACAGGGGCATACGGCATAAGATTCATAGAAACATGATTTTGTTATTCTTTCTGGCGGCAATTTAATCAGAATCTCCACTTATGGAGTAATTGTGTTTTCTGTATATTTTACTCATTACGAATTCCAGTATTCCATAGTCTTAGCACCTGTTGAATGTTCTTGTGGTTTTCATTCCTCTTAGATTTACTGTGATGTATTCAATTTCTTTTACTGGAATAGTAAGTGACTACTTGCAGGATCACTTTAAGGGACGCGTCGACTTGTCAAAATCTTTTTTCTGGGTTATCCATTTCCTATTAACGAGTTGCTTAGATCACGTTGTTGACATACAAAAGATAGCTTCATAGCTCCAGTCCGAATAATTTGTCAGGCTTGGATCCTTGATATGGTGTTTTGGCTTCTGGAAATTCAGGTGATATCATTCATAACTTGTCCTTGGTATGTGCATTTCAGTTCTTTAACGTGGGCTGTTTCCATTTGGGGAATTGGTGAGTGAGCTGTGGCAGTATTACCTTCAGAGACACGTACATTTGTGCGCATGTGCGTGCGTGTGCACAAGCGCGTGCGTGCGTGTGCCTGTGAGAGAGAAAGAGTTATCTTGCTATACTCCGGTTGCTTTGCATGAACGAAGAACCCACTCAGTAGTTACTTGACGGCATTGTCCTTCGGTAATGAATTCTTTCGTAGTTCAGTTCTTTAGTCTGTGCAGTAGATAACTCTGATTATTATGGAGTTAGAGCTGGGCCCTGGACGATGAGCTGAGTTTCTTGTTCTGTGCATGTCATTTAATCATCATAGTTGTGAACGTTGAAAATTTATGGCAATCACCGTTGATTGTTCTTGTAGAAATTAGCTGGTGCGTCCCAGTTGGGCTGATCATCTTCATTAACTTTGCCTATGGATATTTTGCTTATACAATGCAGATTAATTTAGAGCTTCGATCAATCTGAAGCTATGATCTTTACCATAACGTAATGCTTAATCTTACCATCGGGAACATGCCCTTAGGGAGGATGTAGTTTTACTTGGTGCTATGTTAATCTAGTCACAGAGGAACAGATATTATTCTGGAGGCTAGCAGTCTCTAGAATTTCATTCCAGAATCAAATTTCTGCCTGCACTGTATCGCGACTGGGCTTGATGATTTTTGTTCTCATTTGTTCTTTTCGACCCAATTGACATTAATTGCTTTCTTGAATGGTTGCCGAGTACGACCTTTATTCCGTTCTTTCTATGTCGTTCTCAATATTTAGCCCTCAGTCGTGTTAGAAAGGACAAGAGTATACTCATCGGAAGCAATAAAAGATGACAGGTGATTTTGTATGAAGAAGTTTGCTCGACCGATCCGTACCTCAAACGTATTCCTGTTTCCTTTCTTTCTTTAGGTGATATGCACCGGGCTTTGGACTATTACAGCTACAGTCATGCTAGTTGGGCTTTCGAAATTTTGCAGATGATTGGCGCTTGCGCCGCATATAGAGTCCACCTAGTTGATTTAGCTGAAGACAAACAACCCATCTGCATCAAGGCGCCCTTCGTAATACATTATGGCGCCGGGTGATACACGAATAGTTTGGCAAATTTCATGCTATCATCTTCTGCGTGTATAAATACGAAAGTTCCGCTTGTGCCTCTCGTTATTTATAAGCAGGAAACCCGATTTCGCTTGCTGAAAAGGCGGTATCCAATGCATATACATCCAGTGCCGAACCAAATACCGGTTCAGTCTAAGGAATCTCTTCTTCGTGCTTCTGTTGACGGATAGATTGATCGGCGCATCACTACAAGAGAACAACTGAAAAGCCGAATTGTGGCGCGAACTTGTCGGATGTGGCACTACATCGACCCTTTAAAGAAAGGAAGTAATTTTCGCGAATCACTGCGCGAGGGGTCTACTACGATCACGAGTGCATCCGGAGGACAGATAGATGTGGACTTTTAGGAGAGAGAGGGGCTAGACCTTACGATCGTTCGTCGCGTAGCTTAGCTCGGGGGGGCCCAAGTCACGGCCTTTGTCTGATTCCCTGTCGCGGGAAGTGGCCCGACCCGGGGCGTTGACCCCGGTAAACGCATTTTGGCAACGCTCGCAAATTTGAATCGATCGGAGCACCTTTTGGCCCCCCCCCTCTCAAGAGGAGCCGCTGCTGGCTTTTTTTAATTTATCGCATGCGGTGGGTGTGCGGTGGAACGAGTGGACCAGAGTCGAGGGCTCTTGAAATCTAAATGCAAAAGCCGATTAGGATACGATGTGATGGGTCATGTGGTATGGGATGTGCATCACGGCCTAACAATTTGATATGTCGAAGCTGATTATTGATTGATAGGTCCTTCAATGTGTATCGATATCCTGAATATAATAAGGGATCTTATGGATCTTTCGCTTAGTTTGTTACCGCGGTCTAGTCGAACATGTGTGAAGGACGCATGATTGGAGGAGGAGTAAACTTAACATGAGTTCACATATGAGAGGAGATTATTAAGGAGCACGTGTGAGTTGTGTTAGAAAAGTCTTAAATTGATGAGTTCGGGATTTCCATTCCTTCTCGACGATCCAAATCGGGTTTCTGTTGCACGGCTGATGGGCCGGTTATGTCACTGATGGCCGTCACTAATGCAAGTCGAAATGGAATAATTTCTCTTGGCTTGGTAAGCCAGTTTCTACGGTCGGTGACAAAAGGATCCGTCGCATCCGAAGGGTCCACGTCATTCCGACGTGGCCGTCCCTCTGAGCTCCTTTCTCATCATTAATCTATTCTCACCCGCCCGCCCATGTATTGCCGAACCGCCTTCGTTCCTGCACACGTGTCACACGATGTAAGGGATGAGGAACGCATCAATCATTCAGTTATAAAGTATGGACAGGAAACATCAATGTCATTGCCTCAAATCTAATCCTGATTCTTTTAATTTTTTTTATAAATTTTTATTCGAAATTTTAATTTAATTCATCTTGTCAATTTTATTAAAAAACAGTAAAAAGATATCATGCCAACAATTTTTTAATAATTTTTGATGAAAATTGACCGAAATTATTATATTGAAATTTTGTATAGAAATATAAAACTAATTGTCAAAATCAAAAAATTTAATAAGAAGTTGATATCTATATAATAAATTTAAACTGGTTGAACAATTTTCCCTTTGGAGTTCATAGAGAGATAGTTATCATAATTGTTTTTTTATTTGCCATGTATATGGTGATTTGATGAAGGCAAAATGTTGTCCCCTCTTTGGTGCTATCACATATTGTTAATGAAAGATACTAAAGATGTTACAAACTTATGTACTTAAATCACATGGCTAGCAACATTTGACTCCATGCATGCCAATTTAGAAAATCAGTTAGCAATCATTTGTTACATGGGATAGAAATAGTTAGGATTAATACAAAAAGAAAAATAAAGAACAAATTTATGATTAAAAAAATCCAAAATTAATATAATTATGAAAAATTTATTTAAATTAATTTTTTGACCATAAAAAATCCTATATTTATATATTTATGACAAATGTACCCTCCATTATTTTTCGTTAAATTGGATTAATATCATGAAAAATTACAAACTAGTACACTTGTGACAAATGGAGGGTAAAACCTCAAATTAGTACATCTATCTGTTAATTGGTGCATATCATTTAACTTAGTAATTTAATTGTAAAATTTAACGGAAATTAACGGATGGTAAATTTGTCACATGTATATCAGTTTAGGTTTTTTTTTTCTTATAAGTATATTAGTTTAAAATTTTCCTAATATTATTCCAAATAGTTTTTTTTTTTTTTTGTGGTTTGTACCCTAATAGTTAAAAGCACCATAATTAAATCATCATTAATTTTCTACATCACAAGAATGCCCCCATATTTTAAATGCATCAGAATTTAACTATTTATTTTTCTAAGGCTTTGTTTGTTTCGTGAAAAATAAAAAAAAATTAGAAGATATTTGCTAAATATGATTAATCGTATCTCTCACAAAAAATGAATTAATGAAAATATTCCATCGCCTAATGAAAATAATTACACACGAAATTGTTATCGATAATGAAGCTTTTTCTTATTGGCTAATTATTTTAAGTGACGCAAATGTTCATTTTTAAAAAAAATAATTTTCAAATCATCTGTTCTTCTCGAAATAAGGGGAGCTTAAATAATCAATTAAAGTTCGGTTAATTAAAAGGCATGATGAGCTTTGTGGAATGGCGTCCCTATCCAGGCAAACGTGGAAGGAAGTGAGTTTTTGTTGTCTTGTGCAAACTCAAATTAATGGAGGTTAAAATAAGTTGAAAAAGAGAGTTTCTTGGGATGTGGACTCGAAGGTGTTTGTCTCGTCCGTTGCACGTGGGTTGAAATCGAGGGTGCAATGGCGGAGGAATTTGGCCTACAAAATCCAAAACAATGGTTTGCAACTAGGAACCTGCTCGGTTGGCGTTGAAGCAATTTTTCGGAATAAAATTTCCTCCATGGCGAGATACTGTAATATGCGAATGAATCGTCCTAAAGATTCGTCTGTCTGTTGAAAATTAGGCCAGAAAAGAATTAATGATTATTTTATCAAAACACGTGTGTGGAATTGACGAGTGACCGATGATTTAATTTCTATCTGAATGAAAAATTGATCGACATCATATCTCATCATATCTCTAAAAAGATTTTCTCACTCATCTTAACATGATGGGTGATACCAGTAGAATGAAAATTGTCTAATCAATCTTAAACCTATCATATGGCAATTACTAGATTAGTATTCTATTAATTTTTAGTGAAAATTAATTGAGAGGATTATATTTGAATCCTACATAAATAATTATAACTAATGAAATTGAAAAATTTAGAATTAAATTGATATAAGTATAATAAATTTAGGAATCCATCGGTGGACAGTTGAGTTGGTTTGGCTTTGGGCACTTCACCACAGAGGTCTCGGGGTTGAAACTTTGCAACTACTAACACGTCTTAAGTGAGGGGCTATGGTCTTCTTGGGTAGGCGAAAAGGAAGGAGTAGTTTAAGTTAGTTTCCATCTTATTTTCTTATCATTTGCACCAATATTCCATTGATTGGATAATTTCCTTCAAAAATTGACGACACGGTCCAGGAAGAGTTCCATGGATATACACAAAGAGACATGGCTCCAGGAAGATTTCCATGGATATACACAAGAGACTGTTCTTCTTGGGTAGACGAAAAGAAAGGAGTAGTTTAAGTCAGTTTCCATCTTCTTCTTTTCTTATCATTTGCATCAATATTCCACTGATTGGATAATTTCCTTCAAAAATTGACGATGTGGTTCCAGGGAGAGTTCCATGATATACATAAGAGACTGTTCTTCTTGGGTAGGCGAAAAGAAAGAGGTAGTTTAAGTTAGTTTCCATCTTCTTCTTTTCTTATCATTTGCACCAATATTCCACATTTTTTTCTTTCATTCTTTTGGCCTTTTTCTAGAGGGGAATTTTTCTTTTTAAAAAACCAAATAAAATTAGTGATTTTCTTTGGAAAAACATGGAACAAACATAACTTTCGAAAATGACATATTTTATTCTCGAGATCAAATGCACTAGGAACCCTTTTCCCATGTAATCACAAATTCTTCTTATCCTTTCCTCACTAGTCACAATTGACCCCTTGAAAATGATATACTTATCCCCGGACTCTTAGAAACAAAGATACATTTTCCATAAATGACTGAATGGCTCACATCAACTTTAATCTTATATTTCCTCATTTTGAGTGTATTAGTAATGAAACTTCCAAGAACAGATAGTCTAATTGACATGGCAATGATTGAAGGTAATGAAGCTAGGTAGACTTACCGATGGACATAATCAATCATGGTTTAAAAGTTACATGAGAAATTTTTGAGTTGGGTCCTTTGTTTCCTAACATGTAATGGGTGGTGCATAGTTTGTAAAAAATTACTCAAAAAATTGACATGATGGATCAAGCTATTACAGTAATGGTTGATGGACAGATAATTTGCCAACTACCCAAGGAAATATTAAGTTTTGATAGGGTCCCTCTCTGTCTCTCCCTCCCTTCCTCCCACCCTCCAAAACATATATGAAAATCAAACCGAATCATTGAAAATAATGAGTCCAACATGAATAAGTGCACGGACGTCAGTACATTCACTTTAATCGCCCTCTCTCTCTGACATCATCAGCATGCCATCGACGGGGCGGCACTTGAATTTTCGCCTCGTGTATGAGGATTTTTGTAGCATAAATTCTTACATGCATCTCGAATCCAAAACAATTACTCTACTTTCTAAAGTAACGTTCGGAAGCAGACATGCCCTTTCATTTATAGATTCAAGATACTCAACATGAATCCCTCCATCTTGCAAAATCTCAGCACGTCGCCTCCCATTGAACCACCCAGTCACCAAGCCGTGATCAAGTTGAGTGTTGCGCACTACGGCATCAGACGAAATTGCTTATCTCACAATCGCGCCGACGGGGCTGAAACTCTCGTGTCGGGTCTTTATCACGCTCGCTGTCTGAGGAGTTCTTCATTTCCCGGAAGTTGCTCATTCGATCGCTTTGATGGACAGCTGATGGCGATATGTTACAGCGGCTACCTTAAATCATTGCGCAAGCATTGAACTCGCCCGCACTGCAAAGCTCTCGACTCGGTAACTCGAAAGGGCCGGACTCGGGGTGAGGCCGAGGGATTCGATGAGCCGACCTCGAGTAGCAAAACTCACTTTGAACCCCATGCTCGGTCACGAGCTCGTGGAATCGTTATTAGAACTAATTATTGAGTTTTTTTTATTAATCGCAATTACCATCTCACTTAAAGAGGAAAATTTGCACATATCAAGATTTCGAGTTGTTAGTGCTTATCCGGTGTGATATTTACACTTTATACTTTTTGCATTTTTTTTATTTGTTGTTTTAGATTTGACTCTTACTAAACCAAGTACTTTTCATCGTTAGAGAAATACATAAAATCATAGTAGTTAAATTCATTAAAAATGCTAAACAGTATCGAAGTGAGTAAGAAAATGTCGTGCACATTCTTTTTGAGCATCAGATCATCTTTTAATTCATTTATGAAAAATGAAAAAGGGAGAAATAGAATCAAATGTTGATAGGTTAAACTCATTTTTTAAAACCATAACGAGCGTACTTTGTGATGTTATGCATATCAGATTGGCATTTTCATTTTGGCCTAAGTCGGTTCGTCGGTCTTGTTTCAGGCGAACATCGGTATCTTGCTGATATGGAATACATATATTTGTGGGGCAAGAAGTGCAAGAACGTGACCTTATTAATTCCAGAGAGAAATATAAGTTTGTGTGCAGAGTATCAATCTTGAAGCTTCAACTCCAACCCGCCAACCAGCAGGTGCCGGCGTTTAAGGCCCCCCCTCGAATTAAATAGAAGATCATCATCATCAAGAATCCACAGGCCCATGAATGCTTCCCACATGGCTGAGGCAACGAAACACCAACCCCTATCATTAAATTTCAAATTCAAATTCAAAAACCCTAGAGATCCGTTCTTTTTTTTTAACTTTCCTCTCCATCCGCTCCCAAGATGAGGCCAAATCTGCAGATGCTCTGGTCAGAATCTGTCTGCTGATGGAAAGACCTTCCCTCAGATGGGTTTTGGTCAACAACATGGTACTGGTTTAATTGAGGTTTCTAACCCCTCCCAGCACACTTGCATTTCCTGGAAATTCTGCTGCCCAAGCCTATCTTTCTTTCTTTTTTTTTGGTCTGACCCAAGCCTATCTTTCTGACTGCATATATTATATAAGTACGCACGAAGAGATGAGATGGTTATGCTTAGTTGAAAAGAATTATTTGCGCTGGTGGCATCAGATTGTTGACAACCGCCTATTTACGAAGTTTAGCATTGGACTTCATATACTATGCATGGTATGAATCTGTCATATCATTTGGTTATGGTGATAATTTTTCGGTGGCGGAGCGCAAAACGATTAAAATTAGTCTGAGCTTCACATATTGTGTGATTTTCGATGATTTTTTTTTTTTTAAGATAGAATTTTGTTGAGCTCTTTGGGAAAAGGTATTTCTTAATGCATAAAATCTTATACAAAAGATTCGTGAAAAAATGTTATAAAACAGGCTCATGCGGTTCAATCATAGTTTATAGGCGTCTATCGTTTGACCTAGAAGATGGGAAAATTAGACTGTCCATATGCATTCATTTCTATTTCTTGAGCATCTCTTGATCTAATAAAGTTTTGCATGACATGTTCATGGATAGTGCTCGATCACCTAACTATTTTTCTTCAAATAAAAAAGTGGAGTCAAATGATTAGATTCAAAAAATTAAGTGATTAGATTAAAAGATGGGATGAATCGGGTGGTAGTATGTATATCATGGATTTGTGCTAATGGGTATTTTCGGTTGTGTAGGAATGTTGTTAGTACTCCTAAAATTCGATAAACATATGAATTTTCAACCTAGCAAAACCCACATTCTCAAAATTTTAGGATCCATATTTTTCGGGAAAATTACCCAATTAATTCCTAAACCTCCTATATGAATGCCACAGTTTTATCAATTTAGTTTAAAAAATTTGCATGAAATTATAATTTAAACCTTCCAGCCAATCTTCGCCACTGGAAACCGTCAACAATTTCCAAAGTGTTTCCCCTATAGGGTTTCCTATTTTTCCGAAAAATAAGGGCTGTAAATGGTAAGATCAAAATATATTTTTAGGGATATTAATCTAGCCAGTACAAATTATGAAAAGACAATAAAATGTGAACGAGGTAAATGTTGTTTACGAATCTGGTCTCAAGCTGGAGGGGTAAGAGCATGTGATGAAGACATGGATGTCGGTATGTTAGTTTGGGTGTACTATTATATCCTGTCACCGTCTCATTCATTACCATATTGCATGGGCCTCATTTAATTCTTCCACTATCTTCTTCCCTCCATCGCTTATCCTTCCCATTTTTATAATCTCTTTAGATTTATAATATTGCCTTCCAAAATATTAATTACGCTTTGACTTCACCCTTATTTTGACAAACGGGTGCGTCCATCGCATACGATACAAAAACCAAGCCTGCACCATTTTTGAAGGAAGGGGAGGAAAAGTTTTGGAGGATCTCTCTCTTTTGCCCATTTCAAGCAAAAAAGAAAGGGACAAAGCACGAAAGATTATATGAAAAGATGCAGACTCTGACTAGGACACGAGTGAAGCGATAACTCAAAATAAATCGAATAAAACAGACGACGATGGGGTTCCGGCATTATACTTTCTTTCTTTCTTTCTTTGTTTTCACGTACTTTTAGTTAATTATCGAAGAAAAAGATAGAAATGGTGGGTGTTGTTCGATAATTGGGAAAAAGAAAAAGCTATAAAAAGGTGGAAAGGGAGAATTCTTTATGCCCTATGGCTGTCCATGAGAAATTGCTGAGAAGCTTCACTAATCAATTTCGAGTTGCCATTATTTACTTCTTTGCCGCTGCTGATGATTCCATGTTCTCTTATGGGATGTCTCTTGGCTCATCTCCTGGCTTTGTCATCACATGCATTTGAGTTTGTATAAATCTGCTCAGCGGATAAAAGTTGTCTGTTGCGTGCACTTTCTTCTTTTGAAGCTTTCTTCTCACCATTTTTCCACAGGGAAGGGAATATTTATGTATATATATGAACAACTAGCGGTACGTACCGCCACGAGGAACCTCTCTCTTATGGCGAATATGATATTGTGGGTGAAATAGTCAAGCATTGCCCGGCGAATCCTAGGGTTTGGTGTTAGATTTTCTACATCGCATCTTGTGCAATGATATCATCTGATAATCATATCATAAATGAGATAATATTACCCACAAATACATGATGGTCAAGGAATAAGTACGTGTTTGGATTAGACAAACGAGGGGCATGGCCAGTTCTCCGACTCTCGTAATTTTGAGCACCCACTTAGATTTCATTTATATCTTACGGGATTCATGAAGAGATGAACTTGGGACTGTAGTCCTTAGAAAAAGAATTTGTGTAGCCTCTATCGATGAAAAACTTGTCATGAAGCAGGAAAAAAACCTTTGAATAATCTCATACTGGCACACGACAATATTCTGGTATTGATCTACAGTATACATCTGAGAGTTGTTTTCCTCGGGTGTTCTCATTGTCAGGCTGTGACGCACCTGCAAGTGGGTGCAATACTCTTAATAGTCCAATTAGTCGGGTTGACATGTTCTGATGTTAGGAGTAACACAATTGACCCAGATTTCTCCCGCTAGAAACCCTTCATACTCTTCCCTCCCGCCCTGTCTCCCCCTCTCCTCTGCCTTAGCGACCGGTTCGCGCTGAACTCGAGGTGACATCACATCGCCACCACCGTCTCACCTTGCCGCCATCTCCCACTTCCTGTCGATGTCCATCTCTCTCTCTCTCTCTCTCTCTTTTGCGGCCATTGCAACGATAAAAGTCGTGACGAGAGAGAGGGGAGGGCGACAAGAAAAGAAGGAAAGAAAGAAAAAAAATAGGAAGAGAAGAGAAAGAGAATAAAGGGGGGAATAGATCCAAGCCGCCTTTGTAGCAAAATGTCAATTTTCCTAGGTAAATTTAGTGGATTAGAGGATCCCTTCCAACATTAATCTAAGAAATTTCGTAGAAACTTTTAGTGCATGTAGACGCACACGCACACAAACAGTCAACAAACCCTACTGAAAATTCTAGTTCTAGTTTTACAAGATGCATGCACATGCCTCGTGCGACGGGTCATTCTTGGACTCTAAGCAAAAGGGGTACGAGCATGCCCTTATAGACCGAATTTTCTAAGCCATCCGGACGGACTTGCTAAGTTAAAATATACACACATAGCACCGAGAGATCATCACGGCGGCAGATTTTTCAACGAAAGAGAAAAGGCAGTTTGGCATTGCTTCCGAAAAAATTTCGATGAAGTGATCCTCTAAATCGATATCTAATTAAATCTTGAATTGGTCAACTTTTGGGGAGGAGAGGTAGCACCTCCGGAATCTCTTGATTATTTACTTATTTATTCAATTTGTTTATTTTAAGCTAAAAGCATCTCTCAAACTTGATTGTCAGCTGAATTAAGAAGACGAAATCATTTGTTTCAATCATGGTGCATCATTGCACATGTAATGATGGGGGAGGCTCTATTTATTATTTGCTTTTTTTGGTGACCGAGGATTTGCCGAAGCATGCCCTTGTTAGCTTACATCGATTTGGGGTTTCACAGGCCTTCGCAATGGAGGACCTACAATGACTATACTATACTCGGGGAAACTAGTCCAGCAATCCACCACCGATGTCACCCCCGCTTTAATTGCTAGCAACGCAAGATTTTGAACTCTCGACTTCCGTGCGCTAGAAGGAGAGATCTCAACCAATTGTGCTGTCCAACATTGATCAAATTAAGCTTGTGGGATATCTAAAAGAGCAACGACTTTTCTATTTTTCCTCACCTTGGTTTCATAAGCTTGTGGGATCAAATTAATGTTTCTCATCATGCCACAGGCATGCCCTTTGGACTTTACTGCTGATATATGTGGGGGAGCTCGAGTCGTCTTTAGCATGCCGCTTGAGTATATCTGCAAGTGTTTTTAAATTGTTCATTCGATCTCGTTAGGGTTTCTCACACGTTGAACGATAGGACATCACCTAGATTTGTTCCACACGTGTTTTATGTCATCAACTTTGGTTTACTTGGGACACGAGATTGTTAAAAAGCAATGGGTTTTGGTGAATTGGTAGGGTACCATGTCACCCATGAGGCCAACTCCATTTACGTCATAAATTGCGACAGAACATGCGGGACGGTGCTTT
This sequence comes from Eucalyptus victrix, assembly GCA_016097545.1. Taxonomy (NCBI): domain Eukaryota; kingdom Viridiplantae; phylum Streptophyta; class Magnoliopsida; order Myrtales; family Myrtaceae; genus Eucalyptus; species Eucalyptus victrix. The sequence continues at coordinate 35,909,587 of CM027841.1, read as the reverse complement.
TGAGATAGAGAGAGAGCCCTAGGAAACAACAAATTTACTTCTTGGACAAATGGTGTAATAAATCTTCTTCTTGGACAAGTGGTGTAATAAATCTTTGACCTTTTTCCTAGCGTGAGATTATTATATTATCCTAGAAGTTGGTGTAGAGGGCCAAATTGTTTTTTTTTCGAGCAATTATCAAGTAAAGTTACCATATATTTGCTAAAAATTTTGGACCGTCAGATCTGATAAGATCAAAATGAGATGAAATGGTCCAAATTTGGTTCAGTGTAATTCATGCATCTCTTGCTTTTCTTTCATACATAAAAGGGTGAGTTTGCCATTTTAGGGAAAAGATAAATCTTACCGACTGTATGCAAACTGATTTAGGAAACTAAATCTTTAAACTTAATTGGTTCATAAAGTTTGTTTGATGTTCCATGGACCTCTAGATAGTTATTCTCTGCTCGTGTCTGCGAGTTTTATGGAAAAAAATTGGCATGATAGTCGCATGATAGTTGGCCTTTTATGATGTTCACATTATGTGCTCTTTTACTTTTGGCCCACTGTTTATATTCTGTTCATTTTTGAAAGATCGGATTTGATGAAGTAGACTCGACAGCAAAAGCACATACGCATGTCTCTCTTATGACGGTTGGGTCAAGTTGACCTCAATTTTGCAATACATGCGCAAGCTAATTTTTTTTTTTTTTTGGTCGATGCACAAGCTAATTTAAATAGATCGAAAGTTGATCCTTTCGAAATTTGGCTCTATAAGCTCTCGACTTATCCTGTGTGCTCGAGTAGGCTTGCACCAATCAATCCTTTACACATCCGTCATCTGTCGCCTGTCGTATTCACTGTACCCACATATTTTATAGGTTATCGAGAGGTGGAGAGGAGAAAACAAAACTCAGACAAGCCTTAGAACATACATATTTTCGCGTTCATTTTGACTATGTGGAGTACGCATTCAGACTTGGTTTTCCTATGCACGTGGCAAAACCCCAGTTCCTCATCTTCCTCTACAAACTAAGCACATAATTGAAGAAAGAGATTGGTCTGTTCACACAAGGCTTTGTGACCTATCGAGAAAAAAAAAAAACTATTAACAAGGAAATGGCATCAAGTTCTTGGAAGACATCGATGCTTGTATAATGGGAAAAGTACCAAAAAAGTCTTAAACCTTTTGTATTGGTACCAATTCAGTCTTAAACTTTTCAATTAGACCAATTTAGTCCTAAACCTTTTAATATTGGTACTAATTCAGTCCATCCGGCCAATTTTGACCGGCCGGCGCTGACGTGGACATTTACCGGTGATCGGACACTGACGTGGCCTTTTTTATGAATTTTTTATTATTTTTTCGAATTTATTATTATTATTTTTTAATTTTTTTCTTTTTCATTTTCTTTTTCGGCGTTGGCCGCGAAGCCCTTGCTTGCCGCCGGCGAGGGTCGCGGCCCTCGCCCGGCCTCTCCCAGGCTACTGGTGAGGCAGCTTCGCCCGGATCTAGGTGAGGCCGGCCTCGCCCAGGCCTTGCCGCGGGCCAAGGTGGCCTCGCCCGTGGCTGGCGAGGCCATGGCGGCCATCGCCAGGGCGGAGGCGAGGGCCGCGAAGCCCTCGCCAGCCGCCGGCGAGGGTCGCGGCCCTTAGCCCTCGCCTCCACCCTAGCGAAGCAAACCCGCAAAACCCATTCCTCCTCTCTCTCTCTCTCGAGTGCCTCTGCTAAACCCACCATCTCCCGCAGAAGCTTCGGGAAACGGCGGAAAGCCCCGATCGAATCAAGAGAACTTCCCCCTTCTTCTCGCCGCGGATTGGAGGAGAGCGGGTGGTGGTTGCTTGATCGGGGGGATCGATGGGGGACGCGAACGCCGTGGTCGGCAACCTTGCCCGCGCCATCGCCATCGCCTTGGATTGGAGCTCCGCTCCCGACGCTCGCCGGGCCGTCGTCTCTTTCCTCGAATCCGTACGCCCTCTCTCTCCCTTGCCAACCGCGGGCGAGGCTGCCTTTGCCAGCGGCCAAGTCCGGGCGAGGCCGGCCTTGCCCAGATTCGGGCGAAGTCGCCTTGCCGGCGGCCTAGGAGAGGCCGGGCGAGGGCCGCGACCCTCGCCGGTGGCAAGCGAGGGCTTCACGGCCCTTGCCCAGTGGCCGGCGAGCCTCACCGGAGGCTCGCCGGCCAACGCCGAAAAAGAAAATGAAAAAGAAAAAAAAAGAAAAAAAGAAAAAAATTCGAAAAAATCATAAAAAATTCATAAAAAAGGCCACGTCAGCGTCCGATCACCGGTAAACGTCCACGTCAGTGCTGGCCGGCCAAAATTGGCTGGATGGACTGAATTGTTACCAATATTAAAAGGTTTAGGACTAAATTGGTCCAATTGAAAAGTTTAGGACTAAATTGGTACCAATGCAAAAGGTTTAGGACTTTTTTGGTACTTTTCCCCTTGTATAATAGAGATTGGAATTTAGTAGTTTCTAATTTTGGATGAATTGAAATCTACACACATCAACTGCTGAGCAATTAGATATCTAGATCAGTCGTCGCTCTTTTTATTCTTCTCTCTTTTTGCTTAGGTCCGTGATCTTTCGTGTAAATTTCTCCAAAGACGAGGCAAGTAACTTTATTAGGTATATTTTTCCTTTTAAATATAGAGGAATCCAATCCACATAATAAAGTTATGGGACCAAAAAAGAAGCAATTAAAAATAAATCTCACGCAACCTCTTGGAACTAGGATTCTCCCAACGTTGGTTCGATTTTGTCCGTTATGTTATGCAAAGTGCATTGAGCTTTTTTGTTTTGTTTTGTTTTGTTTTCTTTTTGTTGGCAACCTAGGGCAACATTATATGAACCCTTGGAAGGGAACTGGCACAACAGTCCGCCATAATCTCTTCCTATATCTTAGTTTTTTAGGCCGAGAATCCTATCGGACCTCGAGTTAAAAGTATGAGAACGCCCTTATTATCAAGTCAATCCCAAGGCAGATAAAGTGCGCCGAACTTAATCAATGCCAGAGAGCAATAGAGGATGTTAGATATGCATATAATTTTCAGGACAATTATCTATGTAAATTGAGCCTCTGTTGGTTGATGTAGCTGCAACAAAAGGAAACATTTTCATGCAATGTGGTCACCCGAAGACTTTGGTTCACATGGATTTAGCTTGTGCAAGTGTACTAAAATAATACACTCGTTGCATTATTTGAGTAATGAAACAGGTCAATGATAGGGCAATTAGAATTCAATATATTTTTGTGGGTTTATATATAATAATGAAGAAGTACAATTTATTTAGGGATTAGGTGGTGTCAGAGTAAGTTTTCAAACACATAGTTTAGTCTACCTTCCTGAACGATTTTAAGGTAGCACGGACTGATATTGGCCCTGTGCATTCAGGACTTTAGTCTTGAAAGTGCTTCTAGTAAGGTTTGGACCTAAGATCACAATGAGAAGAGCAGACTCCCTTACAATCTAAGCCAACACCTTATCAATGAATTTCTAGTGCATGTAGGCCTTTGTCACTCATTTTTTAATATACTACAATTGGACTCGGTGATGCCATGAAAAAAAAAAAAAATCTAAGTTTTGTGTGTGACACGTTTTTGGGCGAATGTATCACTTCAACATTATTGCCTTTCTTTAAATGATTTTTTTACTTGTAATTTACTTGTATATAATTAATGTTAAAAGATTGTCTAACATCACTTACTAGGTTATATATGCTATTTATATTAATGTGGTCTCCCTCCACTTAATAGTTTAAGTTTTTAGCTTGGACTTTTTAACAATTAAAATTAGGATCAATAGTATCTTCTACCAATAATAACATAGTATTCCAATTCCTCATCATTCTAGTTTTCATATGATAAATAGATTTTGAAAAATGGTATAAGTCATTATAATTTGGTTTTCATTCAAAATATCTTTAAAGGATCATGAATAAAATAAAAATGAAGACATAAAGAGGTACCTTAATGAATTGACTTGAAATATAAAAGAAATTAAAAGTACTCTTCGATGCTTAAAAGATAAGTTGGAAATCTAAAAAATTCTTTAACTAGGTTTTAAAATAATAAAATAAAGACAAAAGAAAAAAAGCTATATCAAAATCTGTGTTTATTCGGGAAGATAAGAAAAGAGACATTTTTGCAAAAAAAAAAAAAAAAAAAGGGATAAAAACCAAAAATAGAAAAATGGGTTAATACCTTAAAAACCCCCAAACTGGTACCATTGTGACAAATTTACCCCAAACTATTTTTTTGACCATGAAAAACCCCAAACTGATAAATTTGTGACAAATTTACCCTCACCGATTATAAAAAATCATAAACCGATACATTTATGACAAATTTACCCCAAACTAATTTATTCGACTACAAAAAACTCTAAACTGGTAAATTTGTGACAAATATACCCTATGCTAAATTAGATTAATGCCACAAAAAAATCATAAAAATTGTAAACTGTAACAAACGGAACGTAAAATCTTAAATTGGTATACCGGTTAAGCGTCACGTGTCATTTAACTTAATAATTTGATAATAAAATTTAACGAAAACTAACATAGGGTAAATTTATCACAAGTGTACCAGTTTGGGATAAATTTGTCAAAAGTATATCAATTTGGGGTTTTTGGTGGTCAAAAAAATAGTTTGGAGTAAATTTGTCACAAGTGTACTAGTTTGGGGTTTTTTAGGGTATTATTCCTAGAAAAATAGAAATATTGGAGGCACTAGAAACGGGACTTGAACCCTCAATCTACGGCTTGAGAATGCCATACATCTAGTGGGAGTACACAACCATTCAAGAATTGACACGTGATATTTTGTGATGAATGCCCATGGATTTCTTATCAATGCATTTGAAGGTGTCTGTCACCTATTGTAGTTGTGGTGTTGACATTATTACCCTTGGCTAAACTTTCGATTGATAAATTATAAATTTGATTGAAAAGTGTTCTAAAAACACTTGTTAAGTAATCGATTAAAGAAATTTTGTAACTTCCAATACATTGACTACTGTCCTTGCACTTTCAGAATCAAAGCTTTCACAATTGAATAATTTCACATTCAACATATTTAACAAGTGTTCCGAAGGTACTCATCAATAAGACTAATGATGGGATTAATATTATTGACGCAGAGGAAATTATGCTTGGAAAAGATAGTGTTTATTTTGAATAAAGAAGTGCATATTACAATATCTTAGGCACCTATTTATAAAAAGGTCATAATTTAGAAAATAATCAAATAACTGAAATCGAATAACAAAATTAAGGAAAAGATATTGATAAAAGGGAAAGTTATCAAAACACAACTAGAAAATCTGCAAGCGCGTCTGAAATATGTGACATCTCGGAAATCAAGGGAAACACGCGAATCAAATATTGTATCTCATTTGTAATCTCGAAGATCATGCAATCTTCTTTGATTTGTGGGATCGCCTACTCTTATGACACTCCAATGTTTTCATATAGGCATTTGCATGTTGTTCTACATCAACTATCTAGGAAAGTTCATTTTGATTTAAATCACAATTTTTATAGGCATAACTAGGGAAAGTTATCAAAACACAACTAGAAAATCTGCAAGCGCGTTTGAAATCTGTGATATCTCGGAAATAAATGGAAACACGTGAATCAAATATTGTATCCCATTTGTAATCTTGAAGATCACGCAATCCTCTTTGATTTGTGAGACTGTCCACTTTTATAACGCTCCAATGTTTCCATAAAGGCATTGCATGTTGTTCTACATCAACTATCTAGGGAAGTTCATTTTGATTTGAATCACAATTTTTATAGGCATAACTAGGGAAAGTTATCAAAACACAACTAGAAAATCTGCAAGCGTGTCTAAAATCTGTGATATCTTGGAAATCAAAGGAAATGCATGAATCAAATATTGTATCCCATTGTGGAACCGCTTGCTCTTTTGACATTCCAATGTTTCCATAAAGGCATTTGCATGTTGTAACTATCTAGGGAAGTTCATTTTGATTCGAATCACAATTTTTATAGGCATAACTAGGGAAAATTATCAAAACACAACTAGAAAATCTGCAAGAGCGTATGAAATCTATGATATCTCGGAAATCAAGGGAACGCATGAATTAATATTGTATCCTATTTGTAATCCCAAAAATCACGCAATCCTCTTTGATTTGTGAGACCGCCCGCTCATATGACGCTCCAATGTTTTCATAAAGGCATTTGCATATTGTTCTACATCAACTATCTACGGAAGTTCATTTTGATTTGAATCACAATTTTTATAGGCATAACTAGGCCACCGCACTAATATTATATTTGGACAAGGCCAGGCTAATCTGTCCCTAAAATTTTCAAAAATAAAAATATATGAAATTTCAAACTGTAAAAAAATAAAATTAGGAAATATATGGTCATATAAAAAAACTCATGAAGGCTTAGAAAATTTAAAATAAAGAATCAAATTGGTTGAGATCATGAAGAGTTAAACTTAACCCTTATCACCTTTAAACATCATGGTGCCAAACCGTGCTTGAAGTAGCTTAGACCGAACTGAAGGGATTGGGTTTGGGTTGGAGTTCGAGAAAGCCAAACTTTAGCCTATTCAGATAAAGCCAAAAAAATAAAAAATAAAGAGCGGCCGTCTTATAGTCACTTAAATTTTACCAGGTCACCCCTCTTATTTAGTAAATTAAATCTTATTGTATTTTTCTACATGAATCATTGAACAATTCCGATGGTTGGATTCCGTCAGTGGATAATTTTGGTTTTGGGAAAGCGATTGCCCCAAGTGATCGATTTCGGCGCCGGTCCACCCGCTCTTTGCTTCCGAAGAGAACACTTCCCAAAAGGACACATGATAATAATAAAAATAAGAGAAAAAAAATCAAAAGAGTCAATTTATTCTATTTTTAAAAAAATCGTAAAAATTCACTGCGCCGGTTAAAATTAAAACATTATTTGGCCAGGACAAGACAAAAACGAAAACGAAACGGAACGAGATAATCAAAATGTAAGGGAGGTAAACCAAATAACGACCGCTCTGTCCGTTCGGGATGCAGACCCTCCCTGCGCTGCGCAGCGGCCAGTCGTTATAAATTGCAACCGTCGCCCTGCGGATTTCCCTCGTCCTCGTCCTCGTCCTCGTCCTCCTCCTCTCCGTCGCCGCTTCTTCTTTATCTCCTCTGTTTCTCTCTCTCTCTTTCTCTGTCTTTGTGTTTCTCTGTCTCTTTCGTTTCGTTTCGTCTCAAGGGAAGAAGCTTTCCCATCTTTCTTTCCTCCTTCTCTTTCTTTTGTTGTTGTTGTTCTTGTCGTATTGTGTTCTTCATTGCCCTTCTTCTTCTTCTTCTTCTTCTTTTTTGTCCGTTTGTGGTTCTTCGGGGATTTGAACCGGTCCGAGAAAGACAGAGCATGCGAACTCTGCCCGTTCAAATCTTTCGCTCGTTGCCCAAAAGCAGGCGTCCATAAAGAACGAAATCTGGATCACGCGGACTGAGTTCTCAACGAGCGCTTCGTCGACTTTGAAGGATTCCCGAGGATTTTTTGTCTCCTTCCCCATTCTTTTCTTCAATTTCTGCGGGTCTGTGATTCGGAAAGCGCGGCTTTGAGGGCTCCCGGTTCTTGTGGCTTCCCTCTTCTCGCTGTTCTTCCGCATTGGGGTGAAACAGGGGCGAAACCCTGAAAGGAAAACGAAAACTTGGTACTTTCTGCGCGCTGTTTCCATCAATTACTTTCCGTTTTCTGTTATTTGGGTTTATTGGTTTGTGTGGGTTTCGATTGGTCCCGGTTGCTTTGGCTTCATATCTCGAGATTTTTTGCGGCTGCTTGTTTGGGGAAGTGTTCTAGTGAATTGACCCTCGTTTTTTCTTGAAGCTTTTGCGCCGTGCGAACATGTCAACAATGCTGGCTCGAATAGGCCGAGACCGACAGCGTTACGAGAACAACTTGCGGCTTGTTTCTGGGTACGCCGATGTTTCCCATTTGCTGCTGCAACCCTCTCTTCTTTGTTCTGTCGACATGGAACAGCTCGCCTGATTTTCTGATGTGCGATCGTTTTTTTTTTTTTTTTTTTTTTTTTTGTCGAATATATTTTCGCTTTGTGTGACGGAAAGTTTCAAATTGAAATTTTCTTGTAGTTTCTGAGAAAATTCAGAGCGTGTCCTAATGAAAAGCGCATAGCTTTACAGTAACTTCTTATGGTATGATGGGTCAGTCGTATGATGTATAAAACTTGGATTCTTACATTGAACTGAACAAAAAGGGAGACACAAAAGGCCGGGTGACACACCTGCTCCTTATCTACTAAAGTAATTTCATCAAGAAAGGTATTATCGTTGACTTACGCACGCTTGCAAATTCTCTGTGCGTGTATCGCATCTGTAGATAGTTTTTTGTCTTATATGTGGAATACAAGGATCGAAAAGTCTCTGCTCGTCACAGACATGTTTAAGAAGAGGGCAAACAGGAAATGCAGATCTGCACCGTCTTTCTTTATCGATAGACACGATATATGGGGGCAGACGGGGACATAAACTTGACTTTTAGCGTTTGAGTTTCATTTTTTACTGCATCAATAATTGTTTCCTCAATTTGTTTATCTTGGTTATCGCTTTCAAAGGTCTTTTCATCCTCACACTTGCGGCTTTTGGAAATAACCGATGTCTAGGCATTCCACATTCACTGACACCGACTTTTTATGACAACATGCTATGCAGTGACTCTACATTATATAGATAGGGACGTGCAGTGCGTTCACATCTGGGGGAGGCGCTATTCGGCCAATGGTTTCACTAGCATGATTTCTTTTTTGGAAGGACAAGGAAAAAACTGATAAAGCATAGGACATTGAAGCAATTTGTGCAAGTTTACATTGGATCACATGCATTCTTGAGTTGTAGAGACTAAAGAAGATGGTTTTTCCCCAGTAGTTACGAAAGTAAAGTATATCAGAAATTGGAAATTGAGTCTCACAGGATATAAAGACCAGCTAGTGAAGCAATTTCCTGCAGACAAAAGTTATCACATTTCTGGGGGGTGCACTAATGGCTTTTGCAGACTCAATTATCTAAATTTTTAAAGACATGGATCCATACTATCTTGTAAGCTAAGATGTCAGGGTTCATAGCACACTACACCATGACATGTTTTGTTTCCCTTTCTTGTTAACAAGAAGAGACTTGAGATATGTTGTTAGAATCGATTGCGTTTTATAATGGCAATTGGAATTAGGTGCTTGGCTTTTAATTTTGAAAGATAATGTAAGTTCTGTTCATCTGGAGCAAGTTACTTGATCCGTTAGAGTCCCCATAATTTTTCCATTAGTAGATCATCGTTTATCATTGGTTGCAAGAGATCTCGTGATTTCAAAGTTCTCGTTTGTACTTTTATTAACATGATGCCTAATCCGTGCAAGTTAATGCTTTAAAACTCAGCGTCCATTAGAAAGTGTTGCTTATCGATAAATATATGTAACAGATGCGTTCCCTACCGCCTCGCAAAAGGAAATGACTGTGAGACAGATAACTTGGAAAGCAGAATTGAAGTCCTTATGATCTCATCACCAAATCGTGATGACCTAGTCTTTCCAAAGGTATAATATGTCTCGAGACATCAGTACTCATTTTTTTCTTGTTTTTTTTTTTTTTTCTTCTGTTAAGAGATATTTGCTTTTTACTTTCAGGGGGGATGGGAGGATGATGAAACTCTTGAAGAAGCTGCATGTCGTGAAGCTTTAGAAGAAGCAGGAGTAAGAGGAAAGCTCAATGTAAGTTTTTTTGTGTGTTTTGGATCTTCTTCTTCATATGGAAAAGTTTGAGAAGCCTGGCAGTCGCCCTATCAAAAGCCAAAAGCTGGAAAGAATTATTTAAATTAGGCCTTTTCATCTAATCTGCCACAAAATGTATCTGATGTGAAATCTTCATTTGCGGGCAGTTCTACCTAATCGGATGTATGGTTTGCTTTAACTGTATTGTAAGAGCACATGATGAGTACTCAGTAGTTACTGGGGCGTGTTTCTACCTTGTACTATCTGAGGTGTCACTAATATTTCTCATTGTTCAGGAGAAACCATTGGGGGTTTGGGAATTCCGAAGTAAGAGCAGACAGGACATGTGCAGTCTAGAAGGAGGCTGCAAAGGTTATATGTTTGCGTTGGAGGTCACTGAGGAGCTAGAGACATGGCCAGAGCGCGAAAATCATGATAGGAGATGGGTGAGTGTTTCTTGGAAACTCATCTCTTACTTTCATATCTAAATCAAAGGATCAAACTTAGGATGTTCAAGTTGGGGACATAATTGGTTGAAGGTTCTAATGGAATATGCCTTCTGCACTGGTCTCAAAACTTGTTGACCAAGCCATATATCTCTTTCTTATTGACTGCAATCCCCTTGTTGACCGACATTATGCAATTACAAAGATCAAGCTCCATGTTCACGTTGCTTCTTTTTTGGCGCCTTTGACTCAGTTATTAATGGTAATCCACAGCTATCTGTAAAAGAAGCATTTGAACTCTGCCGCTATGAGTGGATGCGCAGAGCACTGGAGAATTTCCTGAACATGTTTGAAGAAAACTGGAAACAGAAATTTGAGGCGACTGAAGAGTTGATTGAGTCTCCTCCCCCGACTGTCTCGGATTGCCAAATCATCACGCCCAACTTGTTTATAGATCACCCTAATAGTGCCCAACGCCATGGTATGACATTCTCTTGGCTTGTTCCCATAAGGGCTTACCGTTGTCTTGAATGATGCCAATATGTCTCTGGACTAGTTTTTATTAATTTGTGGGTTCTAAATTATTAGCTAACCTGCTCGGGTTGGGGTTTCATTTGTGTATTAGGTTCTCGTGTGTGTTCTAGATCATAGTGTGCCGAGTTTGTCCTTCCAAATGTGAAAAGGATAACGATTTTGTGAAGGTATAGACTGTTGGCACTCTTTTTCTAGATTAATCACGGAAAGTGTACATTTCTTCAATTCTTATCTGTTTTCTGATGCTGAAGACACATTGAACTCATATTTTCTGGCATGCTGAAGCTTGACCTGGCTTTGTTTTTCTAGTCTCATAGTTAGATGTTTGGTTGAGCTACCGTTGATTGATTTGTGTTACTTGTTTTCGCTTTCGCTCTGATACGCAGTCAGTCGCAATCATCCCTGCAAAGGACCACCTTGCCACCGGTTTAAATAGACAAAAATGTACTTTAATCCTCAGTAGAATGATAAGTAAAACCAGGTTAAGTTCACCTATAGGGTCAAACATCCTCTTGATCTATTCAGTCAAGCGTCTCTGCACTCAATATCTTCCGTGAACAAAATTAGTTTAAAACTTAATCGGAGTTGAAAGCTAATGTTAGGAGGAGATTTTATATAGATGGATAGGTCATATGGCTTGATTGCAAAGTGAAGAACAGACCGGGGCATATTCCTCCACTGGTAGCTTCCCTCTTTTACCATTTTGGAACGTTGGCGTTGTCTTGACCAAGTCTATCAACGCGGTCGGAGTATTTTGTTCCCAAATGTCTTCATAAGGCTGTGGGTGTGTTCTTCTTCTTATTAAGGGTTCTTGGGCACTACTCATGATGGCGTCATCTCAATCCGTGCGGTGGAACTTGGTCATATTGAAGCGATGGCATATGTGGCATACCTATCGCAGAGCCTACTCATTGCCATCATTAACATCTGCTCCATTTAGACCTCCTCACCTATTCCCAAATATCCGTAATATGCTTTGACCCCTTCACTTCGTATCCAAAACAGTAGGGGATGCGGTGAAAATAAAAACACAGTTGGAACGTTCTTGTGATATTTGAGGAATTTCGCCTTCATGGCCCATATAGTCTCGTTGAAAAAGGGATCACCCTCCTTATTCACCAATTGAACTGATATCACGGATTAAAACAGAATGGCTTGGTTGTTTGATAGATGGTCCGCTGCAGCTCAAAGCATTTGTTGCATTGCTGAAAACCTAAAAAAAATAAAGTCCCTGAACATTTCGGCTATCCTTCAATCTTATGGTATCAACCACGGGAGACTGGTTTTGGTAAGAGTGGTGGAGTAGAGCGTTAATACACTCATCTCCTTCTATGTATTCTTCAACATTTTGTACGTTGAATTCCACCTCGTTGTTATGTCAAGAGGGAATTTTTCAGCTTGTCTTCATCGCATCATATATAAGACCTCCAATCTTGATGCTTCATTGAAGTGGATTCAATGTATCGAGCTGACCATGTAATATTGGCCACACAATTTTAAAATTGGCAGGTCATCTTAAACGCACAAGTCAGTAATGTGAGCAGCCCAACTGGTGAGCAGCCCAATTGGCGAAGGCAGGTTCCCCATTTTTGGAACTAAGGTTTTCGGGAAACGTTTTCCGGATTTTCCGGTGTTCGTTTCACAGAAAATAAATTCCTTGGGGAAAATGCTTTCCATGAAAGGAAAAAAGTTTTTTAAATTAGGGGAAAATGTTTTCCACTTTTCAAAAGTGGAAAATATTTTCTTCACTAAATCTCTCTTATTTCACATTTCTACAAATTCTCACTTCCTCCTCCCCTTTCTTCTTCTTCTTTTCTTATTTTATTCAAATTATTATTTTATTTATTTTATTTTTTAATTCAAATTATTTTTAATTTCCTTTTTCTTTTATATTTCTATTTCTTTTATTTTATATTTTATTTTATTTGTTTCCCATCTTTTTTCTTTCTTAGCTAGTTTGTCGGTCGTTGTTAGGCGAATCTCAAGCTTGCGCTCTGCACTCTTATTTATCATTTTCTTTATTTACTCTACTCTGCAATTATGCATTACTCAAGCAAAGGGCTCTACATGCTTTTGCTTTTTTTTTTTTTTTTTTTTTAGAACACAAAAGGGTCAGGGCTTTGAAAAACCATCTTATCAAAGTGGTCAAGGATAAGGCTTTGACCTTCAGAAATGTGGTGGATAACCCAAGAAATAGGAGGCTCCAACATAGTTGGGGGATTGACCCCACCATTTTCTCTTCTACGGTCTTGGTTCCTCCTAATTAGCGTGGGTTGCTTGGTTGCTGTTCCTGTTTGCACTGGTTCTCTCGTTTCCTTCCCGGGCTTTGTGCTACTTTGGAGGTTTGGGTCGATTTCCTTCTTGGTGTTTTTTGCTATTGGTAGCTTCTATTGGCATTCGCTGGTGTTTTCGAAAGGCTGGTCGGTCCTCCTGTCTTTGGCTCGGCGGCGGGTTGGCCTTCGTTGGTGCTAAGATGCGTTGGATCTCCTTGTTTGAAGGTTGCCATTTTCTGGTGCTTCTTTCTTACTGCCTTGGTGGCAGTCTTTTGCTATTCTTTTGCCTATGGGTTAGGCTGTTCTTTGTTTTATCTGCTGCTTTGTTAGCGGCCGTTGTTCTTCTACTTCGGCTCCCTTCCACTCATTTTGACTTGTTGTCATTATGAGTGAAAGTTTTTGGCGCCGGATCTTTTGTATGGTTGGTTAAAGCTCAATATATTATTACCATTACCAAAAAGAAGAAGAAAAGACGCAGGGGGAGAATATGCCACTCAATTGGAAAATTCTCATTAGATTTGTGCATACTTTGCTTCTTTTTAAAATTCATATGGACATTTTTTAGAATAGATAATCGTTTGACAATAATAAGGGAATAAAGATATAAAGCAAGTTTGCCTGGATTTAATGGCAAATTCACATTTGATGGATTTATAGGTCAGTAAGTAATGCATGCCTAAGTGGTAAAGTTTTAAAAAATATTTTCCTTACTGAACACTAGAAAATATGTTCTGAAACATTTTCAGGTTTTAGTCGAATACCATAAAAATATTGTCATTTTTCAGGAAAATGACTTCTCGGAAAATATTTTTCGAAAATGGCCAATTTTCCGCAAAACAAACAAACCCTAAGAATCGAACTGGTTCGTTATGAATTGACCCAAACCGGCCTTGCCCATTAAATGTGGGTATAGATAAATAAAGGGAAGTAATAATTGAAGCGAACTAATCGAAAAATCTATTATTTACCTCCTCACACTTCTCACAACCCACTTTCTAGAGAAATCATTTCTTACTGTAATGATATATATTGGACTTCTATTTATTTGTGTAAAGATTACCCTAATAGTTCTCGATTCTTTACCATTAATCGGCTAGTTCTATTCAGGAACTTGGAACATGGGATTTGTAAGGCTAATTTTGGGGAAGAACCTAGAACCGAATCATTTTTGAACCTATTTACTCCTAATTAGTAAGTTCTCATACACTTCTTTTTAAATAAAAAATATTTATTGAAATTGAATATGTTTGACATATTATCCTCAACTAGAAAAAAATTATTTATATATATGGCACATGCATATCATTGTATATATAATATAATGAAAAAAAGAGAGGACCTCAACCAACTGCTGAATTAACCTTGGAACTGTCATGAAATTGGCTGATTCAATTCTAGGCTAGTTCCTAAGTCCATAGGGTTGGTTTCTAGGTCCAAAAATGAGAGCCGACCTAACAGGTAAGTTCCAAATTTCAAGTCAAAAACCCATCTATCATAGAATCGATCACCTTTACAAGTGAGTGTAATGGCACATGCACTGTACATATGGAAGAAAATCCCCATGCAAATGAGATTTAGCTATTGGACAAGAGGGTAGATAAGGGAGGTATCAAATTGGCATTAGATAGTGTGATGCTCTAGATTTTAATGAAGATACCAAAATCATTGATAGGTCTTATCATTTCAATAGGCACATTTCGACAATCACATTGGGATATGCGCTCAGTAACATGACATCCATTTCTCATTGGCCCACACGGCATGCCTAATTCGTAGGCCTAGTTCTTAAATTAAGAGACTTGAAAGTTACCTATCCACAACAGATGCACAAACGGCACCCTTTTTGTAGTTTTTGATTTTTTTTTTGGTGACTGAGGAACCACTAAAGATCCCTTATGAGGTCACTGCCCTCCAATGCTTGGTGGCACCGTCGGACGTTGTCACAAGCCACTATTTAGACGTAAAATCTTGGGGGATACTAGCCCAGTAACCCAACGCCAAGGCCCTCCACTTAAATCATGTTGACAACGAGGGGATTCAAACTCTCGACCGTAGTGTTGTAGGAGAGAGCGAATACCACATGCATTGCCCACGGAAGGGTATAGTTTTTGATATTTGATCCTCGCAAAAATGAGTTCGGCTGTGGTTGTAGAGCTACGTGTATGTAGTGTACAAAGCAGAGGTTTTTGATGAAACCAAATATTACTTGATAGCAAGACCACAAGATGCTAGCTCTCACCAATTTGCAAGTTGAAAGTCACATGTTCGATTTCCCATGGCAAAAGTACGCTTCAAGTGCCAAAAGTTGGCACAAAGAGGCACTTAAGTGTCAAAAGTTACAAAAGTGACACTTAAGTGCCAAAATTGGAGAGAAATCGATCACTTAAGTGCCAATCTTACCAAAATTCGGCCAAAATGCTGATGTGCGCAATTTCTGGCAAAGTAAGTGCAAAATGGCGTCGTTTTGCACGCTGACATGGCCAGACAATGCAAAAACGACGTTGTTTTGGTGCTGACGTGGTAAAAAATTATTATAAAAAATTAATTAAATTAAATTTATTTATTTAATAATAAAAATACAAATACTAAAAATATTAAAAATTTTAATTTAAAAAAATAAAAAAAGGGAGGTGGGTGCCTCCCCATCACCGGCTATGTAGCACCAACACGCCACACGCGACACAACACGACACGACACGTGGCACGTCATTTCTAAAAAAGTAGAGAATTTCGACACGTTCCGACACGTTAATTATTAAATAAATATTTTTATTTTTAATTAATTTGATTTAAATTCATAAATAATTAATTAAAAAAAGAGCCTACAATGAATTTACACTAATAATATTAATAAATTAATTCATTAGAAATTCGAATGACATATTTATAATTAATACGTATCCATGTTTGGAAATTAGAATCAACTTATTTAAATAAATCTATGATTGTTTACAATGATCAAAATTTATTATCATTTAAAATTCAGTATTTTTATTTTTTTAAAATTATTTATTTATTTTTCCGATTAAAACAAAGTTTCCCTCCACTCCCAAATTTATTTCAATTTTTTCCCTCCCTCCCCCACGAGAGACTATTCCCCCCCTCCTAAATTTCTTTCAATTTTTTTTCCCTACCTTCCCACGTCAGACTATTTCCCCCCACCCCAAATTTATTTCACTTTTTTCCCCTCCCCCACCCACGTGACAGGCTGTCATCCCATTGAGTTTCCAAAACCCTAGCTACCGAAACACTTTTTTTCCCCTCGCCACACGACCTCGCAACCCCTTCCTTTCCTCACTTTTTTCCCCTCGCTGCATGGTCTTCCTCTCGATCCATCTCCATCTCCTCGCCGGACGACCTCCATACGACCCCCTTCCTCTCCTCTTCCTCTCGATCCTTCTCCTCCTCCTCTGCCTCGCCTTCGCCCCTTCCTCACTTGCAGTTGTAGCCTCATCGCCGATCTCACAGCATCACTGTGGCCGTCCTTGCCTCAGTCTCTACAGCCGCCCTTGCCTCGGTCTCTACTCTTTCTCTGGCGCCTTAGTCTCTACTCTTTCTCTAGCGGTTTCTCACCGCCGCGGGCTCGCCTTCGCTCGGGGCCTCGTCTCTCCTCCCTTGCCCTCACTTCCATCCGACATGCGTGTCAAGACGAGTCGAAAAAAGTTGATTACGTGTCGGAAAACTCGACACGCGTTGACCGCATGTCCGAGTGTGTCCGGGCATGTCGACGTGTTTGACACGCTCCGACATGTGTCGGACGACATGAAAGCACGGACAACGTGTCGGTGCTTCATAGGTCACTGGCCCTTACTGGTGAGCCGCCTCCCTTTTTTTTAATTTTTAATTTTTAATTTTTTTAATTTTTTAAATATTTATATTTGTATTTTTAAATGTTTTAAATAAATTTAATTTAATTAATTTTTTACCACGTCAGCACCAAAACAATGCCGTTTTACACTTGCTTCGTCAGAAAATTGACGCATCAGCGTTTTGGCCGGATTAGTACTTAAGTGATCCATTTTGCTCCGATTTTGGTATTTAAGTGTTATTTTCGTAACTTTCGAACTTAAGTGTCCATTTGTGCCAACTTTTGGCACTCTAGGGGTTCGGGTGTCATTTCCCATTGCCCATTACAAATTTTGGAAACTTTGTTGGTTTGCAAGGGACTGTCATAGGCTTAGGCGAATCGCCAGTTTTGAGCTTTCTTACTTGCATCTGATGGAGCTGAGGTGACAAGCTCGCTCAATGGGCACTTAATGCCTCATTATGGCCTTAAATCAAACATTCCAATGGAGGATGAGGTAGGGTCTCAATCCTGTCCAAAACCTTTGAAGAAAACAAATAATTGAGTTTTTTTTTTTTTTTTTTGTTTTTCTTTTGGGTCGATAAACAATCAAGTTGATGAAGCATATTTTTCATTGATATGTTGTATAGTATAAATAGAGATATTACCATCTATACTTATAGTAGAAGTTAAAAATAATAGATAAATATTTGATCTACGTAGAAATTGAATAAAAGATGTTCTACTTAATGCGTTATCTTCACACTGATTTGTTGAAGACTCTACATAATAACCATTTTAATTATTTTTTTTTGTCTTTTTGATGTGTTACTTCAATACACCCCTTCAAACTGGTCAATGGGGAGGACTAAAGGCCAAGTTTGGCTCGTCAACCAACAAAACTATCTCGAGTTAATGGTTTGGTGAAAATATCACTCATAAGAAAGATGGAACATAGCGAGTTACAACAAAACCAAAAGCAACCTTTTCTTGAACAAAATGATAATCAATCTCAATGTGCTTTATCCAAGCAAGAAAATTTGGATTAGTTGTGATATGCAATGTTGACATGTTGTCCAAGAATAATAAAGGTTAACATTGGTGGATCCTCATGTCATGCACTATGTATAAAATCCAAGTAAATTCAATAGTTGTGGAAGCAAGATCACGATATTTAGCCTTCGTTGCAAAGTGAGCCACAGTAAGTTGTTTCTTGACACACTTGAAATACAAATTGAGTTGAGGAAAGTACAATAACTAGTGGTAGAACACCATGTGAGTTTGCACCTAGCTCAGTCTACAACAATAAAGCCAAATAAATGGAGAGAGATACAAGACAAAATGTGAAGCTCAAGATATAAAGTATCAAGAACATATCAGAGAATACATTTTACCATCTAATAGTGAGCAACCATTGAGTATGCATATGTTGGCAAACTAGGTTGACTGCAAGCGAGAGATCCAGATAAGTGAGGGTAAATTATGAAGAGTGCTTATAATGCTTCAAAGATGAGATAGATTAGTGTGGAGCTTATCACCACGTTTGAGTGGTGCCTACTTAGTAGCTATTGAAGTGGCAATCAACTTACAGTGGGCCATTGATGCATGCTGGAGTAAATAGACATGGTCAAGACAAGATGGATCATGGAAGCCCATATAAATAGGAATGGCGAGATTGCCATGTAGGAAGACGTTCTTGACATCTAATTGGCGAATTTCCCAATTTTGAACAATAGCAATGCGAATTATGGCTTGTGTGACTACGACCTGAAGTTCCTAGGAAGTCAACACCCTCATCTTGATGGAAACCCTTTTTAACGAGTTTGGCTTTCAATCAATCAAGTGAACCATCTACATATGACTTTGCTTTGTACACCCAATTATAGTGAACTGCATTCATCGAGCGATGATTGGAAACAAGATCCAACTCTTCAAGCATAGTGGCTATTCAACTAGGGTGTTTTAAGGATAAAATGAACAGTGTGTGACTTGGCAGGGATATTGCTACATTGGCATATTTGGGTTTGGCTTTGAGATCCCAACCTTTGAACATGTAACCACATAATACATTGAGGATGTGGAAGCTTTAGATTGAGACTAAAGTAAAAGATTTACTCTCTGCTGGTTGTGCCACGTTACTAGATAGAGTAGCAAATGAAACTTTTCAGTCTAGTTCTATCTCAGTAAACAAATGTGCATGCTTGCTTGTAGAGTACAGGTTTGTGTGACAACCACCTTGACTACTTTTTGCACTAAGTAGGGGCATAGCCCAATGATTACTAGAAGTTTTTGTTTGTGATGGATTTAAAATTGAATTTCATTGCAATAGCTTCCCCTTAGTCATAGTAGTAACCTGAGAAGAATAGGCAAAAGGAAAATAATGCTCATAAAAGACATGTTGATATAAATAGTAGATCGATGAAGATAATAATATCCTTTGTACTTTTCACTCTATTAGAAAAATACAAATGGTAGAGAGTGCTTGTCAAATATGTTCATGTGGTATAAAGAGTGTTTGAGAAGATGGAAAAAGAAGAATAAATCTGAGGCATGCAAGCATTACCTTTAGGATAATTCTGCTCTTCGAAATATGAAACTCTAAATGTAAAGCTCCAACAGCTATCCTCTTGGAAGACAACATATCTTCCTCCTTACTCTTCACAGAATAAATAAAGGGACATGAACAACAATGTTGTGTGTAAAACCCAACTAAATGGAAATAAAAGAGAGATTTTCTTAATTTTGGAATGTTATTATTTTGATAAGAAAATTCTCTCTATAGAAAAATAAAGGAGAATTAATACAGAAATAAATCAAATCAATGATACAGATTTGTTACTAATTAATTGTGTTAATAATTTTTGTTGAATCTATTATAAAACAATTGCTTTGAATAATTCAAAACCGATGATATACCCAATAGTTCATCTTATAGTTATGTTAATTGGATAAAATGAGAGCCAAATACTCAAAGTAATGAGTAATCAGGGTCCTCATTGAATAAGATCTATTATGGGCTTTGGTTGCCCAGATCAGCTGAAGAAATCTGATTTATAGACGCTTCCACCCAATAGTTGAGTGGCATAGATGCCTTAAATGATGTAAGGTCAAGTTCAGCATGTAGGTTCCAGATCCAAGTGGTAGTATCAAGGCCCTTAGGAAGGTAGTGGCCCTTGGCCCAACCGGGTGAGGGCCGGTGACCTTCGCTGAATCTGGGGGAGGGCTATGTCTCTCGCCCCAGATCTGGGCAAGGGCTTAGAGGCCCTCGCTACTGGTCGACCGAGGTGGTTGGTCCCTAACCAGGGCTTGGAGACCTTGGCCAACCTTCCTCGCGTAGTCCCCAACCCTTCCCAGCGATGGCAAGGAGGCGGCAGCGGTGGCGAGGGTTGAGTCCTCAATCACTGTTGATCTTCTCTCTCTCTCTCTCTCTCTCTCTCTCTCTCTCTCTCTCTCTCTCTCTCTCTCTCTCTTTTAAAAATATATATATATATAATAATAAAAAATAAAAATGGTTTTAAATTTAATTTAATTAATTTTTAAATTAAAATTCAAATCCGCATGACGTCATTTTTTCATTTCTTAGCCTAGTTAGCTCTTCGGTGAGCCACGTAGGTGAACAAAATTAATAAAAAGTTGCCACATAGGATTTCTGGCGAGATTTACTGGAAGTGGCATTCAAGTGTTTCATTTTTCAAAAAAAGTGGCACTTAAGTGTTATTTTCCTTAACTTTTGTCATTTAAGTGTCCCATTGTGTCAAGTTTTAGCACCGGGGGTGTTCATTTGCCCTTTTTCTTAAGAAGAAAATATTAGTGTTCCCTTATATGGCTCTAGAAAATAAAAAAATTGAGTCAACATAGCTTTCTTTTTATCTGATGCATAGTATAATATGAATATAAATATCACCACTCATAATTATGGTGTAGGAGAAAAAATTTGATCTAAATGGAAATTGAATAAAAAATAAATCTTAAAAAATGTCCAATCGATCAATTGGTGGTTGCTTTGCTCGAAGTGTTATCTTCACATTGATTTGTTAAAAGATTTTGCACTAATGCCTTCAGGATTTTGTTCCTTTTTGATTTGGTACTTTAATACCCTTTTCCATCATTCACCCAATTTTAGCTATTGAAATTTAGATAGATAAAACTAACTGTAGCTTATATAATTGTTGACATTCAAAAATACCCCTATAAGTGCGTGTTGATCATGGGGACAAAAATTCTAAAATCACTATCATGGCCGTATATGAGTCATAATCTACATCAGCCCAACCCATAAGTGGTCATAAAAGAAAGGGTAATTAAGGACTTTGAGAAACCTTGGGATTGAATTTCAATAGATATACAAAGACATATAATTCCATGATGAAGCGGTTGGTTACCATGTGTTGAGACCAAGGATCACTAATGATTTTCAACATTGGTGGTGAAAATAGGTGGAAACAGTTAAAAGGGCGCTAAATTCAAAGAGGAGTGATTAACATTTGTTGAACAAGTCGCGAGAATGTTATCGAACAAGTTAGAAACTAAATATGGATAAGGCGGTTCAACATAGAATGTGGGGCGACTCTTGAGAAGGAGGTAATTGATTGTTGACGGTTACCAAATTGGCCTATAAATATCACAAGCGATCCAACAAATGACCCCCTTGAATAATACACAAAATTACTTTATTTTGCCTTTATCCTTAGTTTGGCCTAATTGTAACTTAAGATTCCCTTCGCAAATTCAATTCCAGTGAGTGTTTATATCTTACGTAGTGCTATCGATTAGATTCCAGTGTTAACTCATTGTCTAGCATCGTTGATTAAATTTTGATGTTGTGTCCTCATCCTTATCTAGGAACAGTGTTCATTAGGTGTTGCCTCTGTCCAGGATTCCGATATCGTGTCCTTATATGCATCTAAGAGTAGTGTGCACTATGTGTTGTTCACTATCCAGCATTATTGATTAGATTCTGACGTTGTGTTCTCGTCCTCATCTAGGAATAATTTCTTTTAGGTATTGCCTCTGTCTAGCATTGTTGATTAGATTTTGGCGTTGTGTCCTTATATGCGTCTAAGGGCAGTGTGCATTAAGTGTCGTTGTCACTATCCAATGTCGTTGATTAGATTGCGACGTGGTGTCCTCATATCCATCCAAGTTCATTTTTACTAAGTGTTGTCCAAAATCATTGATTAGATTCCAACATTGTGTTCTTAGACTTAGTAAAAATTAGTGCTTTCTAAGCATCTTGTTAATATCCAGTGTCGTCAAAGTACTTTCAACATTGTGTAAACTGCTTTAAATTTAATTAGTTTTCATTATTATGTTAAAGTAAGTTTAAATGATGTCATTGATTAGGTTTTGACATTGATTATCATTGATATTAAGCTCGTGTTAAGTCGGCGACTTCTTTGAATTCGAGATTATAAGGTGTATAATCTTGTTTACATTTGAACCTCTCTGTCTAAAGCTAATATAGAACCTGAGTCTCTTTAAATAAAAATCAAAATATAACACTTTGTGAAACATATTTTGTCACGGGATCTAGAATTGGCGAAACATCCTTTAGACAAGCTTGGTGGGACTAGATGTTAGTTGAAGAGAGTGCTATGCTACACACAAGAAGTCGCAACAATATAGACGAAGTTACAGACAAACCCTTGCCAGTAATGGACATTATCCCACGTGTAGAGTCATCATCTATGTAGTCTATCCTGAATCAGACCCCAGGTAAGAATGCAAATATCCTAAGGTAGAGCAGGTGGAGGAATCAAGGAGATTAGTGGAAATTACCCTGTTATACTTTTGTTAATGAGACGAGCCATCGAAGAAACTCCAAATGACTTTATTGATTACATGATTAGAAGAATAACTAAGGTGGCAAGGCCACTGATAATCAATACAAATCACGAGTATGCACGAAGATAACATGGGATTTTGTAAGCGCGAAGGTAACATGGGATTTAGTATGCGTGAAGGTAACATGGGATTCCAGTTTGTACAACCTAGTCCCAAAGTGGAAATGTTCCCATAATGACAAGGTATGTTTTTTTGCCATTACCTCTCTCGTTAAATTTTGGTACTATAGGGTAGAGTATGTTGGCCTTGTCACCTATAAGGATCTTACAAAGAGGAGAAATAGTTTCACCACCCCAAACTAGTGGATTTAATCCCCAAAGGGCCTCTGATCATAATGGCATGACTAGATGGCAACCTCGTAAGGATACCTCATTTATTGTTATTGAAAATGGCCAGCATGCTATGAGTGTTCCTAATATTATGTCTACAGTTCAACCAAATATCTTGCTTATACCCATAGCTATCAACAACCAAGGAATAGTGTTAACTTCGGCTAGGGGGCAGGAGCTAGTGCTCTTAGCTAGTTGGCAAGACTAACTTTTTCAACTGACATTGCCAAATGCTAATTCACACATAACCAACCAGGAATTTCAGCCCACACATCATAACCCACAACCAAAAATCCATCAGGTAACCAAAATCTACCTTAAGTGTATTAGGCTCCATGATAACCGGTATACCATGTTCCACAGCAACTTGTATACTAGGCTCAACAATAATCTATATACTAGGCTCCGCAACAACCTGTGTATCAAGATCCATATCAGCCAGTGTATCAAGCCCCATAGCATCTGGCCCATCGGCCTCTTCAGCAGGCATGAACTTGATGTTGCATCCCAATTATGGTGCCCAACAACAGGCAAAATTACCTATGGCCATTCTAGGATACAACCAAATGATTGTTGAAACTACCCCAAGGAATAATATTAGTGATCTTGGTCACATGGGAAATGTCTACTGAAAGCCTTGTCCAAATTAGATGGATATAGTTCCATACCCACGAGAATTCAAGATGCTAGAATTCACGTTGTTCACTAGAGAAAATGATCAATCAACTTTTGAATGCATATTTATTAGCCCTGTGTGGTGATGCTACTCATGGTGATCATTAGAAAATTTGTTTATTTCCACTTTCATTGTCGAAGATAGCTTTGACATTGTATACAATACTACTAACCAATTCGGTTTTCTAGTGGGAGTAAATGAAATGACTTTTCCATACCCAATTCTAGCGAGCTGTCCCAGACTTATCAGTTGCCGACCTATTGACTATGAGATAAATGGCAAATGAGATGGTCAACCAGTTCATATCAAGATACAAAAGAGTTAGGAATAAATGCTTTGTCTCTTTGCCTAAGAAAACATTCGTGGATGTAGCCTTCAATGGTCTGAAGTTCGAAATCCAAGAAAGAATGGTAGGCCAGCCTTATTCAGACCTATTTCAATTGTCCACCATAGCGATCAAACATGAAAGCTTACTTCGAGAAAAGGATAAAAGACATGGCCTAAGAGGAGATGTCAATTTCATTGAGATAAATGATTTTGATGAAAAATAAATGGAGCTAGCAGAAATAGCTGTTGCCAAGATGGTTATTGAAAAGCCGTACACATGCCGGGCGTTGAAATCGGCTAAAGCAAAAGAAAAGTCAAGCATTATGGCCAAAGCTAAAGAATCAATCCACTACTCTTTTGATATTAGTAAGACCGAAGAAATTTTTGATCTATTATTAGTGGATGCTCAAATAAAACTAATAGAGAATGATAGAATATTCTTTCTAAGGAAGAATTGGTAGAAAAGAAGTATTCTAAGTGGCACCACTTATGGAGTCATAATATTTCTGATTATGTGGTCCTAAAGAAGAATATTCAGGAGGCAATTTGATAAGGAAAGATAAAGTTTACTAATGACAAAGAAAAGTCCCCAATGGAAGTGAATATATACCCTTTTCTAGTGATGACCAATATGGTTTCGATAAGATCTTGAGGTGGGAGATACAGATTGTCGCACATCTATGCTCATTGTAGACAAATAATTGAAGATGTTGGTCCTCTAGACCTGAGAGGACATGATTATCCATCAAGGGATCACATTGTTGGCAAATATTGAAGTGCAAGATCTTCCATACCATACCATGGTGCGCCTTGGCAGAATGAACTAGTTCATATAGAAAATCATTGCCCTCGTTGAAGGTCCCATAAATCATTCAAACAAAGGTATGATGAGAGAGATCCTACCATAGACATATTGGTCAACCAAGTGGGAAGTTTGACTATTATGTGAGTTACACACCTCTTCCCTTTTACCCCATAAGGTCATCCCTTTTGGTTAGGGAGACAAATTTCATGATGATGACGAGGAGTATGATTGTGTAGTACAATTACATAATCGAAGGACTTTGAAGGTGCCTTGTGAGCCACTGAAGGGTGAATGGTACGAGTCTCAGGAGGTTCAACTTGGTACTATGACTCGGATTCATAAAAGAAGGGTTGAGAGGAAAAGAAGAATGTATCGGTTGCAGTAGTAAGTCAATCAAATCCATATCACCCAATTTAAGCCAGCACTAATTGCGACTAACCTACCAAAGCCCTATAAAACTAAAAACTTGGTTTGGATAAGGAAGTTAGACATAGACGGGCCAATAACAGAATCAAAAAGAGACAAGATGGCCACACAAGCTAAGGATAATGATGAAGAGCTTATGCCTAGGTAGTTGTCCAAGTCAATTTCTCCTTTAAGTTCATGTATGGTCCAAGTTAGGTTACCAATGAATTCCAAATGGATCGGACTATTTAGCGTAATTGATAAGGTTATAGCGCATGAAAAGGAAGGAGTACAGTTTTCCTTCAACAATGAAGAAGCAATGGAGTTTAAGAAACCTTCTAAGAGCCTTTCTAATCACTTGAGGGCTTTGAATATTAATGCCAAAATAAATGGCCGCCCAGTTACCAAAGTATTAGTTGATGGAGGATCAACTTTTAATCTTATCCCATATAAATTCTTTGGGAAGCCGGGTAGGAAAGATAAAGAAATAATTCTATCGAATATACAATTCTCAGACATTACTGGAGAGGTTATTGAAGTCAAAGGAATATATATGGCTAGCCTATTGGTAGGGGTCTAAAACTTCGAGAACTTCCATTTGCATCGTTCATGAAAAATGTGTCATTTTTCATTTTTTTTTACATTGTTGTTGTTAAGCAATTTCCTATTCATTTTAAAAAAAATCCGAAAAGTCAAATTATTGACTTTCGGGTTGACTTTTTGATCAATTATTGAACAACCTCGAGTCAAAAATTAATTTTTAATAAACTTTTGATCAAAAAATTGGAAAAATAAAAAATTCACAGAATACTTATTTTTAATGTCAATTTGATTTGTGTGTCGAAAATATCATAAAATTCTATTAAGAACCTTGTTTTCCAAATTGGTTATAAATCGATCAAAAACAAAATTACTTTTGTTTTAACCACAATTAAGTATAGTTCTTTTTATGACATTTGGTCTAGGGATTATTTTTAATCCATTTGTTCATTCAATTTCACGAATTGAAATATCGAAAGATGAATTGCCATTTTAACCCTAATTAGGGAGCCAAAATCAATTCATCATGATTCATAAACGGATTATTGTTTTCCACTTATTTTCTCAAGATAAGTCTAAATCCAAGGTCAATTTTGAGAATGCACATTAGATGTTTCTGATTTGAGGGATTTCATTTTCTTAAAGGTATAAAAAGTTAAGCTATCGCGCCTTAATTGAAGAAATTTAGGTTGACCCATTCAAGACTATGGTTTAATTTCATGAATCCAGGTCCAATTTTAATATTAGACCTTGATTCATATTTTGCCTAAGTTTTGATACTTTAATCCAAGGTCAATTTAAATTCATTAGATGATCCTATACATGGGTAATTAGTTAAATATATCTATTGAAATATTAATTGAATTTAATTTAAATTCATTCGCAATTTTAGCCATAAAATTGTAAAATTGCTCCCTTTAGTCCTTAAGCCTTGATTTCATGTACCCATGATTTTGGTCTACTATTTCTCATAATAATCATTCAATTAAGTTAATAGAGAATCCATAAATTACATTAATAGAATTCAACTAGCTTAATTGAATCAAAATCGGATAGATTCTCCTCAAATCATGTGAGTTTTCTCTTCAACTGGAGGACCAAATTACATAGATTTTGAGTCCACAAGGACAATATAGGTGTGAAATAGCAAGAACCAGCTAGGATTGATAAAAACCGATAAAAAAAAAAAATTGGCCAAAACAGTGTGAATTGGTCTGACCGTTCCGATTGGTCGTTGACATGGCAAGTTGGTTCGACCCCTTGCTGGTCGATTCTAGACTTCTAGTGATTGGTTCCGAGCTCCTCACCTCATCAAGTTTACTCAGTGTCCTTATATTTTCTCGATTTTTTGAATTGACCCATGAATTTTGGAAATTTGTGATTTAACCCCTAATTAGGGTCTTAAGCGTAATTTTCGTTTTAAATGCAATTTTCGCAAATCAAACCCATCCAATTATTCTCCCGACACTTCTTAATGATGTTATCCCTTTCAAATTTTTATTTGGCCATTAGATCAAGATTTTGACTATCGGATTAAACCGACGGCCAAGATTGGCTTAGGACTAGTATGAAAGGTTTTTCCCTCTAAATGGCTCATTTTTTATTATTATTGAAAACTCTCTCTAAAACCAGAATTCTTTTCTCTCTCTCTCTCTCTCTCTCTCTCTTCTCTCTCTCTAGCTAAACCAGTTTGTCGATCTAGCTTTGCCAGACTCACATTAGTAGCCATTCTACTACCAGTTAGCCCCCTTGGCGGTCATTCTCCTCTTGTCCAAGCTCCCTTAGGCAATCAGCGGTTGGCTGAGACTTGATTGAAGCTTTTCCAATCAAGCCAAGTTCTCATTCTTCCCAAACTAATCCTATTCAAATCGATAGTTTTGGCCGCTAGAACCAGCGACTAGTGATGGCTTAGTGGCCACTAGACCTAGTCCGATCTTCTCCCGACTCCATCTTAGACCTCGTCATGGTTGGGGATCATTAGATTAGCCACCGGAATAGTTCTGGTAGCCTGATCTTTTCTGAGCAATGAAGGGTAGTCTAGTTTTTAGAGTGGTTGTGTTCCCTAACCAAATTGGTGATTGGCGGCAATTCAACCACCATTGGACCAAGTCTGATCCTCCATTGGGCTATCCTTGATCAGGCAATGGTCGAAAATTAGAAGATTAATAACTAGATCCTCTCTGGTGACCTTGTTCTTCTTCGGCGATCTTGAATCGATCCAAATTGGGACCAATTCTGTTTTGACATCAAATCGGTAGTTTGATCCTCTTTGTGGTGGGCTGCGGTGGCTCGATTTGATACTTAAAGGTTTATTCATGCTCCGATGATGATGGTTTCGCTCAATCGCGGATAAAAATCGATGAAGAAATGCAAAGGTTAGTCTCTAAAACTCAAATATGATCAAATGAGGTTGGCATATCCAACTAGGGCTAGGACTTGCGATTAGATCTATGAAATATATTAGATCTAAAGATTATGTGATTGTTGGATGATTTGTTATGGTTGAAGGTTGATTAATGATGAGTTTATGGTTGATTGGATGATTTTAGTGCTAATATGCAATTTTCGTACATTTATAATATGGTTGCTGTTTGGCCGAAAACAAGGCATAACATGGTCTTAATCTCAAGACCTTCTAGACTTAGAAAATATGTTTTGAGACCTTCGATTTGATAGGTCGCAAATCTTGAATGAGTGGTGATGTTTGACCCTTGGAAACACCTCGCAGTCTACTTAATTTTGCAGTTTTTGTGGTTCATTTTTGGTTTCGTTCTTATTCTGCCTTCTATTTTTGTTATTTTCATCCTAATTTTTGTGATTAATTTTTGACAAAGTTGCCTTCATGAGATTTGTTCCAAATCATCTCGAGAATATCTTGTATTTTTTTTTTAGTTTTTTTAATAGATTTTTTCCGGTCAAAATTGCTTAAAACTGAGCATAGGTCAATATACCCGGCACCAATCGGGGATGCATTTTAGTGAAATTGAGCATACAAAGAGTTCATTTGCCTTAGGATCTTTATTAAAATTAAAAAAACACATTGTGTGTATTCTAATGATGCATGACTCGTATGATTTCATTGCCATTTTGTATGTCAATTGCATGTTTAAACATATGTAGGTTCTGCTGCAATTAGGATGTTTAGTAACATGCATTTGTTTTTCCATTTTCATCATGATTAGTGTGATCATAATTAGGCTTTGAATCCTAAACAAAAAATTAATGTCGTTGTGTATATTATATGTTAGATTTTTCGTTAGATTTTTGGACATATCTAGGTGACCAAAATCAAGTATGTTCTGTGATATTAAGGTTAGGTTAAGGCTTTATTATGTATGCATTTTATCATGCTTGTTTGAACCCGGACCCTATCTAGGAAGTTGTAAGTCACACTTAGACCTTTCAAGTGTCCTTGGTTTTGCACAATTTGCTCATCATTAGAACCATTTTCCATTTTCCCTAAATTAGATTAGAATTTTGACTTAGGATTAAATTCAGAACCTTATTTTTACCCTCATTTAGACAGCCTTTTACTATTTTTGTACCAATTTTTTGGTGGGAATTCTTGAGTCGAACCTTCAATGAAGTTTGTTTGTCACACTGCTATCTTTATTGTGGTTAAATTTTATGAGTTTTAGACCTTGTTTGATATGGTAAATCTCAGTTACAATGGCTTGATATTATGCTATTTTGTCAATTTCTTGATGTGATGATGTGCATTATTGGATTTTTATAAAATCATGCTTAGTTTTTCTTAGGAACCTTTTTTCATGAAAGTCGTTTCATATCATGTTAACATGCTATGCAATTTTTTTAGAAGTAGATCATCAATGGGTACCATTCGATTTTGCTAATTTTATGTACTTCATTTGAAACATTTTGTTATGGACCTTTGTTGTAAATGCCTATCTAGATTTTTTAGAATAGTTGTGCATGGAATTAGGCCTTGTCATCTTCATGAAATTTGTTTCAAATCCATTGATCTTCATTGTCAAAAGGTTTTCAATAAATGAATTGATCTTTCAATCACATTTTTCCCAATCTTGATTGGAAATACTCGTCCTTGCATATTGAAATGTCTTTGGTACATGTGATGTTTCCAATATCAAATGTTTAGAATCTTTTCAATACTTGATTTGACTTTGGAAATGTCGAGATTTCGACAGTGTTTAAAATGTTTTCGATGTTTGTGAGTGTATTTATACGAGTCCCAAACTTTTTTTAGCAATTAAATGCGTTCTATAGCCAAGATATTCCTTTGTCTAAATGCTTTCAAATCTTTTTAAGCTTTTGATTTGGCATTGTGGTTGTCATGAGTTGGAACATATTTAAAATGTGTGTGATGTTTGTGAGTGCATTTATTTGTGCCCCAAACTAGTCTTGGCAATTAAATGCGTTCTACAGCAGAGATGCCTCTTTGTCTCAAAATTTTGTTTCTATTTTTCTCAATATTTCAAAGTCATCTTTGAAACATCACGTGTACACTCAAGCATAAAACCATGTCATTCATAAAAAAAGCTTATGTTTGTGATTGATGCATGCCTTTGAAATAAGTGACCCGCTGACGATTCACTCAATTGATTGATTGGTTAAGAAATAAGGCTTAAAGGCCTGCATCTAGATGTATGTTAAACACAATGCCTAATACCGATAGAAGATCTTGGGAATTCACTTAGAGCGTATTTCTAGAGACTTATAAGCATTATTGATCATGCGAAAACACAAATAGTCAATAATGGCTATAAGTTATAAAATAAATTAGGTAGATGTCTAGAGGGACCTACCATGAATAGCAAAGGCCAACCCCGATGCCCAAATTTGGTTGATTCTTAATTTTGCTTCATGTGATTGATTACTCTTGATCCTATGTCGTGCTTTTGACTATTTTGAAGTGTATGAGTATTTCTTCCAATTGTATGTACTTGGCTTAGGTTTAGGGTAAGATTAGATTCTGAAGATGGAGTTGACGCGAGATAGTGGAAGGTCAATGTCCATTCCGACTATATTTTGGTACCATTCGTCCTCAACATATATCTCCACTTTGTACTTTAAATTCAATCGCATGCTTTCTTTTATTTTTTTAGAATTAGAATGGCATGAAAATGATCACCTATGCATGACCACTTAGTTGAGGTTAAACAATCCTGAAAAAGTAAAAAGAAATGCATAGACATCTTAGATAACACGACATACTGCTAGGTACCAAAATGATGCTAATAGAAATATTAGTGTAACTCAAGTCCTTGAACCTAAATATCTAATTGCATAAAAATAGATAGAATACTCTCGATCATCGATTGAGTTTTCTAGTCGACCCCTAAAATTAGGCTAGTGGCGACTCTCGTCTTTTGTTTTGTTTTTTTTTTTTTTTTTATAGGTTGTCTTAAATAACTAGATCATTTAATAAACCCGTTGTAAGGGGTATGAACCTTGGGAAAAGATTCACAATCATGATTTAGCATACTCAAGATGGTGAAGTTAAAAGATGAAGTGATGCCATCTTTAGCGAATGTACATCTTAAGAGGGTTGTCATGATTATCAAAATATCCTTAAACTCATTTTTACATTCAGTTTCCTTTCGACCTTAAAACCGTCGATCAAGATGTGCCCAACATTAATATAAGGTCACTACATCTTTCATTGTCACGCAAGGTACGAGCTTGAGAGAGCTTGTGACCATGTGTGGGAGAACTCATAAGAGGTTCATCTCGAAAGGCGAGGTGATGATGCCTTTATAGATGCGAATCGTGAGGAAACTCCCATGGTCAAGTACCCCTCAATCCGACCTTTCCTCCTTCCTTTCCCCAAGGCGGAGCCAAGAGAGGTTAGGTCACGAAAGACGACAACACTTACATTTATAGACCCCCAGAGAGTTGATCTTAGTAGTATTATGTTTTATCGTTTCGACAAGGGAAGTGTTGAATGAGTCCTTAGGATGGAACTGGTGAGATGTTTGGATAAGGTTATTTTGGAAAAACCTTATATTATTGGAAGACCTCGTTAAGAGGTACATGGCCTATCGGGTCGAACAAGCCAAACGACCAATATATATTGTTGATGGCATTTTGGACTTTGATGAATTACTAATCAAATAAATTGATAAAGTGATAAAAACTCAAGACCCGCCGGAGGAAATCAACCTCGAATATGAATTCCACCCTCGTCCCATCTATGTAAGCGAATTGCTCGATGATGAGTTTAAAACTCGATTAATATGTGTTAAGAAAATATAAAGACTATGTTGCTTGGAATTGTCATGAAATGCCAGGTTTAGGAAGAGAGGTAGTGGAACATCAATTGTCAATTAAGAAAGGATTTAGGTTGCATGAGCAAACCGTAAGGCGTTTCGTTCTAGAGGTTATACAAAAAATTAAATAAGAAATCGAGAGCCTATTATCTACAGACTTTATATGGATTGCATGGTATGTCGAATGGCTTTCGAATGTGGTCTTAGTAAAGAAGAAAAACGGAAAGTTAAGAATATGTATTTACTTTCGCGACTTAAATGTTGTAATACCAAAAGATGAGTACTAGATGCTAATGGCGACATGTTAACTAGTTCTATATCTCACAATAAAATTATGTCCTTAATGGACGACGATTATGGGTATAATCAAATATTCATAGTGAAAAAAGATGTTCACAAGATAGCATTTAGGTGTCTAGGAGAAATCGGTACTTTCAAATGGCTAATAATGCATTTCAGCTTGAAGAATGCTAGGGCTACATACGAGAGGGCTATAAATTTTATCTTCCATGACATGATTGGAGACTTCATGAAAGTTTACATAGATGATGTCATCATCAAATCAGACCAAATGCATCATCTAGATTATTTAGAATGGGCCTTTATAGGATGTAAAAATTTAAGTTGAAAATGAACCCATTGAAGTGTGCTTTCGATATTGTTAAACTATGTTTCGAATTTGAGCCCAACGTGAAATTCCGAATATTTCGAAATAGATATTTTCCGAACGTTCGAAATCGAGCAAAGAACATCCGAAGATCAACTTCCCAAACTTTCGAATTTGTGTTGGAGAATTTGACCGTTGAAATAGGAAAGTCCAACTTTGACTTGGACTTGGATTTTGTTTAAAATAGATGAAGATATGTTTTTGTTGAAATTGGCAAGATAAGAAACATAATCCTACAAGAAGTCGGCAAAAGAATAAGGGTCTCACTTATGGTATATAGACTTGTGGCCGTGGGTGGTGGAAGTTGATCATGAAGAATTGGTCTTGAAGCGCCGTCTCGTCATCGAGTGCTTGGAAGGGATTTTTCTTTGTTGTTCTTGTCTGTAAATTACATCCAAGAAGATTTAGTGTTTGTAGCCGATTAAATCTTGAGGTAAGATTTGCGTATAATTCCTTCGTGAGATTGGAATATTATTTCTTGAGGAATTTCGAGGCTAAACACTGCGTGCGTTATTGGGTGTAATTGGGGCTTGGGAAACACCAAGAGAGTGTTTGAGTGACTCGAGTGTGTAATCTCCTTGTATCGCTTGATTTATAGCAAATTCGTTGCTGCTCTCCCCGTGGACGTAGTTCTTTACGATTGAACCATGTAAATCCAGTGTTCGATTTATTTTTTTCTTCTGTCTATATTATTGTTCGATCGCTCGCTTTTTGCAACAAGTGGTATCAGAGCTAGAATTTGGCTAAGTTGAAGTAACTTGATGGCGACAGAAGAAATAAAAGTGAGAATCGATAGATTTGATGGGAAGGATTTTAGTTTCTGGAAGATGCAGATTGAAGATTATCTTTACCAGATAAAACTGTACTTGCCCTAATCTGGGGAGAAACTAGAGTCGAGGAAGCAAGTTGATTGGGATTTATTGGGTAGACGAGCTATGGGTGTTATTCGGTTGATGTTGGATCATAACGTCGCGTTTAACATCTTAAAAGAGAAGATCACTGCTGATTTGACGCAAGCCTTATTAGATATGAACAAGAAGTCCTCTGCGATCAACAAGGTCTATTTGATGCGACATCTGTTTAATTTGAAGATGAGCGAAGGTGCGTCAGTTGCAGATCATATCGATGAATTCAATGTGATTGTTAGTCAATTGAGTTAAGTTGAGATTGACTTTGAAGATGAGGTATGTGCTTTGATTCTGTTATCCTCATTGCCTGATAGTTGGAATACTACTGTTACCGCCGTTAGTAATTCCTTTGGGTTAATAAGTTTGACGTTTGATGGGGTTCAAGATTTGATTATGAGTGAGGACATCCGTAGAAGAGAATCTGGCGAATCTATATCTGCTGCTTTAGTAGGTGAAAATAGAAGAAGATCTAGAATACATGTGGGTAAGAGTAGTACTAATATGAACAGGCGTAGTCAATCTATGATTGCTGATGTTATCTGTTGGAGTTGTGGCAAGATGAGGTATCTTAGAAGCAATTGTCTTAAGCTGAAGAATGAAAATGGTAAATGAATTATAGTTGATTTTGCAGATAATATTGCAACTGTAGCTGATAATGCTGATTATGTCTTATTTGTCACTGATTATTCATTGTTTGATGGATGGATTATGGATTCTAGTTGTTCTTTTCATGTTACACCAAATAGAAATTGGTTTACTACTTATTAGTGCTCGGATGGTAGTAAAGTGCAGTTGGGGAATGAAAATGGTAAGTGAATTATAGTTGATTTTGCAAATAATATTGCAACTGTAGCTGATAATGCTGATTATGTCTTGTCTTTCACTGATTATTCATTATTTGATGGATGGATTATGGATTATGGTTGTTCTTTTCATGTTACACCAAATAGAAATTGGTTTACTACTTATTAGTGCTCGGATGGTAGTAAAGTGCAGTTGGGGAACAATGCTAAATGTGATGTCACGTGTTAAAATTAGAATGTATGATGGTATCGTGAGGACATTGACTGAAGTAAGGCATGTTCTAGAATTGAAGAAGAACTTAATTTCCTTAAGTTCCCTGGATTCAGCTGGGTATCGATATATTTCAGAATGTGGAATTCTGAAAATTGTTTGAGGTGCTTCGATAATAATGAAATGAATCAAGCACAGTGGCCTTATGAGCTTTAAGGTGAGATAGTGACAAATTTTGTTGCAGAGACATTAGATGCATCTGTTCGAGAGTATAAATTATTGTATATGCGTTTAGGGCACATTAACGAGAGAAGCCCGAAAGTTTTAAGTGAAAGAAATTTGCTATGTGGTTATGTTTCTAATGAACAGAATGTATGCAGGTGCTATGATTTAGATCAATGGCGGAAAGTGCAATTCAATACGTTTGTCAAAGAAACCATGAAAATTGTAGAGTTAATTCACTTGAATGTTTGCAGGTTGTTGCGGTTTCTTTCAAGAGAGAGTGTTAGATATATGCTAACAGTTGTTGATGACTACTTGATGAAGACTTGGGTATTTGTGCTTAGGCATAAGTTTGATGCTATTGTCAAGATCAAACAGTTGATCACTTTGATCGAAAATGAGACTGGTAAAACGATAAAGCATGTGCGGACTGACAGTAGCATGGAGTTTTGGTTGAAACTATTAAACAAATTCTGCATGAAAGAAGACATAGTGAAACACCGCATTAACGCTGATGAACCACAATATGTTGCAGAATTGATAAGCAAAACATTGCTATAAATAGTCTATAAAATGCTCTATAGTGTTGTATGGTTAGGAGATTCCTAGCGGATGCGCTAAGTATGGCATGTTACCTGATGAATAGATCACCATCGACTGCGATTGGATATGAGACTCCTGAAGAAGTGTGGTCAGGTAACGTTGCTGATTGTTCTATTCTTAGAATATTTGGTTGCCCATATTATATTCGAGCGAATGATGGTAAGCTCGACGGAAGGGTAAGAAAGTGCATATTCCTAGGCTATACACGAGGTGAGAGGGGTTATCGATTGTGGTGCCCGGAGTTAAATTCACCTATTATTAGCAAAGAAGTTACTTTTGATGAGTCTCCAGTACTTCTGGCTAGGAGTGATTATAGCAGTATTCAAATGGATTTAAACGGTGTTAAGCTTGAGGTAGAGTTGTGACTAGAAACTCCTAAAGTAGCGTATATGGGTACTAGCGAAGTAATCGACACGGAC
Source organism: Eucalyptus victrix (assembly GCA_016097545.1). NCBI lineage: Eukaryota > Viridiplantae > Streptophyta > Magnoliopsida > Myrtales > Myrtaceae > Eucalyptus > Eucalyptus victrix. Next base: position 35,873,812 of record CM027841.1, on the reverse strand, counting down.
GATGCTTATAGCGAGGTGGAGTTTATAGAGCCAATGGTTGCTGTAACTGCTGAAATTAACAAGGTATGTATTCGATCTTCTGGTAGATATGGATGCAATAATGGTTTTATTTTATTTGCGGTTAAAGAGGTTGCGTCGGAAAATCCTTGTGGAGCAGTTAAACGTGCATGTGGAGTTGGTATTCTGATGAGGTCCTCGATTATGGCGAAGTTCAAGCGAAGCTTGGACTTGGATAATATTTGTGGCGGTGGAGCCCATCGGGGGCTATGGGAAAGTAGTAGCAGAGTTTGAATTTTTACGAAGCGATTGCAATTTGGTTCAAACGTCGAGCCAAGGTGGAGATTGTTAAAAAATGTCTCTAGTTTGAGTTCAATAAAAAATTTTGAATATTTCAAATCGGATATTTTGCGAACGTTCGAAATCGAGCAAAGAACATCTGAATATCAACTTTCCAAAATTTCAAATATGCGTTGGAGAATTTGGCCGTTGAAATAGGAAAGTCCAACTTTGACTTGGATTTGGATCTTGTTTAAAATAGATGAAGATATGTTTTCGTTCAAATTAGCAAGATAGGAAACATAATCCTATGAGAAGTTGGCAAAAGAATAAGGGTCTCACTTATGGTATATAGACTTGTGGCCGTGGGTGGTGGAAGTTGAACATGAATAATTGGTCTTGAAGCATCGTCTCGTTGTCGAGTGCTTGGAATGGATTTTTCTTTGTCGTTCTTGTCAGTAAATTACATCCAAGAAGATTTAGTATTTGTAGCCAATTAAATCTTGAGGTAAGATTTGCGTATAATTCCTTCGTGAGATTGTAAGATTATTTCTTCGAGTGCTTGGAATGGATTTTTCTTTGTCGTTCTTGTTAGTAAATTACATCCAAGAAGATTTAGTATTTGTAGCCAATTAAATCTTGAGGTAAGATTTGCGTATAATTCCTTCGTGAGATTGTAAGATTATTTCTTGAGGAATTTCGAGTATAAACACTGCGTGCGTTATTGGGTGTAATTGGGACTTGGGAAACACCGAGAGAGTGTTTGAGTAATTAGAGTGTGTAATTTCATTGTATCGCTTGATCTATAGTGAAATTCGTTGCTGCTCTTCCCGTGAACATAGGTTTTTACGACTGAACCATGTAAATCTAGTATCTAATTTATTTTCTTCTTCTATCTATATTATTGTTCCATCGCTCATTTTTTGCAATAGATATAAGGTGTTGGTAATTTTCTAGGCTTTCTAGTTCACCAAAGAGGACTAGAAATATATATACCTACCAATAAGAAGCAGATCTAAATAATACTTGGGAAAATAAATTTCTTGCGTCGTTTTATAACTAACTTATCAAGGAAGATCGAACTTTTTTCCCATTGCTCAGCTTGAAAAGTCAGGAGGAATTCGCTTGGGAAGATAAGCATCAACATGCTTTCGACAAAGTAAAGGAATATTTAACCAAGCCACTAGTTTTGACACCATCCAAGGCGAGTAGGCCATTAAAAGTGTATTTATTGGCGACTGATACTACAATCGGAAGCATGCTAGTACAAGAAAATGAGGAGGGAAAAGAATAGACAATTTGTTATCTAAGTAGAATGCTGAACAATGCTAAGATAAGATACTTTCCTATTGAGAAGTTATGCTTGTCATTATACTACTATATGTTGCTGAATACAATACATGTAATTTACAAGACGAATGTGATTAAATATATGCTAACCAAGTCAATTATAAGGACCGTATAACTAAATGAGCATTTGCCTTATCTAAGATCAATCTAATATATGTGTCTCTAAAAGCAATAAAAGGGCAAATAGTAACAGATTTTATTATGGAATACTTACCCACTATAATGATTCAAGAAGATGAAAAATATATTCGAGTATTACTGAGGGTTTTGTATTTTGATGGATCAAATGAATTCGGATCATCATACGTTAGGATTATGATAATGTCTCCACAAAACTAGAAAACTAAATTCATGTTCAAACTTGACTTTCTATGTTCGAACAATCAGACGGATATGAGGCTTTCATTGTTGGTCTCAATATCTTGATCGACATGAAGGTCCAATTTGTGAGAATCAAAAGACGATTCATGATTGTTTATAAAGCAACTAATCAAGGAATAACAGTGCTTCAATGAAAATGTAATGTCACATCACATCCTAACAAAAGAGTTATTAAGTAAGTTTGCCAAATGTGAATTAATTCACGTTAGGAGAAGGGAAAATTCAAAAGCTAATGAATTAGCTTAAATGGCATCTGGTTATAAAATATTGAAGAAGCTCACAAAACATATAATTACATAGGTAAAAGTGTTATCTTCGATAGATAACAAAGTAATGATGGCATCAAGTTGTTTGGTCGAAGGATAAAATGGTTAGGATGAGTTGGATTAGAGAACTCCTCTCATAAATTACTTGAGAAACCCAATTGCCAATGACAAAATTTTTAAAAGATAGGCAATGAAATATTTGTTATTTGGTGACAAGTTATATTGAAGAATAGTAGATGGATTACTACTAAGATGTTAGAAAGGCAAGAATCAATGCTTGTAATGGCCAAAGTACATGAATGAATTTATAGCACACACTAAGCTGAGGTAAAAATGAAATGGTTGTTGCGTCGATATGGTTACTTTTGGCCGACTATTAGGAAGGATTATATTAATTATGCTAAAGGTTGTGAATTATGCCAAAAGAATAGTCCGCTCCAGCATATGGTGACCTTATTAATGAAACCCAATGTTAAACTATGGCCGTTTCGAGGATGGGCAATAGATATAATAGGTAAAATTTACCCCATTTCATCGAAGAATTATACTTTTATCCTAGTGGCAATTGATTACTTTATAAAGTGGGTAGAAGCGGCTTCCTATAAGAATATAACATAGAAGGTTGTTAGGGAGTTTACCAAGGGAACGAATTGCCTATCGATTTAGAGTCCATAATGGCTGACTAGGGGATAGTGTTTATAGGCAAGAGGTGTTAGTTTTGACACCTTATTATGCTCAGGCTAATGGTCAAACTTAGGCTTTGAACAAGATCATCATTAACCTTATTAAAAAGCACTTGGAAGAAAACCCATGAGAATGGGATTCCTTATTATCAACAATTTTGTGGACTTACTGAACATTGAGAAGATCGAGTATTGGGGTTAGCCTATATATGCTAACATATGGATAAGAAGCCATCCTCCCATTTGAAATTACAGTATAATCACTTAGGGTGAAATTATGGGATAATTTATTGAAGAAATAGCATGATAAATTAATGTATGCCAATGTCGATGACCTTAGTGAAAGTAGAGCCTCGGTATTGGAGAAGTTGGTCACCCAAAAACAAAGGGTTGCCATAGTGTACGATAAGCATGTGAAGCTTAAGTATTTCAATGTTGGTGATTTGATTTGGAAGACCATTTTACCCACAAGCATTGGTAATGAAAGATTTGGTAAATGGTCATCAACTTGGGAAGGCTTATACTTAGTTAGTGATGTTCTTGTTGGAAATGCAAAACGATTAATGGAGTTGGATGGGAAAGAGTTCTAACAATCGATTAATGGTAAGTCCTTGAAAAAATACTATCTGACTACATGGGAAATGTGAGAGATTAAAGAATATAAAATGTTAAAGAACTTCTAGAATTTCCTTTTTATTTATTTGCATTTTTCTTACATTTCTCTCTCCCTCTCCCACTCTTTCCTACTCTCTCTCCCTCCCCCCACCCCCACTCATTTTTTTCTTTTTCTTTTCTCTTTTTTCTTCCTTCTTTCCTTCCTTCCCACTCTTGCACACTCTTGGCCTTGCCCCTACTCCAGCTTGTCCAAACCAAGGTGCTATCGGAAGGCAACCACGAGATAATGTAGCTATATCTCTAGATGGTCGTTGGCTTTCTTGGCGCATTCTTTGGGCTTTTGAACCTTATTCATCTCCGTTTCAAGGGCAGCTCTCTCTTGCTCTAAGTGTTGGAAAAGGACTGACGGTTCTCCAATCAGTTCGTCAACCTTTTAAAGCAAAGCCTTAATACCAATGATGTTCGAATCCACAGAGAATAGACCTCGCCACCATAGCTCCATTGATCTCGTGCTCTCGCTGCTCACCAAGGGCCCACCCTTTCTTTAGTTGCTTCTTCTCTACTTTCACCCTATTCGAGACAACCTACTGTTTGGATAGTTGAGTGTGGACAGCATGAAGAGTCCCTTATGCCTCCGTGAGTTCATGGCAAACCGCGTCGACATTTTCGATCTCTTTGTTCTTACTCCAATACTCGTGCTCCACGACATTGAAGGCAACGATGTCCCTTAGGTCAGATTGGAAACTTTTAACACCATGGCTGAAAGTTACCATGAACTCGTCATAGTCGGTGACAAAAGGGTCGCCCTTAGTGAGGTTCCTTGGGCACAGCATGGGTCAAGAGGCTCTTTAGCATCTCAAGGACGTCGGGCTTGGATGTTAGCAGGATACATGTGAGGTTGAGATAGGAGAGCAATTCCCTCCACGTGGCGATAAAGTGGTGGTTGTAGTTGGGAGAAGAGGAGGATTTTGGCGTCATTTCAACCTAGTGAGGTTGCAGAAAATTCGAAGGTTGAAATGATGGATGAGAGTCTAGTTACTACATGTTATTTATATGCCAAGTTTGCAGGTTGAGGAGCCACAACCCTTCACAAACCAAATCAAGGATGAACGTGCGTAACTATAGGACAGTCGAGAAGATAGGGATTCATGTGCCTTGGGATAATAGATTGATATGATGCATGTAATTAAGATTATATTGGAAATTGAAATGACGTGATGGCTAATCATTGTGGATGGTGCTTGTCTATTGAAGTGTTATAATTGTTCGAGAATTGAGATGAATGAGGGGTCGTTGATCATTAAATGTGATGGAGACCCTGGACTGCAAGTGATTCGAGTGAATCTCGGTTTATGTTGAATGATAATGATGTGAGTACTTTAACAACAGTTATAGGGTGTCAAAAATGTTACGAAAAGTTGAGTAGCGCTAGAGACACTAATATTGTGATAATAAGGAGCAAAGGGACAAATGAAAAGGTACAATAAGTAGGTGAGGAAATGGGAAATTCTATTTACAAGATAGAGTTGAAACATAAAGTTCATAAAGCCATGAAAATGAACAGGAACATATGCAGAATTGCATTAAGTGTTGCCTTATCCTTAGTATAAAACTATGGAGTTGCATTTTGCTATTGCAATTGGCTTCAAAATACTCATCCCATTTGTTCCCAAGCTCCAACAGTTTAAGCTCCAAGGAGACATAAGTTGCCTCCAAGTCAGTGATCAATTTTGATTGAGTCAATAATGCCTATAAAGGGAGTATAATTATTCACCTTCAGGATGTTGAAAACGGTGCACTGTCGAGATAGTTCTTCCCTTTCGAAAAAGATACTCTCCTCCAGCTTGTCTAAATCCTTCATATGCTTTAGTCGTGCCCTAAACAACTCTAGAGTGGAGCTAAAAGAAAGAGAAAATTCATTGATAGCAAACAAATAGCTCGACATGTAGAGGATATGGTAGGTTAGTCAGAAGAGTAAGGAGGGTCTTGGTTTCACACCAAACGACTATGTCATTACATATGGTGTCATAAACTTTTTTCAATAGGTCATGGAGCCGTGCTCATTTGATTTGAGTAGAATTGTGACCCTCAAAGGGAATTGGCTCATTAGGTAAGAAGAGAGATGGTGAGGGCAAATCACTGGCACCTCTTGAAATTTGAACCATGTTGATATGGTTGACATCGGCTGAATAAAGAGGTGAATTAGACATAAGCTCGTTGAAGGTCCTTACAATTTGTCCATTGGATGAGGAAGAGTCATCTACATTGAATGGATAGTTTAGAAGATAAGCGAATGAAAATGAGAAAGAACAAAGGATTACCTTCACTGGTTGAATGCCTAGAATTGCTTAGGGCTTGATGCTCGAATAATTTAGAAGGTTTTTTTTTTAATAGATGCAACAAACCCAAAGGAAATTGGGTAACTTTGGAAAGGACCTCATCAGCACAGCAATGGAATAGTTGGAGCAGACAATTGTTCCACCACTCATTGAATAAGGTAGAGCTACGAGGATAACTTGAGAAGGTAACAAAATGGAAATGCCCAGGGACATTATGGGTAACCTTGTTATGATAAATGATATTAGCTCTATCCTGCCTTTGGCCAAGGCGCAATTTAGAGAAAGGAAAGTTCATTACTATTGGCATGGGAATGCCTAAGTTAGTCCAAATTGTCATGCACAATAGTGTGGGTTACATGTCTCGAAACTCAAGGAAAATTGCCCTCCATAAGAGAAGTTTAGCATAAAGTCAGAAGGAACTAGAATGCTTGACCAGAATAAGCATACATTGGGCTACATAGTCGAAGGGCTACCGGCTTTATCATCAATCCTTAGCTTGTAAAAATTAAAGTCAATCGGAGACAACAATATATTGAGCAAGCATTCAAATAAGGATAAGCCACTAGATAGTGAACGAAGTGCTCAACAGAATTTCCAAAGCCCAAATTCGCTTTCGAAAGATGATTCATTACGTTTAGACCAATGGTTTAGACCAATAGATGGGAAAAGTAAACACGTAGCCAGCCATGCAAAATCCATAAAAGGACCAAAGAGGGGTTTGAAATGACCCCCAAATAATGAAGTTTGTGCATCCATGAGGCATCGACATAATGCTACAAGAACCATACAACCTAATCTAATGTCAATACCTTTCAACAATGTATAAGCAATATCAATGAATTCATGGGATATATCGACAAAGCCAGCATAACATAAAAGCAACATGTTCATCAGCAACGATAGGTCCACTAGTCCTGACCAATCTATACATAAACTCATCATAAGAAAAATCTAGGTGAGGGATCTTATCGAAGAACGGACAAGCACTTATCTAGCAAAGTGACATCACTGGACTAGTTGGAAGGAAAAAACAATGACATAAGAAAGCTTCAAGTGCCATAATTTAGCACAAATGGACACTTAAGTGCCATAACTTACGAAAATGACATTTAAGTGCCACATTTGAAAAAAAGTGGGACACCTGAGTGGCTCGCCGGAAATCATATGTTGCCATAAAATATTAATATTTCTCGTCAAGGTGGCTCGCCAGAGAGCCTCTAATTCATAAAAAACAACGTTGTTTTGGCATAATTTAAATTTTAATATAATATAAAAATTAATTAAATTAAATTTAAAACAAAACAATAATATAATTTGTATTTATTTAAAATAATTAAAAAATTGGAGTAGAAGGAGGAAGCCGGCGGCTGAGGGCTGAGCCCTTGTCGCCACCGCCTCCCTACTGTCGTCAGAAGGTGGGGGAGGGTCGGCCGGGGCCGCTGAGTCGCCGTCGGCCCTCGATGAGAGCCTACGTGCCCTCACCTAGATCCGGCAAGGGTTGTCGGTCGGGTGAGGGCACACAAGCCCTCACAGTCAATTGGCTGAGGCCACCTGCCCTCAGTCAAGGCTCAACGGCCCCAACCCTCGCCGCTGGCTGCCTCCCTCCTCCTCCTCCCCCCCCTTTTTTTCCTCCTCAGCCGTCGGCTACCTCCCCTTCTCCTCCTTCCCCCCTCGCCAGATTTGGGTGAGGGCCGCGAGCCCTCGCTGGATCTGTGCAAGGGCCACGAGCCCTCGCCGATCTGGGTGAGGGTCGACCCTCAGCGGGCAGCGGCCCTTAGCCCGGCCGGGCGAGGGCCGCCGACCCTCCCCTCTCTATTGCCAGCCCTTCCCGGCGACGGCGTGGAGGTGGCAGCAGTGGCTAAGGGCTCAGCCGCCTCCCCCCCTTTTATTTGTTATTTTTATTTTTTTATTTTTAAAATTTTAAAATTATTATTTTAAAATATTTTAACTAAATTTAATTAAATTAATTGTTATATTATTTTTTTACCACATCAGGCCAAAACGACGCTGTTTTTGCATTATTTGACAACGTAAGCGTGCAAAACAGCGTCGTTTTGCACTCGTTTCACCGTAAAAATGTCACGTAAGCAATTTGGCCGAATTTTGGCCGGATTGGCACTCAAGTGATTCATTTTGCTCTGATTTTGGCACTTAAGTGTCCCAATCTACCAAATTATGGCACTCTAGGGATCCGCGTGTCAAAAAACAATTAATTGAAGGTGACCAGAAATAGTGGAGGCTACCAATTAGCCTATACTGCAGTGAGTCAATAGACATATAACAAAACTTAAAACATTCTTCGATCTTGGCATCATTCCACATGCTCAAGACTTCTTTCTTCAGCATTTTATACTAGTTAACAAATCAATAGTCAAAAGAAGGATATGAGTCGAAGCGACAATTAGGGGTTGATCGAGCAAAAACACATATCAAAGGTCGATGTATTGGTAGAATTTCTTCATAATGGCAAGGAAAACATTCTGCAAGGAAAGATAGTACAAGAGCTTAAGAGGAGGACCCAAGGTAATATAACCAATCTCAATACTTTGGTCCATAAATACTAAGGAGAGTTTTCCCCTTTCCTCATGGACACGGAGTGCATCTAAGCATAATAAATGTGAGATCACCTCAACACCTATGGAATTTTGAGAACAGTTTGCCATTATGTGTAAACAAAAGTGTTGGTAAAAGAACAGGACCACTGAGTATAAATAGGCTTTGAGAGTAACTAACTTAGCCCATCATCTTATGTTTGGGGGACATGGATGAGTTCGTGACCTTTGAAGGTCCCGCCATAATTCTGTTTGGTGCACAATGGAGGAAGTTAAGAATGAAGGCATTTCAAAGTAAAATTTTAAAGGAAGTGTCTGTCAAATAATTTCATTCTGAAGACTTTGGTGCAAGAAAGATTTTACATCTTATTGAAGATTATACATAAGTTGATCGAAACCAAGGTTCTGGTTTAGATATTCATTTATAACATGATGGCATTTTGAATTTAACTACTTTTGATGAGCATAATCTTCTACCATCATCCCCTTAAGGACAGTTACAGATTTGTGCAGTCAATCTTTACTTTGGGATCTTCCGTTGAATTTGGTTTCCAGCTTTTGGCGAACTTCCCCCAATCTCCTTTCAATCACTGCCTTTTGTTTCTTGAGATTGTACTCCTTCCTTTCAGGGTCAGCAATATCATTCATGGTAGCTTGTAGAAATTGGTGATCTTCTTTTACTTATTCTTCTTCTCTTTCACTTGATTACTTGGATAAAAAAAAAAAAAGTCTCTTGGGGGATAGTTAATTCTGCCAATCAAGTCTAGTTCTAACAATACGTATCAAAAATAGATGAAGACCTATTGTAGAAATCCTTGAACCTTAACTTAAGATTTGGAGGCAAAAGATCATTAATATCATCCTCATTCAATTCACTTATCAACGACTTGAGCTGAGAAAGGGTAGGCTTGTTGTTCATTATCATAGATATACCACCATTTAAGAGAAACATAAATTGTGCCAACCTGTCCATCAAATTATCGAGTTTGACCATTTCTAAGGAAACTCCTAAGGTCAAATAATTAGCGGTTAGGACATGAACGGCTTCATTTAGAGCACTAATAGAATCAGCTTAAATAACTGGACGAGTCTTCTTCTTCTTATGGATATATGACTCAACAGGAATAGAAGAAAGAGCTTGAAGCGAGGTGACATTAGTTGTTAAAAATGCAATGGTTGGTGAGGACTTAGAGGCAGACACTATCATATTCAGAAAGGTTAACATTAGAGTTAGACCATTTACTAATTAGACCATTTACTAAATAGAATAAGGAGGCCTCATACATACCAGGATGCATAACAATGTCTTTGATCAAAGGCTGAGCAAAAATATGTTGGAGTAAGTCCTTGCCACTAGTGGGTGCATCAATAGTTGTCATTTCAAAATAATGTCAATGCTTAAAGGTAGAGTAAACAAACAAGGACATGACAGAAAAAAGAAAAATACTTGCCATAAATTGCTAGAAGAATGGGAGTAAGCACAGCTCCAGCATTCTCAAGAGTCAAATGGTGGGCTTCCATACCTTAGAATTCTTCTATTGTGGCCTTCAGTGGACTATCAAAGTTATCCGGTTCATTTGGAGACACAGGATAATCCTCAACTGAAACTAAGGTCAGATCTTCAATAGCTAGACGAGGTTGTTTACCCATCAAAAGGGGAAAAGCATCATTCTTTCGCTTGAGATGAGATATTATAACGCCAAGCCTGTCTTCATCTTCAATGTATAGTGAAGAATCAAGTGTATTTAGACAATAAAGGAAGAAGAGTTAGCACTAGCGCAGCAGAGCTAAAGGAGATCAATTGAATATACCATTAACAACTCTAGGTCAGTAATTAACTTTTCTCCAAAGTCTTCCTCCTCCTATTCTTCTTCTTCTTCTTCTTCTAGAACTTCTTGCTCTAGTTTTGGATTCTCTCCTAGATTTTCCTATTTTGGACCTTCTTGTTCTAACAAAATTTATAAGCGTTAATCCCTTCTAAAGCCCTAATCCTGAGTGTTGCCGATACAATTGAAGAGTCAAGCTCAAGAGGATATTCCAGCATTGTTTTGCCTTTCTTAGTTGCTTCAATCGACTAGGGATGACATTGCTTTATGTGATTGAAAACAGTCTTGGTGGCTTCCTCATATGGGCTCTCAAATGTGAAAGAGACCCATTAGCTAATATATTTTGCTATAAATCCTAGAGAAATTGGAAAACTTTAAAATTTAGAGAAAATTGGCTTTGCGTTGTTGTAGTTATTTAAGAGCAATAGACAAATGACTTATTGTTCTGAAAGTTATACTTCTTTCTATTCATTAGAGGATACTCCATGGAATATGCAATTGGCATTGGTATACCCTCATAGAGACCAAATTGTTTGGCACAATACTGTGAGGAATAAGCTTCAAACCCATGATAGAATTTCCCTTTTTTACAGAGCCGTATTGAAAGATCAACTAGAGTAAGTACACATAACAGGAATGTATTGAGGTTATCTAGGTGCCGAGTCTCCACATAGAAAAGGAAATAGAATTTGAGAGTGTCATAAGGGAAGAGTTTAATATGAGCATGGTCAAAATTTAACATCTCTTGGAGGAAGTAAACAAATGAGGAAATGTCATCAGAAACCTTCCTAGGAGACAAGGTAAGTAGTTGACAACTCAAAGTTTGAGATTTTGGCTATTTGGATTTCGATGATGGACTAAATGGAAGAGCACAAGGGATTTTGCTTAATAAGAAAGGAAAATAAAGAGCCATCCATGCTTGTAAAATCTAGAAGGGACCAGATAGAACTCCGATTTCTTTTGGTGTCATTGAAAGGGTGGCATGGGTAAGACTCCTATACAAAATAGCTAAGACAAGTAAACCAAAAGCTACTTTCTTTCCTTTCGCAAGATTAGTAACGAGTCTAAAGAAATCCTTTGAAACTTTAAGGGTCGGATTACAGAATACATATTTCGACAGTTAATAAAGCAAAAAAACAGTCCATTCTTTGAAGTGAACACGACCTGAGGTTTTATGGTATTTATCAAGAAAAGTCCGATAAGTGAGGACATCATTGGTAGGACTAATCGGTTACCAATCCGGTCCGGTTTTGAGGTGGAATCGGGAACCGGATTGGGAGGATCGGTTACCATATTTCGAGATTGGGAACTGGTCCAACCGATCCTAGAACCAAGATTCGGACCAACTAACCAGTCTGGTCCGATTCGGTGGAATCGGTAAATTGACTGTTTTGAGCCAAAAACAAAATGAAAAATAAGAGAAATTTGGAGGAATTATGGCTTTTTCTTAAGAAATTTAAAAAAAATATATATATATATATATATATATATATATATATATAATTAATTAACCGTTCTAGTTAGTCTGGTTCCTAACTTGGCATTAGGAAGGAACTTGATCGAACGACCACTGGTTCCAAAAGCAAGAACCAGAAACCAAACAACCCTCTTCGAGAACCGCCCCAAATCCACCGATTTGGTTCAGTCCGAGTGGTTCTTGGTGCACACCCCTAATCATTAGGAATAGATAAGTCCTCTAGGGCTTCAATTTTGTATACTGGAATACCATTTGGAATACACCTATAGATGGTGTATATGTCCAAAAATGCCACAAACATGGGTCCTCAAGGGAAAAAGAAGCAAATGGCAGAAACCATTAAAACTCTGTTTAGATCATGAGTCAACATGCTAACCTCTAGTGACATCTTAATACCTGCATTCATCCATGTCAATCGAGTTGGCAAACTATCTTATAACCTTAGATACTAGAAATGGAGATTCTCTTCAAATAAAAGGAAGCTTCGAAACTTAGTTGGGGCGGATGTCTAGATATCCTTGATGGAGGGATACTATATCAAGAGTTTCTCATTCCTCCTAGTTGGAAAGCAATGCTTGAGAGGCGGTGGAATATGGTTATGATCCAAGAGGGTAGGTCCATGGAGCAATGCTTCCTTCTATTCTTCTACAACACTCAACAGTCGAAATTAACAATAACTAGCTTCTTTGGTGTTAAAAAGACGGTCGAAGTTCGAAATATAAGATTCAGGTTCAAATTTGGGAGCTTCAGTAGCCATGTAAAGCTTACGAGTAGAATATGAAGGGTTTAGAATTTAAGGAAGAAGACAAAGGTACAAAAGAGACAATGAAGCGTACTTTTCTATTTAGAATGGGAGACGACGATTCAAAATTAAGGATATCTACTAAAAGTCGAAGCAATGTGTCAAGATGTAATGGGAGCCGTTAATTCATATCAATTGAGAATATGTTAGAAAATAGAAATGTATAATGACCATTTGTAACAAACCGTGTGCAAAATGAGGTACTTTCTTTAAAAGAAATAAATTCTTAATTTACTTCTTTTAAAAGGGAGCATATGTTGACACCCAAGAGTATCCCTACAAGCACTTGTTGTTTACAAGGGACAAAAGTTTTAAAATCACCATCACGGCCGTATATGGGCCGTGGCCCACAAGAAATGGTAAGTAAGGACTTTGAAAAACCTGGGGGCTAAATTTCGATAGACATATAAAGACATATAATTCAATGATAAAATAGTTGGTTGCTATGTGTCGAAATCAAGGATAATTAATGAAGATATGACTTTGGGGGTGGAAATAGGCGAGGATAGTTAAAAGGGCGCCAAACTCAAAGAGGAGTGGTTAATACTTGCTAAACAAGCTGTGAGAATATTGTCAAATAAGTCAGAAACTAAATATGGATAAGGCAGTTCAATATGGAATGTGGAGCGACTCTTGAGGATGAAGCAACCGACTGTTGACAGTTACTAAATTGGCTTGTAAATATAGCAAGCAATCCAACAAATGACCTCCTTGAATAATACACAAAATTACTTTATCTTGCCTTTATCTTTACTTAGTTTAGCCTATCTGTAGCTTAAGATTCCTATTGTAAATTCAATTATGGTGAATGTATATATCCCGAATAGTACTGTTAATTAGATTCTAGTGTTAACATATTGTTCAATGTTGTTGATTAGATTCTGATGTGTGTCCTCATACGCATCTAAGAGCAATGTGCATTAGGTGTTGTTATTACTATATAGCGTTATTGATTAGATTTTGACATTGTCTCCTCATATCCATCCAGGGTCATTATTTGCCGAGCATTGTCTAGTGCCGTTGATAAGATTCCGATATTGTCTTTCGAGTTAGTAAAAAATAGTGCTTTCTAAGTATCTTGTTAATATCCAGTGTTGTCAAAGTACCTTTGATATTGTGTAAACTGCTTTAATTTTAATGGGTTGTATTATTATGTTAAAGTATGTTTGGATGATATCATTGATTAGGTTTCGATATTGATTATTATCGATATTAAGCTCATGTTACGTCAACAACTTCTTTGAACTCGAGATTATAAGACATATAGTCTCATTTGCTTTTGACCTTTTCTATCCAAAGTTAATATAGAACCTAAGTCTCCTTAAATAAAAACCAAAATATAACACTTGGTAAAAGATATTTCGTTTCGGAATCCAAAATTAGTGAAATAGTAATTAAATTGACTAGTTTGAATAGTCTTTGTTGAGAAATTATCCCCTTGTTTCAACCCGATCATTACCTTTTTGTCATCAAATTTTTATGCTTCCTCGTGCAATTATTGCTGGCGTAGCATATTCCCTCGAAAGTGCTATGTGATTTTTATTCTTGAATAGCTGTGAACATATGCAGTTAAGTGACTGTAGATGACTCGACTGGCAATCGACACTTGACAAAACAAGATTTAGAGGCCACTTTTTTTAATTGGAATTTATTTGTTACAGTCACTTGCAATTTTCCTTTGTTTTTACAATGATGGTGTATTCTCCGTTCCTCGTGTCTTATTTGCTGAAATTGATGGGCATCCATTAACATCACCTGCGGGCCCAAACTCAAAAACGAATCGATTCTACATCTTATTTTAAGTGGCAATCACAACATAAAACACAAATGGTCTGTTTTCCACGTTGATGAAAGCATAATAATTTTGTCGCAAATTAATATTTATCTTATAAATTGCTTCCTGCTAACGTGGAAGCATTTGTGATTTTTTTTTCTTCTTGGGTTTGTCGAAGCACGTTTATGAGTGTTTATGAGAATGAAGACACAGAACACATGTTTGGATAGACTTTGACCTTTTATTTTCTGTTTAATTCAAATTTTTAAGACGCACACATTTTGACCTTTTCTTATAAAAAAAACACATGAGATTTTCACTGCACATAAATTCTTACAAGTGAAAAACCTATATGTAAATTTCATAATCTTTTAAAATTCGAGTAATATTTTAAATCTTGGCAACTTTTGCCGAAACTTAAACAAATCAACAACCATTTTTTTTTTCATGGAAAACTCACGTCTTGAGAAATATTTCCTAAATATGATCTGCTTGTATCACTTAAAAAATTGTATTGAGCAAAAAGTATTTTCATCATCTACTAAAAAGCTTAGGCATGAATTACTGTCTGCAATGAAAATATTTTTTGCTGGCTAACCATTTTAAATGATATAACCAATCATTTCTAAGAGGCATTTTCTAAATCATTTATTTTACATGAAACAAATGGACCTTAAAACCAAAAACGACGAAAATGAAATCAATTACAAAAATAAAATCCTCACATGCTATGACCATCAATGTTACTTGTGGATCGTTTTCGTATCTATCGCACGACACGAAATATCACCTACCTAAATTAAATAAATAAATAAAAAAGACTAGAAGGATTGCAGTTCAATGTCCAAATGGAAAGAACCTAAAGACCTCTTGGAGGAAATTCCGCCTAAGCCCCCCAAACCCCCCCACCACCCCCCCCCCCCGGGCGTCAATCTCAACTCGACGCCATCATGATCAGAGCAGTTAAAGTTGTCATCATCCCACACATAATTGAATCAAATAAAAGATCAATAAACCATTGGGAAAACTTATAAGTTTAATCGTAGGGTCATGAGATGGTATGGTTCTATGTAATAATAATTTGCCTATGTCCCTTTCAATATCTCATAGTTGCAAACCTAACTATCAATCATGCCACTTCTTTTATTTAGTTGATGTATTATAGAACGCAACATTTTCGGATGTTCTTTTTATGGCTAAGATAAGCACTTTGATGCCTCGAGAGTGATACCTTAGATTAAGCCGTGATTTTATTATATAAATATTCTATCAATTGCCCTCTTTTTGCCTAATTAGGCATTGACAAATTTAATTGGGAAAAAAATTGAGGTTTGAAAAGATTTGACTTAAGACCTCATATTCTGACATCATGTGAGATTTTGTGAGATTATTCATGATTATATTTAAATACTCCATCGGGCTTCTAAATAAGCTCGAGCTCAAACTAAAACTTTCAACATTGCAAACTTTGGGTCTACCTTAAAGTCGAGCTCGAATTCAAGTTTCAAAAGCATAGCCTCCAATTCGCTTGGTTTTTTAACCGAGTACAAGTGAATTTGAGCTCAAGTTAACGAAACTTTTCCAACTTGGCTATGCTAATTAAAGAAGAATTAAGCTCGTATAAAATTTATGGAGTAGCTTAGGGCGCAAATTATAACCATTTTATTCTCAAGCCCTATTTCTAGCTAGAATAAAAATATTCAATTCCAATTCCTTGGACAAGCGAAAATACACATTTGATAATAATACAATATTTTGATTTGGAGAATAAAAATGTGTTTGATAGACATTCTTAAATATTTCCCTTTTGGGCAGTTGGTGGGAGGCAAGTGGCAGCCAGTTAGCGGCAAAAGTAAGTAAAGAGAAATTTTTTTATTTCTCATTTTTATCTCAAAAATAGGAAAATATAAAATTTATATTTCTCATTTCTATTCTAAATCTATTTTTGGACTAAAAACTCATCTTGAAAGCATAAAAAAGTGAAATTATGTTACAAAACAGATTTTTATTCTCAAAAATAAAAAAATAAAAAAATAGAATGAATTATTATTCGTGCTTTTACTTTTTTTTTTTTTTTTTGGTGAAGGATGCTTTTACTTTTTTTTTATTACCACTGAATACATGAATTTCTTGTCATATTGCTTTTGGTTTGCTCTATAGCCGATATATGTATATATGATATCAGTTGCGTGATTGAAAAGGGGTGGCATGAGTTCACCTCTAGTCATAAAACAAAATAGAAAATATAAATGAAGCGAGAAATTGAAAAGAAAAAAGAAAAAAGAGAAAAGGAGAGCCCAATTCCATTTTGAATTATCCTCCCGGGTTTTTGTTCCGGACGCAATCTCCACCGTCTCCACCGTCTCCCGAGGGCGCGTGCCCCTACGCGCTGGCCCGACTTAAGCCACCGGCGGCATACCGCGTCCGAAGAGCGTGGCGTCCACATCAGCCCTGAACTCGCGAATGCCGAAACAGCAGATCGCATCGTATCCTCCACTTTCGACGACTCTCTCGATCATTATCGATTGAAATTAACGAAAAATTGGAAAGTGCTTCGAATAGTGATTTTGACCATTTGAGAATTTAAAATCATTGCAAGAAATGATTTCCAAACTCTGTTCGCTTGTTATTGGTTTGATGCTGAGGTTGAGCGTGATGTGCTGAGTATACCAAGCTTTGACTCCAATGAATTTTTCCTTTCCTTTTTTTTTTTTCTCTAGAAACATTGAAACGACGACGGTGTTAATATGCAAGGCTTGTCCTTATGATCCTGTTCCACCTCTAGTGCACAATAAACTATGTTGATGCCGACTGCGCTACATTAGACGGCCAGCATCGAGCAAACTATCACATCGATAGTTTTTGGTCAAAACTAGTTAAGATGATTATTTTGACAAATCGTTAAAAGATTCATGACTAAATTGATAAGTGGTCAAAAAGTTCGGAAATAAATTAACACGATCAAGAGGATCGGGATTAAATTGGGCCGCCGTGTGATAATATGATAAGTTTATGATTTCTTGGACAATTTTCTCACAAAAAATGAATTATTTCAGTCGAGGCCCTTGATATGACTCAAAGGACTCAGATAAGCATGTTGACTAATAGGACAATGATGATCACGACCTACATTAGAGAGCATAGGAAAAATAATATAGATATTGTGAAATCATCCCTAAATTATTTCCATTTGTTTATAGTGGACGGGTGCGATCGCTAAACTAGGCGATTGCATTGTATCTGACAATGGTGGTGACGAACTACACCATAAACCTACTTATATTCCCTCTTTGCTTAGTCATGTCGTAGGCTGCTCAAAGTCAACACAAGTTTTCCCACCGTATGAGCTAAGCCGACCCTTAATGCTAATTCCCTTTTGTGTTGATTTGCAGTTGATTTGCAGTTGATCTGTGTTGTTTCTCTCTTTATTAATTTTTTATGCTAATGAATGAAATGTTACTTTCGACCGAAAAAAAAAAAATGCTAATTACTTGGTTAAGGGGAAGGAGCCTTTAGGTCTTAGTCAAACTTGGTGGATCCATAAGTAATCAAGAATAATGATTTTTGTATGGAATGAAATTGATGGTGACGAATTGAGACAGCATAAACATGTTTATGTATGATTTTATGTGGTAGATTAGGCACTTAAAGTTGCCGGTGATTGAGATAAGGAAGAATAAGGTAGGCATCCTATATGGTCCACTAAATTTTACAACGTGGGAAGTGCAATGTGATCTTGCTCTCTTTAGTCTCATCGATGGGATAAAAAGAATTGGGGATGGCACGGGATGCGTGGCCCCCCACCACCCCGAGCGGAGGCGGTTTTTTTTCCCATAAGAAAAAGATTGGTGGGAATGTTTGCAGGGTAAAAGGATGGGATTTCGGAGAGGCGAGACAGGAGTGGTAATAGGCTTGCCTCACCATGTTCTCTTGTGTGTTTATATAAGTTTTGAGGTATGGTTTATGCGTTTTGGCATTGCACAGAACCAGGGGAACAAACCTAGCCTGTGGTTTTGTGCAGTGTCGTAAGCCATGCTAAATCTTTTGTGAGCTTTTCACCCACCCTTACTTACCTCAAGCGCGAGTAGCTACTATTACCATCCTACCAGGCTATAGTCGGAGCATGCAAACATGCCCTGACGTGAAATCTACCTTCCTCACCGTAAGGCCTCCTAATTCATTGTCTATCTTTGTTTTCCCGACAGAAAGGAAATACGGATACAACGCGGGGTCGCCCACCCTTGGGCAAACCTCTCGCCTCCTCAAGCCTTTTAAGGACCTATTTAGGTCCACCATTCTCACTCACCCCTAAGTGCGAGTGGTTACTATACCAACCTACCCGACGGTAGCTAGAGCATGCAAGGATGCCTAATGTGGAGTTTACTTTCTCTACTATGAGGCTATTTAATTTTCTATCTATCTTTGTCTTCTCGATAAATAGGGAATACAAAGGACAGTGTGGGGTCTCCTACCCCTGGGTGGACCTCTTGCCTATTTGCTCCTCGAGCCTTTTAAGGACCTGCTCAAGTCCATCACCCTCACTCAATCTAGGCGCAAGTGGCTATTATACCAGCCTACCCGGCGATAATCGGAGCATGCAAGCATGCCTCAACATGAAGTCAATCTTCTTTAATGTGAGGCCCCATGATTCCCTATCTATCTTTGTCTTTCCGATAGATAGGGAATACGGAGAACATCGCGGGTTCTCCCACCCCTGGGCAGATCTTCCACTTATTTCCTCCAATGTTTTCTACATTCTCTTTTTGTGAGTGCCGCAAGTCAATGCATAGAATCGGGGAACAGATCTAGCCTACAGAATTCTGTGTAGTGTTGTAAGGCGTGCTAGATTTGTGGTGGGTCTTTCACCTACCCTCACTCACTCACTCTAGGCGTGGATGACTACTATATTAGCCTATCCAGTAGTAGCCAAAGCATGCAAGCATACTTCGACGTAGAGTCTACTTTCCCCACCATGAGGCCCTTTAAATCCCCGTTTATCTTTATCTTTCCGATAGAGAGGGAATACAAAGAACAGCACGAGGTCTCCCACCCCTGGGCTAATCTCCCACCTGTTTCTTCCTTAAGTCTTTTAAGGATTTATTTAGATCCATCATCGTGTTCTCTTTTGCGTTTATATAAGTTTTGAGGTATGGTTTATGCATTTTGCTTGTATAATATAGATGATATGTACAAATAATGTCCAAATATAGATAATTATGTATATTTTGTAACTTTAGTTAAATAATAGCAATGGTAATTAATATAAAGTATTAAAATATATAATCAATATAACTCGTGATATTAAAATTATTCATTTAAAATTTCAATTTTTGATAATTAGAGTATACGTAACTTTTTTAAGTGAATACATTTTCATAGAATTTCACATCAATTCATATACTATTATAAACTAAACTACTCAAGGGTTAAAATGATATATCTCTATTATTAATTTATCTATTGTTAATTTCATGATATGAAGAATGATGTTAAATTAGAAATTTGCAAGTCTTTTTTTTTTAGTGATTTATTGCTTAAATATATGTGAAGATAGAGAAATATTTACCCATCTCTAGAAATATTTTGAAGTTTTTCACCTATGGCCAGGCGAGGCCTCGTAGGATAGCGTCCGCTCACCCAAGATGCCCCGCCCCGTCTCCTCTTGTGCCCATCCCTAAATAAAATTGAGAATTAGACATTGGACTTGCCGAAGAGAATTTGTCTAGAAAGAAATCATTGTATTTTCTCAATGATCAAGAGGAAGATACGTCAAGTTGGTGCCATGATAAGTGCTCATGCCTCCCAAGTTCATTTTCATTAGAGGCACTCTTTTTAACTAGATGGCATTTAAAATAGTCTTTCTTTCCTGCTAGCATGTTGTTGGGGCTGCAATAACTGGCCCAGCATTCACTATTTAGGCTACTTCCGGAGTTCTCTCCAAAACCCTAAACTCCGCCGGTCATAAATATGCCACGAATTAAATATTTTATAGCGGGGCTCAAATTTTTTATGATTGAATCAAACTTGTGACCATGCTCTATAAATATAATTTACTTTTAAATAAATCGCAGAGTTTTTAAAAATTGTTCACATTGGTTGCATCCCTAAAGCATTTTCAGATTCCCCACCAGAACATGTCATTCCTTTTTAAGCTCATTTATTGAATTTCCTAGTTGTGACCTCATGACGTTAAATGGCAAATCGGCGAAAGTTCAGGATTAAATTGGCACAATCGAAAGATCAGGGACTGAATTGACTCATTTTACAATAGGCTTATGACTAAATTGACATAGTTGAAAGGTCTATAATTGAATTAGCCCGCCATGCAATAAGTTCAAGAATTTTTGGACAATGTTCCTAGCAAGAAACGAGTTGTGTTAGTCGAGTCCCTTGATATAATTAGGACACAGATAAACACATTGACTAATCAAGAGGACAATGATGATGAAGAACTCCATTATAGAGCATATAAAAATAATGCAGATATTGTGAAATCTTCCCTAAATTATTTCCCTTTGTTTATATTAGTCGGTGCCGTCTCTAGACTAAACGATTGCATTTGTACCTAACAAGGATGATGATGAACTACATTAGAAACCTACTTACATCTAGGCTTCTCAAAGTCAACACAACTTTTCCTACCTTATAAGCTAAGCCGACCCTTAATGCTAATTCCCTATCGTCTTTCTTTGCAGTCGGACCGTGTTATTTCTCTCTTTACTTTTATTTTATCTATTAAAATGAGTGAAATGTTACCTTCGACTGAAAGAAAATGCTAATTGGTAAAGGGGTAGGAGTCTTTAGGTCTTAGTTTAACTTGATGGATCCATAAGTAATCGAGAATAATGGTTTTTTATGGAATGAACTGATGGTGATGAATTTAGACAGCATAAGCATGTTTGTGTACTATTTTACCTAGTAGATTGGGCACTCTAAGCTGCCGGTCATCGGGATAACGAAGAATAAGGTAGGCATTCTATATGGCCCCCTAGATTTTACAACGTGGGAAACATGATGTGATCCTGTTCTCTTTAGGGGACACTGACGACCAATTGCATTTCGTTCATCAATTGAACGAAAGAATTGGGGTTGGCACGGGGTACGCCGCCGCCTGCTGCCTCGAACAGGGTGGTTTTTTTCCCCATAAGAAAAGGGTTGGCAGGAAAGTTTGCGGGGACGTGGGTGGGACTTCGGCGGGGCGGGACAGGACCAGTAATGGGCTTGCTCCGCCCTGTTCTCCTGCACGTTTATATGCATGTTGATGTATGTTTTTTGTGTTTTACTAGTTTAATATAGATGATATATACAAATAATGTATCCATGTATAGGTTATCATGTATATTTTGTAAATTTAGTTAAATAATAGAGATGGTAATCAATATAAATGATTGCAACATATAATCAATATAGCTCGTGACATTGAAATTTCAATTTGCAATAATTAGAGTATACGTAATTTTATTAAGTGAATACATTTTCATCGAACTTCACTTTAATTCATACACTATGATAAATTGAACTTCTTGGGTTAAAATGACGTATCTCTAATATTAATTTATAGATTGTTAATTTTATGATGTGAGGAGTGATATTAAAATTAGAAATTTGCAAGTGCTTTTTTTGGTGATTTATTGCTTAAATGTATGTAAGGATAGAGATATACTTACCCATTTCTCAAAAAATATTTTTGGAGCTTTTCACCTACCGGGTGAGGCCTCGCAGGACAGCATTGCCCCACGTAAGGTGTCCCGCCCTCATCCCATCTCTTCCCCATCCCTAAATAAAATTGAGAGTTAGGCATTGGATATGCCGAAGAGACTCGGTCTAGAAAGAAATCATTTTATCTTCTCCATGATTGAGACGAAGATATGTAGAGTTGGTGCTATGATAAGTACTCAAGGCTCGCAAGTTTATTAGCGTTAGAGGCATTTTTTTTTAAATAGACAACGTTGAAAATAGTCCTTTTTCTTTCACTAGCATTTTGTTGGAAACGCAATGGCTAGCTCGGCATTCACGATTTAGGTTGCTTCCAGAGTCCTCTCCAAAAGCCTAAATTCCACGGGTCCTAAATATGCCTCAAATTAAATATTTTATAGCGGGGCTCGAATTTCTATGATTCAATCCAACTTGTGATCATGATATATATATCCCACGATGCCTTCCCCGGTTTAGGCCAGGCGTGGTATAGGGAAATGAAAGGGGCTTCCCCCGCAAGGGGGAGGTGTGGCGGCATTTTGTTGGAAACACAATGGCTAGCTCAGCATTCACGATTGAGGTTGCTTCCAGAGTCCTCTCCAAAAGCCTAAATTCCATGGGTCCTAAATATGCCTCAAATTAAGTATTTTATAGTGGGGCTCGAATTTCTATGATTCAATCCAACTTGTGATCATGATATATATATATAAAAGAATATATATAAAAGAAGATATACGTACCCTAATTTGCTTTCAAATAATAGGCTGAGTTTTTTTTTTTTAAATAGTTCATTGATCGCACCCTAAAGCATTTTCAAATCCCCCACCAGATGAAAAACTTGTCATTCCATATGAGCTCACTTATGGAATTTCCTTAGTTGTGACCTCATGATGCGGATTGTTTATCTTTGGTGACTTGGAGGGGCAAGCTTAGTCGGGAAGGAAACGTCGACCCAAAATAATTTCGATTGGAAAGGAAAAAAAGTGAGGAGGAAGCGATTGGTATGCCATTATATTGCGTTTAAATGACGTAACGTTAAAAAAATGGTGTTAAAAAATAATTCAAGTTGTAAATACATTTGTTCTTCCTTGATCAAGGTTGCCCTGCATTAGAACTTCAAGACGCAAATGATAACCGGACGCTATTCTAATTTTATCGAAGCAAAAGTACGCATTTGATAATGATATAAAATTTTGTTCCTAGAACAAAAATTCGATTGATGACGATACAAAAATTTTCCCTTCTTGGTGGTCGATGGGAGGTGGGTGAATAGCCAGCCAGTAGCAAGAGTGAGTAATGAAAAGAGTTTTTATTTTTCTCATTATAGAAAAGTAAAAAAAATTTACTCTCATTTTCATTCCAAACCTTATTTCTAGACAAAACTCGATTGATAACTAGGTTTGCTTGTTATTGATTTGATGTTGAGGTTGACCCATATGTGCTTAGCATACTAGGTATATTTTTCTAGTTTTGTCGAAGCAAAAGTACACATTTGATAATGACATAAAATTATGTTCCTAAAATAGAAATTCAATTGATAACGATATAAAAATTTTCCCTTCTTGGTGGTTGGTGGGAGGTGGGTGAGTAGGGCGCGTTTGGTAACAATTCTGTTCTCAGGAGCTGATTCTGATTAGAAATGATTATTTTTTATTCTGTTCCCGGGAACTAATTTTGAGTAAATAAAAGCGTTTGATAACTGTCCAAATTTTTTGATTCTAGAATAGAATTGCGTTTGATACCGTGCTAATTGATTCTATTCCAAATTAATTTATTTTAATTTTAAAATAATTTTAAAATACTTTTAAATATTTTTTTTTTTACTTTTTTTCCCCTTTTCTCCTATTCTTCTTCTTCTTCTTCATTTGGCCGGTCATTGGACCGATGACCGGCCAGACAAGGGTTGGCGACGCTCACCGAAGTGTCGCCGGCCCTTGGCGAGGTTGGCCCTCGTTGGCCGAGCCTCGCCGGACCTCGCCGGCAGTTGGGTGAGGCTCGGCTAGCCCTGCTGAGGCTCGGCCTCGCCGGTGGCCAGGCGGGGCTAGGCGAGCCTCGCCGGGCTGGGTGAGGCCTGCCTGGCCACCAGTGAGGCCGAGCTTTGGCGGGGTTGGGCGAGCCTCGCCCAATTGCCGGCGAGGCTCGCCCAAGCCCCGCCGGTGGGGGCGAGGTCAGCTGGCCACCAGCGACCTCGCCGGACCTCGCCTTGGCTTGGCGAGCCTCCGGTGAGCTCACCGGACCGGCGACCGGCGACGGATGGCGGCGGGTGGCGGCAAAAGGCGGCGGGCGGTGGTGGACAACAATCGTGGGATGTCGGAAGGAAAGAAGGAGAATTTTACTGTTTTGATTCTTTTTTTGATTCTCGGACGGAGAATCATATATATATATATTTATTCTCAATTCTCTTCCTAATCTATTCCCGGGAACAAAATTTTTACCAAACGCGATTCTCATCCCAAACTGATTCTGGGAATAAAAAATCAGAATCAAGCACTGTTTGGCACACTGCCAAACAGGCCCTAGCTGGCTAGTAGCAAGAGTAAGTAATGAGAAGAGTTTTTATTTTTCTCATTATAGAAAAGAAAAAAAAAATTACTCTTATTTTCATTCCAAACCTTATTTCTAGACAAAATTTGATTAATAACTGGGTTTGCTTGTTATTGGTTTGATGTTGAGGTTGAGCGATATGTGCTGGGCATAACAGGTTTGATTCCAATGATTTTTTTTTTCTTTGCTAGAAAATTTCACATTATGTCATTTGCCAATGCGTACGCAGGGGCCTGTCCTTATGGTCCTATTCCTATCTCTCATGTCCATTCAGCATGCAATAGTCCCTGTTTGCACCAATTATATATCACGTGAGATGGTTGGCACTAAGTAAATAACCGCATCGGTGGTTTTCAACGAAAGTTAGTTGGAATGACTATATCTGCAAATCTTTAAAATATTCAGGACTAAATTGACAAATGATCAAAATGTTTAGAACTAAATCGAAACGATTGAAAGGCTTATGGCTGAATTGATAAATCATTGAAAGACTCAAGACTAAATTGGCATAATCAAAAAGTTTATGATTGAATTGATCCACTGTGCAATAAATTCAAGATTTTTTTTTTTGACAATTTTCTTTGTAAGAAATGAATTGTGTCGGTGGGGGCCCTTGATATGATTCAAAGGACTCAGATAAGCATATTGACTAATCAAGAGGACAGTGATGATGACAAACTACACTAGAGAGCATATAAAAAAAATGTTGGATATTGTGAAATCTTCTTTTAATTATTTCCCTTTGTTTACATTGGGCGGTGTCATCTCTAAATTATTGGAGGGCATTGTATCTGACCTTGCATGCACCTCTCCCTCTCTTTCAATCAGATACATCTGCGGAGTTATCTTAGAAACCTACTTGTATCTTATACTCCCTTTTGCTTAGTCATTTCGTAGCCTTCTCCAAGTCAACACAAATTTTCTCACCTTATAAGTTTACAGTTAGACTGGGTCGTTTCTCTCTCTCTTTATTTATTTATTTTTATTTATGGAATTGAATGGAATGTTACTTTCGACTGAAAAAAAAATGCTAATTACTCGATTAAGGGATAGGAACCTTTAGGTCTTAGTCGAACTTGGTGTATCCACAAGTAGTCAAGAATAATGATTTCTGCATGAATTGATGGTGGTGAATTGAAACATCATAAGCACGTTCGTGTACTATTTTACCTAGTGGATTGGGCACCGGTAATCGAGATAAGGAAGAATAAAGTGGGCATTCTCTATGGTCCATTAGATTTTACAACGTGGGAAACATGATGTGATCTTGTTCTCTATAGTGGGCACTAGCGGCCAATTTCATTTCGCTCATCGATTGGATGAAAAAAAATTTGGGATGGCACGGGGTGCTGTGCGGGCCGCCCGCCGCCTCAAGTGGGACAGGTTTCTTCCCCACAAGAAAAAGGCTGGTGGGAAAGTTTGCGGGGAATGAGGGTGGGGCTCCCGTAAAGTTTCAGACTTTTGCCCTGCCTCCTTGTATCTTGAAATTATAGTGTCTCTGCCCTAACTCCATTATGGGGATTTGAACCCCTCACTTCTCCATTCCATGTTGGAAGGGTGGCCACTGGTAGGAATGTCAGTAACTGAACCGAAAACCGAACCGAACCAAACTAAACCAACAAATAAAAATGAAGAAATTTGAGTTTAACAGAAAAAAAAAAACGAAAACCAAAAACCAAAAGTTGAAAACCAAAAACAGATAAACCGAAAAATCGAACCGAACCGTTCGGTTCGTATTCGGTTTGGAACCATTCGGTTTGATTTTCAAAAAAATCAAACTAAACCGAACTGTTGACATCCCTAGCTACTGAGGCAAATCCCAGTGGTTTGCCCCATCTCATTCTCTTGCATGCTTTTATGCATTTTGGGATATGTTTTATGTGTTTTGCTACTTGCTAGTTTAGATAGATGATATATATAAATAACATATCCAAGTATAGGTAATTATGTATATTTTTTAAACTTAGTTAAATAATAGAGATGATAATTAATGAAAGTATCGAAATAGATAATCAATATAACTCGTGATATTAAAATTATTCATATAAAATTTCAATATTGGATAATTAGAGCATACGTAATTTTGTACATTTCATCAAACTTCACATTAATTCATACACTATGATAAACTAAACTAGTCAAGGGTTAAAATGACATATCTCTAATATTAATTTATCTATTGTTAATTTTATGATGTGAGGAGTGATGATAACTTCGAAATTAGCAAGTCTTTTTTTTTTTTTTTTGAATTTATTGCTTTAATATATGTAAATATAGAGATATACTTATTTCTCAAGAAATATATTTGGAGCTTTGAACCGATGGCCGGAGGAGGCCTTACGCCAGACAATTTTGTATCATGCAAGATGTCTTGCCCTCGTCCCATCTCGTGCCCATCTCTAAATAAAATTGAGAATCAGGTATTGAATTTGCCGAAGAGAATCAATCTAGAAAGAAATCATTCATTTTATTTTCTCAATGATCAAGAAGAAGATACGCAAAGTTGGTGCTATGATAAGTACTCATGGCTCGCAAGTTTATTTGCATTAGAGGCATTTTTTTAACTAGACGGTGTTGAAAAAAGTCGTCTTCTTTTTTCTTTTTCTTTTTTTGTTAGCATTTTGCTGGGATTGCACTAACTAGCCCGGCATTCACGATTTAGGCTGCTTCCAGAGTCTCCAAAAACCTAAATTCCGCCGGTCCTAAATATGTCTCAAATTAAATATTTTATGCGGGGCTCGAATTTTTGTGGTTCAATCCAATTTGTGATCGTGCTCTCTATAAAAAGAAAAAATATGTACTCTAATTCACTTTTAATTAATTGGCTGGGTTTTTTTTATTAAATTGTTCGCATCGATTGCACCCTAAAGCATTTTTAGATCCCCCACCAGATGAAAACTTATCATTCCTTTTGAGCTCATTCATGGATTCCCTCGTGGTGAGATCATGACGTGGATTGTTCCCTCGGGGGGTAGGCTTAGTCCGGAAGGAAACGTCTACCCGAAATCATTTCGGTTGAAAAGTTAAAAAATGATGGAGAAGCGATTGTTACGTCATTTTATTGTGTTTAAATAACATAATGTAAAAAAAAAAATTGTGTAAAAGGATTATTCAAATAGTAAATGTGTTTTTCTTCCTCGATTAAGGTTGACCCGCATTAAAAATTCAGATCGCAAACGATAATTTTTTTATTTTTTGCCAAAAATAGGTTTTTCTAATTCTATCCAAATTCGAGTTTCTGAACAGAAAAATAAGTTCGATAACAACATAAAAAATTTATTGTTTGAGCAAGCGCTAGGTAGGCGATCGATTAGTAGTGAAACCAACAATCAGAAGAGCTTTTATTTTTCTCATTTTGTTCTAGAAATTGAAAGTATGAAATTTTTATTGCTCAGTATTTGTTTCAAATGGATTTCTACTCCGGACCTATTTTCGGGAGTAACAAAATAGATTTGGCCAAAAATGGAATGATTAGCGCCCGTGTTAACTCGACCGGTGCACCCATACAAACGTGCGGGACATAAATGCAAGGTGAAATTCATTGGTTTTTTTTTTTTTTGGGGGGGGGGGGGGGAGCTCCTGCGAAGGTCAATAAGCTCCAGCGAGGACGACACGTGGCGCGTCCGGAGTCGCCGAGCAGCCAATCGCGCCGTACGAGCCACGCGAATTCCTGGGTCGGACCTTACTCGACCCGAATCGGATCCGCACGGAAGCACCGATGCCGCCGATGGATAAACACGACGCCGAATCTGGCTGACGGGGAGCGACGCGCGCCTCCCGCGCGTGCGCCTCCAGCCCTTACCTCGAAACGCGGGCAGGCCGTTGTCGTTTTACCCGGCGACCCAGCGAATTCGCTAGAGATTTAAAATGGAATTTTAATTCGAGGATCAACGGGACCACACTGGTGATACTCGCTTCTTCGCTCTAGTGATAGCGAGAGAGAGAGAAGGAGGGAGAGAGCAACTCCGGCACGGCGGCGCCGGTCATGGAGACGGAATCCGGGGTCCCGAATCGCCACAACCCGTCCCAGGTTAGGGTTCCTCGTGGCGGCGGTTCGCGTGCTCTTTTTTGAATTCGAACGGCGACGGGGGATGGGGTGATGTCGTGTCGTGTCGTGTCGTGTCGCGCTTGCTGCTACTGCTGCTGCTGCTGCTTTGATGTCGTTGGGGATGACGCTGTCGCGTGAGGATTTTCGGATTGGTTTCTCGCCGGAAATGGCCCCGTTTCGTCTCGTGGTTCCGGGGGCTCTGTCTCGTTGAATCTGTGTGGTTCTGGCTCCGGGGAGCTTGGAGCTGCTCTTGGCGATTTGCGTTTCTGTGACTCTTTAAGCTGTGGATGCTGTGTACGGTGTATAAAGTTTGTTCTTTTTTTCTTTTTTTTCCCCGGAAGTTTGTTGTTCTGACAAGCGACGTGGGAAGTGTCCGATGGGCAGTGATGGTGTAGGTTGTTGGGATGAGTACGCTGCGATAATCCGATCGGAGTTATTTTTGCAAATTGTTGATTGTTCGGTTTCTTGCCATTTTTTTTACATACACACGGTTTGTTGGTTGTCTGATTGAAGTTTTCAATTCAAATCACCGGGTTTACGGTTTTCTCGGGATGCTGTTTGAGTTAAACATGGTTATTAATTGTTAGCTGTCCCTGACTTTACACAGTAGAATTCGTTGTTTTGTAGTCTTTCCGCATGTTACGTGAAAGCTCAGGGCCAGACTTTACGAATGTTTCTCTTTGAATTTCTATATGTTGACATTTTATGAAGTTCAGGCACTTGAGGATGCATCATGGTTGACTGTCTACTTGAATGCTTATATTAAGCGCGTGCGTGTGTTTGATTTGGTCATGGAACTTTGTTCATGAAGTGAACAAATTTGGGTGTATATGTCTGCTTTGTTTTTTGCTGGTTCCTTAGGATTTTCCTTCCTGTGAGTACAAAGAGATAACCATGGTACAATTTATGGGTATCTAT
This sequence comes from Eucalyptus victrix, assembly GCA_016097545.1. Lineage (NCBI taxonomy): Eukaryota > Viridiplantae > Streptophyta > Magnoliopsida > Myrtales > Myrtaceae > Eucalyptus > Eucalyptus victrix. The sequence goes on along the minus strand of CM027841.1, from coordinate 35,844,266 downwards.
ATTTTGCTAATTCCCGTCATTCATTTGTCTCACATATGGCTGAAGCTTGAATTTTTTCTATGTGGCCTTGCAGCTTTGTTGGGTTAACCTATCAAGGACTTTGATATTAGCATACCAAAGCCTCGGTGTTGTGTATGGAGACCTGAGCACTTCGCCTCTTTATGTCTATACTAGCACATTTGTTGATAAGTTAGAGACACACCGTAGTGAAGATGCGATATTTGGTGCTTTCTCCCTGATCTTTTGGACTCTTACTTTGCTACCATTGCTCAAGTATATTTTCATCGTGCTCAATGCTGATGATAATGGCGAAGGTATAAGAATTTTACTGTTTCTCAATAGAGTACTAATATGGTTGTGATCAGCACACTAAAGGATCTGATGCATGTCAGGTGGGACATTTGCTCTTTATTCACTGCTTTGTAGGCATGCAAAGTTTAGTTTACTTCCCAATCAACAAGCGGCTGACGAGGAGCTCTCAGCCTACAAATATGGACCCTCAGCATCTGTTGCAGCCTCTTCTCCGCTGAAAAGATTCTTAGAGAAGCACAAAAGGCTACGAACAGCTCTCCTTCTCGTCGTATTATTTGGTGCTTGCATGGTAATTGGGGATGGTGTCCTTACTCCGGCTATTTCAGGTAAGATACGCGGAATGTTATTATTAAATTGTTATAAATTAGGATTTAGCGGATGCTTTTACCTACATGTTAAGTTGGTTGTTGGATTGAGTACATTCAATCTACTGCCTTCTTGGTCTCATTTGGCTAGCAGTGACAATTGAAGCTTCTATAGGTGACTGTGGCACTTCTGTTCTCTTATGGCATCTATTTGGCTGCAGTTCTCTCAGCGGTATCAGGCTTAAAAGTCACAGAGGATAAGCTAACAGATGGTATGTGCATCTCTGTTCCCATCTCCATGTGAACTAGAAATGTGATTCTCATATGTACTGTGATGGTTTACTATATGCAGATGAACTGCTCTTGATTGCATGTGTCATATTGGTGGGCCTGTTTGCATTACAGCATTTTGGCACTCATCGGGTAGCTTTTATGTTTGCTCCTATTGTTATCATCTGGTTGATATCCATTTTTATTATTGGCGTTTATAACACTATACGCTGGAATCCAAGAATCATACAAGCCATCTCTCCATATTACATAATCAAGTTCTTCAGTGAGACTGGGAAGGATGGCTGGATTTCGCTTGGTGGTATCCTCCTCTCAATAACTGGTATGTTGGTGCCAGATCCCCATGATCTATTCGCTATAGTGCATGTACTATTCGTTTGACTTTTATTCTGGACCTTTGTTGTTTAAGTGGTGCAAGAGATGTTAGTTGGTCCGTTGTGAAAGGCTTGGACTCTGATTACCGTTTCTGATTCCCTACTTGTCTGCTAATTTTCTGAATATCAATCTGTTCTGGGCAGGTACTGAGGCTATGTTTGCTGATCTTGGTCATTTTACTGCTTTGTCAATAAGGGTGAGATCTTCTTGCAGTTGCATTTGTTTGCTTCATGATTATATGCATGAAGAACTCTAATATGATGGGAATGCTGCACATAACCATTATCGATGATTCTAGTTCGTTCGTGTAATAGATAGATTTGTGGGGAAAGGCAAATAAAATTTTCATCTGATGAAGAAAGTCAATGTCTTCTGGAAGCAAATAGCCTAAAGGGTTGGAGTCCAATAATGTTTTCTATTCTTCATAGTGGATTCTAGGTGGAAAAGGGCTGAAACTTTCCTTGTTGTGCAATTATCCCAAAGTTCGGCTGATGCAACATAGCACTTGGTTGATCCTCCTTTTACATGAAATTAATCTCGTGTATTTTCTTGGTGAACTGTGCAGCTTGCATTTGCTTGTGTCATATACCCTTGTTTGGTAGTTCAATACATGGGTCAGGCTGCTTTCCTATCCAAAAATCTTGATTCCTTTCAGTACAGTTTCTACGACTCAATACCTGGTTAGCTTATTTTCTCCATAATGCCTGTCCAAGTTCTTTGTATGGATTTCATTTGGCATTTCCTCTGATGTTACTTTTTATCCTTGCCCTGCAGACCCTGTGTTTTGGCCTGTATTTGTCATTGCCACTCTCGCGGCCATTGTGGGAAGTCAAGCAGTTATAACTGCCACATTTTCCATTGTCAAGCAATGCCATGCCCTTGGTTGCTTTCCAAGAGTGAAAGTAGTCCACACCTCAAAGCATATATATGGACAGATCTACATCCCAGAGATAAATTGGATCCTCATGATTCTCACCCTTGCTATTACAATTGGATTCCAAGACACCACTTTGATTGGAAATGCTTATGGTAAATTTTCTCCCTTTTCCCCTCTCTACATGAGTCCTTTGCTTTTTGAGTTGGGTAGATGCTAGATACTTTAGGAAAATGAACTGTGGGGGTTTGCTTGCATCATAAACTGATCTAAGTGACAAGGACGCAATAATTTTGGAAAAATTATCTATCATGCATTTTGCTAAAAATTGTCTAACATGAAGGAGACCTAGTGTGCTGGTAAGCTTTCCCATTGTTCCCGGGAAGTGACTAGGTCAAGTTGCGACAATAGGTTCTCTGCCATACCAAGATAGTCTAGTATGTTGTCTTCCGGCATTCTGTAGCACAAGGCCCTCACATTCTTCGATGCTTTTTCGTCTGTTAGACCTTCCTGCATAATCTATGCTCATATCTGTATCCACTACCTAATTCTCTACCTAGAAAAGAGATCTCTAATCATCTTTAGGTGAAAGAGTTTGGTATATTGATTCTGAAGCTGTGATAATTTGTTTTCATCTCAATTATAATGAGCAGTTGTCCTTGGTTTTAATTATCCACTTTGATTTTGCTTTTCAGGACTTACGTGCATGACAGTTATGTTCATCACAACTTTTCTCATGGCACTTGTCATCGTGTTTGTTTGGCAAAAAAGCGTTGTAGTGGCTGCAGTTTTTCTTCTCTTCTTCTGGATCATCGAGGGCGTCTACTTGTCTGCAGCGTTTATGAAAGTGCCCCAGGGAGGATGGGTCCCTATTGTTCTCTCTTGCGTTTTCATGATTGTCATGTTTGTGTGGCATTATGGAACCCGCAAGAAGTACAATTACGACCTGCATAATAAAGTGTCATTAAAATGGTTGCTTGGCTTGGGCCCAAGCCTTGGTATTGTGCGTGTGCCAGGAATAGGCCTCATATACTCAGAACTGGCAACAGGAGTACCTGCAATCTTTTCCCATTTCGTAACAAATCTCCCCGCGTTCCATCAGGTGCTTGTATTTGTTTGTGTGAAATCAGTGCCGGTGCCGTACGTCTCACCTGAAGAACGCTTCCTGATTGGTCGTGTTTGTCCTAGACCTTATCGTATGTACAGATGCATTGTCAGATATGGGTATAAAGACATTCAACGGGATGATGGAGATTTTGAGAATCAGCTCATACAGAGCATTGCGGAGTTCATTCAGATGGAAGCTGTAGAACCCCAATTCTCAAGCTCTGAGACTTCATCTCTGGACGGTAGGATGGCTGTTATAAGCACCAGGACTGTCCAATCAACTGCAAGCTTAGTAGTATCTGAGGTAGAGGAATTTGATCTCTCCATCCAGAGCAGCAAATCATCGACGCTTCAAAGCTTGCGATCTGCATATGAGAGCGAGAACCCTCAGATCAGGAGGCGTCAAGTGAGGTTTCAGTTACCACCAAATCCAGGGATGGACCCAGCTGTCAGGGCTGAATTGGTGGATCTGATCCAGGCAAAAGATGCAGGGGTTGCTTATATAATGGGTCATTCATATGTGAAGGCAAGGAGATCATCATCATTCTTGAAAAAGCTGGTGATTGACATTGGATATTCATTTCTCCGAAAAAATTGCAGAGGCCCTTCTGTTGCACTAAACATTCCTCACATCAGTCTTATTGAAGTTGGCATGATATATTATGTCTAGAGCCTCAAGGATGCTTATTTTCTCTGCTGGGACCCAAGATTCTCTTTCTGGTGGGGAGGGATTGATGGGCTCTGTTGACTGCCTTTGGGGAAGGGTATACATTAGACTGGAGGTTGGAGCTTTCGGTCTTTCTTTTTGGTCGCATAAGATGAGGGAGAGTTAAACTGTGACTTAAAGATACACCTAGTGGTTGGTAAAGAAGAGTGACTCCTGCGTGTTATATGGCATCAATCTTCAGTTTTCAGTTATTAGGTTTCTAGATGCAGGCCTTTTTAGGGGAGTATACTTGGGTTGCTTTCAGTTTGTATAGCTGGACACAAAGTTTAAGCCTTCTCTTCATCTGGCTAATTGATTTCCTTTTATTATGTCTTATAGATTGATTTAAAGCTGGCAACTTGATATTAACATGTCGTACCCAATTCCTGGAAGCATTTGTGTTGTTCTGTTCGCAAATCCCGGATTATACAAACAAAATGTGCTTATAAAAGGAAAAACTATGCATTCAGAAACCTGGTCGAGTTTTGATATTCTTGATGGTGGGAACCGCTGGAGTTATACTGTGGTTCTGTTTCACGGCAAGTGTTGTTATGCCCGAACGTGTAGCATGCATTTGTATGTTGCTGTGCCCTCCCTTCCAAACAAAATTCATCTTTTTGCTTGTGAAGGACAGGTAATAGGTGAGTAGAACTATGTCTTAGCAGCATAACATGGAATTTCCTCTCCTCAGCACAAAATGTCTCCTGTAGGCGATTTTGTGCTGCTATGACCGGTGCTGCATTGGTGCTCTGTAAAATCTTGGTTTTGGAAACCGGAGTGAAGCTTGAGTATGTGCCGCAAAGTACTGATGACCCGTCCCTCGGTGCTAGCTCGAATCCATGAAAATTTTTAGGTGCTCTTTCAAAAACGGTCCATACATTCATTGCATTAGTTCTCTCTTGGTACCCAATTCTATCTATTCTTAGACGGGCTTTCGCTGTAGCGGTAGAGGAAGCAGTTGTGGAGTCTTTTAGCCGATTTGCTAACTACTTGCGGCAAATTTTGATGTCAAAACAGCCAATTTGGAAATATCAGCCGCGAACTAAGGGATGGTAAAACGGGCCCAAAACTTAATTTTTCAGACTGAACTTTCTGAGCCAGGTTGAGTTTTGAGTAGACTTTCATCAATTGGTTAGAAATGAGTTCAAAAGAAGGAAAGCCAAACCATGCAATGAGCATTGGTGGATTCAAGCGGACCCGTTTTTGTTCTATAATGCATCGTATTGACCCACCAAACGATTCATCAAGTGGCCGCCTGGGTTGCACGATTTAGGCCATTAGTCGCCTAGGTCGCACGACCCAGGCGTCACCTAAGGTCCGGCGATGGTCGCTGGGGTCGGGTGACCCTTAGGTGGCGGTCGTCAGTGCACACGACCCCTTGCTCGACGGTCGTCGGCCTCCAATTGGCTTCTCCGTGTAGTGGTTTTGGAAAAGATGAACAGTAACCAAAACTTGTATTTCAAAAATGCAAATTCCCAAATGACCTCTTAATCTTCTCTCCATTACAGTGTAGCAAGGACACTACTCTGAAATCTCAAGGAATGAAACACAATTTGCTCATAATACATAGTTGAACACTTTCAATTTATTCTATTTTTTTTTCAACTCCTTTCATCTCAAATGTTCTTCTGTTATATAGACATATTCAATCTTCCCATCGGAGATTATCCTCACAAACAAAGTAGTCATTAGGATCCTCTGCCAGCTACTGAATAGTAACCATAACTTGCATTTTAAAAATGCAAATTCCCAAATGACCTCTTAGGCTGTGTTTGGATTCAGCTTTTCCAAGCCACTTTAGGCTTCCAAAGCCCTTTGGGCTAAAAATGAGCATTTGGCAAAAAAATTTGTAAAGATCCTTAGCTTAAAGTTTGCCTTTTGAAGGCTGAAAGCCCAAGGCAGGGATGACCTTGCCTTGGGCATCTCAACTTTCTTGGTAAGTTGGCTGGGGATTAATGAATTTTTGTTCATTTGCCATTGTTGCCCTCATAACTTAACGAAATTCCAAGTTTAACCCATCGGAAAACCCTAAATCTACACACGCTTTCCTCTTCCTTTCCTTACCCACCCGCAAGTTATCGTCTTTTCTTCTTCTCTCTCAAATCCACGAGCTTGACCCACCTACAAGTTCTCGTCTTCTTCTTCTCTCTCAAATCCACGAGCACGCACCAAGAATCGTCATCAAACCGAGCTCCCCTTTACAACCCGAAAGCTATCTTCTCACGCTCCTATGGAATACACCTTTGGTTTCGTTGCGCCTCTGGTGTCGCTGCTCTTTTGCTCAGCTATTTGGTCACCACTCCGTCATCTTCTGTCTTCGCTCATCAATCGTCATCAAACCGAGCTCCCCCATACAACCCGAAAGCCATCTTCTCATTACGAATCTTGTGGAATACGCCTTTGGTTTCGCTGCGCCTCTGGTTTTGTTGCGCCTTTGGTGTCGCTACTCTTTATTTCTCGACTATTTGGTCACCGCTTGGTCATCTTCCATCTTCGCTCATCAGTTCCCAATGCTCGCCTCTCTCTTGGTGTCTACTTTCTTCGCTGAATCAAGTCGCTCGGCTCTCTCATGTTCGCCTCCCTCTTTGTTGAGAATGTACTTGCTCGTCTCGCCCAATCCAGGTTCTTTTGATTCGATTCCTTCTTATTATGCTTTTTATAGTTGTGATTGTTAAGTGTGTGGTGATTTTGTGAATGATACTTTTGATGCCATGCTTGATGAGTATATATATGGATGCTCGAGTAATATAAACTTTTTGAGAAAGAGTTAGAGAGGATTGGGGAGATGAAAATCGAGCGAAATGTCAAAAATTTATTAGAGAAAACTGCAGTTATAGATGGGAGAGAGACCATTATAGCATAAGATTTCTTCAGCATTTTCCCCTCTGGGACCTCAGTAAATTCATTGGAATTTTAGCCATAGAGCAAGGGACCTAAGCAATAATAGAAATTTGACAAGGCATCTTTTGATGAGTCTTTTCTCCTTCTATTTTTCTTTTTGCTTTTAGTGGCTCTCACTCTCTTGCCATCTGTAGACGAACATGGTTACGTCGGCCTTCTGCTCCATTAATTGATAAAGAGTTGCGTTGGTTCATAATGTTTAACTTTCAGCTAAAAGGTTTCACTCACCACAAGAGCCCCAATTCATGGTCATGTGCATGCCATGAAATGAATGATTCTCTGCCTTAAATACCGCTTGCAAACTGTATAGATTCTCGTCCAATATAATAGATGCAAGGACCCCTTGGTTAGCATTATTGAGGAACCTGTTCTGATGATAATTTATTTAAAGGCACCATACAATTAGAAGGTGTTTGTGGTTCCTTGATCACACAAAGAGAGAGAACTCGAAGCAAGCCAGGTTCTGGTAAAGCCATCTTTGTTCTTCCCGACGTACTTCTAAGCTAAACTTCAGGAGGTCTGGTCTTTAGGTGAGTTGGGAATTTTCATCTTGAAGTGCCCGAGCATGTTCCCTTTTCCTTGTTCATGTGTTCATTGATTTGGGTTCCTTTCTCGGATGTGTTTTTTAGCTTGCTTGCAAGCTCTCTGTTTGGGTGTTGTGGGAAAATGCAAAGAAAACTAGGGAAGGTTTTTGGGTTTGGGCTATTCTTTTTTTTTTTTTTTTTTAACTGGGTGTGTGGGGGAGAGGTTGAAGTCCTAGTGGGTTTCACTGAAATGTGTGCGAGGACTTGCTGGGTTGGCTTGCTTTAAGATTGTGGCAGAGATGATTCGGTAAAGATGAGGAATTTTGGAAATTTAAAAGTGGTGTGCAACTGTAGGAACTTGGGATATTAGAAAAGAAGAGGCGAAATGAAAGCTAAGGTGAGAGATGGGTCCTCAAAGTTACTCGGACCTGGTTGGGTTATGATCATCTAAAAAACAGCTCCATCTTGTTCAATGATATGATGATGTCTAGCAATTGGTGTGAGATTGCAGCATAGAGTTTCTTTAGTTGTAGAATTGCTCTTTGGGTTCATTTTCTTGGGCTGTTTGGGTTTGATTGATGTGTCGTGGGTTCGATTAGTCTAAGGGAGTCTTTGTTTTTGCTTGTAAAGTCTGAATCTTATGGAACACTTGTGTTTGAGATCATTGAGATTGCTACAGTGACAGAGCTAGGCATGCTTAGCACAAGATATCATAATCAGAATTCTCTTGTTAACGTCTCAGTTTGGTATCTGTGTTGTCTATCCCTCACCGTGAAGCTTTTTTTGCCTCTTTTTTGTTTAATGCAATTAAAAATCTTGATTTAGCCCCTTGTTCGCAATGTTTTTCCTATCACCCATATGGTTTTCAGGTATGTGCTCAATAGATCATGAATTTGTGAAATCTTATAGGAGACTAAATGCATCCGTAATTGTAAGGATCCTTTCCATCTAAAAGAGGAAATTAGCTAAAAATGGAGAATGAATGTCCTAAACTCAACCTTATGTGCTATGCATAGTTCTATCTATATATGTGTTCATTCATCTATAGGGAATTGGGTCGTAGTTAATCTCATTTGTTTTCATTTTTCAAATGTGTTTGTGTTTATTCTATTGGAAGATGGCAAGTTCATCAAAAGAAAAGGCTTATTAGAGCTCGGAAGATGTAGAAACGTTTTGTCGATTGTGCATTGAACAAATTGAAAAAGGCAGTCATCTTGCAAGCAACAAAAGAGATGGATGGACAGCTATAATTACTAAGTTTGAAGAGCTGATGGGTAAAAAATACGATAAAAATCAAATGAAAAGTAAGTGGGATAATCTAAAAGAAGAATGGAAAAGATGGAAGCAATTGATTCAAAAGGAAATAGGACTAGGATGGGATCCAAGGAAGAAAACCATTGATGTGAGTGATGAATGGTGAGAGAGAAAGATTAAGGTGTTTATCTCTTTTTTGCCACATTTTTTTTTTATAAGTTCATCTTTTGTGATATAACTCATGAAAATATCTTATTATAATAGGCCAATTCTAAGCTTAAAGTTTTTGAACGAAAGGCATACATTCAGATATGGAAGTTTTGTTGGACAGAATGTTCCAGGGTACGGTTGCCATTGGAAGTGTTACTTGGAATCTTGCATAAGGTTTATGCAATACTGAGAATCTTGAGGCTACACAAACTGATATTTAGTGATTGTACATGATCTACTGATGATACTTTAGAGTGTAATGTGGGTGAAACAAATGCCCAATCAAGTCAAAGTAAGAGTCATAAAAGAACGGTACAAAGTTCCACGAAGGAAGCTCGAGGAAAGAGAGAAAAAATTGACTGGACCTGCGAAGTTATCATTGCAAATCGACAGACTTTGTTCAGTAGGTGAAAGTAGGAGCAATGCAACATCGGTTGCAAGGGAATTTGACCCTTACAAAGAGATTATGCAAACATTGAAAGCTATTCATGAAATTAAGAAAGATAGAAAGTTGTTCTTCTTTGCACTCTCTCATTTTTCTGAAAAGAAAGACAATAGGCAAATTTTTATGAACTTTGATGAAGATGAAGAGAAAGTCGAGTGGCTGAAATATAAGCTGGAGGAGTATAATAGTCGTTGCTAGGATGCTAATTACTTGTCTTATTTATTGCACTTTTATCGACAATTTGCTTCCAGTTTGATAAACACTTGATAATATTAAATAATTTCATAAAACAAGTGACCTTCGAAAAGAGAAAAATTAAAAATATATTTCTTAAATTATTTTTAGTTTGATCTTTTTATTTATTTATTTACTTTAAATGATGCGAGAAAGCGAAGTTATTCGATTCGAATGAGTTCTAATGCCTGTGGGCTGTGGCTGTAGGTTTTTTTTTTTTTTTGGTCAAACTGTGGCTGTAGTTTTTTTTTTTTTGGTCGGAAACTGTGGCTGTAGTTGTTAGATTGCTTTTTGCTAATTGACCAGGCCTTCCAAAAGAAAGTTTTTTGTTTTTGCTAATTTCCTCGAAAGAAATTACTTTCTTTTAAGTGAAGTACATGGCCCATACACCAATTACAAAGTCCCCCAACTGCCGTCATCTCCGATTTGGGTCTCAATTAGTTATAAACGTGAAAATAAGCAAAACTCCATATGAATTTACTTAGCATAAGGTGAGCAAAAGTGTTTCCATTCAATGAAAATTTTTCCCATCTTTTTTTTCTTTTTGATAGGGGCTTTCTTTTGAGCATCTAATCCAAACAAATATGGATCTCCCTTTTCTTTTCTTTTTTTCTTTTTTTTTTTCATTAAAAAAATAGAATGTATATGGGCCTTCTTTTTAGTACTTATCCTAAAAAAAAGGGGATAATTGTATTGAGATCAATTCAATTTTAAACTTTTCAATTTGACCAATTTAGTCATAAACTTTTTGACGATTTGTCAATGCGTTCTTTGTGCCAATTTTAGTTCGAAATGGCTAACATGACATTCGACATGACACCATATAATGATATAGACAATTTTTGCAATTTTTTTTATAAATTTATATATATTTTCTTTTCTTCCGCTTCCTTTATTTACTTTTTCTATTTCCTTCTGCTAGTCATTGTTGAGATCGACAAAGGTCGCTCACCATAAGTGAAGCTTAGGACACTCTTGCTAGATTTGTCAAACATGTAGATTAAGTTGAGTTTGGGTTGAGTCATAAATAGTCCGACCCTAGTCTACCCATTTCACCCATTTATAATTCATTTATCGTAATGCAAAATTTTTCACCCATACTTGATCTGACTCAATCCCAACTCATACTCGACCCATTTAATTAAACCTAAGAAAGTTTATTTCTTATGATTTATTTATATATATATATATATATATATATATATATATTTAAAAATGGTATTACTAAAACACTTTCATGCAATACAAATTTGGTGATAATTTTTATAATTTTTATTAAATAAGCTTTCGTTTGTTTCTTAAATATTTTCCAAGAAGTATTTTTTAATGAAAATTACAATATTTTTTGGCTCTCGCCTCAACTTTGAAAATAAATTAGAAAGTATTTTTTGTCGGTTGGTATGGAAAATATGATTAAATTTTCCTCCTTCACTCCTTTTAATATTTTCTTTTTTAAATTATCTTCTAAAATAAATTTTAATTATTTTTATTTTTTAAAATATAGTTTTTAATTATTTCTTTTTCTTTTTCTTCTTCTTTGGCTAGTTGTTGGCCACGATGACGGCAGGCGACCAGTCACAGGAGGGCTCAAGCTTGCTTGATGCTGACGAGGTCGAGGCTCGAGCCTTGTTAGTTGTCGACGACTTTGAGCTCACCTAAGGCTAGTGAGTTTGAGCCTTGCCTGGCTAATTGCCAACCATCGCCACGTCGGCCACCGGCCAAGGAAGGATTAAGGAGGAAGAACAAAAAAAAAAAAGAAAAGAAAAATGAAATATAAAAAAATAATTATAATTTCAATTTTTATAAAAATATTTTGATAAAGTTAAAGAGGGAAGGAGAGGGCGTAAGGCTTGGGTTGAAAATGGGTTTTAAGTCTAACCTATTTAAGACTTGTTTATCTTAAACTTTTAATTTTTAAACTCATTTAACTAGTTTCTTCAAAATGTAAATGGCCTCTAGATGACTCATTTATGATTTAAATGGGTCATATATGGATTTAAGACTCATTTTGACATCTCTAACCCTTGCTTTTGTGTTGCCACCTTGCCTTGTTGTGCCCTCTTTGTGGATCTTGAGACATGTACACGAATGCATCGCACACTTATACCTGCTCATCTACACATGCACACAAACACGTGCTAACCCTCGGGAAACATACCCTTTCCCGGCTGGATCTTAGAGAGATGAAGGCAAAGGACCCTTCTTTTAACTCTCTTCCCCTCCTTTCCCCTTCCCTTGTGAAGGCGAAGCTCTCTCTTTTGGAAATTTCATTAGTTTCCGTCAGACTTCATTGGCAGTTCTTCAATTAGGTCCAATCGAATCGAATCAAAGTTCGATTCCATCGATCGGAGAATGTCCTACGCTTACTTCTTCAATCACATCATATAAGCGAGGTACTCTTCTTTAATTCCCAATGGATTTTGGGTATGGGCCGCCAAGTAAGGCCCAATCCTTAGCAAGCTGTTGGAACTTAAAGAGTGGAGCAACTTGGATCCATCAACTTTTTTTTTTTTTTTTGAAGATATCAACTTGGATCCATCAACTTGAATGTCACCAGGAGTTGCAAGTTGAATTTTTGATCTTGAGAACATCGACAGGCTAGCGGGACAACTGTCGAGGGATCAAAATGACTGTTGCTGCTCGATCTTGGCTCGCAACCGACTGCTAGTGTGTCCAAATATTGCAGCCTGCTTGTTCTAGGCTCGCAACACGGCTGCACAGCTGGCCGGACGAGGAAGGTTGAGCTTGAGAGAAAGAAGCATTAAGAAAGATTGGACCGTTTGGCTCGCAATTTTTTTTTTTTCATTTTTTCAAAGTTTTTATCGGATAGCAAACAAACTATGCAAACCTATCGCATTTTCTAGGTGTACAATATGCGGATATATACAAATTTCGCGTTAAGCCAGATACTTACAAAAGTAATCATATCTGAAGTTATATTCCCCTCACCAAAAATAGTGGGGTGGTTTTCTTTTACGGGATGTTATGGTATTTGGCAAAGGAAAAAGGGTCCAAGTAGCCCATTTTCAATATTTTGATCCCTGATCTGAGCATATGGGAAGGAAGAAAGTATACAAAATTGCCCTTGAGCTCGTTCTGTATTGCTTGTAAGTAAAGGTTTCAATTTACTGTGAACTTGCATCTTTTTCTTTTTCTATAGAAGAGAGAAATTTATTGCGATTCGTAAATGATAAAGTATGAAGCTAAGTTGAATGAAACCAACATATTTATGCTTCTCCACATGCTATGGTAAATAAAGAGATGTTGCCGTATGGCAAAACCAGGGGCGTCGAGTTAACTAACTCTATCTGTTCACATGTCACAAGTACACTTGGCTAATAGTGGTGGGCTCATGTCGTTAAGATTAGACCGACTTTAAGTCTACTAAAAAGATAGGGCACGCTTTTAACAAAAAAGAAAAAGAAAAGGTAGGTTGCACGACAGGATTCACCGATTAGCCCCACTCTATCTTTATTAAATCAAAACTTTCTATTAAAGCTTGCACTATTTGATTTAATATCAATGAACCATCGTTTTTTTTTTTTTAAATGTCGTAACAGTGAGTTTTTATCAAAAAAATGTTTTGTGCTAGTTGAAAGTTGAATTATTTTTGTACTAGAATTGGCATGTAACGTACAATTTGCAGGTCCGCATGTAATCGATCCACTCTATGATCTGCATATTATAGAAAAAAGAAGTATCATGAACATTTTACTTAAAGACTTTTTGGATATTTAAATCGGTCCGTATTAGTATAAAAAAAGAAGAAGAGTTTTTCGATAATTGTGCATGCTTCCTCTCTTGGCACACTTGTCAGACTATAATTCGGGATTAATTAAGGGATGTGATTTTCCTTTTTATGGATAAGACATACTTTCAAAAATAGATTGCATTCGATCCCGATCAATACGTTTGAGATTGAATAACCATGAATATCTTACCAAATCTTTGTGATCCAGTTTAGTGATATTGGCCTACGATTTCACAACGACTCAACTACCTATATGAGCGTGTTACCTACCCCGAGTGAGTGTGCTGACATTCTTAAGCCTCATCTATATGTAAAGCCCATGTAAAATTGAGCCAATCCACAAAGAAATTATAGCATTGTCGAATGTCAATTAGTAATCAAAATTATTTAAACTAGATTTGTACCTAACATAATTAATCACACTTTGAAATTGTAAAAACCCTCAAGACTAAACTCTTTCAGGCAAGATTTTTCGCATTGATGGGAAAAAACGAAGTTGCCATAGCATGCGTGTAACATGATAACTTGGGTCTTCCCATCATTGGTTTTGCGCCCTAGAATACTTTTGATTAGGGTAAGAAGCTACTTCGAAATTAGACCCGAATCAATATGATCTGATAAGATGTCTAATGTAAATCGATTCTAATGGGAGGTAAGTCTACTTATTAAGAAAGCCCGTCGCAATAGATAAACAATTAATATGATGGATCATATTGCTAAATCCTACCATAAAAGCCTTATTTCTAATAAGAGTATATATCCCTTCAAACCATTTCGATGGTCAGACGATTTTCTGATGGAATAATATTATCCTTATCCTCTCATAAAAGCCTTATTTCTAATAAGAGTATATATTCTTTCAAACCAAAATTTTTTGAAGGAATAAAATCCTTCTAATAAAAAAAAAATAAAAGAAGCATGAATTTTCGTGTTACCTAAAGAGGAACGAGAAAAGGTAATACCACAAAGGGGAAGAACAAATTTTTGCTATTTCCAGTCTGGATAGCGGAACACTTGTCTCCTTGTCCACCTTTTACATCACCTGGAAGCAGCAAAAAGTGTGCTCCAATCCACACCCACCACACCGCCTTCTCCCTCCCTCCTCTCTCTCTCTCTCTGATCGTGAACGTGACTGCAACTTCCACTCGCGGCCGCGATCCTGCAAGCTCGAAGGTCGGAGACGGCGGGAGAATGAGCTTCCAAGACGTCCAGAACGGCGCCCGGCCGGCCCCTTCCCGATCGCAGAGCCCCTCGCAATCGGTGGCCGCCGGGATCTTCCAGATCAACACCGCCGTCGCCGGATTCCGCCGCCTCGTCGACGGCATCGGCACCGCCAAGGACACCCCCGATCACCGCCAGAAACTGTGCGCCTCGCTCCCACCCCCTCCCCGTCCCCCTCCTTCTCTCTCTCTGTGTCGAAGGCAATGCTCACCGGAGAGTTTTTCCGTCGCAGGCACAACGCGAGGCAGAGGATACTGCAGCTGGTGAAGGACACCTCGGCGAAGCTCAAGGCGCTGAGCGAATCCGATCACGACTCCGGAGTCAATGTACGATCGCTTCCGCTTCTGGAACTTTTCGATTCGCGAGCCGGCCTTTTTCTCCCCCTCGTGTTTGTTTTCGCTTCGTGATCCGGTGCGAATTTCGTCTCTCGTGAGATTGTGGAGTTCGATTGAATCGATCCGTGTGCGTTTTCGCGTTTTTTCTTCAGCCGAGCAAGAAGATAGAAGATGCGAAGCTCGCGAGGGATTTCCAGACCACATTGCAGGAGTTCCAGAAAGTGCAGCAGCTCGCGGCGGAGCGCGAGTCGACTTATGCTCCGTCCGGCCCTCCTCCCTCCTCCGCGAAACCGTACGTCGTCTGTTGGGATTGTTGGGCTTGATTGATGGGGAAAAGATGATGGCTTGTTCGTTTCCTTTTTTCTTCGTCGCTTTTCTCGGATTCCGTGGGTTTATGTTTTGACTTATTGGGTCTGTGTCGACTGCTTTTCCTGAAACAGTTCCGGGTCTGAAGAGGAAGTGGCGTCTAGAATGGACCAAGAGTACCAACCTTTTCTTATGGGTCAGAGGAGGTAGGCAATTCGACATTCTGCCAAATTACTTTAATGTTGATTAGCTGAGGTTGGTGTAGGTTTGGAACGCCATTTCCATTGAGTCTTGTTTGATAGCTTGTTCCACGTTGCGCATTACATGCAGTGCGCATTATATTCTTCGGCAATCTTTCGAGTAGTAGTATTCATGCTGGGAGTAATCAATGCAATCTGCCCTCTGTAATTTATGTTACTTGCAAAGTGTGTCTGTTCTGTTCTCTGCTCAATGCAAGAGAGCCTTGGAAGCTCAATGTGGTCATTTTTCGGCTTTTATTCTGGCATCTCATTGGCTGAACATGATTAAACTTCATTCTAATGAAATGGAAGACAAAAGCTGAGTGTTTTAAAACCATGTCTACAATAAAATAATATCAGTACTTCTATTTCAGGCAGGAGGTGGTGCTTTTAGACAATGAAATAGCTTTCAATGAGGCTATGATTGATGAAAGAGACCAAGGTATAAGAGAAGTGGAGGACCAAATTGGACAAGCGAATGAAATATTCAGGGACCTTGCTGTTTTAGTTCATGAGCAGGGCGTGGTAATTGGTAAGATGCCAAAATAACTTGAAGCTATCTGGTTTCCTGTGCTAAATTTCTCCTGGCACTGTTGATGTTTTTACTTTGGTTTTTATATGATCACATCTTTCAACATTACAGATGATATTCAATCAAACATTGAGAATTCCTCGGCTGCGACAAAACAAGCGAAAGTTCAACTGGTTAAAGCTTCTAAAAGTACGAAATCCAGAGCCTCATGGGTAAAGTATCTAGCTCGACTATCAGATCATGTTTTTCCTTCATTTACCATTGATGATATCGATAGCTGAATATGAAAACATTGTTTGAACTGTCTAAAATAAAAGGCCTCAAGAAATTGTCAATTGTAGTTTAAGTTAAATTCATTGTGGTTGTTTTGTCCTTTGCTTTAAGAAAGGATATGTAGTATTAACATTGAATGCAGCTGAGGATGCCACAGCTGTCACTGCTACCTGTAGGCCAGTAACTTGGCTTACCATGATGGCAAAGGCATGGCGCTGCAAATTCATTTGTGTCATATGAAGGTCATTTACAAGGATGCTAATTCTTGTGCTTCCTTTTTTTTGGAGAAGAATAGTTAGAAAAGAATCTGATTGCAAAGAAATGATAAAGTCATTCGATTAATTTGGAATTATGAATGTTCAGTTGTCCCTAGTATCTCAGAACACCTAGTTCTTATAGTTACATTATCTGCTACTGTCTAGTTATCCTTAAACAAGTTCTGGAAAATTCTGTGCGAGAGCCCTTTGGGAGAAAACTCTTGGGTACCAAATAATTTGCTTGATGTAAGAGGTGATCTCATGCTCTTCACGAAATGAAGGCAAAGGCTGCCCAAGCCCAAGTTTGCTGGGCATCTTGGGAACCGAGTCTTTGGTCCTCTCAGGCATTGTAAATCTTTACCCCTTAACCTCAACCTAATTGTTGATCCCTTTCGGCATATGACTTGTCAACTTAGGCTTTCTACATAGCCAGAAAGACACCTCTTGACCAGAAGCCTATTGAAGAAAGAATTGGGTTCAGGCTTATTAGGTGAGTTCACCTATATATGGAGAAGGATGATACATTAGAAGAAGTCATGCATTAACTAACCCTTGTATTTATCATCACAATTTTTTATCACCACCTCTTGCAACTTAAGCTTAGTCTTTGGAGCCACATGTGTAATTAGTATCCAATAGAAACAGAAGGTAGAGGATGTGGCTTGAGGACCAATAAGCCTATTCGTTTTTAGATATTTTTCATGGATGCAGTGGTTCCACATGATCATAGAATAATTTTTGACTCTTAATATCCTTTGTTGAGTTCTGAGAATGTCACATGGTGACTCTTTGAGTAGGAGGTGTAATATCTCCTCTGAAAGGTTTGGGCTGTTTCTTCTATAGTTTACTTAAAGTGTTTTCTTAAAATTTTCCGTATATTACTGAGTTTTTTCTTTGTTATTTTGGCAGTGTTGGTGGTTGTTGGGAATCTTTGTGGTGGCTGTGATCATCTTCATCCTTGTCCTCATCCTCTAGCTTTGCAAGTATATTAGGGCCGTCGGGGTGACACTGCTAGATTATTTCTTCTTGATTGGTACAAGTTTTGATGGTCTCCATATCATAGATGAGTTTAGCGTGCATAAGCATGAAACAGTGTTGTTGTGCTTTTCTCTTTATTGATCCTTTTGGTTTCTTCATTCGGTTTTGGCTGGGTTTTCTTGATTCTCTCTCTCTTTTTTTTTTTTTTTTGCCCCTGTAACGTTGTTGTAACTGATCAGATACTGTTCTCCTGATTGGTGTGCTTTGGATGATAAATACATATGGTCCTTTCCTTTTGGCTATTCAATAGACTTAAACTAGATCTATATGAGGTCGATTACCGTATTCTTCTCTTTGAGTGGAAGTATGTTTTGGTATGTTCCATACACAAGGAAGGGCTCTGGAACTTACAGCCCGGAAAGTGTGTTCTCCTCAAAAATAAACTTGAGGGTAGCGTGTGTACGTGTGGGGGTGTGTGTGAGTGAATGAGAGAGAGCTCTTTATTGTGGTCCAGGCTAATTAAAAAGGCTCACAAGGACGAATATCCATCATTGGTAGGCTTCTCCTCTCTGCTTAACCAAGGAGAGTTCTTGCTACCATGAGATGTCAGAGCAACTTGTCGCTCTTGCTGGATAGTTTCTGTTGGCATTATGGATTCCCATTAAATCAGGGTGAAAAATCTCTGTGGGGGTGCAATGAAAATCCCCGGTTTATAGAGAAATGGCAAGCCTCCTTAGCTTTGAGTTAATCGTCGCAAACTGAACAAGGAGGGAAGAAACAAAGTAGTCGAGGTTCCTTTTGTCCTTGAGATGTGCATTGGTTGAGACTTCAATATGATCGACGGTTAGGCCTTGTAATCAAATAATATAAATTTATGAACGGATCGAGATCTTCGCAAAAGTCAACTTTTTATCCTGGGAAACATTTCCTCGAAGTTGCATCACAGGAGAAGAATGGAGCACATTACTCCTGTACTATGTACATATCAACCTGTGGTATAAAGTATAAATTGGGTTGCAAATACCATTCCTTTTACCCTTGCTAATCAGGAAAAATGAATATTAGCGGTGCCATAATTTTTTTATACACTTGCTACTAAGTGTCATCACTTTTGAAAAAAATGTTCGCTTGAGTGGCCTTGACGATTTCCTTTGTTGGAAAATCCGACACGGTGTTCATTTAATAGGAAATTATCTGACGTGACTTGCCGATGAAATGACATCATTAAGATCATATAGAAAGATATCGTATAGCGCTTTCCTTGCCCCAAATTGATGACTTGAGGCTATATTGGGTTCCAATCGAAAACCCTAGACCCCATTTTCATATGCAAATAAAAGAGTTGCATGTCCATGAGAAAGTCAGCTTCTGAAATTTGCAATGGAGAGCTGACGCTGATAAGCTACCTTTTCATGCTCACAACTCTTTTTGCGGACATGGCAACCTTATGTTCGGAGACAGACACATTTCATGCTCAGGCGACAAGTGCGTAATTCATCTGCAGTAGTAGAAACTTATGGACTTGCTGCAGCAACTTCTACAAATAATTTCACATTCCTGATCACTCAGATCCAGGCAGAATTTGCATCAAGTCATGAAATCTGAGCATGAACCTTCCAAAGAACGTGCTTGAAGGCGTTAATCACCAACAACATTTTGCAGAAAATCAAAGCCTAAATCCTCCTTTCCATTACCATAATAGACACAAGGCATGTCATCTGCCTAGCACAGGAACCTCCAATTCTATCTTTGATACGGTGTTGTTTGAGGGCCAGGCTGCTGCATCGTTTGGTCCTTTTTTCACTTTAGACTTAATTCTCTTTAGAAAAAAGCTTTGCCGAATATGTCAAAATAAAATCCATGAATGTTTTTCTTTTTTAGAAAAATTATGACACTTAAGTGATTGATTGAAATATTATGACATCAAGATGAGTATTGTCTAAAAGTTATGACACTGTCACTTTTCTTTTTCTCTCACTATTCTTTGTTATCTTCAACCGCCTAAGGGAGACTAGAACCTACCTTGCAACTTCATGGAAATTCATCCAGCAATGCAAACACATACACACAAACAAATTACTAGGTATTGGGGCTATCTTATTACCAATAACCTAGACTTAAAGCCCTTCGAAGTTTCTCTTTCTTTTCCCCACATAAATTCGTGGAGTCTCCAACGTCATATGGCTTCTATGTAGGCCAAAAAGTTGCGAGCCCTCTATTATATATATTCCTTATTATTGCTTCAAGTGTGTCCCCCTTCTCCCTCTTCTCCATCTAAAGGTTTGACAGATTGGCCAAGAGTGTGTCTCCATCAAGAACTAGCAAGAATCCAAGAGGACTCGACCTTGCCTGAACTCTCTCCCTCAATGCTCCTCGCCTTGTTCGCTTTTAGCTGCCGTCCTTTCTAATTCCTTATGGAGCTTGATGCCTCGGGATTGTTTGCTCGAAGAACCAAACAAGTCTTTCCTGGGACTTGAAACCTTAAATGTCCATGAGTCGTTGAAATGCAAAGTTGTTTTGGCTTCCCTTGGGCTTTCCCTAAAATTTGGTGAAAACTCTTGGGCTTTCAGTGACGTTTTTCTGGTTTTGTTTACAACTGCACATTTTTTTATTTATGACAAATCTTCCACTTCCCCTCTGTACATCAGCTTTCTTTTCGGATTGCTGTTGTGGAAAAGTTTGCGTACTAGTGATGGCATAAACATTTTCATCGGATTGTGGGAAGATTCATGTACGCTTCTCCATTAACTTTACAGTTCAACCTTTCCATCAGCTTCAGCACTGGAGAAGATTGGTTTTTCCGTTAGTTTTATGCTTTTGCCGAATTGGGTTTGAGACATTATAAATTACCATGCGCATGTTGCTGTCCTTTTGCTCTTGAGTTTTGTACAAAACTGTTGCCAACTACCAAAGAAACACAATCAAAAGGATGCCATTGTATGTGTTTTCTGACTACTGAAAAATCATCTTCAACCATAGGCACCTGAGGTATTGTGCGTTAAACTGTAGCAAATTGGATTTTCTGCTATCTTCCTTCTCTTTTCATCTTGATATTTTCAGCTGGCTTCAACTCGATATTCTTCTGTATTGCCTTTTCTTTGAGAGTTGCTAAGTTTCTTTTGGTGTTTGTGATTGGTCAGTATTCTGCATAGTTTTTGATGAGAAAGAGAGACTTTTTATGGAATATTTTCTTGTATTTTTGAGTGAAACAAGAAAGGGGAGGCTTGTGGGGGGAGTTCATACATGATCTAGTTCTCTCTTTCCATCTGAGTGCACAGTTTTGTCTTTTGAAGCTTCTTTTCTGCTTCACCAGCAGAGTTGACATTAGCCTTGTACCAGGAGGAAATCCATGTATATACGCATGGTTTTGCAGGTCTTTAAAGCAGCTCACAATATGCGGATAGTCCTGTTACCAAACAAGGAGTAAGATCGAGGGAGGCATGGTCGTGAGGAGTTGCTTCAGCATCTTTCTCCCAGGATTTTGGATCAACTAGACACTGCTATTCTTGCAACGTTTATATGAGTCTGTTTGGATTGCTCTCTCTCTCTCTCTCTCTCTCTCTCTCTCTCATCACTCTTTGGTGCTAAATCCTGTCATGTCAAGTAAATTGTGACTTAAGCTGATATGCCTTCTAATCGGCCCATTTTCGTAATGCTTTGAGGTCTTGATTCGCCATTGTGCCTGTCTTGTACCAATGAATTTGAGCCATTTTTTTTTTTTGGACAATATCGAGTCATCATTGTTTAGAGTGATTCTACAAGACCAGACTAAGTACCATTAAAAGAGACCTCCAATGGATTTCACACATTAGATACCATCTAAAGGAACATTTGAGGACATCTTTCTGCATTGCGATTGTTTTTCATATAGGATCATCATTCATGGAGTCTCTATACCATATAATTTCAATATGACGTCAGACAGAATTGTCGAAGTGAAATGTATGTTAAATCACACCATGTGCAAAAAATAATTACATACCTATATGCATTTACAAGATGTTCGGGGTTTGTCCTAATTTAGTGGGTTTGGATAAAACAGCTCCTAAGCTGTAGCCAGAGACAACGAACAGAACAAAGATCGCCTCTTGAGATAAGCCGGGAAGTAGTATTGTACTATTTCATATGATTTTAAAAACATCTCCTGATTACAATCTTCACTGGTTTTATTTGATCTTTTTAGGTCCTCACAGTCAGCTGATTAAGCATTCAAGTATACCCCAGAACTCATCGATCCTCAGAATTGAAGGATTGAGCCGAATTGGAACTTCTTACATTGGACTTGGAGCAACAACCACTTTCCATTTCAAGCCTGCAAAATAATCCGAATGAAACAAAAAGAACTATACTGACCAACCGTGGATTTAGACTCAGGTACTTTGTGGCAGCTATTTGAATTTTCATTTCACACATAAACAACACATCCATATTAAGCAAAGGCAGCTCTTCACCAGCAATGTTATTAAGGTTACATAAACTACAGGGAATCTCACATTCTTTTTAACTAATTGCAAGACAATTAAGCACCGTTGGGTGTTGACGTTTGTATTTGCTACAATCATCGACCAATCAATTTTCCCTTTTCTTCTTGCAGATAAAAACATGTACAGCCCTAGAAGTGTTGACAGGATCGTTTGGTCAAGAAAGGTACATCTCAGCCCAAAGAGACGCCAAGGGCTCAAGTGAGGACAGAATGTCTCATCCCATCAAAGATGTTCCAAACTTCGTCAGTCCAGAGAGAGTTTTCTTCAAGCCTTTGTCTTTTCTTTTTATTGTTTAACGAACCCTTTTCTTGATGAAACCAAGAAAAACGTTTTCTAGGTTTTCCCACTTTTGTACAGAAGTGAAACTTGGAGCGAATGTTGTCCTGATGTACTGCTGTAAATTGTTATTCCTTCCTGGCAAATCAATCATGCCCCGTTAATTTTCTCGAGTTTAATCAATTCATGTTCTCCTTTGCCTTTCCATCCTTATGTTCACATCACTAAATAAACTATAATATTCACCGGCTCCATTTCTCTTCTTTGGATTAACTTAGCACGTCCACGCAAGTTTAGCATCTTTAGACGGCACATTGATCTCACGTTTAGAAATAGAATTTTTATAAGTCAATGTCAAGGAGTAGATACTTTTTAGGCCAGTATCCGCATGAATATTCGACTTATTCTGTTGAAGAGTATGTGTGTTCCCCACCCAACTTTTGAATTTCATGAATTGGAAGTAATTGTCTCAGTCCTCAGTAATTTCATGATACTTACCTGTACAACTGATTTACTTCTTATGATAACCGTACCTATGCATGGTGAGGGCTCAACTACAAGTAAAGAGCAATCACGTACCTCTCAAATGTCATATCCAACACAAACCACTAATCCGATACCTCAACATATGCGTATCCTTGGATTTATTAGATGTGAAAATGATGGAAAATTTCACCTACGATGATTGAATTATAGTGCACTTCAATTTTCTTTTTCTCGATTAGGTTAATATGGCGCTTTGGTGACATCACATCATCGTCATATCATCTTCGGTTCTACGCAAGATGCTTCGTTAGTTTTCTGTTTTGCTTTCACCAGGGTTTGATCGCCGATGGAATCCCTGGATCCCCAACCCCCTTGCCACCAGACCGAGATACTGGTGGTAAAATTTCTCGTTAGTTGTTCGCAGAAAAAAAAATTTGTCAATAGTTAGGCAAAGTGCATCGATTGCCCAAAAAAGAAAACAAAACCGAGATACTGGTGGTAAGATTACTCGTTAGTTCGCAGAAAAAAATTTGTCAATAGTTAGGCAAAGTGCATCGATTGCCCAAAAAAGAAAACAAAATAAATTGAAAGTTCGGTGCTCTCAATAATTGAAACGAAAGTTCAGTGATATGGTGACCGATTGCACCAGATTTTCAATGATTATGGTTGAAATTCACCTCAAAAGTGAAAGATGTGTATCTATAACATCTTATGCACAAAACTTTATGTTTTCCCAAGTCGACAGTGAAAGCAGTCGTGAAAAGGAACTACAAGAGATGCAGGAGATGATAAAGAAGCTGAAAGTTGAGAAGAGAAAGATGGAGAATATGTTGAAGAAAAGGGATGAGATGATAAGGCAGAAGGATGGAGAGCTCATGGCAAAAGAAAGGGAAGAAGAATGATGATGCGAGAGAGATATCAAACACATGAAGGAGAAGAAGAAAGGTTTCTTTGAGGAAAGGAGGGAAGTACATTGAAGTGCTTCGGATGGACCGAATCGGTTGAAGCACGAAATGAAAGCCATGAATGAGAGGGTTGATCAGGTGAGTTCCAATCTCAAAATTCTTAGAGGAGATATGCTGAATCGAAGGCCGAATTGAGTAAGAAGGAAAAGGAGAATCAAGAATATCTTATCAAACTTCCATAGAAATCTAGTTGTTAGGCTATAATAAAATAATACTTCTAGAATAGTGTAGAAAGTTTTCCACCCTATAAATAGGAGCAACTTGCTCCTCATTTGAGTGTCCAACTAAGAGTGTGTGAGTAAGAAGTTCTGATTGGCAAGAATCTTATCAAATTAATCGACGCCTTCTCAAAGTTCCCATTATCTTCCGATAGGTTTTCCCAAGTCAACGGTGAAAGAAGAAGAAGAGGAAGTTCCTCAGAAATTATCTTATCAAACTTCCTTTTCTGATTGGCAATAATCTTATCAAATTAATCGACACCTCCTCCCCATTATCTTCCGATAGGCTCCTGTAATATCGGAGGGACTCCATGCAATTGCAGAGACTACGCGCGCTCGAGCCCCTCCACTCTCACTCTCTCTTCTTCGCGGAATCAGGCCACTCCCTTCGTCCATCGACCCGTCTGGTCCGACACCGGCATCACCCTCATCAAGCAATGCGACTCCTTGACCTCCCTGAAGGCCGTCCATGCCTCCATGCTCCGATCCCACCTCCACTTCCTCACCGACGTCGTCGCCAGGCACACGTCTCTGAACTCCCTTTCTCGTGCACGCTCTGTTCTCGCTTGTTCTCATCCTCTAGCGTCGGAGCTTGTTAGGCAGTCAAGGTGTGACACTGCTAGGATTATTTCTTCACTGTTGGTACAAGTTTTGCTGCTACTCATCATAGATGAGTTTAGCGTGCATAAGCGTGGAACAGTTGTTATTGTTCTTTTCTATTTAATGATCCTTTTGGTTTCTTCATTCGGTTCTAGCGGGGTTCTCTTGTTTCTTATAACTGACTGGATATTATTCTCCTGCGTGGCATGCTTTGAAGGGAAGATACAGATTGCCCTTTGGATTTAGCTATTCAATATATTTAACTTTATCTATATGAGGTCAATCACGTGTTCTTCTGTTCAAGTGGAAGCACGTTATGTTCTGTTCCAGACTGGAAATTACAGCCCGGAAAATGTACACGGTCAGAAATAAGAAGCACGGGCACTCTACCTTTGAGGGTTGTGCATGCATGCGTCCGTGCGCAAGCGCGTGTGGTGGGAGGAAGAGAGAGAGAAAGAGAGAGAGCTTTGTGATGGTTTAGTCTAATTAAAATGGCGCATTTCGGCGGAAAAATCATTGGATAGCCTTCTCCTTTCTACTTAACCAAGGAGAGCTCTTGCTACCAATGAGATTTCAAAGCAAACATGTCACTCTTATACGGAAAAGTACCAAAAAATTCATAAAACTGTTGCATTCATATCAATTCATTTATAACTTTTTGATTATACTATTTTTTAAACAGTTTGATTATACTATTTGAATCCTAAACTTTTCGATTGTGCCATTTGAGTCATTAACCTTTTGACAATTTTTTTTTTAAATTTAGTTAATCTAGCCAATTTTTGCTGAAAATCACCGATATGGATATTAGCCATCTTGCATGGCATGGCTTGCATTGATGTGGCAAATTTAATTTATTTGTCCCAACTATGGCTGGCGAGATTGCTGGCCACAAGCAAGACCTTTGTGACCTTGTTGGCCATGGGCATGGCCATTGCCCAAACCCAAGAGATGGTTGCAACAACCTTGCGTGGATCTTAGTGAGCATGAAGAGGCCCTTGCCTTTGGTTGGTGAGGGCCATGGTGCCCTTGCTTAGATTAGGTAAGAATTGCTGGCTCTCGCCTATGGCTTATGATGGTCAATTGGTGTCCTTGCTAGCCTAGGGTTGTCGAAAGAACAAAGAAAGAAAAGAAAAGAAAAAGAAGAACTATTAATAACATTGTTTGTCTTAGCATCAATCATGCAATGTAGAACAGTCGGTGTCTATGTTGGCGATTTTTAACCAAAATTGATCAGACTAAAATGATAAACCGTTAAAATGTTTAGGACTTAATTGATACAATTGAAATTTTTATGACTAAACTAACATAGGATTATATGTTTAGATTTTTTTGATATTTTCCCCCTCAGTTACAATTGAATGGTACGAAAAATCTCGGTGGGGCACAATGAAAACCACCGTGTGTCTGTCCTTTAGAGAAATCGCAAGCTTCCTTTGGTTGGATTTTGTTGCGATGGGGCAAGCGATCGAACAAAATATATACAGAAAAAGAAAATAAATCGGACACCAGATTTACGTGGTTCAGTCGTAAAGATCTACGTCCACGAGGAGAGCAGCAGCGAATTTCACTATAGATCAAGCAATACAAGGAGATTACACACTCCAGTCACTCAAACACTCTCTCGGTGTTTTCCAAGCCCAATTACACCCAATAACACACAAAGTGTTTAGCCCCGAAATTCCTCAAGAAATAATCTCTCAATCTCACGAAGGAATTACACGCAAATCTTACCACAAGATTTAATTGGCTTTAACACTAAACCTTCTTGGATGTAATTCACGACAAAGAAAATCCCTCCCAAGCACTCGACAACGAGACGGCGCTTCAAGATCAATTCTTCACGATCAATGGCGGAACACCAAGCACTCACGCGGCGCTTCAAAACAATTTGTGATCCACACCTATCACCCACGGCCTCAAGTCTATATATATAAGTAAAACCTTTATTCTTTTTGCCAACTTCTCATAGGATTTTGTTTCTTATCCAAAACATATCTATATTTTAAACAAAATCCAAGTCCTAGTCAAAGTTGGACTTTCCTATTTTAGTAGCCCGACTCTCCAACGCGGATTCAAATTTGGGAAGTTGATCTTCGGATCTTCTTTGCTCGATTTTGAACATTCGCAACATATCCAATTCGGAATATTCATAATTTTGCATTGGGCTTAAACTCGAGACATATTTTAACAATCTCCACCTTGGCTCGACGTTTGAGCTAAGTCGCAATCGCTTCGTAAAAATTCAAACTCTTTCTTTGCTTTCCCTTAGCCCCGATGGGCTCAACCGCCACGAGATATTGTCCAAGTCCAAGCCTCGCTTGAACTTCGCCATAACCGAGTACCTCATCGAATACCAACTCCACATGCACCTTTAACGCTCCACAAGGATTTTCCGACATAACCTCCTTAACCGCAGATAAAGCAAAACCATTGTTGCATCCATATCTGTCAGGAGATTGAATACATACCTTGTTAATTTCAGCAGTTACAGCAACCGTTGGCTCTATAAGCTCCACCTCGCTATGAGCACCATCTGTGTCGATTACTTTGCTAGTACCTGTACTTGCTACCTCAGGAGTTTCTGGTCGTAACTCCACCTCAAGCTGAACACCGTTCAGATCCGTTTGAACACTGCTATAATCACTCCTAGCCAGAAGTACTAGAGACTCGTCAAAAGTAACTTCTCTGCTGTTAACAGGCGAATTTATATCTAGGCACCACAACCGATCACCTCGCTCACCTTGTGCATAGCCATGAAATATGCACCTTGCCCTCCCATCGAGCTTACCATCACTCACTCGAAAATAATACGGGCAACGTAACATTCTAATGATAGAATAACCAGCAACGTTACCTGACCACACTTCTTTAGGAGTCCGCCATTCAATAGCAGTTGATGGGGATCTATGCACTAGGCAGCTTATTGTACTTAGCACATCAGCTAGGATTCTCCTAGCAATACCAGCACTAGAGATTATTTTACGGGCCATCTCTAGTAATGTTCTGCTCATCAATTCTGCAAATTGTTGTGATTTACTAGCACTAGTGCGGTGTTTCACTATGCTCTCTTTCATGCAGAATTTATTTGTCAGCTCCGAGCAGAACTCCATGCTATTGTCAGTCCGCACATGCTTGATCGATTTACCAGTCTCCGTCTCGATCAAAGCTCTTGACTGCGAGATCCTGACACCAGCATCAAACTTGTGCCTTGGCACAAACACCCAAGTCTTCCTCGAGCAGTCAATAGACTCTCGAACAGATGCATCCGACGTCTCGCAGCGAAATTTATCATTGTCTCACCTTGAAGTTTATACGAGACCATCGTGCTTGATTCCTTTCATTATCACCGGGGCACCTCGAACAACCTTCGAGAACTCCACCTTCGAAGAATATCGCAACCAGCTGAATCTAGGGCACCCAAGGAAATTAAGTTCTTCTTCAACTCTGGAACATGCCTCACTCCAGTCAATGTCCTCACAATGCCATCATGCATTCTGATTTTAACATCACCAACACCCACAACATTGCACTCAGCGCTGTTTCATAACTGGACTTTATCACTACTCGTGCACTGATAAGTGATAAACCAGTTTCTATTTGGTGTGACATGAAAAGAACAACCAGAATCCATAATCCATCCATCAAACGATGAATCATTAGTGATAGACAAGACATAATCGGCATTATCTGCTACAGCTGCAACATTATCTATAGAATCAATTATAATTCCCTTACCCTTCTCATTCTTCAGCTTAAGGCAATCCCTTCTAAGATGCCCCCTCTTGCCACAGCTGCAACAGACAACATTAGCAGTCCTAGACTGACTACGTCTATTCATATTAGTACTACCATTACCCACACGTGTTACAGATCTTCCTCTATTTTCACCTACTAGAGCAGTAGATGCAGATTCGCCAGATTCTCTTCTACGAATATCCTCACTCAGAATCAAATCTCAAACCCCATCAAACGTCAAACTTGTTGACCCAGAGGAATTACTAACAGCAGTAACGGTAGTATTCCAACTATCAGGCAATGAGGATAATAGAATCAAAGCACATACCTCATCTTCAAAATCAATCTCAACTGAACTCAATTGACTAACAATCACATTGAATTCATTGATATGATCTGCAACTGACGCACTTTCTTTCATCTTCAAGTTAAACAAACGTCGCATCAAACAGACCTTGTTAATCGCAGAGGGCTTCTCATACATATCCGACAGGGCTTGCATCAAATCAGCAGTGGTCTTCTCCTTCAGAATGTTAAACGTGACGTTACGAGCCAACGTCAGCCAAATAACACCCATAGCTCGTCTATCCAGCAAATCCCAATCAGCTTGCTTCATCGTCGCTGGTTTCTCCCCAGACAAGGGCAAGTGCAGTTTCATCTGATAAAGATAATCTTCAATCTGCATCTTCCAGAAACTAAAATCCTTCCCATCAAATCTGTCGATTCTCACTTTTACTTCTTCTGTCGCCATCGATTCGCTTCAACTTAGCCAAACCTGGCTCTGATACCACTTGTTGCGATGGGGCGAGCGATCGAACAAAATATAGACAGAAAAAGAAAATGAATCGGACACCAGATTTACGTGGTTCAGTCGTAAAGACCTACGTCCACGGGAGAGCAAGCGGCGAATTTCACTATAGATCAAGCAATACAAGGAGATTACACACTCAAGTCACTCAAACACTCTCTCGGTGTTTTCCAAGCCCAATTACACCCAATAACACACAAAATGTTTAGCCCCGAAATTCCTCAAGAAATAATCTCTCAATCTCACGAAGGAATTACACGCAAATCTTACCACAAGATTTAATTAGCTTTAACACTAAACCTTCTTGGATGTAATTCACGACAAAGAAAATCCCTCCCAAGCACTCGACAACGAGACGGCGCTTCAAGATCAATTCTTCACGATCAACGGCGGAACACCAAGCACTCACGCGGCGCTTCAAAACAATTTGTGATCCACACCTATCACCCACGGCCTCAAGTCTATATATATAAGTAAAACCCTTATTCTTTTGCCAACTTCTCATAGGATTTTGTTTCTTATCCAAAACATATCTATATTTTAAACAAAATCCAAGTCCTAGTCAAAGTTGGACTTTCTTATTTTAGTAGCCGAGACTCTCCAACGCAGATTCAAATTTGGGAAGTTGATCTTCGGATCTTCTTTGCTCGATTTCGAACATTCGCAACATATCCAATTCGGAATATTCGTAATTTTGCATTGGGCTTAAACTCGAGACATATTTAACAGATTTAACCGTGGCAGACTGAACAATGATGGAAGAAACAAAGTGATTGGTTGAGACTTCAATGTGATTGGAAGTCAGGCAGTGGAATCAAACAAAGAAATCTTATGAATGGATGGAGATGGTCGCAAATGTCAACTTTCTATATTGGGAAACATTTCCTCAAAAGTTGCATCACAGGAATAAAAGAGAGCACATTATTGCTGTCTTATATACATGACAACAGGTCGGCCACAAGTCCTAAATCTTATATATCAAATACAATTGGGTCTTAAGTCTTTTAATGGGTTCGATCAAATCCTAAACCTTTATCAAAAAGTGCAATTGAGTCATCAAATTATCTCGAAAAATGCAATTCAAGGATACCATATAAGCATTTTTTTTTAAATGACAATTGACAATTTTAGAAACCGTTCATCAAAAGAAAGTGATTGCACTTTGTGAAAAAAGATTTATGACTTAGTTGAACCAATGAAAATGCTTAGAACTTGATGGCGTTATACATTTAAGATCTAAGATTCTTGTGTAAATTTCCCCCAACCCTTGGTATGTAGTGTAAATTGGATTATAACTTCAACTTGGATTGTAACTTATACATTTAAGATCTAAGTACCATTCCTTGAACTCTGGCTATTCTTTGTTATCTCCAACAGCCTAGGGGCACTAAAACCTAGATTGCAACTTCAACTTCATGCAAATTCTTTTGACAATGCAAATATACACACGCAAACAATCCCTAGGTATTAGTAATGCTATGTTATTTCCAATAGCCTAGAGTTGAAGCCCTTGAAGTTTCTCTTTCTTTGCCCCCACATAAGATTGTGGAGCATCCAATGTTGTTTGGCTTCTATTTAGTTAGAAAGCGGTGAGCCCTCAACTATATACTCCTTTTTATTGCTTCAAATGTCCCCATTCTCTCCCTTCTCCATCTCAAGGTTTGCCATGTTGGCCAGGAAAGCTCATCATATCAAGGACAAAGCGAGAATCCATGGGCACTCGACCTTGCCTGAACTCTCTCCCTCAAGGCTCCTTGCCTTGTTCTCTTAGCCGTCCTCCTTTCTACTTCCTTACTGTAGCTGATGCCTCTGAATTGTTTACTCGAAGAACAAAAGGGGTCCTTCCTAGGACTTGAAATCTTGCAAATCCATGAGTTATTAAAATGCAGAGTTGTTTTTGGAGAAGATTGGTTTTATGCTTTTGTCAAATTATGTTTGAGATATCATAAATCACCATGCACATGTTGCTGTCCTTTTGCTCTTCAGTTTTCTAAAAAGCTGTTGCGAACTACCATGGAAATACAATTTAAATGATGCCATCTCATGCGTTTCTGATTACTATAAAACTCTTTTGAACCAAAGCAACCTGAGGTATTCTGCCTTAAACTGTGGCAAATTACATTTTCTGCTGTCTTCCTTTTCTTTTCATTTTGATATTTTTCAGGTGTCCTTGATTATTTGCAAGAGACAATGCCAAAGCAAAATTGCTATTAATTGCACTTTAAAGGGTGTCTCCTTCTGCAATGCCTTATCTTTTGGCATTGCCAAGTGTCTTTTGGTATTTTGATTGGTAAGTATTCCGTCCATTTTTTGATGAAAAAGAGAGATTATCTATGGATAATTTTCTCGTATTTTAGAGTGAACAAGAAAAGGGAAGCTTGAGGTGGAGTGTTCACACAAGGTCTAGTTCTCTCTTTCCACCTTAATCCATGGCTCGTGTCTCTTGAAGCTTCTTTTCTGCTTTGCCACCTGAGAGGATATAAGCCTTGTCCCAGGAGAAACCCATGCTTATATACACAGCGTCACAAGTTGTCAATGCATATCGTGATGTCCAGATAATCCTATTATGATGCATGGAATAGGATTGAGGGAGCCACAGTTGTGAGTTGGTTCGACATCTTTCTAAATTACTGTATATGCAAGCAAGTCTGCTTGGATTGCTCTCTCTCTCTCTCTCTCTCTCTCTCTGGGTTTGCCATGGTGCCTGTCTTGTACATTTGAATTTGAGCTATTTTTTTTGGAACAATGTCAAGTCATTACTGTTAAAGAGTGGTTATACTATACCAGATTAAGTAAAATTCAAGAACTATTGGAACTGCCACAGGTTTTCACACTTTAGACACCATTTGAACACCCATTTGACATATTTTTTGCATGGTGATTGTTTTGTGTATCAGATCTTTTTCAGTGTGATGACAGACCATGTTGAAGGAACAATATATATCAATTGTACTGCTTATGAGAAATAAATACATCCCTATAACCGTTTCAAGATGTTCATAGTCCGTCCTGGTATAGTAGGCTAAAAATAACACAACTCATAAGCTGTGGCTGGGGACGATGCACACAACAAGGATTGCCTCATCCAGATAAGCAGGCAAGTAGTCCTAATGTTGTTTTGTTTGATTTTGAGATTTCTCCTAATTACAGTGTTTACTGATTTTATAGGTCCTCCAATCAGCTGATTAAGCTTTCACGTTACCCCAGAAGTCATCAATCCCCAGCATCGAAGGATTGAGCAAATCGTGACCTTCTTAGATTAGACTTGGAGCAATTTTGAGAAATGACTGCTCTCCATTTCAACTCTGCAAAATGATCAGCATGAAACAAGATGCATTGCACCTACTCCCCATGGATTTAGACTCTGGTAGTGTGGGAGTTACTTTGATTTTCATTCTGTACATAAGCAACACATCCATGTTAAGCAAAGGCAGCTCCCACAGCAAAGTTATAAAGGTCACATAAACTACAATGGATCTCACGCTCTTTTGACCTAATTGCAAGATAATCAAGCATCATCTGGGGTTGACATTTACATCTCTACTGCCATCGACCAATTTACTTTCTATATCCTTCTTGCAGATAAAAAATAGTACAACCCGAGGAGCATTGACAGGATTATTTGGTCAAGAAAGATAGAGATTGGCCCAAAGAGACACCAAGGGTTCAAGAGAAGACATAATGTCTCATACCATCAGAGATTTTCCAAAATACATCAGTCCAGACAGAGTTTTCTTCAAGTCTTTTGTCTTTTCTTTTATTGTTTAACGAACCCTGTTCTTGGGGTGAACAAGTGCACGTGAAGAAACCAAGAAACATGTCTTCTAGGTTTTTCCACACTTGAACGGAAGCATAAACTTGGACTGAAGTTGTTATACTGCTACAGATCCTTATTCCTCTTTGGCAAATTAATTAAACCACATTAATCTCTTGAAATAAGTAATTAATGCTCTCCTTTGCCTTCCATCATCACTAAATAAGATAGAATATTCGTCAGTTCCATTTTTTTCTTTTCTTTTGACAAGCTTAACACGTCTGCGCCAATTTAGCATCTTTAGAAGACACATTGGTCATGGTCAATATCACTGAGAGAGAGAGAGAGAGAGAGAGAGAGAGAGAGAGAGAGAGAGAGTTTTAACGAGTCAACGACTAAGGAATGAATGCTGAGTTTTAGGAACTGAGAAGCTGTGCCTTTCTTTAGCCGTATCCATATCTATAATCTCAAATTTTTTAGGCCAATAAACGATTTCATTACCCAACTTTCAAATTTCATGGATTGAAAGTATTCGCTCAATATTTGTAATTTCATGATATTTAGGATGCATTTGGTAATGTTTATGTTCAAAATTATTTCAAGGGAACATAAATATAAAAAATTATTTTGTTTCGAAGAACAATTTTTGAAATAAAAGCATTTGGTAACTATAAAAAATTTATATTCCTAAAATAGAAAAAGAATAAAAATACATTTGGTAAAATTGTATAATCTTTTTGTTTTTTTAATTTTTAACTATTTTAAATTTTAAATTTTCCTTTTTTCTTCCTTTTGGCTAGTCGTCGGCCTTGGCCATGGCCGGCAACCGGCTAACGAGGGCCGATGGCCTTGCCCAGCCACGACGAGGCTTGTCGGTGGCTATGCGTGTCACGCCCCGAGCCTCGAACACGTGCCCATCCCTCTCTGGTTAATAATAATTTGCGACTTCCCAGGATGAGTCGCCGACCCTTTCCATTTTATTGCACATGCGGAAGCGAAAAGAAATCCCCGACGTAATCATCTCGGGATAGAAAGGCGGGACAATAGATTCACAAACAAACATGCTTTTATATATACACTGAGTCATGTACACAGGTCTATGGCCAAAAGACTACAAAAGACTGGCCTTCCAAAAAGAAGCGGTCCTAACTGACCTACGCTTCCAATCACCTCCTCTCAGCTCCAGGTCCTCCACTCGACGACCCTGAAAATGTTGTCCCACAACGGGGTGAGATATCATCTCAGCAAGTCTAAGCTCTAAACCCCAATTAGGAGGGAAATACGCCAAGAAGTGTCCTAATCACACAATCACACAATCAAGGAGACTTACCTTGTCTTAGATCCACCCTGCAGGTCAGTACAATTTATCTCACAGACAACATGAGAGCATGAGCAACAAATGAGCAACAATAACTGAAACGCCACATTCAATTAATCATGCGTTCCTAGTTTTGATCTCGGCATATAGCACGGCCTACTCTCAGTTCGGCGGTCTTCTGGCATTGCCAGGCATCGTCTCACCCCATTGAGCACGGCAACGTCTCTTTATCAGACGGCTTTCCCGAAAGAGCATAGGGTCCAGAATCAACTGCGACCGGCTTCCCGTTGTCCAGGGGGTATCCCACATAAGGATAACGTCCAGCTCAACAGCCCGGGACGATTTCTCATAATCATCACACGATCACTCAAATATGGCCCAAGGCACCGTGCATTGCACTCAAATGCTTTAATTAAAATGGTGAGCCTGGTCTTTTTCTTCGTATTAGAAATTCACATGAAATTACTCGTGTGTGGGTACACGGTCAACTTGATCCAGAAAAATTGATATTCATCATTTTTGAAATCCCATTATTTCATATAGTACAAAAAACCATTTTCGGTGTCAAAACCCGACACTTGGGATTTTCTGAATAAATATTGGAAATCCACAATTTTTGGAATTAAATACCAAAAATCAAATTAGCACTCAATTTGCATAATTTAACACTCAATTGCAGAAATTAACCACGCCATTGCAATCAGCACGAAATTCCGATCGCTGACTATCCCGGCCTAATTTCCAGAAAAATAATTAATAATTAAATAATTACTGAAATTAATTAAATAAATCAATTTAAATTCTAAAAATACTAACCTAGGGCAAAATCATTAAATTAATAACCAATACGGACTCGGAGAAATTCCCGAACCCTACTAGATAATTAGTACAATTTATTTAGGCCTTTGCTAAACCATGCTAACCACCTAACATGCTCAATTAAATAATTCGATTTCTAATTTAATCTAACTAACCACCTAATTCCAAATAAAATAAATCTAACACCCCTTCAACGTTATTAGCCTACTAAGCAGAGTTTAGAGTATAAACTCACCGGTTAATTGCGGAAACCGGTTCACTGCGACAACGACGCGATGGCGGCCGAAATCGAAATTTTCGGCGGCGTCGACAAACTTGGGCCGGGCCTAAACTTAGCCCAACACAACTCAGCAAGGCTGAGTTTAGGTCTTGGGCTTCTGCAGGCTGCTGGTCGCGGGCTTGGGCCTTCTTCTTGGGCCCAAAATGGGTTGAACTTCAAATGGGCTAGAACTAACTTAACTTGGGCCTCAGCTTGGGCTTCAAAATCTGCTGGAGATGGGCTTAAAATAACTGGGCTGAAGATGACATTCACATGGGCTGGTCTGACTTCTTTGCTGGGCTGAAATCGCACAAAGATGGGCTGAACTCCATGGCTAGATGGGCTGCGGGCTTTGCTGGCCTTCGCTGGAGGAGTCTCGCACGAAGGAGACGTGGGCGAAGAAGCAGTTTCGTCCGAGCTGCGAGGGACGCGCAGCTGCTTGCACGCGGTCTTCTTCGCTGGCGTTGAAGGGGAACGGATGAAAGTGGAGCAGAGGCGTGCGGATACGTGCAGCGGTCAACAAAAGAAGCTTCACCGCTACTGGATGACCCGAAAGAAGCTGCTGGGGACGCGTGGAAGCTTGGACGGCAGCTGCTTCGCTTGGTAGATCGTTGGACGAAGAGAGAGAGATGGTTCGGTGGAAATCCCGGGGCTTCTTCGGTCAACAGTAGGGCTTTCGTTGAGGGGTGTCTTGACCGGCGGGGAACAAACCGAAGTGGAGAGAGCTGCTTGGTCTTCGGAGAAGATGCCGCAGACACGCGGCTTCGTTGGCGTGAACGAAGTCAACAAGGTGGGAATCGCTCGAATGTTGACCGAGCATGCAGCAAATAAGGACGTGTCGTGGCTTGGAGATGGTGGAAAAATTGATGTTTCAGTGGGTGAAGATGGAGAGCTGTCGTGAAAGGAAAATGAAAGGAAAGCAAGGTTGAGACCGAAACAAAGGAGAAGAAAAGAATGAGTAGCTGCTGGCCTGAGTTGATCCCCGAGAGAGAGAGAGAGAGAGAAAAGAAATGGCGTGCGAGAGAAGCAGCCGGTGGAGGGTCCCAATCAAGCATTCTTATCCCCTCCATTAAAAGCATGTTCCCCTTAATACTTTCTTGTAATTCATAAATCACTAATTAATCCAATTTAAAATCCCAATTTTCAGCTTTATGCTTAATTTCATCTCCGGTTGTCCAAATCGAGATCCGATTTTTGCTGAAGAAGAATCCCGAACAATTATCTGTAAGTCCCTGACACTCGAAGGCTCGGTTTGGAAGTCCAAATTTCCTTTAATTTGGCCCGTACGAATTTCCGCTAATTTTCCGCAACGTCCGAATCGATTTTCCGCAAAAATCCTGGAATCTCTGAAAATTTCTCAGAGAGTGAGTCGACGTTCCTAAAATAGCTTGTGACATCTCAGAACTTTCAATTTCTGAAATCGGGTTCAAATTTGTGGTTATTTTCAATCCAGCGCGCTTTTAGCGTGACATAGTCTACCGGATAACTTTTAGGAATTTTTGGTGCAATTGACCTGTGATCGATTTATCTCGAGTCACAAAGTACATCTTCGACACATTAACGACTCTCAATTGTCGTGAAAGTCTCGAGGTTTCAATTACGAGCATCGGGTACCAAAACGACAGAAAATCAATTTAGTGCCGATCGATGAGAATTTTTTGATCAAGTGGAATCACCCACAATTTGATCACATATCTCAGTCGAATCGATCTATCTCTGATTTCTGATCGATCTCTGACGGTGCCGTAATGACCCTTGTAGATCAACACGGTCCTTGAGTCGATTCTTGGTCGAATTCTCAAGTGCAATTGCATTTTGATTCCCTACTTGCTTCCCAGATAGTCAGGTTATCTCGTGAGTGATCGGCTCGAGAGAATAGCACTATTAGCGTTTCGATGAAAGGCCCGATTTATTTAATCGAAAACAAATTATGAAAATTCGAATTTGGGCAATGCGAGCTTGGCCTCATCGGGGGCGAGCTTGAGCTCGCCCAACCAAGGCTAGGCCAAGCCCTCGATGGCTGGTCGCTGGCCATGGTCGAGATCAATGACTAGCCAAAGAAAAAAGAAGAAAAAAAGAAAAGGAAAGAAAAAATAGGAGAGAGAAAAATTAATTGTTTTTTGGAAGTGTTTTAGGAACAAAGAAACAAGTTTTTCTTGTTTTTCGTTTTTGTTCCAAATTTGTTTCCTAAAACATAAACAAGTCCCGGGAACAAAAACATAAACAAACGTTTATGTTATTTTTTTGTTTTCCCGAACAAAAAAAAACAGAAATTGTGTTCATGACAAGAAAAAAAGAACACAAACAAATGCATTCTTATATAACCGATTTATTTCTTAGGATAATTCTAATTTCAAGTACCTCTCAATGGTCCTATTTGGCGACTGATTCGACGCCTTATCACACATATCCTTGGATTTATTGAACTTTCCATAATCATATGTGCTTTTTTTTTTTCTTTTAGATTTTTGGGATTGATGCACTTTTTATCACAATCTGATCAAATTTGCGAGCAAATCATGTTCCGGTGCATACAAGATGTTGTGTGGCACACGTTGCACAACGTTAGCAAGAAAGAAGAAAGAAATCAGAGCGATGCCGCTACACCTTACCATCCATTTAGCAAGGACCGTGCGGCCCTCGCCCATCAGAACGGGGGTCCAAGTGGCTATCGCCTAGTGCGCATGACTGCATGAGGACCGCACGAACTTCTCGATTAGGCTGAAGTACAGCTCAGCTGACATTACATCGTTGCCATCCTACGTCAGATTTTTGACAAAAGAAAAGTTGTCCAAAATTGGATAGGAATGCGTCAATTGCATAAAGAAAACAGAGAAAAGTTCAACGCCTTGAATAATTGAAATCTGAGTTTAGTGAAATGGTTTCCAATTGCATTAGGTTGTTAACGGGCAAAATTATAAAAAAAAAAAAGTTCTAAACCTATAATATTTATTCTAATTCATTCATAAATATTTCAATTGTACTAATTAAGTTTAAAACATTTTGATGATTTATTAATATAGTCCATCCAACCAATTTTTGTTAGAAAATACAGAAGTGGATGTTGGCTATCCTACGTAACATTGCCGTGTAAGAAGGCCTGCATGGGCCGAAATGAACAATTTCTTTAATATTTTAGTATTTTTATTGTTTTTATTTTTTTTCTTTTCTTTCTTTGTTTTCTTTATAACTTTGGGCTGATGAAGTTATGGCCATAGCTGAGGGCTAGTGATCCTCACCTAGTTTGGGTGAGGGTGTCGTAGCACTCACCAAGGGAGGTCCTTGCTTGTGGCTAATGAGGGGCAGAGGCTCTTGCCTAAGCTGGGAAGGGTTAGCTGACGACCTCTTCAAGCCAAAGTTAGGGCAAAAAAGGACAAAGGAAAAAAATTGAAAAAAATTATTCTTGTTAGCGAATGACCATGCCGCATGAGGCAATTGGCATTCATGTTAGTGATTTAAGGTCAAAATTGGCTAGATAGACTTAATTGGGAAATTATTAAAAGATTTATCACTTAATTGACATAATTGAAAGATTTATGACTCAATTTGTACAAATACAATAGGGTATGACATTTTAAATAATTCTTCCTAATTAAATCTATATGAGGTTAATTACGTGTTCTTCTTTCAAGCGGAAATATGTTTTGTTATGTTCCAGATCCAAGCAAGGGCTCTGGAACTTAGAGCCTGGAATATGTATTCTCATCAAATAAAATAATTACAAGTACTTTACCATCAAGGGTTGTGCACGCATCCGTGCGTGCTCGTGTGGCGAGAGAGACATTGACCGAGCTAGCTAGCTCTGTAGTGATCTAGTCTAATTAGAAAGGCGCATTTCGATGGAAAAATCATTAGGTAGCCTTCTCCTTTCTACTTAATCAAGGAGAGCTCTTGCCACCAATGAGATCTCAAAGCAACATGCCATAGGCATTTTGGTTCCCATCGAGTAGGATGAAAAATCTCTGTGGGCCGCCATGAAAACCATCGGTTTGTCCTCGAGAGAAATCGCAAGCTTCCTTAGCTTTGGTTTAATCGTGGCAAGCTGGACAAGGATGGAAGAAACAAAGTAGAAAACGTTCCTCTTGTCCCGGAGATGCATATTGGTTGAGGCTTCAATGTGATTGGCTGTCAGGCAATGGAATCCAACAAAAGAAATGTATCAATGGACCGAGATGGTCGCAAATGTCAACTTTCTGTCTTGGGAAATATTTCCACAAAAGTTGCATCACATGGAAAAAAGAGAGCACATCATTTCTGTCTTATTTACTCAGAAAATCTTTCCGTTGGTTCAATCAAAAATCCCAAATATTTAAGGAGAAGTGCAATGAAAAACTTTAATTTTGCCTCAATTTTTATTGACAAACTATAATTAAGTTTAAAAATTATCCTCAAAGGTGTAGCTTAAGGATGGCATATAAGCACTTTTTGGGTGATATGAAGGCAATTTTTGGTAATGTTAATTGAAAGGAATTGATCGCACTTTTTAAACAAAGTTCATGACATAATTGAATCACTTAAAAGGTTTAGGACTTCTTGCTCAAAAAAAAAAGGGGGGGTTTAGGACTTAATTACACAATGTATAAGACTTTCTACGCAATTTCTTGCAAAACTTGGTGTGTAATGTAAATTGGGCTGTGAATAATATTCCTTTTACCCTTGCTATTCTTTGTCATCTTGAACTGCCTAGACCTGCCTTGCAACTTCAACTTCAAGGAAATTCGTCTGACAATGCAAACACACGCGCACACACACAAAAGGAATTCCTAGGAATTGGGGCTAAGGCTTCTCTTTCTTTTCCCCACATAAAACTGTGGAGCATCCAATGTCTATTTGACTTCTGTGCTGGTTGAAAGGCCGCGAGCCCTCTTCTATATATTTTCTCCTTTACATTGCTTCAGGTATCGCCCTTCTCTCTGTCTCTCTCTCTTCCCCCTCCATCTGTAAGTATTGGCCAAGAAAGTTTGTTTGTCAAGAACTAGCGAGAATCCAAGAGCACTCGACCTTGCCTGAACTCTCTCCCTCAAGCCCTCCTTATCGAGTTTGATAACTCAGAAATGGTGACTCAAAGAATCAAACAAGTCCTTCCCGGGACTTGAAATCTTACAAAGCCATGAGTTATTCAAATGTGGAGATGTTTTGTATTTCCCTTTTCCGAATTTAGTGAAATATCTTGAGGGTCGTTTCAGTGACTCTTTTCTGGTTTTGTTTGCAACTGAATGTATCTTCTTCTTTTCATTACAATTTTTCCACTTCCACTATGTTCATCATCTTTCTTTTCCCGTTGCTTTTGTGCAGAAGTGTTCGTAGTTTTGATAGCATATATATTTTTGGTGCATTGTGAGAAGATTCATGGACGCTTCTCCATTTACTTTACAGTTCAAACTTTCCATCGCCTTTCTGTGGTAGATAAGATTAGTTCTTCCATTTGTTTTATGCTTTTGCTGAAATGGGTTCGAGGCATCATAAATCACCATGCGCATGTTGCTGTCCTTTTGCTCTTCAGTTTTCTGTAAACTAGCCTATTTAAAAGATGCCATCGTATGCATTTTCTGACTACTGAAAAATGAGACCAAAGGCACCTGATGTACTATGGATTTAACTGTGGCAAATTACATTTTGTGCCATCTTCCCTTTCTTTTCATCTTGATTTCCTTCTGTATTGCTTTTTCTTTATGCGTTACTATGTGTCTTTTGAAGTTTGTGATCGGAAAGTGTTCTGTATAGCTTTTGATGTAAAAATAGAGATTATCTTTGGATTATTTTCCCATATTTCCTAGTAAAACAAGAAAGGGGAGGCTTGGGGGAGAAGTTCAGCCAAGATCTAGTTCTCTCTTTCCACCTTAATCCATGGTCCATGTCACTTGAAGCTTCTTTTCTGGTTCACCACCTGAGCCAACATTGGCCTCGTACCAGGAGGAAATCCATGTACATATACATGGTTTCACAAGTCGTAAAGCATCTCGCAATATGCGCATATTCCTGCTGCCATGCATGGAGTAAGATTGAGGAACGCATCATTGGTACGACATCTTTCTACCAAGATTTTGGATCGACAAGACACTACTGTATTTGCAAGCTGTATATGAGTCTGGTTGGATTCTCTCTCTCTCTCTCTCTCTCTCACGATTCACTCTTTGGTGCTCAATCCTCTCAGCGCTAAGTAAGCTGAGAGTTAAGCAGATATGCCATTGACTCGGCCCACTTTTGTAATGCTTTAAGGTCTTGGTTTGCCATTGTGATTGTCTTATTCCAATCAATTTGAGCCATTTTTTGAGTCGTTATTATTTAGAGTAATTTTACTACACCAGACTATCAATTCAAGAAATACTGAGACCACCATTGGGCTCCACACATTAGATGCCACTTAAAGAAACATTTTTTGAGAACATATTTGTATATCAGATCATTCAGTCTCTATGCGATATGTTTCCACTATGACGATGGACAAAATTGTCGAGCAATATATATATCAATCACACCATGTGTGAGGAATAAATACATATCTTAATGCATTTACAAGTGTTCGGACCCATCATACAATGCTTGGACAACACAACTCACGGCCTGTAACCAGGTATGACGAACAGAACAAAGATCGCTTCATCTGAGGTGAGCAGGCAAGTAGTCCTAATACTATCTCATTTCATTTTCAAAACATCTACTAATTGCACTGTTTACAGGTTTTGTTCGATCTCATTAGGTCCTCATGGTCAGCTGATAAGAATTCAGGTACACCCCAGAACTCATCAATCCCCGGCATCAAAGGATCCAGCCAACAATGAACTTCTTATAGCGGACATGGAGCAATTTTGAAAAGATATCTGCTCTCCTTTAGCAATCTGCAAAATAATCCACATGAAACAAACTGCACTGCACCTTGGAACTGCAGATTCAGACTCGGGTAGTTCTCATTCTTACATAGACAACACATCCATGATAAGGAAAGGCAACTCTCACCAGCAATGCTATTAAGGTTAATAAACTACAGGGATCTCCTGTTCTTTTTTGCAAATTGCAAAATAATTGAGCATCATCTGGTGTCGACCAATTTATTTTCCATTTTCTTGTTGCAGTCATGCACAACCAAAGGAGTATGGGCCGGGTTACCTGGTCAAGAAAGGTACAGATTGGCCCAAAGAGACATTAAGGGTTCAAGAGAAGACA
Source organism: Eucalyptus victrix (assembly GCA_016097545.1). Classification (NCBI taxonomy): domain Eukaryota; kingdom Viridiplantae; phylum Streptophyta; class Magnoliopsida; order Myrtales; family Myrtaceae; genus Eucalyptus; species Eucalyptus victrix. The sequence goes on along the minus strand of CM027841.1, from coordinate 35,801,947 downwards.
GAATGTCCCATACCATCCGAGATCTTCCAAACTACATCAGTCCGGACAGACTTTTCTTCAAGCCTGTCATTTCGTCTATTGTTTTAACGAACCCTTCTTCTTGGGGTGAACAAGCGCGTTTGAAGAAACCGAGGAACATGTCTTCTAGGTTTTTCCACTCGTAAAGAAGTATAATTTTGGAGCGAACTCCTTGTGGTGTATAGATTCTTATTCCTTCTTGACTAATTACTTAGACAACGCTAAATTTCTTGAGCTCACTAAATTAATGTTCTCCTTTGTTTTTCAGTCATCACTAAATAAAATAGAATATTTACCAGTTCCATTTTTTTTTTGATCAACTTAACGCGTGCACCCCAGTTTAGCGTCTTAAGAAGACATGATCACTATCACTGGGAGAGATAGAATTTTAGTGACTCAATGACAAGGGTATAAATACTCGAGTTTTAGGAAGTGGGAAGCTGTTTCTTTCTTTAATCACATTCATATGTATGTCTCGATTTTTTAGGCCAGTGTCGTATATGCATTCGATTTGTTTTATGGAAGAGTATATGTGTTCTTCACACAACTTTCAAATTTCATGGATTGAGAGATATCTCAATCCTTAGTAATTTCGTGACACTAGTCTATAAGATGACAATTTTTTTCTATGTTAACTTTACCTGTTTGTAGCGTAGCCTCGACTATCAATAGAGAGTTAACATGTACCCCTAAATTGTTGAATTCAAAACAAGACTGCTAATTCGACACCTAAGCATGCACATATCCTTGGATTTACTAAAGTTTCGGATGATGGGAAATTTCGTGTACGGTCATTGAACGAGGGCTCACTTTGCAATCTGGCTATCAAACTTTGATTTCTACTCAAACTCATTAGAGAGATTTTTGCGATTGATGCATTTTTACCAAAAAATTGGTCAAAGTTTTTACCAAATCTTTGTTTGGGCATTCCGATTCACACAAGATGTGATGTAGCATGCATAGTATGATACTAACAAGGAAAGAGAAAAATCCAAAGTGATGTCCCTAGGACCTTGCTATTCATCTAGCAAGGGTCGTGTGGCCCTCGCCCATTGTGTCGAGGGTCTATGTGACTCTCACCTAGTGCACATGAGGGCTTTACGACCCCCATTGACTGATTGTGGTCTCTCATAGTAGATGAAGGGCCGCAACGCTAAGGCTAGGTGGATAAGGAGTCACGAGGTTGGAATCCTCTTCTTTTATTTCCCCCCTTTTCCTTAGAAGGCTGATGTAGCCTTTAGCTGACGTCACATCATCAGGGTGTTAAGCAGGGTGCTACGTTAGTTTTTGATAGAAAAATTTGTCAAAATTTGGGTAGAGTGCATAAATTGGGGTGAAAGTACCAAAAAAGTCTTAAATCTAATGTATTGATACCAATTCAATTCTAGACTTTTCAATTGGATCAATTTAGTTTTAAACCTTTTAATATTTGTACCAATTCAATTCGTTCGGTCAATTTTGGTCGGCCGGCGTTGACATAGCATTTTTAAAGATTTTTTTAAGATTTTTTTTTTAATTTTTTAATTTTTTTAATTTTCCTTTTCTTTTCTAGTGGTGGCCAAAAAAGAAAAGGAAAAATAATAAAAATAATAAAAACTTTGAAAAAATGAAAAAAATCATAAAAATTGCTACGTTAGCGTTCGACCACCGACTAACGTTCACATTAGCGTTGACCAGCCAAAATTGGGTGGATGGATTGAATTGGTACAAATATTAAAAGGTTTAGGATTAAATTGGTCCGATTGAAAATTTTAAGACTGAATTGGTAATAATGCAATATGTTGAGGATTTTTTTTTTTTTTTTTTTTTGGTACTTTTCCCCATAAATTGGAGAGGAAACGAAATGTTCCATGCCTTGGAAAATTGAAATCAAAGTTTAGTAATATGATTGCAAATTGCACTAGGTTTTTTAAACATTATGGATTTTTTTTTTTGGTTAAAATAACATTTCATTCATTTTCATGGATATATAAAAGAAAAAAGCTCTAAATAATAAGAGGAATAATTAGAATAATGTTAGGAGTCACCTGCTCAAAGGGTAGATTTGAGATTTCTTCAAATCAAAATTGGCAGCCGATTACTGAATTTCCATTCATTTCTATGATTTTGCCTTCGGCAGTGCATGTCCAAGTTCGGTGTTCCTAACACCATTGCCATTTAGTGAAACAAGGTTGAATAAGCACAGGTTTGATACTTATGAGAGGAAAAACTTCACAAAACTCCTTTGATCTCCTTGAAATTGGACTCGTACAACAATGGAACTCAAGGGAAGCGAAAACGGGAGAGAGAAGCTTTTAGATTAAAAGTAGATCAAAAGAGAAATGCTCCATAAAAAGGAAGGAAAAGCAAAAAAAAAAAAAAAAAAAAAGAAAAAGAAAAAACCAAATCAGCCAAAAAAGGAAAAAGTAAGGAGAGGGAGAGATTTGGCTCAAACCCTCCGGTTGAATGGAGGTTGAAGAAGAGAACTATGTGAAAATTAGAGGGAGAGGAGAAAATCCTAAGGGAGAGAGACGATCTTTTAAATATTATGGTTGAAAATGTAAAATGTATGTATCAAATTAATGGGAAAATTATTTATTACCTTTACCAAAAAAAATTAATGGAAAAATTATTCAAAAAGTTTTAAACATTTTGTATTTTTGCTAATTTAATCATAAATCTTTTAATTTTATCAATTGAGTCTTAAACTTTTTTTTAGCTTTTGTTAGTTGAATCTATTCGGTCAATTTTGATTAGAATTTGTTGACCAGGATGTCAACCACGCCATGTGGGACAATTGACGTTGATGTAGATAATTTTTAATAATTTTTTTGAAATTTTTGTGATTTTTTTCTATTATTTGTATTTTTTATGGCTTTTGGAGTTAGGGCCAATGACCCTTTGCTAGCCACAGGTGATGCTAACCAACCTTCAACTGTGGCCAAACAGGGTCGGTTGGCTACCCTTTTTGCCACGTAGAGGACGGTTGAGTTCATTTCTATGAATTCCGATTAAAATTGGTTGGATGAACTCAATTAATGAAAATTGAAAAACTTTAGAACTCATTTGATAAAATCGAAATTTTAAAATTGAATTAATAAAAGCATAATAAGTTTAATATTTTTTGAATAATTTTTCCATACGTTAATTGACGCCTTAGGACAAGAAATTTTTCCCCCACCTTATCATCGTCCGATGGCTCTTCCCGTAATATCGGAGGGAGAGACTCCATGCAACTGCAGAGGCTCCGCGCGCTGGAGCCCCTCCACTGCCACTCCCTCTTCTTCGCGGAATCCCAGGCCACCCCCTTCGTCCGCCGGCCCGTCGGCCCCGACACCTGCGCCGCCGTCATCAAGCGATGCGGCGGCTCCCTGGCCTCCCTGAAGGCCGTCCACGCCGCCGTGCTCCGCGCCCACCTCCACCTCAACCTCACCTTCCTCACCCACCTCGTCGCCAGGTACGCGTCCCTGGGCTCCCTCCCCCACGCCCGCGCCCTGTTCGCGCTGTCGGCGGAGCCCCCCGACGTCTTCCTCTGGAACGTCGTCGTCCGGGGCTGCGTCGACGGCCTCCGGTACCGCCCCGCCCTGGGCCTCTACGCCCGGATGCGGGGGCAGGGCATCGGGCCGGACAACTTCACGTATCCTTTTGTCCTCAAGGCGTGTGGGTGCCTCGGGGACGTGAAGTCCGGGGCTTTGGTCCACCACGACGCGCTGCGATCTGGGTTCGGCTCGGACGTGTTCGTGGGCAACTCCCTCGTGGCTATGTACGGGAAGTGCGGGCGCGTGGAGGTTGCCAGGCAGGTGTTTGATAGGATGCCTGAGAGGAACGTCATCTCGTGGAGTTCGATGATCGGTGCGTGCGCGCGAAATGGGTGTTATGAGGATGGGTTGCGCTTGTTTTGGGAGATGTTGGATGGGGGAGTCCGTCCGAACAGGGGAGCCGTGGTGGATGCAATGGCTTGTGTGCACGGGGAAGCTGAGGCTGATGTGGTTTGTAGAGTTGTGAAGGATAATGGACTTGATTCAGATCTCTCCGTCCTACATGCGGCAATGGTTATGTATGCAAGGTGCAGTAGAATTGATGTTGCACGAGCCCTCTTCGATGGGATACATGAGAAGGACTTGGTGTGTTGGTCGTCCATGATTGAGGCTTATGCCAAAGCTGATATGCCATTAAAAGCTTTGGATCTCTTTAGAGAGTTGTTATGCTTGTGTATCTACCCCGATGCAATAACATTACTTAGTGTGCTCCGAGCTTGTTTGGAGTTAGGTTCTTTTTTGCAATCTTGCACGGTTCATGCAATGATAATTCGCAGATTTTTTGAAAGTCACGTAGAGCTAAATACTTGTATGGTAGATCTCTATGCCAAATGTGGAAATTTAGAGCATGCTAGGAAGTTCTTTGATCGGATGCCTGAGAAGAATTTGATATCTTGGAGTGCTATGATATCTGGATATGCAATGCATGGCCATGGTAGGGAAGTACTCCACCTCTTTGATCAGATGAAGTTTTCTGTAAAGCCTGACCACATTGTATTTGTATCAGTTTTGTCGGCCTGTAGCCATTCTGGGTTGCTAAATGAAGGATGGGAGTGCTTTGAATCCATGAGTAGAGATTTTGGGGTCACACCAATACATGAACATTACGCCTGTATGGTAGACCTATTAGGTCGAGCCGGACATTTGGATGAAGCAGTGGATTTTATTGAGAAAATGCCAATAGAACCTGATGCTGGTGTATGGGGGGCATTGCTTGGAGCATGTCGAATCCATAGGGATGTGGAACGGGCTGAAAAGGCTGCGAAGTTTTTATTTGAACTGGATCCTGAGAACTCTGGTCGTTATGCTGTATTCTCCAACATTTATGCATCGTTAGGAAATAAGGAAGAAGCTGATCAAATAAGAGACCTTATGAAAAGAAGAGAAGTGAGGAAACTTTCAGGCCACTCAATTATACAAATTGGGAACAGAATCCATACGTTTGTGGCAGGGGACAGATCACATCTCCAAAAAGATGTGATCTATTCAGAATTGGACAAACTAATGGCTAAAACTCGGCTAGAAGGGAATAAGCCAAACTTCCATGAAGCTGAGGAAGAGATTAAAGAAAACATGTAATATGCGCACCGTGAGAAGTTAGCTATCATCTTCGGCATTCTAATCTAGCATCAAGGAGTGTCATAAGAAATAGGAAAAACCTTAGAGTTTATGGCGATTGCCATAATGCTATGAACTTTTCTTCCAAGGTAACTGAATCATAGTGAGTGATGCTCACAGATAATATCATTTTAAATATGGTTGCTCTTGTGGAGATTACTGGCGATTATATAGAGATCTGACCTTTCGAAAAATCTTTGGACTTCTCTTTTTCAGGTGACATTTCGGATCAAGACTTGTCATTATTTATGATGAGGCAAAGATGCTTGAAGTCTTCTGTGGCTGGGACAAATTTATTTGGCTTATCCAAAAGACTTTTTCATGATCTTTTACAATCTGCAGCCCTATGCATCTTATCCTTAATAGCCTACTAAAAGATCAGTGAAACTGGAATATTTTCTGCATAGCTTGAACAAGACTTCTTATGCGATCTATTTTGTTGAACTGCATACGTGCTTATCTTGTGACAGTTATCAACTTCAGAGCTCATGGAATCGAGCAATCTATCACTCCATCTTAAAAATCTGAAAACACTGGACTTCTTCCTGAAGCTCATATCTGATCACCCGTCAGCTCCTGCAACAATTTCACCATGGTTGGGTCAAACTTGCAATAGAAGTCATAATGATGGGATGGAATTCTGATGGATTCGTCTGATGCGCTCTCATGAAGAAAGTTCAATTTCAGTTGCTGATCGCTTCTTCATGGAATCCCCATTTAGACAAATATATGGACAATCGTCTGATGCACTCTGATGAAGAAAGTTCAATTACAGTTGCTGATGGCTTCTTCATGGAATCCCCATTTGGACAAGTATATGGACAATCATGTTATGGGAGTCATTTTGCCAGTTTTGAAGAATTGATTGCATCAAAAGGTGTATTGTGCGGTTCTTAGTTTTCTGAACCTAAAAGATGTTGAAAGGGTTGGATTGAGCCTTGTATCCAGAAAGAGCTATGATCAAAATCTCTTACCTGGCGATCCTGCAGAATTCCATTGGTTCTGCACTTGTTGGTCAACATCATACATCAGCGCCACATGATGCATCCTAGGAGGTTAACTATTCCTCTAGTTGCAGAGCATCTTAGAGCATCAATATAGTAATTCCGGTTCCTAGACACTAGACAGGACCTTGCCTCATCTCCTGAAACACGGCATTGTAGGAACTAATTACTTGCCGCCGGATGCATATCATCTGTGTTCATCACTTGTGATCAGTGGCCCTACTAAGTTCTGGATATGCTAGTAAAGCTGCAGTTCACCATGAATTTGTCTTGATTACCAGTTCGAAATTCAGGGGCGTGGTAATTGTGAGAACCCCACTTTGATTTGTTATGTTATACATACTGATGGTCAATATCTAGATACAGTACTGCTAGATGACCCATTCTTCATTCCTTTTCCAGGAAAAGAAGAAGAAGAAGATAGAAAGTTGCATTATGTATATATTGGGTGCTTAGAGTCAATGCAAAAGAATACAATGAGAAAATTCAAGATGTGTACATAATGACCATCTCTCTGGCTTTTATTTGTTTCCCAACAAATGTGATGAGTTAATACAGAGCAGGAATCTCTCTCTCTGTCTCTCTCTCTCTCTCTCTCTCTCTCTCTGAGTTTGTGGTTGGAAGTTGCATCCTCAAACAAATGTCATCAAAGCCTTTAGATCCACCGCTTGTTGCGTCGTGAACTGTGGTCACCTCGGAACCATCGGTCCCAGCCAACATCTGCAGGACCCTTCGTCCTAAAGCAAAAACACAATCAGCAGCAAAACCATCAATATGCAAAATCCAACCTGCTGATGAAAATCTGGAAGGATGTCCGTGACATCAATGAAATCAATACTTACACTGGAAGAAGTGGATCCGGAACGGATTCAACGCTTGAAATGAGCCTGCACGGTAATCAAACTTACAATGAAGTTATAGGGGGAGTCTTAATGTAATCCATGTCAAGCATAACTCGGAGTTTCTCCTTACTCTTTGCATACAAGAGATGATTCACCTATGGTTTCAAGCTCCTCCAACTCTTCCTGCACCAAGAAAAATCCATGAGACTGTCTTTCAATTGTGATGCAAGCATCCGGATGGAAACGACACGACCAAAACCACCAGTATTTTTCTTTCTTGGGCTGAGAAAACAAAGTCTTTTATCAGTGCGGTACCTGAATGATCGTGATCTGGTTTTGGACTTGTGTTAAGGAAGCAGCCAACCTGTGCTTGCCGATGAAAGCTGTGGGCTCTGCTCTTGGGACTTTCATCGGCAACCCTCCTTCTCTCCTTGCTTCACACGGCATCGGAGCCTCAGATTTTGGTGTCTCCATCGCTGGTGAAGCTCTGTCCATCATGTCAAACTCAAATCTCTGTACAAAGAAGAAGGGGGCTTGGATTTGGACTTTTTGTTCATTGTCAAAAGAAAAGAGAGAGAGAGAGAGAGAACGTGGACCGAGTGTGGCACACGTGATTAAAGCACTAGAGAAAAGTGTGAACGAAGGAGGTGAAATATAAGAATGTGATAAAGAAATGATTAAAGTAGGATTGAGGGGAAAGGGTGTAAGCAGTGGTCAAAAGAAGACTGGGAAAAGGAGGAAGTTTTTGGAGATTTGGGATGAGGACAGGAAAGTGGGGGCAAGGTCCACAGTCAAAGCATGACAATTCAGACTCTTTCTACTGTTTCCCTAACATCCAATTCAGGATGGGTCATACAGACCAGAGAACCACCCCGACCCCATGTCTTTGTCAGGCTTGGTCAGCTTTATGTGCTGCAGATCTGTTTTTCTAACTCTGGATCGGCAATAGATATAGCCATAGCCACTCGGTCAGAGCTGACATTGATGAGAGGGAAGCGTTTGATGATGCAAAGGAGTGACAACAACCGATTTTTTGTGGGAAACTTACCGTTGAGCTGTTTCTACACTTGGGATTTGTTTGTGAAGATTTCCCTGTCAGAATGATTATTTCTCGATTGACATCATATGGCGGACTGAGTTGATTAGTGATAGGCTCGTGGCTCGCTAATTTTTCACACTTTTATTGACTTCTTCAATAAGTTTATTTTACAAAATATCTTCTCACATGGGTATGCACCTTTCTTTCCAACAACTAAAGCTCGACGCAGTCATTCAAACTTATTGGTCAGTAAATTTGAGTACACTCGATGATTCTCGTTTTAAGGTCCAATGATTCTTCTGGTTCGTGACACTAGTCCCTACTTATTTTGATGGCGAGAGTCGAACTCGTGTCACCTTTAATCAACTGGTCCTTTGCGACTGGGGCGGTGGTAGCCAGGATTGATACACAGTCCTTGGCTTCGTTTTCTTTTGTCCACGATTGAACCAGTGACAGTGAAGAAACAATACAAAAATGGTTTCTTTTCCCTGGAAGATAGCCTGGCCATAGGAGCAGATGGGGGCAGTAGGAAGCGCCACAGGCATCATTGCAGCCACAAAGAAAAGGACAATGATGCTTCCACCAAGATGCCACTGCTGCAGGCAGAAAACTTTCTTCTGCATCTGCACCTGGTGGCGGAATTCTTTATGTGAGCGTAAAATCAAGCTATTTTTAAAGGAAAAGCTGTTGTTTGAGCAAATCCCAAGAATTTATCGTACAGACCAAGTAATTGAAAATCCGCAAGTTGTTGGGAGCATGTATGTGGTTACTAAAAGCCCATATGAGATAACCCAGCTCATCATTATCAGGCCAAAGCCCAGCTCCTCGCCACATCATGCTAAGCTAAACGAGTCTTTAAAAGAGAAGTCTAAACCACCCAACCGAAAATTGTTAAATTTTAGGGACAATAAAGTCTGCCTACTTTTTCTCGAAATTTATAGTGAACCTTTACTTTTTTTTTTTTTTTTTTAAATATATTTCAATATATTGGAGTTGACTTTCCAACATCCAATTTATCATTCCATTTATGATTCCAACAAAAAGGACCAATCGGGGATAAAAAATTGAATAAAAAAGGAAAATAAAATAAATGAAAATTTTCAAATAAGGATTCAAAGTATCCTCATTTTCTTAAATAAGGGCTTGAATTTGACCTTATGTCAGATAAGGACTTGAAATGGCCATAGTAATTTCTAATAAAGGTTTGACCTTGTCAATCATTGGCTGGTTAAATATTCTAGCTAGTCAAGAGTGTTTTAGTCCAAATATTTTAATTTTATATTATTTTTTTCTTACTTCTCTTTTCTTTATTTTTTGAGTGATATTGAGTACGAAAAAAATAGATAAAGAATATGCTAATATTTGTCTTATAGCAAAGTTTGATTTGGAAGAAGAATTTGAGGTAAATAATTTGGGATAAGTGTTACGGAAGTCTTAAAACTTGTCACAAAAATGCATTTAAGTTTTAAAACTTGCAAAAAGTGCAAATAAGTCCTAAAACTTGTCAAAATTTTTCATTTGAATCCTAAAATCAATGCCTTTAGCCTTTTCCGTTAAAAATGCTAACGTGGCATTTAAAATTAATTTTTATTTTCCAAATGGCTTTTTTAATGATTTTTTATTCATTTTAAAAAAAATAGATTTAAAAACTAAAAAATTAGATTTATTCATTTTATATTTTTTTCAACAAAAAAAGAAAAGTCAAAATTTATTTAAATAAGAAAACAGTTCAAAAAAAAAAGGCTGCCATTTTTTTAAAATAAATTTTCACTTTTTAAAAAAAATTTAAATCTAATTTAAATATAAATTTTTTTTAAAAATCCACGTGGAAAATAAAAATTAATTTTAAATGCCACGTTAGTATTTTTAATGGAAAATGCTAACAACATCGATTTTAGGACTCAAATGAAATTTTGACAAGTTTTAGGACTTAAATGCATTTTCATGACAAGTTTTAGGACTTCTATAACACTTATCCCAAATAATTTTGATATTCTAGTTGAAATATCTAATCATATAGTAGAATGACTTATTGATAACAAGGCTATGTTGAGAAAATTCTCAAAATTGAAGAAAGAAATCTCAAGATTGAGACAACAAGATTCTTTCCAAATAGAAAAGATTGAGTATCTTGAAAAGGATTTTCTTCAAGTAAAAGAAAATCATGACTCTCTTTTGAAAGTAAATGATTCTTTGAAAAAAGGAAATTTTAGATGTTGCAAAAAGGTTTTCAGTTGGCTCAAAAACTTTGGAACATATTTTGTCTATTCAAATCCCATATTGCAACAGATTAAGGCTTGGATGTAAAAACAAAAACGTTTTAGAAAAATGATTTTCCAACTTACAAAGAGAGAAAGAAGCAAAAGCCTCTAATAGTTTTCTATGAATATTTTTTTAGAAAATAATTTATAAAAATTATTGGTCAAAACCTTTTTAAATGTTCAATTTGTGATAGTCATGATTATTGTGAAAATGTTTGTTCCAAAGTTTGGATCAAAAAAACTTTCTAAGTATGGCCAATCCTTCTAACTAGAGAGGATTCACACAAATATGGATACCAAAGAAGACTTGAACTTGTCTTTATCTTTGCAGGTACCAAAGAAAAAGAGAAACGAGTGGTACCTCGATAATTGTTGCTCAAGACATATGACTAGCAATCCAAGCAAATTTATTGAACTTGCAAGATTCAATGGTGGAAGCATTTCCTTTGAAGGGAACAATAAAGGAAAGATCATTGGCAAATGAACAATTGAGATTGGTAACCAAACTATAAGAGATATATCTCTTGTCAAAGGCCCGAAGTATAATCTCATCAACATCAAACAATTATGTGACACTAGGTTTGAGATATGCTTTTAAGAAGATAAATGCTCTAGCATTAGTAAAGATATGAAGTAGTCGTTAACCAGAAAGAGACATGGAAATATCTACCTACTGGATTAATTAGCTAATGATGTTCAATGTCTGATCTCCATCAAGGACTAATCAAATCTTCGACATAGTAAGCTTGGACACGAGTACCAAGCAAATTTTAAAGCTTCCTTAAAGAAATTGGTACGAGACTTGCTAGATCTAAAGTTCGAAAGGTTTGAAGTCTGCTCAATCTATGCCCTAGGTAAATAGGTAAGGAGTTCTTTCGAACCCATCAATTATATCAGTATTAACAACATTTTGCAGCTTCTTCATATGGACATTTCCGGACCTATAAGAACACAAATTTTTGGGAGGTAAAAGGTATTGCTTGGTAATAGTTGATGATTATATAAGGTACCCAAGGGTTTTCTTCCTTGTGCACAAGCATGACACATTTTCTCATTTTTTTAAATTTGCCAAAAAGATTCAGAATGAAAAATGTTATTTCATTTCTTCCATTGAAACTAATCATGGGGTGAGTTCAAAAATCAAAGTTTGCAAAACTATTGTTGAGAAAGTGGTTTTGAGCATCATTTTTCGACTTCCTATACACCTGAATAGAACGACGCATTAGAGAGGAAAAATAGGTTCTTGCAAGAAATGACAAGAACTCTTCTTACGAAAAGCAAAATTGCATCACACTTTTGGGGTTAAAGCCATTTCAACAGCATGTTACATCATAAATTGAGTTTTCCTCAGACCTTCCTTAGAAAAAAAAAAAAAAAACCCTTTTTGCTTTTCAAATGCAGGAAACCAATCATTTCATATTCCAGAGTTTTTGGCTATAGATGTTTTATCTTGAGAAATGCAAATAATCAACCTAGTCAATTTGATGAAAGATCATATAAAAGTATATTGTTGGGGTACTCATCTATGAGCAAAGCTTTAAGAGTCTACAATAAGAGATCTCAAACAGTAGAGGAATCCATCAACATGAAATTTGATGAAAATCCTCAAATTCATGAAGACTATAATCATGCAAAACAGCCATCTGACATAATTCAAGCACAAGAAGAAATCAAGGATTCAAAATCAAATGAACAACCTTAGTAACAAGAAAGTGCTGATAAGTATGATTGTGGGAAACCCACAACGTCTAATGACAGATTCAACAAAGACTAGAAGCACAAGTCAAGCCATCCAAAAGATCTGCTTATTAGAAACATCGATAACAATATTAGAACGAGATCAACACTAAAAGATGCCGTCGGTACCTTGGTACTCGTTTTAGAGATTGAACCAAGAAGTACTAAAGAAGCCCTATCAGATGAAAACTGGATCCAAGAATTGTAGGAGGAACTCCAACAATTTCAGGTAAACGAAATATGGGAATTGGTTCCTAAACTAAAGGACCATCCTATGATATAAACAAAATGGGTGTATAGGAACAATCTTAATAATCAAGGAAAAGTCATGAGAAACAAAGCAAGATTGGTTGCCAAATGCTATTCGCAAAAAGGAGGAATTGACTATAACAAAACTCATGCGCCAATAACAAGGTTAGAGGTGATCAGACTTTTACTCACTTATGTGTGTTTTCATGGTTTTAGGCTTTTCCAGATGGACATGAAGAGTGCCTTCTTGAATGGATGCATTAAAGAGAAAGTGTTCATAGAACAACTTCCAAGTTTTGAGGAACCAGGAAAACTTCTAATTCCAAAGTTTGAAAAGTGTTTTAAGATCTCATACATTTATCTCTGTAAGAGAAATTGCGTAACCTTTTAGATGCTGAGAGTGTGTGAGGAGTAGTTTACACAAATCTGAGTGTTTTTAGCTCAATTCTTATAGCATCTGATCAATTTTTATTAGTGGATCCCAACCAATAGGTTGTAGCGCGGGAAAGCGGACGTAAGCTTGCAAAAGCCAAACCACTATAACCATTTGTGTGCAATTCTTTATCCTTTACTCCTTTCATTTATTGTGATTAGAATTGCACATCAATAAAATCCGACCACTTCATCAAAAGTTATCTCGCTACAACGATTGTTTAAAATTGTTTCATTTTCGCACAATCACATGTTCACCTCCTCTAGGTGATTGTTATAGTCATAATAGAGTTCTGTTAGTATAATAGTCTTTGGGCTGCTATGAGAACAACAACTTATTATAAATCACAAATTCTTAAAGAAGTGGACCCTACAACAATTTATAATTATTTCTTAATTGATTTTTTGTGGTCTAAAATACACTATTATTCTTACAGTGTATTAAATACCGTCCCAATCATTTTTCCTCGCGAATACCTCACAAGCCAAAAAAAGTTCCTCCACCCACCATCCCCATTTGCTCTTAAGATCTAGTTTTGGCATTCATCACTACTATTTCCACACACCCCAATGCTCTTTTGCCTCTTTATGTTGTACTACTCGCCTCATCACGCTACGCCACTTGCCTTGCTATGCTTTGCCCTTGGATTACACTTGCAAGCAGTCCAAGCATCCTGCCACCATTTTTTGTTGCCAGTTAGCCACCGCGCTTCACTCCTTCACACAGTTGCTCCTTGCTTGTCACTGTTCAACACCAGTGACGCCTATAGCAATCTCTAGCCCAACCAAACAATCCTCAAGCCAGTTCTAATGTTGTGCCCTTGCCCTTGCTCAATCGAGTTTCAAGTCTTCTCGATCCCTTTTTATTGTAGGTTTCACAGCACATCGGCAATTCTAGTCTCGGCACCATCCTAATGATCAATACTAGGGGTGAGCATGGTTCTAGGGTAGAACTTAAAACTTGAGAACCTGTTCAGCTCCAAGTTATGTAAGATATGTTCCAAGTTCCAAAAATTAGGTAACCTATTTTGATAAATAGGTTCTAGGTTCTAGATTAGTGGAACCTTGAACCTGTAACTTAAGACCTATACCGATTTTTTTTTTTTAATGTTTTCTTGATCTATGTGTTGATGTAATCCCACAGTATTCTATGGCATTTAATGAAAAGTGTATATTCTGGAATCATTAATCTAAGTTTTCATTTTATGGTCAAGACCTTTACCTTTTAAATGTTTCATATTTTTTATATGTCTAAATATAAGTTATTGTTAGTGAATTGTAACAGCAAGTAGTTGTAACTAAATGCGATAATTAATTGTTGTTCAATTAATAATACAAGTAGAACCTGGGTAGACCTAGAATTGACTTTGGAACCTATGACAAGATAGGTTCCAGGTTCTAAAAAATGAGGAACTATTCTAATGAGCAATTTCTAGTTTTAAGTGAAACTTGTATGGAACCTAAAACTACTCATTCCTAATCAATACCATGCTAAGCCTCCCATTGTGCTGTTGCTAGTCCACCACGTACCACGTCAAAGAGCCTCCCAATGAATTTGTATAGCCCTTGGTTATTTATTTTCAGATTTTCCAACAAATTATGGGGATTCCTAAGGCTGCATTTGGCAGTCAATATAAAATTTGGGATAGGATATGGATTCTATTCTACGTTAGGTGCTTGCTTAGGATAAGATAAAGTCAGATATAAGGGGGATAAAAGCCGGATAAAAATATCCCACGGGGGAGGTGGGATAAAGTTGGATAAGATTTCTAATGTCCATAATAGGAAAGTTATTTTTCATGAGTAAAAAATTTCTTAAAATTAACAAAATTAATATTATATTTCAATATAAATAATATTTGAATTCTAATTTAAGAAATAAAAAATAAAAATAATTTTAAATTTACCTTATTTTAATTTATATATTCAACTTTAATTCTATGTTGTGATAAACATTCAATCTATAAATTATATATTTATATTTATTATATATTTTAGGTATTTTTGTATTTTATGTATGTTAGTACAATTTGCAATTTGATAAAATTTTATTAAAGAATGATGAAAGGGGAAAAAATAAATAATAAAGAAAATAATTAAAAAAGAGGAAAATAAAAATAAAAATAAAAATAAATTAAGGAATAGTGTCACGAAGATTTTCACCATCTCTATTTATAAACTTTTAGGTTCATTTATAATGATATGTTGTTTATATTAAAAAAATGTATATGATATAATGTGAATATATCGACTTTAATATTGCGATTCACCAAACAGTGGATATGATATAGAAAAATCCCAGGATTTCATATCATATTCTATCAAGTCCTATCTTGATTAGAAATCTGGACGACCAAATGTAGCCTAACAGTTTATCAATGATAGCCCAGTGATCCCATCGCCAATCACCATGAACACTCTTGTTGTTGGTCGTTGTTCAAATCAATAATCCAATGTGGGTAATTTCCTAAATTATGTTTCATTCAGATGTTTAATTGCTTAAATTGTGATTATTGGATTCTAACACAAGTTTTTTTTTTTTTGAAGTTTTAGGTGTTTTCTAAATAGGTATTTTCATTGCTTGAGTCACTTCATATTTATATAATTGGGAATTCGAACTTTGGGGCCAAATATTGCATTCTCGATTATATTTGTTTCCTTTTTTTCATTGTGCATATTTGATTATCTGGGGCTTATATCTTGCGTATCAATTAGTTTTCAGCATTCCTATTATGAAATTACAAAAAAAAAAAAAAAAAAAGAGTTGCACTGCTTTAGGATGGTTTAAGTTTCATAATTTAAAATTGCATATTTTAGGACAATTTAGTAATTTTTGACTAGGATTTAATATAAATTATTTCTTAGTTTAAATTAGGTCATCATATATTTATGTGGTTTCTTAATTTAACTTTCAAGGAAAATCACAAAAATTTGACATGCATATTTCATATAGAACTAGTTTCACGATTTTCACGTCATACAATGCATGTCATTTAATAGTCATATGCTTTCGGGTTATGTCAGCTCATGCATTGCTTATATTTTAACTTTTATAAAAAGAAAACACAAAAAATAATAATTTCATATAGTTAAAATAATAAGATTAATTCATTTTTGATCACAATTCGTGTCATCAAAATTGCATGTAGGTTGCATTTAAATCAAATCGCATTTCATTAGTTGAATAATCTATGTCATATGTCATTAGTTTAACAACCCATGCGTGTTAGCCTAGAATTCACATCGTCTTTGAATTAAGTCATTTTTTAAACAAGGCCCAAAAAGAATTGCATAATCACGTTTAGAAAGCATGATTACGCCATGCATCAATTTTTGTCTTTTTATTAACATCTTGCATAATACTTGGTGCATCGAATTATAATAAAGTCTAGCTTTTGCTTTGCTTAATGCATTAAGGTTTTTGCTCCTTTTCTAGCAATTTATTTATGGCTATGATTTGTTAAGTATTAAGTTTTTGCTTGCGCACTTGCATGATTATTCATCACATGTTAGTGAATTAGGATAAAAAGTGACCAAGATTGCTTGTTAGAATGTACTTGAAATCAGAGAAAAGATACCAAAAGGGGGTTAAATTTATTTAGTATAATCTTCACATCTATGTAGAAGTAAATTCCCCACATTTTACTTCAGTTTCTATTCAATCCACAATAGATTAGTGGCGATTCTTAAATGAATTGAATTGCATGCTTAACTAATTAAATCAAAACCTCAAAATTGCACTTTGGATAAGTTTGGAAGAGTTTGGACTAATGTTTGCTTAGTTATTTATTAGCTTTCCTTAGGTAATTCACCTTTGGAAAGCTTGTGACACCGTCTCACCGATCAATAGGTCTTAAGGTTGAGCTTTGGCCACGTGACAAATTACTTACTCAAGCACCTTATAGGATGGCCCCTCTAGAGTTGGTTGAGTTGAGAAAGCAACTTGATGATTTTGAGGCAACCTAAAGGCGTGAACGATAACCTTTTTGTTTATGGACTCAATTTTTGGTAGAAAATCGATTTTCTATTTTCATTTTTTTAGATGAGTTTTGAGCAAAAATATACATTTAATAACAATACAGAATTTTTATTTCTAAAATAGAAAATCATTTAATGAAGACACAAATTTTTTGCTCTCCAAGTTGCTGGAAGGCACTAATAGACAATGGTTGGTAGGGGGAGGTGCCTAGCGATGGTGTGTAGGCAGTGGGGTAGTAGTGAGGGCAAGTAATAAGAAGAACTTTTATTTCTCATTTCTATTTTAGAAATAGAAAAGGGGAAATTTTTTACTTTATATTTCTGTTACTTTTCTAAATATGTTTCAAACCTATTTTTGGACAAAAAAAATTGTTCTAGAAATAAAAAGAATGAATTGCCTTACCAAACAGATTTTTTCCAAACTTATTCTAGAAATATATCTGGTGAGAAATAAAATGGTTATCATGTGCACTCTAAGCAACTTAGAAAGGGGTAAATAAGTTGCTTTGAAAGTTTCTCAGATATTAGCAACTTATACTTTAAAATTAAGAGAAGCTAATACTAAGAATATCAAGAGCTAATGTGCAAATATCATATATAAACATAAGTAAAGATAGCACACAACAATATATAATGGTTCGGCTTATTCACCAAGCCTGCATCTACTCTCTAGATTAATAGCTGCAAGTTGGATTGGAATACACTAGTAATCATCAAGATAATTTATAACCAGCAAGTATTGATCTTATCAAATGATAAATCATACTATCAAGACTCATATGCCACTATCAAATGTTGCACACTTAATCTTCTCTCCATTAACAGTGTAGCAAGCAAGGACACTACTCTGAAGTCTCGAGGAATGAAACACAATTTGCTCAGAATACAGAGTTGAACACTTTCAATTTATACCACCCCATTTGGTGGCTGTGTTGGTATGCACTCAGACCCTCTTTACGGTAGGGTGAGAGTTCGAACCCCCACGTTCACATATTACACATTCATTAGTGGTCTTAAGTGCGGTGTCGTAATAGTGGGTCCTGCGCTAGCACCGCTCCAGGTTTATGTCGCCGGTTGCCGGATGTACGATGATTCCTGAATATAAAAAAAAAAAAAAACACTTTCAATTTATTCTATTTTGTTTTTCAACTCCTTTCAAGTCAAATGTTCTTCTGTTATATAGACATATTCAATCTTCCCATCGGAGATTATCCTCACAAACAAAGTAGTCATTAGGATCCTCTGCCAGCTACCGTCCGAAGCTAGATGCTTAAATAGTCCTTTCCTGCGATCATCAAAAAGCTTTCCCGAATGGGCCCTTTCGCTGCTGTCGCATCGCCGGTACTCGGACTTGTCCAAGGTGCATTATCTGTAGCCGCTTGGGTCAAGGACGCATCAACATAATGGAGAGTTACTTTAGACTTTTTCCATTTTTCTCGTTTTTCATAATTTCTAGGTAGTGTCATCTCGTATCTCAAATATTTCTCATAGCTTAACAGGTTATCGCGAGTGCAACTGCTCGTGTTGATCTTGGTAAATTTAATACATGAGCCAGTTCATTGCAAGGGTTCACTTCTCACTGAGAAGAATAAATCTTGGTTTCCATAGGAAGGGAACCAAATTGAAGAGGCGTGTAAGACCTCCTTCCAACGTGCCAATAGAGCAGAAATAGTCCACTTGCTTTATAGATATAAAGTGAGAAATGCTGGCGGCGTGAAGGGCTCAGGTGCGCCTCTACAGAAAAATTAAACTGTGAAAAAGCAGAAGCGGGAGCACTTTCTTCAGTTGAAAAGGTCCCTCGCATCAACGACAAAAGATGTCAAGCACATGTTAATCATCATGAGAAAATCGTCAATTAAGTAATAAAAGGAACAGAAGCACACCCAAAGGTTCCATGATATTGTACGTAAGTTTGTCTGTTTTGCCATTTATACAAGCTTTATTTAAATTCAAGGTGGTTTGGACTGACAGGTGAAATCCGTAAGGAGGACGCAAGTCCCCTAACATGAGAAAGAAACATCAAGATTTGACACATTTTAGAGAGGACAGTATTTACAGACCACACAACCACTCTTGTAAGCCCAACATAAAAAAGAAGATGGGTCTACCCTAGGTGGTGCCATGAAAATGCTAGCAAATCTGATGGATGACTTGGGAGATTTATCCACAAAACCCATGAAAACTTGAAGCCAGATGTCGAACTTGAACCATTTGTGCACTTCTTGCGTGCACTTCTTGCTTCCTCAGTTGGTCATGAAACTTTGTGATGAATTCCTCAGCCTTGTGGATCCACTTGCCCATTTTTCCCATCACCATCATCATCTGATGGGTAATTAGAGACCACCTTAGAGGACGGCGAGAATAGGGGGCCACATCGCTCCATCTGGATGCTGAACGTGTAATCGGCAGTCTTCGCCACGCAAACGTGTCTCCGGGTACACGGGCTCGTCCTCCACAAAGTCCTCGATGACTTTAGGGCCTCATGCAGTGGAAGCGTTGGCCCTTGTTCTTGGCCGAGTGGACGATGAGCTGGTCCGGGCTGTTGCTGCAGGAGAACTCATACTCGATCATGTCACTAATAAAATTTCTCTTGGACATCAATCCTTTCCTGATCACTACAAAATTGATTTTCGCAATCTGCCACAGCCTTGTGGCAACGGTTGGGCTCACTCTTGGTCGCAACTCCATGACCAGAATTCAAACCCAAAAGCTATCCTTTTTCACAAACAAGAAGACTAAAAACTCTAAAAGTAAGTCCCTCCTTATGAGAATGATGTCATCGGAAAATAGAAGAGTTTAAAAAGAGGGAATCAAAATAAGCCAAGAAAGAGATTTCCGTGTGTGTTTGGGAGAGATCTCTCAGTGCTGGGTTTACAGTAGTCTATGCAAATTGCGAGCAAGTTTTAGGACGGAAACTCGGGCGGCAAGTGTGGCAAGATCTTTATTTAATTTGAAATAGTGGGAAGCGGGACCCTCGGTCGGCGGGATTGAACAATGATTCCAAGCTCTTTTTGCCTTAAAGTTTTCCAGTCCGAGCAATTAACAGAAAGATCTTCCGACATGATTTTCTTGCGTTTTCACAGAAAATTACTACGGAAAATGACGGCAACGGTGCGGTGGTCTCGGTTAATAATTTTCCCAACCCTATGGACTCAGCTCATTTCTCTATACGTTCTTTCTTAAGTTACTTTCTTTCTTTTGTTTTCAGAAATTAGCACAGGGACTAATACAAACATTTAAACTGAAATGGCCATTGCGTCTTCTCCTGTGTGTCAATCTTCAAAGATGATTGCATGGTGCAAATTCGTTGTCCGCTACTGCAGTTTCATCTACTGTTTTCGCAATACGTGTCCATCCAATTTTCTGAATTGGGTCGAACCAGTTGAAGACCGTCTTGGAACCGATCGGATAGAACCAATCGACATCGGTCAATGTCGATCAACAATGGTCAACTCCTGTCAAAGGCTGATGTGGCAATTGATGTGGCAGCTGATGTGTAGATGACGTTAGGGATGACATCAACATCAGCGGTGGGGCAGTGCACATGTGAGTCTAATGTCAACGATGGCATTGTTGTAAGTTAGCAAGTATTATCTACAGGGAGTGAATAGATAATTCTATAGACTTTTGACAAATTTGAAATGGAATTGAAAAGGTTAAGATTTGAATATGAACTTAGAGTGTAAAGTTTGTATTTTGAACAAACTTCACAAGCTGCTAAGCAAGTGTGCAATGGACTATAATAATAAGGTATGCGTTTAGGGATAAGAGAATTTGTGCACAAGACTTATAGTGGTTTGGCTTTGATCAAGTCTACATACACTCTCTCATGCTGACAATATAATGATCAACAAGATATTACAATAATGAGTAATCACACTCAGTGTATGATAGGTTTCATAATCTCACTCAACCAATCTTTTAGTATTTCTCTCAAGATCACAAATTGTAGCCCAACAAAACAAGTGTATATGGTCAAAGTTCACTTAGACTTTGGAACTCTTAATTCTAGCTTTGTCTCTTACTTTCTCCTTGGCACCTTGGTCTCCTTTTATACTCCTCTATTTTCAATCTAGCCATTGGACAGTCTTTAGAGGATCATTTTCCAATTTACTTGTTGGACAAATATGTATCAAGAATATTGTGTAGCCATTATGTGACAAATTCAAATCTCCACTTGATCTTGGTCACTCATATAACCAGAGTAGTGGTTTTCATTGGTAGAGGTCTCTATTTATAGAAGGTAACTTCTCTCAAGATTGATTTGCCAATCAATTAAGATGTTCTGAGGAAGAAGGACACCACAAGTGTCAAAAACTTGGCACGGATGGACATATAAGTATCAAAATTTCCAAAAGGTACACTTAAGTGTAGAAGTCGAAGAAGAAAGGAACACTTAAGTACCAACGGCAAATTTTTTTGACTAAATAGCTGACGTGGCTTTTCCTAGCAAGATCTTTAACTGATATGTCATTTCTTGAAACAACATTTATCTACGTGATGCTGACCTGGCTAAATAAGCCCAAAATGACGTCGTTTTGATCCAAATTTAGGTTTTTAAATTTAATTTAATTTAAACAACTAAATTTACAAAAAAAAAGAGAGCAAATTAACGAGGGCCTCCATGACTCTTATTGCCGCTACCCCACCATCGTCAAAAAGGGTAGACGATGGTGGGCCAAGGGTTAATGAGGTCATTGGACCTCGACTAGTGGTTGGCGACCCAAGCCAACTGTAGGCTAGGGCTTGCACGCCCTCCCCTAGATTAGGCAAGGTGTCTACCTCAGCCTAGAGGGGCCAAAGGCTGCCTTTGGTTGTGATGGGGCTAGATGGTGACCCCGCCCTAGCCAACAATGACCCTAGCATAATTTGGGCAAGGGTTGGTGACCCTCCCCTTACTTGGGACAAGGTTGCTACCCCTCACCCCACCACCCCTCACCCCAACTATGGGCAAGGGCATGCAAGCCCTCAATTGCAGTTGGCCAAAGTCGCCGGCCACTAGCCAAGGCCCAACAACCTTGGTTGACCCTTGCCCCACCGTTGTTGATGCCCTTTGTGGTAAGGATGGGGTAGTGGCGGTGAGGGCCATGGAGGCCCTCATTGATTTGCTACGCTTTTTTAATTTAGTTTTTAATTTAATTTAATTAATGATTATATTAGAAATCAAAATTGGGTGGCAAACCGACATCATTTTGTGACAAGAATTGCTGAGTGGACATTTTAGTAAGCCACGTAAACCAATTTTATTAATAAAATAACACCATGTTGGGTTTTCCTAAAACATAAATTCATTTGATAGCAATAATTTTTTTTTTCCTTTCGAGTGACGATAGACGGTAACGGACAATGGCTGGTGGTGGCACGTGGGCAGTGGGTTAGTAGTAAAAGAAAACAATGACAAGAGTTTTTATTTCTCATTTCTATTTTTGAAATAAGAAATTAAAAAAAAAATTCTTCTAATTTATGTTCCAAACTTATTTTTGGACAAAAAATTTGTTCTAAAAATAGAAAAATGAATTGCATTATCGAATTGATTTTGTTCTAAACCTATTTTGAAAATGGACCTAGTAAGAAATCAAATGGTTATCTATGCACCCTAAACAACTTTGAGGGGGGTAAATAAGTTATTTTGAAAGTTTTTCGGATATTAGCAACTTATCCTTTAAAATAAGGAGAAGTTGATACTAAGTATATCAAGAGCTATTGTGCAAATAATCATTTATAAACGGAAGCAAAGCTAGTGCACAACAATATATAATGGTTTGCCTTATTCATTGAGCCTGCATCCACTCTCTAGTTTAATAGTTACAAGTTGGGTTGGAATGCTCTAATAACCACCAAGATAAGTTATAACTAGCAAGTACTGATCCTATCAAATGATAAATCACACTACCAAGACTCAAATGCCGCTATCAAATGTATACACTTAATCTTCTCTCAATTACAGTGCAGCAAGGACACTACTCTGAAATCTCAAGGAATGAAACACAATTTGCTCAAAATACAGAGTTGAACACTTTCGACTTGTTCAATTTTTTTTTCCCTAACTCCTTTCAACTCGAACGATCTTCTCTATGTACATATATTCAATCTTCCTGTTTGAGATTATCCTGAGAAGCAAATAGTCGTTAGGATTCTTCGCTACCTATTGTCCGAAGCTAGACTGCTCGAATAGTCCTTCCTTGCGATCATCAACAAGCTTTCCCAAATGGGTCCTTCCGCTGCTGTCACATCGCCAGTACTCGGACTTTGTCCAAGGTGTGGTATCTATAGCCGCTTGGGTCAAGCACGCGTCAACATAGTGGAGAGTTAGTTTAGACTTTTTTCATTTTTCTCATTTTTTCATAATTTATAGATAGAGTCATCTCATCTCTCAAACATTTCTCATAGCTTAACAGGTTATTGCACGAGTGCAACTGCTCGTGCTGATCTTGGTAAATTTATTACATGAGCCAGTTCACTGCAAGAGTTCACTTCTCGCTGAGAAGAATAAATCTTGGTTTCCATAGGAAGGGAACCAAATTGACGGGGCGGGTAAGAGCTCCTTCCAACGTGCCAATAGAACAGCAATAGTCCACTTGCTTTATAAAGTTAAATTGAGAAATGCCGGCGAAGTGAAGGACTCAGGTGCGCCTCTATAGAAAAATTAAAATGTGAAAAAGCAGAAGCGGGAGCACTTTCTTTAGTTGAAAAGGCTCCTTGCATCAACGACAAAAGATGTTAAGCACATGTTAATCATCATGAGAAAACCATTAATTAAGTAATAAAAAGAACAGAAATGCACCCAATGGTTCCACGATATTGTACGTAAGTTTGTCTGTTTTGCCATTTATAGAAGTTCTATTTATATTCAAGGTGCTTTGGACAGACATCTGAAATACATAAGAAGCACGCAAGTCCCCTAACATGAGAAAGAAACATCAAGATTTGACACATTTTAGAGCGGACAGTATTTACAGACTGCACAACCACTCTTATAAGCCCAACATTAAATAGAAGAAGGGTCTACCCTAAGTGGGGTGCCATGAAAATGCTTGCAAATTTGATGGATGACTTGGGAGATTTATCCACAAAACCCATGAAACTTGAAGCAGGATATCGAACTTGAACCATTAGTGCACTTCTTGCTTCCTCAGTTGGTCATGAAACTTCGTGATAAATTCCTCAGCCTTGTGGTCCACTTGCCCATATTTCCCATCACCCTCATCATCTGATGAGTAATTAGAAAACTCCTCAGGGGAGGGCGAGAAGAGTGGACTGCGTCGCTCGATCTGGATGTTGAACGTGTACTCGGGGGTTCTCGCCATGCAAACGTGCATCGTAGGATACTCGGGCTCGTCCTCCACGAAGTCTTCGATGACTTTAGGGAGCCTTATGCAGGGGAAGCGTTGGCTCTTGTTCTTGGCAGGGTGGACGATGACTGGCTCCGGGCTGTTGCTGCAGGAGAACTCGTACTCATACCCCATCCGGCCCATTCTTCTCGAGTGGTTATAGCGATTGAAGCTGAGATTTCTCAGCCATTCTTTCATGAGCTTCCCAACCTTCTCCCGGTCGATCATGTCACCAATAAAATTTCTCTTGGACATCAACCTTTTCCTGATCATGAAAAAATCGATTCTCATCTTCCTCAGCCTTGTGGAAACGGTTGAGGTCACCCTTGGTTGCGACTCCACGACCAGAATTCAAACTCAGAAGCTATCCTTTTTGACAAACAATAAGACTAAAATCGAAATAAAATAAAATAAAAAACAAGAAGACTAAGAACTCTAAAAATAAGTCCCTCCTCATGAGAAGGATGCCATCGGAAAAGTTAAAAGAAGAGGGAATCAAAGTAAGCCAACGAAGAGATTTCTATGTGTGTTTGAGAGAGATCTCTGAGTGCTGGGCTCACACTAGCCAATGCAAAGTGCAAGCAAATTCCAGGACGGAAACTTGGACGGCAAGCCTTGGCAATATCCTTCTTCCATTTAAAATAATGGGTAAGCGGGACCCTGAGTTAGCGGGATCAATAATGATTCCAAGCTCTTTTTCCCTTTAAGTCTTTCTGTCCAAGCAATTTAACAGGAAAATCTTCGCACGTGATGTTCTTGGCCTGCAAAGAAAATTAGCTCGGAAAGCGACGGCAACGGTGCATGAAGATCTATTAGTTAATTTCTTTCTTTCATTTTCAGAATCTACCACGGGGACTAATGCAAAGATTTGAACTGAAATAGCCATTGTGGATTCGCTTGTCTGTCGAGCTCCAGGAAGGATCGTATGGAGCATATTCCATGTCCGCCACTTTAGTTTCATTTAAAGTTATCGCAACACGTGTCCATCCAATCCGTCTGAATTGGGTCAAACCAGCCGACAATCCAATCGGATAGAACCGGTTGATGTAGGTCGATGCCCATGAACATCGGTCAACTCCCGTCAATGGCTGACGTGGCAGCTGACGTTGTAGCTGACGTTAGGGATGACATCAACATCAGCGGGGGGCGCTACACGTATGAGTCTGATGTCAACGATGGCGTCACACACCGGAAGAGCGTCTGGAGCATTGGACACCGGGGCACGCGGATCTCACTCGCGAAGAGGTTGGACAGCACGGGAGGTTGCGTGTAAGTTTTGTTTTGAGATGTTGTTACCGTCATTTGACTCTTGCAAAGACGACAATTCTGATGGCGGCGCTCATTTCAAGAAACAATAACCGAAGTGTTGAAATTGTACTTACAGTGATGGGCTGTGGTCGACCACGGACGTGATGGTACATGATGGTCGTGAGGCAGTGTCCGACAGTCATTTGAGCTAAAATTTCAGGATTTAATTCGTTTGAGGACGACAAGACTAGTGGTTGTGCCTGTTTTCCAAAATGAGCAGCAAAGGATTTCAAGAAACAACAACCGAAGTGTTGAAATTGTACTTACAGTGACGGGCTGTGGTTGACCACGTACGTGATGGTACATGATAGGTCGTGGGGCAGGCTCCGACGGTCATTTGAGCTAAAATTTCAGGATCTAACTGGTTTGAGGACGACAAGCCTAGCGATTGTGCCTGTTTTCCGAAATGAGCAGCAAAGAATCTCAAGCCCCAACTAAAGTTGCGGCTTTGGCGGAGAAACAAGAGTGACGCGACAGGTATGCTTGGCATCGTAGCAACCATCGTGGAACATACTCAATTGGGCGCTTCATTAGTTAGATAATATTAATAGCTCAGATATTAAGTTGAGAATTGTGATGACAAAGAGAAAAAATGTAATATTTTGTTCATCATCAAACAAAGAGTGCATAGTCCTATAAATAGATTTTACAATATGATTATTTTAAATAGCAAAATATCAATTACAATCAAGAAAAATATATAAAATCTTCTAAGTTTATATTTAACGCTTGGAAAAACAAAACCAGACGCAGCAAAGTGATGGCACACGAACGGATTTGTTCGCTCGGTAAAGAAGGAACATTGTCAATCTAATTAAAAATGCAGCTAAGCAACTTTTATGAGTGAAAGACTTCACCATCTCACCAGCGTAAATTTGTTTGTCGCAGCTTATGAATAGTTAAAAATTATTCTTTCGCTTTCCCACCACAATCTAAAAAACGATACAGATTTTTAAACACATCTAAAACTATGTATGATGTTATTGACGCCAAAAAATGATTTGGTCATCGATGTGCACATGCCTGACATGAGAGTGAGAAAACTATGGCATACGGGCAAAGATAAAAATAGTCACTTGCATAACACACGAACAACATATTGATATGTCGACAAATACAGGAGTTTTTTTTTTCCTTACCAAAATAAAAACACATGACAATTGGTGACAATATTCTTTAATATCACGTATCAAGTTGTTGAAATCTGACAATGGACAGTTGGAGGCCACCTATATGGGCGCTGGCGGCAAGTTTTCGTTAGAAGTATTTTAGAGACCATTCAAAACTTGAAACCATAAAGATGGTTAGCATTGAAGATACATGTTGTAGAGGGAGTAGTTACCATTTGGAGTTCAAGTCATGGGACGATCATTGATAATTACAAAACTGTCAACACATGATGAGGATAATTATTCAAAACGTGGGCAAATGAAGCTTGCGAAAATAAAGGAGTGTGGATCAGACCAGTAATAGTTGTCTGAAGAAACACAACTGTTGAACATCATCGAAGAGCGGTCACTACACCTTTACCGTAAATAACACTAGCTATCCAAAGAGAACCCCCACATAAATCAAATAAATGTTATCTTTTAATTATCTTTACCTTTCTTGCATTGTACTTTAAATTTCTTTAGCTATAGCTCTCAAATTCACATTGTTGATTAGATTTTGGCGCCTCTATCTCGATACCAAGTCGTCAATTGAATTCCGACATTATATCTTTTTATCCTCAAGATGTCTTCGATTGGGTTCTAGCATAGTTTGATATTGATTTTGTAACTTTCGGGTCTAGTTGTCAATTAAATTCCAATTTGGTCTGGGGTTATATAGTATTGTTTGGGATTAAAGAATTTCGATTCTTCTCCTCTGTTCGAAATTAGCAGAGAACATGGGTCCCTTTTAATAGAAAAAAAAAAAAATCGAAGAACGACTTTTGGTTAAAATATTTCGTTGTGCGAATTATTCTGGCAAAACAAATACGCGTACAAATATTTAGATGTCGTGAAACTTTCAATGATTTAAGATTAAAATAAAAACAAAATAAATGCGCTGCAAGATTTAAAAACTTAACCACTGAACCGCGTATGGCAGCCGCAATAATGGTTCTGTTCACTTTGCTGTCTATGATTTAATTCGGAGTATATATTAAGCTGAGTATTATTTCCTGGAAGTTTCTAACTGATATGGCTTTATTATGTTATGCCTCTTATACGTGAAAATGCTCGCATGAGATGCCCTAAAAAATAGTCAAAAGAAAACCCTGATAGCTCTAACAACGTATCACCCCCATTGAACCAGCCAACACCAGCCGCCACCAACCATCTCTCGCACGCACGCACGCAACCATCCACCACCACTTGCGACTGTGCACGCACGCTCACACCAACAATTCCTTTCACGACTTGTAAATATTGAGCTACTAATTGAGTGTCCTGTTTTGTGAGAATTAAATGTTCTTTGACACTCATGACACATGAACGTGTCTTGTTGGTAAAGAGATGCAAAAGTTTGTTTCAAGCCTCATGTGTTGTTTAGGTAGGAGCAATGAGAAGCTCGATTGAGTTCAAAGTGGAAGCTATGATTGCATGAAACAACAATTGATCTAGGTGTACCAACAAGGTGTTACTCTTTCATGTGGTCATCAAAGAAGCAACCCGGTGTTACTCTTTCAACTTGTGAAGTTAAAATATGGCAGCATCTTCATGTGTTTTTCATGCAATATGATTGAGAAGATTACTTAAAGAAATTCAAATTGATCAGAAGAAAGCAACAAAGATTTTTGTTGACAAAACTTCTGCTATTGCTTTGTAAAAAAGTTCAGTTTTCAATGACCAAAGCAAACACATCAATGTTTGATATCACTTCATCCGAGAACAAGTGAGAGAGAGTGTCGCAAACCGAGGAGCCGAAGACACAAGCTAGGAGCTGGAGGCCTCAAACCGCTCTCTCATTGCAAAGAACAAGGCAAGTCACCAATGATATCGACAAATTGAACAGGGGAGAGTGTCACAAGTCATTTGTGAGTGCCTTGATCTTGACTTGTCCAGAGCACATCGTCCATGGCTTCTAGGGTCCAGCACGCGTCAATATGGTATAGGGATGCTTGAGACATTTCTTATTTTTCTTATTATCCATTATTTCTAAATGGCGTTATCTCATATCTCAATAGTTTTCATTGCTGAACAGGATATTGTGCGATTGCAACTTCTCATGCCAATCTTGGTAATTTTTTTTTACATGAGCCAGTTCATTGCAAGAGTTTCTCATCGAGAAAGATAAATCATAGATTCCACAGGAACCAATTGCCGAGTCATGGAACACATGCTTCCAATGTGCCAACAGAACGGGAATCAGTCCACTTGCCTAGTGAAATAAAGGTAAGAAATGCTGGTGAACTGAAGGGCTCGGTGGGCCTCAAAAGGGAAAACAAATTGTGAAAAAGCAGAAGCAGAAGCACTTTATTTAGTTGAAAAGGGCCCACTTGCATCAACAACAAGATATCATGCATTCATTAATTTTATGAGTAAACCATAAATTAAGAAAAAGGACTGAAACATATGGAATGGTTCCTTTATTTTGTACAAATTATATGTTTTGCCATTTATACGTGATTTCCTTGTTATTGAGGAGTTTTGGACATACATGTGATATGCATAAGAAAGACCGAGTCTCCCAATATGAGAGATACATCAAGATTTAACATATTTCAGAGTGGACAGTGTTCACAGATTAGACAGCCACTTTTTATAAAACCCAACATTACAAAGAAGATGGGTCCTTTTAGCTTTCTTGGAAATCTTAAGTTGGGTACCATGGAAATGCTTACAAATCTAATGGAAGACTTGGGAGATTGATCGACACAACCCATGAAACTTAAAGCAGGATTTTGAACTTGAACCTTTAGTGCACCATTTGCTTCCTCAGTTGGTCATGAAACCTGCTGATGAATTCCTCAGCCTCGTAGTCAACTTGCCCATATTTTCCATCACTCTCATCATCTGATGAGTAATTAGAGACCCTCACCGAGTAGGGCGAGAGGAGTGGGCTGTGTTGCTCGATCTGGATGTTGAATGTGTAATCGGTGGTCTTCGCCACAAAAACGAATGTTTCAGGGTGCACGGGCTCGTCCTCCACGAAGTCTTCAATGACTTTGGAGAGCCTCATGCAAGGGAAGAATTGGCTCTTGTTCCTGGCCGAGTGGACGATAACTGGATTTGGGCTGTTGCTGCAGGAGAACTTGTACTCATATCCGCTGAGTCCCATCCGGCGCATTTTCCTCGAGTGGTTATAGTGATTGAAGCTAAGACTCCTCAGCGATTCTTTCATGAGCTTCCTGTCCCTCAACCCTTCAATCATGTCACCGATTAATTTTCTCTTGGACATCAACCCTTTCCGGATCATTACAAAAGCGACTTTCAGAATCTTCCATAGCCTCGTGGCAATGATTGAGCTCACCCTCGGTTGCAACTCCATGACAAGAACTCAAACCCAAAGCTCTCTCTCTGATTTTTTTTTTTTTTACAACAAGAAGACTAAATACTCTAAAATTAAGCCCCTCTTTATGAGAATGATGCCATTGGACATAAGAATAATTAAAAGAAGAGGAAATCAAAATAAGCCAACAAAGAGATTTCTATACGTGTTTGAGGAGATCTCTCAGTGCGGCTTGCACTAGCCGATGCAAAGTGCTAGCACATTTATAGGGAGCGGGACAAAAAAAAAAAAAAAAAGCGCTGAGCGGCAAGCCTGTTTATTAATTAATATAAACTATAGAGACCCTAATGAAAATCAACATGTAATTTAATGAGAGACGTTGAGTATTAAAAACTGCAAAGGAAGGTGGTAGCAAGTTCTTATTGAAAGCATCACTACGATATTCTAGTGGACTACACACCGGCTCCACATATTTTCCTAGAAATACCTGTACAGTACAGATAGTGTTTATAAGGAGCTATTATTTGCCTGTGGGTCCAAAAGTGAAGTGTACCAGCTGATACAGGGAGTCGAATGGTATACAACTAAATTGATGGGATTTGAAATAATGGGTTCTTGGGGTCCTTGGTCGGAGGGATTGAAAATGATGTCCTCAGGTGCTCTTTTTGCCTGAAAATTAGCCCAGGAAGATCTTGCCGCATAAATTTCTTGACGACATTGGAGAAAGTCCAGGTTATATCCAAGAAAGTACCCCAGAAAGTGACAGATAGACAGAGACTTGAGATTGAGATTGAGAGTGTTGGGAATATCGGATTCCCAAAAATCGGATTCGACATTAAATCAAACCCCTAAAATGAATGCGGAAGACGAGCCAAGGAAGAACATGTATTACCGATTAAAAGTTACACTACATAATCGAGCGTACCTTATTGTCCACAAATTAAACACCAATGCTGAAGATCGAGGAAGAAATTATAATCCCGTTGTTATCTGGATTGGGAGAGAGTGTCTTCGCATACATACATCCAAAAGGTACGTGCCTTTTATTCCTTTCCCTCAAAATGTCTCCTCCAAGAGACGTAACCCCTCAACGTAACATCTCATCCAAAAGACGCAACCCCTTAACGCACTATTTCATCCATGGGTCATAATCTTGTGAGTCGGGTTCTTAAGCCCAACATGAGCGGATGGGCCTTAAGCCCATCATAAAAAACCATCATCTCCCACTCGCATATGGTGGGCTGAACATGATCCTCTTTACCTCTCTACAACATTCATACTAGTGAATAATCCGTGCGACCATCATACTTTGAAAGCTCGTTGCCATACATCTATTTGGAATATATAGCAGCTCATAATGGGCATCACACTCGAGTAAATTTAGTATGCAATACCCTAGATCGATCGATCACATTTATATCTCTCTTGATCTCTTTTAAACAATGATATATATATATATATATATATATATATATATATATTGTATTCACAATTATGATTATCCTAAAGACAGTCATAATTGGTCGATCAGTGAATACAAAAACTACAATGTGATTCTCCAAATTCGATCTTCATCTTTTCTTCAAACTCTCAATTTCAGTTTAATTTGCTTTTCTAGAAATGTCCCATTAGATTGAATCAACTCATGACCATTGACAACATCTTAAGATAGCAAACATTAAATAGAAATTTTAAGAATAAATAAGAATCCTAAGGGCACTAAAATTGAGGAACTATTTTCTTAAGAGTCTCACACGGCATAAAAGTTGAGATCAAACTTTTGCCACTCTTATTGGTCGTATTATGCATATACAATATAAAATACGTATTATGGTATTAACTCTTTTCCTATGAAGCATATGTTTACACCTTCAATACCTTACAGATGATAGTTCAGACATACCCAATATCTAACTTGAGGGGTATTTTACTTTCGGACATAATATTATATCATGTCCTCATCTTAACATTTAGTTAAGGTGACATATATATTTTAAGCTTGAGCTCTTAATTATCACCTAGATAATAAGCTTAAAAACCGTCTCATCTCTATTTATCACACAGTAAATAGAGGCGATTACCCATGTGAGTGGGCCAATTTTATATCTATCCAACATACTTTATCAACTTAAAGTAATATACTGAGCATTAAAATACATAAAGATCAAACAAAGATTCATAAGCATTAATAATGAAAAACACAAGTTCATAAATGTGAAAAACTTAGGGAAAATTACAATATTCAGTACATCAAACTCTACGTAATCCTAGAGATTTTACATGACCACAAAACACATCTCTAGGTATTGACTTTGTCATAGGATCTACTACCAATTCTATGCGTAGACATCCTTTCGTGCAACCATATCTTTGACAAAATTATACTTGGTATTTATATGTTTGGTCTTGCTATGATATTTTGGATCTTTGGTGTATGCTATTGCTGCTTGGCTATCACAGTTAACTAACAATGAATCTGCAGCACTTCCAATAACACCTAAATGATCCAAAAATCTCTTAAGTCAAACACTTTCTTGTATTACTGCTGATAATGCCACGAACTTAGTTTCCATCGTGGACAAGGCTATACACGTTTGTTTCTTACTGCTTCAACATATGGCACCATTATTTAGTAAGAAAACAAAACCAGAGGTAGATTTCCTTTCATCTAAATCTCCTCCCCAATCAACATCATAATAGCCTTAGAGTCGCATATCCTTTTCATGATAACTCAATGTATAATCAGCAGTTCTCTTTAGATACCTTAGTATTCTCTTAATGGCATTCTAATGTGCTTGACCTGGGTTGGATTGGTATCTACTCACCATTCCAACTGTAAAATATATGTCAGGTATTGTACACATCATAGCGTACATCAAGCTTCCAACAGCACTAGCATAAGGAATATGTTTCATTTGTTCCTTCTCTTGTGGAGTCTTTGGACACAGTCTATGGCTCAATCCTTCACCTTTGCAATAGGAGTGTCTATGGGTTTACAATCTTGCATACGAAATCGTTCAAGAACCTTATTTATATATGTTTCTTGCGAAAGAAATAACGAACTCTTCGGAGGATCTCTTGAAATCTTAACTCCAAGAATGTTTGCAGCATCACCCATATCTTTTATCTTAAAGTTGGAAGATAACCAACTCTTCACAGTATTTACAAACTCCATATTGCTTCCGGCAATTAGTATATCATCAACATATAATGATATGATCATAAATTGATCTTTGGATCTTTTGATATATACACAATGATTATCATTTATCATTGTAAAATCATATGCCATTATGGCATTATGAAAATGTATATACCATTATCTCGATGACTGCTTCAACCCGTATATCGATCTCAAAAGTCGACATACCTTTTCTTCTTGGCCTTTTGTAATGAAACCAACAGGCTGTTCCATATATATATTTATTCCTTTAATTCTCCATTATATATATATTTCTTCCTTTAATTCTCCATTGACGAAAGCAGTCTTTACATCCATTTGATGTAACTCAAGATCCATACTAACTACTATTGCCAGAATAATACGAATTGAGGTAAATCTCACTATATGAGAAAATGTTTCTTCATAATCAATTCCTTCCTATTGATTATACCATTTTGCCACAAGGCGAGCCTTATGCTTTTCTGTCAAACCATTAGCTTTTCGCTTTATTTTGAGAACCCACTTGTTCTCAATAACTTTGCATCCTTTTGGAAGATTAACCAGTTCCCAAACTTGATTTGACTTCATTGATTGAATCTCCTCTTCCATTGCATGAATTAATTTTTCCTTACTATGGCAAGTTAGAGCCTCATTAATATTTCTTGGTTCATCCTTATCTTGCGGAGCAATCATAAAAGTTTCCCTTCAATGTCAAAACGTCGACGGGGAATACTTTTGCGACTTATTCGCCGTATGGGAGATTGTACACTTTGCACATCATTCCCCATTATGCTCCCGCTAGCATTAGATAATGATAATGTTTCTCATCATGTGATTATAATTGAGAATGAGTTAAATTTAATTCATCACTTCTCATATTACTCCCACTTGGACAAACTCCACTAATATCATTATCCTGATCCAATGTTTCAAATAGGGAGTAATATTCCCCTATTTCGCCATTTTTAGGAAATTCATCATCTAAGAATGTGACATTTCGTGATTTAAATTCAGTTATACTCCCACTTTCCTACTTACCTATAACCACATACTTTTTCGAGTGTTCAGAGTATCTTATGAAGAAACTCTTCTTTCTTATGTGACCCAATTTTCCAAACTTGTGAAAGGACTCATGAGTATAGGCAGCACAACTCCATGGCTTAAGAAAACTTAAGTCGGTTTTCTACCTGTCCATAACTCATATGGAGTGGAAGTAACTGATTTGGAAGGCACTCGATTAAGTATATAAGCAACAGTTAACAACGCATCACTCCAAAAAGTGATAGGTAAGTTAGCATGTGCCATCATGGACCTAACCATTTCTAGTAGGGTTCTGTTTTTTCTTTCCGCAACACTATTTTGTTGATGAGTATATGGAATAGACAACTATCTTTCTATTCCTTTTTCATCAAATAATTTTGTGAACTCATCAAATAAATATTCTCGACCTTGATTGGATTTCAATGCTTTTTATTTCTTATCTAATTGATTTTATACCAAGTTCATAAACCTTTTGAAACAACTTAATGCTTCAGATTTAAGAGAAATCAAATAGATATATCCGAATCGAGTATAATCATATATAAAAGTGATGAAATAAACAGCTCAATGCCTTCCTCTTACATTCATCGGACCATAGACGTCAGAATGGATTAATTGCAAAGAAAATTCAGCTCTTTTCCCTTTTCCAAATGGTTTTTTTGAAAGCAATGCTCACATATGAGCAAATCTACTTTTTCAATATTACCTAGCAAGCCCTCTTTGGCTAGTATATTCATACGTTATTGGCCAATGTGACTAAGTCTAGCACGCCACACACTCACATCATTATCATATGAAGTAAAATACGTGAAAAGTGAATAACAAACATTGACATCACCACTGTCAACATTTAGTACAATAAAAACATCCAGAAAAATAATCACAACCATAATAGTTTGTATCAAAATACAAATCTACACATCTATTATGGAAGTTCATATTAAAATCAAGTTTGGCCAATACCAAAACAGACACTAAATTTCGACGAATCTCCTAAGCATATAAAACATCATGTAGGAACAAGGTGCGTCCATCATGCATGTTCAATTGACAGGTGCCAATCCCTTTAACTTTAGCTCTAGAGTTATTTCCCACATAAATCCACTTAGTTCCAGTTAGTACTCGTTGGAATTTCACAAAGGATCCTCTATCCTTCGCTACATGGTATGTTGCTCTTGAATCTACAGTCCACAAATGATTGGATTCAGTCAATAATACAGAATTTAACACATAAGCAAAGTTCTCAAATGTACAAGGGGTGTTTACCTTTTTCGGCTCATAACAATTGTGAGCATAGTGATATTTCTTGTCACAATTGTAACACATAACCCTTGACATTTTCTTCATTTGAAGATGTTTTCCTCTCTTGTGTTAGTTAACTCTTGATTTCTTGCAATAAGGACTTGATCCTTTGCATTCCCACATATTGAACGAATCAATACGCTTGCGCTTAGAGCTTAAAGCCATTTCTGAGCTAGAACTAGCATTGCAAATATCTATTTTCGTCTTAAATGCCGTTAGGCGATCCTTTACTAGCACAAGGTGATGCACGGCATCCTTAAGATCTTCCGTAACATGGTCAAGAGCTTCTAGTGCTTCTTGCTTTTCTAACACATGTTGAATTTTCATATTCAATATTTCACAATTGTTGCCGTTCCTATCAACAATTACGTTCTTAGTTGATGAAACCATCAATCTGAACACATCAGACATATATGCACGAATAATTAATGCCTATCATTTATGCATCCACTTTGCACAAACCCATCATATCAATAAAAATCTCAAGTAAAGTTTCAGAATCAAAAAGTTACTATCTTTCCAATCATCTTCCAAAAATCCTAACTTAAAATTATTATTAATATAATTATCTTACACAAAATAAATTCTATAAAGTTACAAAAACTTCTATGAACTATCCACAGCAATTAATAATAACAGAAAAAAAAATAATATTTGACATCCAATAGAATAATAATGCTTTCACATAATACAACTATCCACTACACTAAGTAATATATACAGAGGAAAATATCAGCATAGAAAGAGATATTTACACCAAAAACATCTCAAATTAATCTAAAAAATAAATAGGGAAAGTCCCTGCTAATCTATCAGTCAAAATATTTAAGAAATCTGAAAACATATTTGTCAACCATGAAAAAACTTTTGGAGAACTTTCATGTCGCATCCGAGGTGCATTCACTCTATGCCATGTGGCGCTCAATCTAAGAGTTGAATTTTTAGTTAACTCAATCCTATAGTACTCTCTTACAAAAGCTATTACTAGTCTCCTATAACCCGGAATCACGTTGACCTCTCATAGGTGATCTAACACTGCTTGCCATTCAAGTGGAAGAGTGTTCATCAAGGCCGGCACCTTCTCAAAATCCGACATAAGATAACCATTCCAGATAATTTCATGTATCATTTGATTAACCCTGATCACATATGATACTAAATCACCGTCATGCCACTAATACTTAGCTAACTCTGTTATCAGCATTTAAAGTCTTGCACTTCCTTCGTCCGTTCTTGGGAATGCAGGTATCCGTGCATAATGCATCATAGTTCCTGCAACAAATGTAGAACTAAAAATGGATCACTTATAATTCATAATGAACATAAGAGAAAATACATAATTTTCCATGATTCATGCAATAAATGCATAATAAAAAAAAATATATTACTTATAACCCACATAAACATAATTGAAAAAAAAACATATTCTTTTTCCCTTGTTTTTTTTTTTTGTCAACCGGTCGAGGTGAGCTGGGTCGGGCCGTTGGGTCGGTTTGGGCCGGGTCGAACGGACCGACCCGGCACATGCGGCACACGCCAGCGACGGCACACGGACACATGCGTTATAGGTGCGCACGTCGGCCGCGCTCGCACGTGCGATGCACGCGCCTGCCCTTGCGAATCGGCACGTGTGTTGCACACGCCGAAGACGTTGTTTCGCTTCGGTTGCACGTGGGGGCGCGTCCGGCGGCCTTTGGCAATGTCCCGCCACTCGTCGCGCTTGTCTCAATGAGACCTTCCATCCAAAGCCATCAAAAATGGATTTCGACTTATAGAAACTCTAAAAAAATAAATGAACAGTGCTCAGGTGTCGGGATTTTTCCGCCCCGATCAGTGTCGGCCGATTAATTTCATGAAAAATCAATAAAAATCATCCATAAACATGAAATGGGTCGGGAAAAACATGAAAAAGGAGGAAACAAGAACTACGGCTCTGATACCAATGTTGGGAATATCGGATTCCTAAAAATCGGATTCGACACTAAATCGAATCCCTAAAACGAATGCGGATGACGTGCCCAGAAAGAACATGTATCACCGATCAAAAGTTACACTACATAATCGAGCGTACCTTATTGTTCACAGATTAAACACCAATGCTGAAGATCGAGGAAGAAATTCTGATCCCGTTGTTATCTGGAGGGGGAGAGAGTGTCTTCATGTACGTACATCCAAAAGGTACGTGCCTTTTATTCCTTTCCCTTAAAGCGTCTCCTCCAAGAGACGCAACCCCTTAATGTAACATCTCATCCAAAAGACGCAACCCCTTAATGCACTATTTCATCCATGGGCCCTAATCTTGCGGGTTGGATTCTTAGGCCCAACATGGGCAGACGAAGCCCATCATAAAAAACCATCAGAGAGCATCATCAATTTCATGAAATTATCGAGTAGGCTATTTGCTATACATTTTGTAGTCGGCTCAATTCATATGAAATGTAGAATCACGTGGATCTCCAATATATCACATGCATTAGGTCTATTCACTTTAAGTCCACTTTATAACTTTCCTAATCTTGTGCGCTCAGCTTATTCTCTATTCTTTCTTTTAATAAAGTTATCTTCTTTATTTTATTTTCAGAAATTAGCGTAATTTTGGATCGAATGGCTAGTGCATAGTTTCTTGTGTTTTAATCTCCAGTGACACCGACCAAAAAAAAAAAATCTCCAGTGACGATAATATTGAGCAATTCCGCAGTCTGCTCCTGGAGTTCAATCAACCATTACCGCAACCCGTCTCATCTAACTCGTGTTCTCATTGCATCTAGTTCCGATAAGTGATGATAGATGGGCCGAAAACGGAGACCAAGATAAATAGCCAGCTAAGTTTTCTAGATTTATTACAGACCAAAGAAAAGCTTTTTAGATTCATTGCGGGGGTTTGGACAAAAATCCCAAGTCCCATCAGTGGGTGGGCCACGCCTGCCAAGGGCCTTGAGCCCTTGCCACCCCACCACGCCCACATACTTATTAAAAGAAATCGTGAAATATGTTGTGACTAAAGATTATATCGTGATATTTAATATCTACAACCGCAAATAGGATAAATAAGCCCAAATTTCTAATTCAGAATAGAAAGATAGTATGAAACTCATAGTTAAAGTATTACAATATACTAACACCAAGCCCTAAAATTAATTTTTGCATTTGCATAGTTGAAAATAAGAAAAAGAAGGCAGCCCTAAGGGCCCCCCATGATTTTCTATTGAGGATCCTGGGAAGGACCTCAGGAAGTTCAGGCCTGAGCAGGCTCCGCCCAATGAGAAGGTGCATTCAGATGTGGTTTTAGCTCATATTTTGTCTGGCATGGTACATAGATTCCACACCTCCGACCGTCGCTTCCTCTAGCATCATTTACACCGATTCGACCCGATTTATGTGGATTGAACCCTAGAAAACCCAAGGAAACGACTATCGAGGTGTGGATCTTACTTTGTATATTTCGCATGATAAATCCAATCTGATATAAAATTTTGAATGTCACACGATACCATGTGTCTAACATTCTTCTAAGAGTTAAAAGTTTGTTTTATATCAATAGGCAGAACAATTTCTTTAAGCACGGTACAAAATTTTTTAAACATGTATTATATGTGTGCATGTGCATAAGAGTGTCGTGTCAATGCAAATAATATATCAATCCATCTAAGAATCTATGTAACTTTATCATGTCGTGTCTTTTGAATATATGCCCAAAAAATTGAGATAGTAACAAGTGAGTGTGATAATAAAGAACAAGAAAATACCATACACCCTCGTCATTTCTCACTCCAAGTATCATTGGATCCCTTAACGCCACTATTCGTCTCCAACCGGGTCCCTCACCATCACCGTTGGTCTCTTCTCCTCTCTCTCTCTCTCTCTCTCTCTCTCTAATGAATCGGTGAGGTCATCATGTCAAGTTCTACAGCAATCTTGATTTCGCCTTGACCTTTCGGGTGTAAAAAAGAACCATTCAAACCAAATCAAACCAACCAAATCCATAAATTAGAGGTTTTTTTTAGGGTCGGGTTTCCTTTCAATTTAGGTAATAAGTAAATCAACAATCTTTTGAGGGGTCAATTTGGTTTGGTTAGAGGTGATGAACTTAAACCTACCCGAAACAACTTGAAACACTTTACTAACTTGTTTCAAGACCAAACTCAGATTATTTTACTTTACCTCATGAGCACAGAAAAGGAAAACCCTCTCTTTCGCTAGCTCGTCGATTATGGCTCCTTCTTCCACTTGGACTTCGGCAGCCGCTTCTTCTTCATGCCAACCTCCACGGACTAGGAGTTACTCGAATTCAAGTTGATATGAGTTGCACATAGAGGCCCGCCAGGCTCGGGGGCTAATGGGGAATTCAGGGTTTGGGTAGAGGCAGCAGTTGGGGAGCGGAGAAGGGGGAGAGTCGGTGGAGACGGGTGCGTTCTGAGGAGGCAAGGAAGGGATTTAAAGTGCATTTGCACTGTGAAGGATTCGACTCGACCTCTATGTCTCTCTCTCTCTCTCTTCTAATGTCACTTTGTTGTGGATGGAATTGCGCGTGCGAGAGAGAGAGATTAGTATGATGTTAATGTCTCTAGGTCAACTTTATGACCAATACCACCAATCCCGCCTAACTATGATATTTTGTGTGACCACTACTAACTATTCTAAAAGTTTTAG
The DNA here is from genome assembly GCA_016097545.1 of Eucalyptus victrix. Taxonomy (NCBI): domain Eukaryota; kingdom Viridiplantae; phylum Streptophyta; class Magnoliopsida; order Myrtales; family Myrtaceae; genus Eucalyptus; species Eucalyptus victrix. Next base: position 35,762,023 of record CM027841.1, on the reverse strand, counting down.
TTGTTACATGAAGGAGTAGTTTAATATTTCACTCTCCATCATGCTTAGTCTTCTCCTGTTTGCTCAATACTAAGTGTTGGACCTATTTCATTGGACAGGCAAATGGGACTTGGAAAGATTTGAACTCGAGACATCCTACTTAATACCATTAGAGATTTTATGAAAAAAATTGTCAACAATTCGAAAAGCTTATATAGAATATTTAAATATTAGATGATACATTCATCGAATAATTTGAACTTTTAGAACAATGATTTGTAAGAAATGATCTTACAAATCATTCCAAACCCTATTTACTATGTCCATGCTTAGTATTAAAAAAAAAAAAAAAAAGACCAGACTAGGCATCAAGAAGAGTTAAAAAAAAACAATATTGAAATATTAAATTACATCTTTATATATTAGCTTAAGTTTTTACAACAGTCATAAGAAAAAGTCATAACCCGACAAATTAAAAACAATAAACTATTCTTTTATGTGATTCAGGCTCTATGCGGATCAAGTCTCAAGTCCGCAGTCATAACAAAACATAAACCCTTCATGTCCGGATCAAGCACCTTTCACAACCTCAGCGAGACTGAGAGAGAAATCTAGCCATACATATAGAATGCAGAGAAGAAATAGAGCATGGAGAGACAGACCGGGCTAATGGTTGTGAGCAGGGGCAGCCAACAATGAATGAGGACAGGATAGCAACGTCACAATGTAGCGGGTGGTGCTTGGTAGAGGAGGCTAGGGCATGTGGGGTGGCTCGTTTTGAAGGGAGGATAATTTTAGTTTTTAGTCTTTTTAGATGTGGGGTTTTGGCTGAGTATGCAATGGGTTTTTTTTTAAAGAAATGCGAGAGGGCAACTAAAGATATATATTGAAAGAAGTCGAAGGGGAGGAAAAATGGGAAGAAGGAAGAGAGAAACTTTCTCTATATTTCTCTGTATATTTCTCAATGTACAGAATTGATATTATATTACAAAGTATATGTAAAGAAAAAAGGAAATAAAATAATCTACAAATTGGATCCGATCTTGATTGATTCAATAATATCTTCATGATTTGATCCTTGTATATCTTCCAATACTTTCCAATATTTCTGCGTATCTTCCAACACTCTCCTTTAAGCTGGTGGTTTGTAGATATCCAAGACACCAAGCTTGCTCAAGAAATACACATGCTGTCTTTGACAAAAAGGTTTGGTGAAGACATCCGTCGGTTGTTCCTTTGTTCCAATCCCTTGTGTCTCGATCATCCCTTGCTGGATCTTCTCTCGGGCGAAATGATAGTCTACTTCTATATGCTTCGTTCTTTCATGCACGATAGGGTTAGACGCAAGTTTGAGGGCCACATCATTGTCGCAGAATAACTTTGTTGGTCTTCTAACTTGTACTCCAAGATCCCGAAGCAATCCTCTCAACCACACTATTTCACATGTGGCTTTGGCCATGACTCGATATTCTACCTCTGTTGAGGATAATGAAATAGTTAGCTGTTTCTTCGTTTTCCACGAAAGTAAAGAATCCCCCAATTTAATATAGAAACTAGTTATGGATCTTATGTTCATTGGACAGGTCGCATAGTCTGCATCACAATACGCAATCATCTTCATGTCACATTTCCTAGAAAGAAGAATTCCAAGTCCAGGACATTTCTTCAAGTACTTCACCACTTTTAGTGCAGCATTCATATGAGACAGCTTTGGTTTGTGCATAAATTAACTAAGTGTATGCACTGCATGACTTATGTCTGGTTTGGTCTGAAATGTAAAATGAACTTTCTATCATTGGTAATCAAATTACACAATGATTGCTTATTACAAGGAAAATGATCAAGATTTTTAGGTAAGCTTTTCTAGAATAATAATTCTTCAGAGAGATTACCCTAGCCCATCAGTTTCCTAGTCAAAATGGCCTAAAATAAACAGATATCAACATCGAAAAATACTCGACATGAATTTTCCTTACAGACTCTAGACACTAAAATAAGATTAAATTGGAAGTCCAGAATATAAAGGACATTAATGAGAATAATATGGGAGTTAAGAGTGACTATCCCTATTGTAGTAACATAAGCAATGTTCCCATTTGGCAATTGCACAGTAATAGAATCATTTAATTCTTCATGAACAATAGAGATAATCCTTTATCACATGCTATATAATCACTGGCTCCCGAGTCAATAATTTAGGTATTTCTTGATGTAGAATTTACCAAGAAACAAGAAATACCTATAAAGCTGCTCCCCCTTTTTGGAACATTCAATTTTTTTAAAGCTTGCATTAGTTGCTGATATTCCCCATGCGTGATTGGCTGATTTGCCGATCCTGTAGGTTGATAGGCTACTACAGATATCTCATTTCCTTTCTTTTCCTTTTCTCTAGGTTTGCCTGTAATTTCCAACAATTTTCAATTGTGTGGTGGGCTACTTGCAAAAATCACAAAATAATTTCCCCTTATTTTTAAAATTCTGCCCATATCCTTTGGAAAATTGAGCACCGTTGGATCCCTTTGATCCGAATCTATCTCCACCATCCAGATCAATCGGAAGCCGCGTGCCTTTAGGACCGTCAAATCTCAGTGTTCGATCCTAGCCATCCATCCCAGCCCTTTAAGGCTTCGCTGATCCGCGAACCCTAGCGATAGATCGAAGCCCCCTCTTTTTTTTCTAGGGTTTTTTCTCTCTCGATCCTTGCCGCCAGCACGAGAGCTTCGGTGGCCTTGCTGACAAATGAGGCAAGTCACTGGTTCTCCTCTTGCACTGCGAGCTGGAAGATCCAGCTGAGAGTGAGTGCTGGTTCCATAGCCAGTACTTGCGATCTGAATGTGAGGTAAGTTTTGTTGAGGATAAGCAAGAATCGAGTCGCCTTCTCTCTGTCTTTCATTGCTTTGTACTACTGAAGGGTTGTTTCGAGCCCTTCCAACTTTTCTTCGGCAGCTTCTAGTTCATTCCAAAGGGCTAAAAGCTTGTTGAAGCATGTCGTCACAGACATGTTTCCCTGCTTTAGTTCGCTGAGTGCTTGATGCAACGAAATTTTTTCACCCAATCCAATTTTCTGTACATTTCTCGGATGCTATCCAAAATAATTTTTTAGTCTTCTGTGGGTGGTAGACCGACAGCAATTTCTGGGCTGATGTAGTTCCCTATCCATATTCTAAATAATTGGTTGCATTTTTTTCACTGCCATCCCATTTTCTCGTCGGCTGGGATCGAAATGGTCCCATCGATAAAACCCTCTTTGTCTTTCGTGATTAGGGCTCGCCAAAACTCCCGCGCCCAACTCGAATAATTTTCCGGCCCTGTGAGAGGGTGGCTGATGAGCCGCAACTCTAGTCCGTCGGTAGTGGAAATGTAGAGTGCGTCACTGGGTTCTGGGCAACCCATGGTGGCCGCGAAAGGAAATGATAGAAACCCAGGTGGAAATCCTGGGTAGGGATTTGCAGCTTGACCCAGATTGTGTCCGCCTGGAACTCTTGCACTTGAATCGCCTAACCCGCCCGTCTGCTCTGGATTGATGGTTGAGTCTACCTCACTATTGGTTAGTGGGTCTCCACCGGTCCGCACGCTGGTAGCCTGGCTGTAATGTAACTAGGCTTGGCCCATGGATCCATAGATATGGCATCCACTGGTAAAGATAGCCCAAGGAAGGCTGCCCTAGATTAAACTGAGCCGGAAAAGATTGCCATTGTGCGTGTTAGGGTTGGATCTAGCCCTGATTTAGCTATTGTTTAGCCATGGAAGTCACGATGGATGAATCTGGGCTATTCGAAGTTTGTGGAGTCGTATCCCTTGCTGGTTACTCGTTTGGATTTGAGGTGAGAATTTCTGATTTGTTCATAATGAAAAAATTTCCCCTTCAAAGAATAGTGATTCCTTCAGTAACTCTCTTTGCAAGTTAGAGTTCCTCTAGGCAATCGAAACAAGAGAGGAAGCTATATCAGAACCTTAGTCACTCTGATACCATGAAAGAAGTCAAAAGGTAGGAAAAATGGGAAGAAGGAAGAGAGAAACTTTCTCTGTATTTCTTTGTATATTTCTCAATACACATAATTGATATTATATTACAAAGTATATGTAAAGAAAAAGGGAAATGAAATAATCTACAGATTGGATCCGATCTTGATTGATTCAATAATATTTTCATGATTTGATCCTTGTATATCTTCCAATACTTTCTAATGTTTATGCGTATCTTCCAACATATATATATATATATTGGTGCGAGTGGAAGGATAGACAATGGAAATAAAGATTTGCTTTTCAAAATGAATCCATTATTTGGAGATATCGTAAGGAAAAGGGGTTTGCTTATTTTGTCCAATGAAAGAGGGGAATGCTCAGTGTAAATAATACTCCAATGTTATGCTCAGCAATGACGTTCTGGGCCGACGTCTTCATAACCTAACTTAAATTTCCAGGAAAGTGACGGGATGGCTTGATTCAATGCCACCACGAGGTTTAGTCGCTGTCATCTTGAAGAAAATCATGTACGTTAGAGGTTTGACCACTGAACCGCGTTATCTCGGCAGCAATAATTGTTCGGTTCACTTTGTTAGTATATGATTTGATTTAGAGTATAAATTAAGGCCCCGTTTTGTTTCCTCGAAATTTCTTGTCAACTCTAGTATGATTTCGTTACATTATGTCACTTGCATATGTGAAAAAGATCACATGAGAAAAAGAAATTTGGGATATGTATAAAATTCATTGTCAAGTTTCACTCTAGCATTAATTTGCATCCTTGATTTTTAAAACCTATAATGGGGTTTCACACCTAAAACCCCTGAATATAAGGACTAGAATACCCTCTTTCAAAAAAGAGTCGAGAAACCCTACTATCTCTAAGCATGTTATCCCAAAGAATCAACCACTTCAACTAGCAGAAGCACCAGCTGCCGCCGCCAGCCATCCACCCACCACTTGCAACCATAGTCGCTTGCACGACCACCGGCATTGCCATCATTTTACGGGTTGAAAAGGGTGGAGAACATCAACCAAGTAATTCCGAACATGTTTAGACTCATCCTTTTTATGGGTTGAAAAGGGTAGAGAGCATCAACCAACGCAGGCTTACCATAAGAGCTCCACTCCCTCTACTAAATATTCGGTTTAGGTAGTAACTATTCATATATCTGTTGCGGGTGTGCGAGCCCGTCGTTGTAACCTTGGCATGCTAGAGATCAGGACGCTCTCCATATAATGTAGAAAATGTCATAAACAGAAGTTGATTACATTCACAATAAGACTCAAACTTGTGACCTCCTAATAGGCAACTGTGATCATTTACCCTTGGGCTACCACAATGTTTATATTTACATACAACCCGTCTGGTTATAGTAATTGGATGAGACTGTAATGTAATGGTTATTACATTGAAATGTGATATATGGAGTTGTAATGACTATTTGTAGTCTAAGCAATGCAATACTTATTACACAGTTTGGTTTCATGAATAAAATATACAGCAAGGAAAAAAAATCATTGGAATTTTCGAGATACACCTAAAATCAGAAGTAGAGGGATGTGGCCGACATTCCTATATCCAAATTTGATAGATGATGATGATTATGATGGCAAGCCAAGTCTTTGTTACTTTCGCTCCCGCACTTGTCCCATGAATTGATTATCACTCTAACCCATTCTCATTTATGTATCTCTTCCCCGTTAGATCATTCATATTGGGACGTGGTCGTTGCTCGTTAAGTTCTTATTTCTTTATTTTTTCTATTCTTTTGTTCCCGGAACAAAATAAAAATAAAAATCCTTTAATAATTTCAATTAATCTTTATATTCCAAAAAATAAAAAGTAATTGAGGAATAGATTTAGAACAAAAGCAAGAAGTAAAAATAAAAAAAATAATAATAACTTCTTATTCCTAAGAACAATTTCTAAAAATAAGTCATTTTCCTACTTTTCTTATTATTTCTTGCGGTCCCTTGCCCCCCATTCCGCTGCACCCCCCAACTAGTCGCCAACCACCAATCGTGGATGGCTAGTAGCCAAGAAGAAAAAAGGAAAAAAAGAAAAATCTAAAAAAATTATTAGAAAACTAAAAGAAATTCTACGTTACAAATATTTACAAAATATATATATATATATATATATATATATATATATATATATATATAGGTTGTACTAAATGAATTCATATTATTTTTCTATTCCAAAAATAGAAATTTTTTATAGTTACAAAACACATTCTTTTACTCAAAAATTATTCTAGGGAGTATAAATAGAAAAAGACTCTTTTTCAAAAGAAATTATTCTCTAGAATAGAAATGTTATCAAATGTATACTTAGGGCGTGTTTGGTAAAGCTTATGTTCCAAGGAACAATTTCTTATTAGAAATAATTCTTTTTTATTTTGTTCGGGAACAATTTCTAAACAAAAAAACGTGTTTGGTAACTAAACAAAATTTCTAATTCTAGAATAGAATTACGTTTAATACCGTGCCCAAAATTTCTACTCCAGATTATTTTCTTTAATTTTTAAATAATTTTATCTCTTTTTTCCTTTTTTTTCTTCTTTTCTTTTTTTTCCTTTCTTTCCCTTCTTCTTCTTCTTCTTCAAGTCGCCCGTCGCCGATCTTGGGATGACCGGCGACTGGCTAGATGAGGGCCGGCGACCTCACCAAAGTGTCACCCGGCCCTCGGCAAGGCCAGCCCTCGTCAACCAACCCTCACCGGTAGCTAGGCGAGCGGCCTCACCCAAATCTGGTGAGGCCGAGCTTGCCTAGCCGCCGACAAGGCTCGACCTCGCCAGGCCACTAAGGTGTTAACCAAAGGAGTCCCTAGTTTGGAAGGGCCAAATAGCTGAAGACACCAATTGGGTGTTGGAGAGCACCTCAAACCGCTCTCTTACCACAAAGGACAAGGCGACTCGCCAAGGACGTCGACAAAGTGAGTGAGGGAGCGTTACAAGTCCTTTGTGAGTGCCTTGATCCGAACTTGTCCCAGGCGTATTGTCCTTGGCCGCCTGGATCAATAGAGGTACTTTAGACATTTCCTATTTTTCTTATTTTTCATAATTTCTAGATTCCATCATCCCATGTCTTAACATTTCTCATAGTTGAACTAGTTGTTGGCGATTGCAACTTCTTGTGCTAATCTCGATAAATTTGTTACCTGAACCGGTGCATTGCTAAATTTCACTTCTCATTGAGAAAAGTAGAGTATCCATAAGAATGGAACCAATTAAAAGGAATGCAACACATTCTTTCAATGTGCCATCCAATGTGCCAATAGAACATATATCAGTCCACTTGCTTAGTAAAATAAAGAAATAAAGGGAGAATTATTACAAAAATCCTAAACCTATTATAATTGTGTTAATTTAGTCCTAGACCTTTTGTATTTATGCTAGTTGAGTTCATTCAGCCAATTTTCGCTTGCCATTGACATGACACTACTAGTGCTTATGTGACTTTTTTAAAATTATATTTTTTATATTATATAGTTTTTATATTTTATATTTTTTCTTTTATCTTTTCTTTTATTTAAATTTCCCCCATTCCCCTTCCCCTTCCCTTAGAGTCGGCGAGGGTTGGGCATCTTGGCCCTTGCTTGATTTGCCCTTGCTTGACAAGATTAAGTGAGGGCATTATAGTCCTCACCTAACTAGAAAAGAAAAGAAAAAAATTATAAAAATTCAAAATATTATTAAAATATTATTTTAAAATGTCACGTCGGCATCGATAGTGCCACTTTAGCGCCAACCAGCCAAAATTGGATAGATTGACTCAATTGGCTGAAATGCAAAAGATTTATAACTAAATTGGCATAATTACAATAGGTTTATGACTTTTTGGTAATTTTCTTAGGGGATAAATGTATTAGAAATTCTAAAACTTATCACTAAAATATAATTGAGTTCTAAAAATTCCCAAAAATGTTATCGAGTCCTTCAATTTATCGTGAAAGTACAATTTAGTTTTAAAACTTTCCAAAAGTGCAATCAAGTCTTTCCATTAACTTTATCTAACTTGACAAACATAAAATGCTAAAAAGTTTCATTGACTCCATACAATTAGACAACGGAAAATGCTAACAAGTTGATAACTTGATTGCACCAAATTGACAAATTTTATGAATTAATTATTCTCGCCTGATAAGTTTTGTGATTTAATTGCACTTTTTAAAAGTTTTAAGAATTAATTGTATTTCTGTAACAAGTTTGAAAATTTTCAATGCACTTCTCCTAAAATAAAAGCAAGAAATGCTGATGAAGTGAAGAGCTCAGGTGGGCCTCAAAAGGAAAATCAAACTGTGAAAAAACAGAAGTAGAAGCACTTTTTTTAGTTGGAAAGGGCCCAGTTGCATCTACAACAAAAAGATATCATGCGCTTATTAATCATTGTGATTAAACCATAAACTAGTATAAAATGGACAGAGACAGACCCAGTGGTTCCATAATATTGTACATAAATTTGTTGGTTTTGCCATATATGCATGCTCCATTAATCAAGGAGCTTTGGACAGACGTAAAATACAGAAGAAAGACAGAAGTCCCCCGATACGAGAAAGAAACATCAAGATTTAACAAATTTTAGAGCGGACAATATATACAGACTATACAACCGCTCTCATAAGCCCAACATTAAAAAGAAGACGGGTCTTATTTTATTTCTTTTGATATCCTAAGTGGGGTACCACTGAATCGCTCGCAAATCTGATGGATGACATGACCTGCGAGATTGATACACACCATCCATGAAACTTAAAGCGGGATTTTGAACTGGAGCTGGGACCATTAGTGCACGATTTGCTTCCTCAGTTCCTCATAAAACCTCCTGATGAATTCCTCAGCCTTGTGGTCCACTTGTCCATATTTCCCATCACCCTCATCATCTGATGAGTAATTAGAATAATTAGAGACCCTCACCGAGTAGGGCGATTTGAGCGGGCTGCGTCGCTCGATCTGGATATTGAACGTGTACTCAGGAGTCTTCGCCACGAAAAAGAGCGTCTCAGGGTACCCAGGCTCGTCCTCCGCAAAGTCTTCAATAACTTTAGGGAGCCTCATGCAGGGAAAGCGTTGCCTCTTGTTCTTTGCCGAGTGGACAATGACCGGATTAGGGCTGTTGCTGCAAGAGAACTCGTACTCGTACCTGTTGAGCCCGACCCGGCACATTTTCTTTGAGCGGTTGTAGTGATTGAAGCTAAGACTCCTCAGCGATTTTCTCATGAGCTTCTTGTCCCTCGCCCTGTCGATCATATCATCAATAAGCTCTCTCTTGGACATCAGCCCTTTCCTGATCATAACAAAAGCGATTTTCACAATCTTCCTTAGCCTTTTGGCAATGATTGAGCTCGCTCTCGGTTGCAACTCCATGGCCAGAAACCCAAAGGCTCTCTCTCTCTCTTTTCTTTTTCTTTTTCTTTTTTTCACAACAAGAGGACTAAATACTCTAAAATTAACTCCCTCTTTATGAGATTGATGCCATTGGAAATGAGAAGAGTTAAAAGAAGAGGGAATTAAAATAAGCCAACAACAAGACTTCTATGTGGGTTTGAGGAGAACTGTACGTGCTGGGCTTAGACTAGGCATGCAAAGTGCAAGCAAATTTATAAGGAGGGAAAATTGAGCAGCAAGCCTGGCAAGATTATTATTATTTTTATTGGTTGATAAAAGCTATAGAGACACTTATGAAAATTAGCATGTCACATTGACTATTGAGAAGGGCAAAGGAAGGTGGTGGCAAGGTTCTATGGAAAGGACCACTGGGCTATTCTAATAAATGGAACAACTGTTCCATACAATTTCTTAGAACTTCATGTCCAATTTAATAATTGACAAAACGGAATAAAGAAAAAGAAATATATTGTTTGAAAGGGTGGTCTAATATATACGGCTTGCGGGTCCAAAAGTGAAGTTTACAGGCAGAAATAGGGGGCCGAATAGTATATAGCTGAATTGATGGGATTTGAAATAATGGGTATGCGGGATCCTTAGTCGGAGGGTTCGAAAATGATGTCTTCATCTGTTCTTTTTGCCTTAACATTAGTCCAGAAAGATCTTGCGGTATGAATTGCCTAAGATACCTTGAAGAAAGTCCAAGGATCCAAGATTACCACGGAAAGTGACAGTAAAACGGACAATTGAGAATGAGAGGCATCAATCTTATAAGAAGCTTTTTACCAAAAAAATCTTATAAGAAGCTATGAATGGGTTATTGACTGCACCTGATGCAGGCGCCTCGATTCATGGGATACGATTTATCTCGTGGGTCTCCAATTTATCACATGCATTAGGTCTATTAATTTTATTTGCAGTTAATAATTTGTCCACTTTTATGGACTCATTTCATTTCTCAGTTCTTTCTTTCCAGTAAGTTATTTTCGTTATTTTAAGTGATATAGTTTCTATGCGAGGGCAAGATGGGAAATGAAAATAAAGATCGAGTTTTCAAATGAATTTATTATTTGGAGATATCGTAAGAAGAATGAATTTGCTTATTTTTATCCAATAAAGGAGGGGACTGCTGATTTGCTCAAAACAATTTACGAGTATTTGTTTTATATCTTTAACGATAGAGTCTACGGTTAAATATAGGGAACTAAAGGTAATTTTATTGAAAAAAAGAGAAAAAATTAAAGAGATAAAAATTTACAGAAATATTATAGAGGTTAAAACCCTGAAATACTCCAAACTTGTACAACTATGATAACTTTATCTTCTATGTGAACTTATTAAGCTAGATGACATATGGCAATTTACGAATGTAACAGTTTAGGATTTTACCTTCCGTTTATCATAATGTACTAGTTTGTAATTTTTCATTGTATGAATCCAATTTAAGTGAAACTAACATATGTTAAATTTGTCACAAATGATCATTTCATCGTGACTCTCGAAGTGGCTCTATTTTATTATATTCATTTCAACATATAAGATTTAAATGTCCTTTAGCGAATGGCCATATAAGACCTCAAATGTGCTAATTCCATTTATTTTTCACCGTTCATCCTTTAAGATTAGAATTGGTGGGACGAATGGAAAATTTGACTTTTCCCGTCAAAATCTCAAAAATTATATTAATTCAAAATAGCTATATAAATTTATAGATATCAAGAAAGTGAATGCACCACAAGAATTAAAAAGTCAAAAGTAAAATTACTCCAAACAAATTTTATTATTTCCTAGCATGATGGTACTGTTTAGTAGCGTTGTACTCCAAGGTTAAGCTCCCTACTTAAATAATAGCATTTTGGTCGGACATCTTCATAAACTGACTTCAATTTCCAGGTAAACGCGTGCTTCTCTTTGCTTTTCAATTGGCGACGGGATGACAAAATTCACTATTCATCGTGAGGTTTTAGTATTTGTCATCTTGAAGGAAGGAAATCGTGGGCCATAGAGGTTTGACCACTGAACCACGTGCCTCAGCCGCAATAATATTCTTGTTCACTTTATTAGTTTTTGGTTTGATTTAAAGAATAGATTAAGGCTCCGATTTGTTTCCTGGAAGTTTCCTATCAACTCTAATTGTGGCTTTGCTATGTTATGCCACTATCACATGAGAAAGAATCCCAGGACAAATCAATATGGGATAGAAGTTTCGCCCCCATATTTTGCATCGTCGATGTTAAAACATTTTATGAGCATCCCAAATCTAAATTCCCTAAGTAAAATGTAAAAAGACTACAACACCCTTTAAAAAAAATGTTAAGAAAACCCTATTAGCTTTAACAACATTTCACCGCAATTGCCTACACTAGCACCCACACCGCCACCCTCATGCAGCGTCTCTCTCTCTCTCTCTTTGACACACACAAAAACACATATAGTGTCACAAAAACACGAAACCATCAAGTTAACCTCATCCAAACATCCACCTCATCGGGTCGTTGTCCATCTTGAACTACTATTCAGACGCGCCACCAACTGCTAGATCTCAATACATGGATGACCTTGGGGAGCTCGACTTAAGATCAAGGTTGCCACGATGTTAAGGACCTTGATCTCAGGTCCTCACGGTTGATGGTGCCACGACAACCTCTATTTAGAGTAAGAGAGACAGTAGGCTAACATCATGTTTCGTCAAACGAAGTTGCATTACCTATAACTCAATAGATAACAATACTTGGTGGAAAATGTGATTTGAAGTGGAACATTAAAAGTTTGAAAACAAAAATTGTTGCTTTCAAAAATTGATGATGCAAATTGACATTATAGTGAAAGTTGAGAATCAATTTCGTAATGCAACAAAGTTATTATGAGCAATGTTGAAATAATGTACCCCTTAGAAATTTACTTGATGGGTTCACTAGTCGATTAATTCTACACATCTTTAGACTTATCCTTTTTAGCATACATGTTGGGTAATCAAGGTGTCATCGTAGTTTTAGTAATGTCATAGGCGCTTGGAAGTCTCTTCACATGATATAGTAGAAGTTGTAATCATAAGTTGACTAGAGGCTCATTTAAATTCGTGACTCCAGATTTGCAAGCAAGTTCTGGTCAGTCCTTCGGGATCATGGGATTTGAACTATGCATGTCTTCGAACCTTCATCCCAAACAAATAGTCAGACCGAATGATTTAACGGGCTGTCGGAAAGAACACTTAAAGTATTACATGGATACTACCCAGAAGAATTGGGTGAACCTATTCGACTCCGCCGTAATTCCACTTCAACATTTAACGAAGATCTTACTCTAACAAGAGCCCGTTTGAAGTGGTGACAGGCCAGCAGCCACTGTTCCCGTATACAATGGCGGTACCAGATGCGATGCTCGTAAGCTTGCAACATCACCAAAGATTGGAGACAAAAGTATTGACTTTGCCCAAGCTGATCTTGAAAAGGCTTCCAAGTGAATGCAGAAGTGGGCTGATCAAAAGGGATGGCCTGTCAGGTACCGGGCAGGTAATCCAATCATTCTGAGGATCAGAATAGTTATCGTACCTTAAGAAGAATGATCCACGACTCATCAGAAATTCTGAAGGGCCAATAATAGTGCTGGCTAAAGTGGGCAAAGTTGCTTACCCGCTTCAGGTGCCCACTTGGTTGAAGATCCATGTGGTATTCCGTATGAGTTGTTTGAAGCCTTGCCCAAGAATTGGAGGACCAAATGAAGAATGTTGTTGACACCTAATTTTTCTTTTCAATAATTATTTTCACATATTTTCAATAATTTGGAATTTGTTTCCTACCAAATTTTTTTATTTATATAAGGTCACATCCCTGCATTTTAGATTACTTAAGCATCTATTAGAGTTTCTAAAGTAGGATTAGATTCCCTGAAATTTATTTTCCAGCAAAAAAAAAAAGAGTCACTGCATTTAAATCAGAATCTATTACCTAGTCTACTAGACTTGACAATTAATTATCATCGGCTATCGTACGTGGTACACTAACATGAGCAACTTATAAATTGCAACATCGGTTATTTCCTATAGCAATTTGTCCAAAATATTATATTGGAATTTCACGCGAAAGGTTAGGATTATATCGGCAATATTAAAAAATTTTATAATTGAATTGGTATCCATACAATAGATTTATGATTGATTTGATAATTACCCCTCTCGTATTTCACACATTGTATTTGATTTTGCTCTATTACTGCTTTATTTATTTATTGTTTTGATTATTGGTTGTTTAGCTTTATTCCTTGAGAATCCATGCATGATCACCTTCACATTTAGTGGGTTTAGAAAATAAAGTTGAAGAACACTGCATGCAAATGTTTTCAAGAAGAAAAATTAAATGGAGGAAAGTGTCACTAGTCCTTTTCAGTAATTTGATCTTGACTTGTTTGTGGTGCATTGTCCTGTGCTACTTGGGTCAAGCACACGTCAACATAGGATAGAAATACTTTGCAATTCTCCTATTTCTGTCCTTTTTTTCACGATTTCTTAATGGTGTCATCTCATATCTCAACATTTCTCATGGGTGAACAGGTTGTTGTGTCATTGCAACTTCCGGTGCTGATCTCGGTAAATTTATTACATGAGCCAGTGGAGTTGTCTTCCCATTGAGAAAAATAAATCATAGTTTCCGCAGGAAGGGAACTAATTGAAGAGGCATGCAGCTCATGATTCCGATGTGCCAATAGCACAGATATCAATCCACGTAATTCCTCCGATGCGGCTATGGGAAGCAATTCAGGGGCAACTTCACCTCAGGATGCATCCGACGATGCGGTAAAATAAAAGTGAGAAATGCTAGTGAAGTGAAGGGCTCAGGGGCCTCAAAAGGAAAATCAAAATGTGAAAAAGCAGAACCAGACCAAAAGCACTTTTTTCAATTTAAAAGGGCCCACTAGCATCCACCATAAAAAAGATTATCATGCACTTATCAATCATCATGAGTAAATCGTAAATTCATTAATAAACAAAACAGAAATATACCCAATGGTTCCACACTGTTGTACATAAATTTGTTGGCTTTGCCATTTATACATGCTCCATTTATGATCAAGGAGCTTTGGACAGTCATGTGAAATACAGAAGAAAAACTGAAGTCCCCTGATATGAGAAAGAAAAATCAAGAGTTGACGCATTTCAGAGCGGATAGTATTAACAAACCAAAGCCCAACATCAAAAAGAAGATAGGTCTCATTTTCTATCTTTTGATATCCTATGTGGGGTACCATGAAAATGATTGCAAATCTGATGGATGACTTGTGAGCCTGATCCACACAACCCATGAAATTTAAAGCAGGATTTGGAACTTGAGCTTGACCCATTAGTGAATAATTTGCTTCCGCAGTTGGTCATAAAACCTGCTGATAAATTCGTCAGCCTTGTGGTCCACTTGCCCATACTTTCCATCACCCTCGTCATCTGATGAGTAGTTAGAGTAATTAGAGACCCTCACTGAGTAGGGGGACTTGAGCGGGCTGCTTCGCTCGATCTGGATGTTGAACGTGTACTCAGGAGTCTTCGCCACGAAAACGAGCGTCTCAGGGCACACAGGCTCGTCCTCCACAAAGTCTTCAATCACTTTAGGGAGCCTCATGCAGGGAAAGCGTTGGCTCTTGTTCTTTGCCGAGTGGATGATGACCGGGTTTGGGCTGTTGCTGCAGGAGAACTCGTACTCGTACCCGGTGAGCCCGATCTGGCGCATTTTCTTCGAGGGATTATAGTGATTGAAGCTGAGACTCCTCCGTGAGTCTCTCACGAGCTTCCTGTCCCTCGCCCCGTCGGTCATGTCACGGGAAAAGTGCCAAAAAAGTCCTAAACCTTTTGCCTTCGTGCCGATTTAGTCCTAAACATTTTTTTGGTGCTGATTCAGTCCTAAACCTTTTTAAGTTGTGCCAATTCAGTCATTTCCGGCCAATTTTGGCCAGATTTTACTGACTGGACGCCGGCCGGTTGACGTGGCCTAATCGGCACTGACGTGAACAATTGTTAATAATATTTTAATAATATTTTAATATTTTTTTATATTTTTATATATTTTTCTTTTTATTTTTTATTTTTGTCTTTTTCCTCCTGCTGGTCGCCGAGGTCCGGTGATCGGCCAGAGGCCACCGCCGGTGAGGGCAAGGCCGACCTCGCCGGATGTGGCGAGGTCGAGCCTCGCCGGCCCTCACCGGCCATGGGCGAGGTCGGGCGAGGTTCGCCCTCGTCGGATCTGGCGAGGCGAGCCTCGCCCATGGCCAGCAAGAGTCGGCGAGGCTAGACCTCGCCAAATCCGGCGAGGGCGAGCCTCGCCCATGGCCTGATCTGGCGAGGTCGGGCGAGGCTCGCCCTCGTCGGATCTAGCGAGGCGAGCCTCGCCCATGGCCGACGAGGGCCAGCGAGGGCCGGTGAGGCTTGCCTCGCCAGATCCGGCCATGGGCGAGCCTCGCCGTCGCCGGGCGCGGCGAGCCTCGCGCCCTCGCCGGCCATGGGCGAGGCTCGCCTCGCCGGATCCGACGAGGGCGAGCCTCGCCCATGGCTAGCGAGGGCCGGCGAGGCTCAACCTCGCCAGATCCGGCGAGGTTGGCCTCTCCCTCACCGGCGGTGGCCGGCCGCGGTCGCCGGACCTCGGCGACCAGCCGGAGGAAAAATACAAAAATAAAAAATAAAAAAATAAAAAATATTAAAATATTATTAAAAATTGTCCACGTCAGCGCCAATTAGGCCATGTCAGCCGGCCGGCGTCTAGTTAGCAAAATCCGGCCAAAATTGGCCGGAAATGACTGAATTGGCATAACTTAAAAAGGTTTTGGATTGAATCGGCATCAAAAAAAGGTTTAGGACTAAATCGGCACAAAAGCAAAAGGTTTAGGACTTTTTTGGCACTTTTCCCGTCATGTCACTGATAAAATTTCTCTTGGACATCAATCCTTTCCCGATCATTACAAAAGCGATTTTCACAATCTTCCACAGCCTTGTGGCAACAATTGAGGTCACTCTCGGTTGCAACTCCATCACCGAAATTCGGACGCAAAAGCTCCTTTTTTTTACCACAAGAAGACCAAGTACTAAGCCCCTTTTTATGAGAATGATGCCATCGGAAATTAGGAGGAGGATTCAAAATAAGCCACAAAGAGATTTTTATGCGTGTTTGAGGAGAAGTGTAAGTTCTGGGCTTACACTAGCCAGTGCGAAGTGCAACCAAATTTATAGGAGGGAAAATTGAGCGGCCAGCTCGGCAAGATCTTTATTAGTTTATAAACTATGATAAACTATAGAGACACTGATGAAAATTAGCACGTCATATTGAGTTACTGAAAAAGGCAAAGGAAGGTGCTGGCAAGGTCCTATGGAAAGGAACTTTAGGATATTCTAATGGACTGAACAGCCGTTCCACCCTTTTCCTAGAACTTCACAGAAGAGATAAAACAAAATAAATAAAGAAAAATATTGTTTTAAGGAGCTACTATATGCTTGTGGGTCCAAAGGTGAAGTTTACAAGCTGAAATAGGGAATTGAAAAGTATACAGCTGAATTGATGGGATTTGAAATCATGGGTACGTGGGATCCCTGGTCAAAGGAATTGAAAATGACGTGGTCGGCTGCTTTTTTTGACTTAAAATTAGTCCTTTCCAAGCAAATGACTTGAAAATCTTGCGCTATGAACTTCTTGAAATTGTTCTTGAAAAAAGTCCAGGTTCTGTCCAACAAAATACCATGAAAAGTTACGGCAAGACAGACAGTTGAGATTGAGAAGCATTAATTTTATGAGAAATTAATAAATGGGTTATCAACTGCACTTGATGCAATCAGCTCAATTCAAGTGATACGTTTGATCTTGTGAGTCTCCAATGTGTCACATGCATTGAATCTATTTATTTCTGCAGCTAGCAATTTTCCAACTTTTATGAATCCATTTCATTTCTATTTTAAAACTTTAGAAATTAGCACAATTTTGAATTGAAATGGCCATTGTGCAGTCTATTGTGTATTCATCTCCAGTGATGATAATATGGAGCAAATTTATTGTCAGCTACTGCAGTTTCATCTAATGCTATCGCACCACGTGTCCATCCAACTCTTGTCCACGCTGCATATAATTCAACTGAGTAGACCGGAAATATAATGCCAATTGAGCTGGTTCAATATTTTAGGTCCGTTGGGCGAGGGGGACCTCAACCCCGCTTAAGATCCGAATTTGAAAATGGCATTTTGGTCAGACGTCTTCATATCGTGACTTCAATTTCCAGGTAAATGCGTGCATCTATTTGCTTGTCATCTCGAAGGAAGGAAATCATGAGCCTTCGAGGTTTGACCACTGAACCGCGTATCTCAGCCGCAATAATTGTCTCGTTCACTTTCCTCGTCTCTGATTTGATTTGGAGCATAAATTAAGCATCCGTTCTGTTTCCTGGAAGTTTCTTGTCAACTTTTGTATGGCTTTGTTATGTTATCCCACTATTACATATGAATAATTCACATGACAAGTCAATTTGGGACAAAAGTTCCACTCCCATATTAATTTGCATCTTCGATGTTAAAACATATAATCACCATCTCACACCTAAATCCCCTAGGTAAAACGTAAAAAGACCACAGCACCCTTCTAAAAAAAAAGAGTCAAGAAAGCCCTATTAGCTCCAATAGCATATCACCCCCACAGAATCAACCACTTCACATGGCATCATCCGCCATAGTGCATCCACCCACCCACTTGCAACCGCAAATACCTGCAGTATAACCGGCATTGCCACCCTTATGGCACCTCTCTCTCTCTCTCTCTCTCTCTCTCTCTCTCTCTCTCTCTCTCTCTCTCAAAACCACATATAGTGTCACGAAAACACGAAACCATCGAGTCAAACTCATACCACCGTCCATTCATCTTAAACTGTTGTCCAAACGTACCACAGCAAGCCCACATTTGTGATATCTCAATGCTATTGACAACCTTGGGGAGCTCGACTATAGATCAAGCTTGCCAAGACATTGGCAATGGTTGATGGTGCCATAGCGACCTTGATTTAGAGTGAGAGAGAGCGGGCTAACATCATGTTTCGCCAAATGCAGTGAGCATTACTCATAACTAAATAGATAAGATTAGCTGGTGGAAAATGTGATTTGAAGTGCAACATTAGAAGTATGAGGGCAAATTGTTGGTTTCAAAAACTGAAGATAGAAATTGATATGCTAGTGAAAGTTGGGAATGATTTTCATAATGCAATAAATTTATTAATGAGCAATGTTGAAATAACATACCCCTTAGCAATATACTTGAGGGGTTCACCAGTCGACTAATTCTACACATTTTTAGATTTATCCTTGTTAGTATATATGTCGGCTGAACAAGGCGTCATCGTAGTTTTACTATTGTGCTAGATGCTCGGAAGTCTCTGCACATAATATAGTAAAAGTTGTAAGCATGAGTTGACTAGAGGCTCATTTAGGATCATTACTCCAGATTCGCAAGCAAATTCCGGTTAGTCTTCCAAGATCATGGGATTTGAACTTTGTATGTCTTCAAAGCTTCATCCCAAACAAATAGTCAGAGCGAATGATTTAACGAGATGTTGCAAAGAGCATGTGTTACGTGTGGTACCACCCAGAAGAATTGGTGAACTTGTTCGACTCCGCCGTAATTCTACTTCAACATTTAAAGAAGCTCTTTCTCTAACAAAGGCCCATTTGAAGTAGTGACCGGCCAATAGCCGCCGCTTCCTCACACGGTGGCGGAACAAAATGTGATGCTCGTGAGCTTACAACATCAACAAAGATTGGAGACAAAGCATTGACATTGCCCAAGCTTATCTTAAAAAGGCTTCCAAGTGGGTGCAGACGTGGGCTGATCAAAAGAGAAGCCTATTAGGTACCAGGTTGGTAATCCGATCAGCCTGAGGATCGAAATAGTTGCGGTACCTTAAGAATAATGATTCGCGACTCATCCTAAATTTTGACATACCAATAACAGTGCTGGTTGAAGTGGGCAAAGTTGTTTAGGGCATGCATGATAACAATTATGTTTCTCTGTTTTTTCTACTTTTCAGCTCTTAAGAACATGTTAGGAACAAAAGTCTGTTTGGTAATGCAATTTCATTTTTTTACTTCTAGAACAAATGTTTACTACATAAATAGGTTTTGAATAAAAATCAAATGTAAAATGAGAAATAAAAACTTTTATCATTGCTTACCCTCACCCACCTACTGCCTCCAAGCACCCCCGAGGGCCATCCGCCTCCCAGCATTGGTCGTTCGGGGGAGAAAAAGGTTCTATATGGAGAAAATAAATTTTGTGTTGCTATTAAACATGATTTTTTGCTTACGGACTCATCTAGTGAAGAAATAGAAAAATGAATTTCTAATTAGGAACAAAATGGTCATCGTTTATGCCTTTACCAACTTGAGTTGTTTACTTGGTGTTGAGGTTATTCCATATCAATTGTAAAAAGGACAGTGGTCAATTTATAAATGTGATGGAAAGTATCATCTTTTGAGCCAATTTTTGGATAAGAGAGACTCAAGATCACCCAATACTGATATTAGAGCCCAGGTCATCAACAAGTCTAAACCCAATAGTCACTTGGAAAGGATTGTTGATGCTACGACCTAAGATCGATGTGTGAGGTAGAGATTGTTAGGATTATTCAATATTGGTTGTGAAGGGGAAGGTGGTCATTTAATAAGTGTGAGGGAAAGTCTCATCCTTTGAACTAAGTTTTGCAGCAAGAGAGGTCCAAGACGACCTAATACTTAGTTGAAAATCCATTAGTTGAAGATCCATGCGATGTTCCATATCAGTTGTTTAAAGCCTTGGCCGAAAATTGGAATGAACGATGATGTGGATACCTAAATTTTTTTCCCTAGGATCATTGTACATATATTCAAAAAATTGGAACTTTTCCCTACCAAAAATCTTTATTAAAGGTCAAATCCTTGCTTAGATTTTTAAGCATTTGGTAAAGTTTCTAAAATAAGGTTAGATTCCTTGGAATTTATTTTCTTGCAAAGAAAGAGTCACCGCATTTACATCTACATGTGTTACATAGTCTATTGGATCTAACATCTAGTTATCGTCAACCATCCTATGTAGCACATTAATGTGGACAACTTGTGAATTGCAGCATTAACTATTTTCAGTTGCAATTGATCAAAAATATTACATTGGAATTTTGTACAAAAGTTTAGGATTATTGACAATATTGAAAAGTTTAGGATTAAATTGATATTCAAACAATTTAAGACTAATTTGATAATTATCACTCACGTACTTCACACACTTCACTTGGTTTTGCTTTACTACTGGTGATCAGCTTCACATGTTGGATGATTTAGAAAATAAAGTTGATAAAGATTGCATGCAAATGTTTCCATGAAGAAAAAATGAAGTGGGGGTAAGTGTCCCAAGTCCTTTGTGAGTAATTTGATCTTGACTTGTCGGGGGGCATTGTCATTTGCTCCTTGATTCAAGCACACGTCAACATAGTACAGAAATACTTCAGATTTCTCCTATTTGTCTTATCATTCACAATAACTAAATGGTGTTATCTCCACTTACGTCCTCCGATGCGCCTACAGAAAGTAATTCAGGGGCAACTTCACCTCAGGATACATCCAACGATGCGGTAAAATAAAAGTGAGGAATGCAGGTGAAGGGCCCAGGGGCCTAAAAAGGAATATCAAAATGTGCAAAAGCAGAACCAGAGGCAGAGGCACCTTTTTTCAGTTGAAAAGGGCACACTAGCATCCACCATAAAAAAGATTATCATGCACTGATTAATCATCATGAGTAAATTATGAATTCAGTGATAAACAAAACAGAAATATACCCCTTAGTTTCACACTATTGTACATAAATTTATTGGTTTTGCCATATATACATGCTCCATTTATAATCAAGGAGCTTTGGACAGACATATGAAATACAGAAGAAAGACCGAAGTCCCTGATGAGAAAAGAAAAAACCAAGAATTTACACATGTCAGAGTGGACAGTATCTACAGACTACACAACCACTCTTATAAGCCCAACAATTAAAAGAGGATGGGTCTTATTTTCTTTCTTTTGATATCATAAGTGAGGAACCGTCAAACTATTTACAGGTCTGATGGATGACTTGCGAGATTGATCCACAGCCCTGAAACTTAGAGCAGGATTTTGAAGACGATTTGCTTGGACCATTAGTACACGATTTGCCTCTGCAGTTGGTCATAAAACCTGCTGATGAATTCGTCAGCCTTGCGGTCCACTTGCCCAAATTTCCCATCAACCTCATCATCTGATGAGTAATTAGAGAAATTGGAGACTCTCACTGAGTTGGGCGATTTGAGTGGGCTGTGCCGCTCGATCTGGATGTTGAACGTGTACTCAGGAGTCTTCGCCATGAAAACGAGCGTGTCAGGGTACACGGGCTCGTCCTCAACAAAGTCTTCAATGACTTTAGGAAGCTTCATGCAGGGGAAGCGTTGGCTCGTGTTCTTGGCTGAGTGAACAATGACCGGGTTTGGGCTGTTGCTGCAGGAGAACTCGTACTCGTAGCTGTTGAGCCCGACCCGGCGCATTTTCCTCGGGTGGCTGTAGTGATTGAAGCTGAGACTCCTCAGCGATTCTCTCGTGAGCTTTCTGTCCCTCGCCCCATCGATCATGTCACTGATCAAATTTCTCTTGGACGTCAACCCTTTCCTGATCATTACGAAAGCGATTTTCACAATCTTCCATAACCTGGTGGCAATTGAGCTCACTCTCGGTTGCAACTCCATGACCAGAATTCAGACCCGAAAGCTCTCTTTTCTGACAACAGGAAGACTGAATACTCTCAAATTTAGTCACTCTTTATGAGAATGATGCCATTGGAATTTATAAGATTTGAAAGAAAAGGGAATCAAAATAAGCCAACAAAGAGATTTCTATGTGGGTTTGAGGAGAACTGTAAGTGCTGGGCTTACACTGGCCAGTGCAAAGTGCAAGCAAATTTATAGGGAGGGAAAATTGAGCGGCAAGCCTGGCTATATCTTTATTATTTTTATTGATTAATATAAACTACAGAGACACCAATGAAAATTAGCATGTCACATTGAATATTGAGAACGGCAAAGGAAGGTAGTAGCAAGTTCCTATGGAAAGCATCACTAAGATATTCTTATTGACTACGCTATCCACACATTTTCCTAGAACTTCATGTAAAACTAAATAATATAAGAAATAAAATAAAATATAAGAAAGATCTTGTTTATAAGGAGCTATCACATGCTTGTGGGTCCAAAAGTGTTGTTTTTTTTTGTTTGGTCGGTCCCAAAAGTGTTGTTTACAAGCTGAAATAATGAGTTGGATTTTTTTTTTCTTTTCTGGTCATTGAATTAGGGAGTTGAATATATACAACTAAATTAATGGGGATTTGAAACGATGGGTTGGTCGGAGGATTGAAAGTGATGTCTTCAGCCACCCCTCTTGCCTTGAATTATTCATGTCCAGGCAAATGACACGAAGGTCTTGCATATGAATTTCTTGACGTTACCTTGGAGAAAGTTCAGGTTCCATCCAAGAAAATACCATGAAAAGTGAGAGCAAGATAGTCACATGAGATTGAGTAACATCAACTTTTTTTTTTTTTTTGAGAAGTTATTGACTGGGTTATTGACAGCACCCGTAGCAATCGGCTCGGACCACATGGCCCATTGAATCTCGTGGGTCTCCATCGTATCACATGCACTAGGCCCTATTTACTCCAGGTGCAGTGAATAATTCGTTCAATTTTACGGACTCAGCTCATTTCTTTATTCTTCCATCTGCTGAGTTATTTTCTTTAGTATATTTTCAGAAATTAACACACGGACGAACACAAAGATTTGAACCTAAATAGCCCTTGTGTAGCCTCTTGTGTATTAATCTCCAGTGTGATGATAATATGTAGCAAATTTATCGCCCGCTACTGTAGTTCATTCTATTGTCACCACAACCGATTGTCGTTCGCACTAAGCTAGCTAAATCTTTTAGACCAAGCCTTGTCAAATCACCCGGACCACTTACTTACTAGAAGAATTATGAAACATACTTCATTACAAATTTTATTGTTATTTAATATCTACAAATAATTTCAAATTTCTAATATCGTTTTATATTTTTATTTATTTTTTGGGATAAGTGCATCAAAAGACTTAAAACTTATTATAAAAGTGCAATTGAATCTTAATACTTATAAAAAGTACAATCAAGTCTCAAAACTTATCAAGTTGGTGTGTTTGAGTTCTTTCATTAATTATGTCCAATTAGACTAATGGAAAATGCCAACATTGCTTTTTTTAATTTTTCTTTCTCCTACGATGACAATGGACATTGTTGCAGTGAGGTATTTGACAGCAATAGGTCTACGCAGGGAGTTTAGAGAGGGTGAGAGCGAGAGAGAGATTAGGGGTGTTGATCAAGCATAGGTGATCGTAAGCTAATTATATTGGAAAAGAAAATAAAGAAAAAAAATAAAAAGAAAGATTCAATTTTTTTTAATTACAAAATTCATCCTTGTTAACATCAACCGTACCACATAAAACGGCCAATACGACTGCAAGACAACCAGTACTAACTAGATTGTCACATTAGTGATTTCCAATAAAAAATAGCCAAAATGATTATATTAAAAAATTGTCAAAAGATTTATAATTGAATTGATCATATTGAAAAATTGTTGACTAAATTGGTCATTAAACAATAAATTTACAACTTTTCAGCAATTTTCTCAAAAGAATTCTAACTGGTATAATTTTTCTTGTGCAAGGGAAAGTATGGAAAATGGAAATATTGCTCCAACTTTCATAATGAATTTATTATTTGGAGAAATCATGAGAAAAAGGGGTTTGCTTATTTTGTCCAATAAAAGAGGGGAATCCACATTTGCTCGAACGTTAATGATTTTCCTATGTTGTGCTCCACATTTAAGTAATGACATTTTGGTCTGAGATCTTCATGACCTAACGTCAATTTCCCAGAAAATACGCGCATCTCTTTCCTTTTCAATTGGCGACGGGATGCCTGGGTTCAATGTCATCAATAAATTATTCTTTATCATCTTGAAGGAGACCATGTGCGTCAGAGGTTTGAAAACCGGACCACGTCACAGTCACAATGATTATCCTGTTCCCTTTGTTGTCTTTGATTTAAGTTTGGCATTGTTTCCTGGAAGTTTCTCTTCAACTCTAATCTGGCTTCCTTATGTTATGCCACTCATATGTGAAATAATCCCATGAGATAAATAAATTTGGGTTGCATACGAAAACCATTTTCAAATTTCACTCATCTATTAATTTGGGTCATGAGTTTTTAAAACGTATAATCAACATCTCATACCTAAAAATCTAGAGGTGTCAAAATGGGTACACAACCCATTTATGAACCCATATTTATTTAAATGGATTGTTAATGAGTCAAGTCCTATTTTCCCAAAATACCCATAATAGGTTCTAAAAATAAAGAAACTGAAACATATGGATCTTAAATGGGTCTAATCCGCACCCATTTAGGACCAATTTATCAACCAATAAAAAATGAACCCAACATCTTCATTTTCTATACCTTCGACCTCTAGAAAGAGAACCTAGAGAGATAGAGCTTCATCAGCTGGTTCCATCACACTGATTGAGTGACCCCTCCTGATTTCTCTTCGTTTTGTCGCTTAACCTCCATCTTCTTCTCTTCCTTCTCCTTCCACCGTCAGCCATCGCCGCCGCCATCTTCGCCGTCCGAGGAAAGTAGAGGGAGTGGCGAGGGATAGAGAGAGAATTTTCCGGAAAGTGGGGGCGATCGAAGTCGCTCGTGGAAAGCAATTGCACTTTGATTGGGTGGATCTACGGATCTAAGCAACCCTCAACCAATCACCCCCACATGCTCTATCGCCGTTCTTCGGAGCTTTGGCTCCATTGACGGAGCCCCGCCTCGATTCGTCGGTGCCACCAAGCAAATCAACCAATCCCTTCCCTCCCTCTTTCCCCATCTTTGATTCACAGCCCCCTTGCTCTCCAATCAATCTCCAAATCTCAAGCTGAAAGGATGTCCAAGTCATGGGGCAACATCGGCACCTGGGCTACCGAGGTCAAGGAGCGCGAGGCTGCCACCGCCATTGCCGCCCCGCCAGGGCCAAGCCACAGAACTTCCCCAGCCTCAGGGAGGCCGTCAATGCCAAGCCTAAGAAGAAGAAGATGTCGTTGACGGAGTTCTATGTTGCCGCTGCCATGGGCAAGGGAGGGTGGTTCTAAGGACCCGACCCCGACAAAATTATAATTTTTTGAAAAATTATAAAAAAATTGAAAAATTATTGATTAGATTTGTATTGCTTGAAAGTATTTTAGTGATATATAATTTTTTAAAAAAAAACATAAGAATAAGTTTTCCTAAATTTGGTTAAATATGAAAATATTTTATTAATATGAGTCGATTAGGTATGGGTCGGAAAATTTACATTAGACATAAATGGGTTAATGAGTCAATTTGAATCGGACTATTAATGACCCAACCCAAATCCGACCCGACCTGACCCGACCCACTCATTTAACAACTCTACTAAAATCCTAGATAAAATGACTAAAATACCCTCCTTAAAAAAAGATGAGAAAACCCTACTAGCTCAAACAATATATCACCACCACAAAATCAACCACTTCACCTTGCATCGGATGCCACCACCCATCCACCCAACTCTTGCAACCACAGCCACTCACACTACCACTAGCACTGCCACCATTATGCTCCCTCTCTCTAGCTCGCTAGTGCATGCATGCGTAGAGATAAGTGTCGGGACTAACAATACAACCTAAAGGAGGTGAATAAGTTGAAAAAACATTTACGGAAGACAATATGTTCAGCTTCCAGCATTGGTGGAAACAGACTGTAGAAATCGAGTACACCTATTGTTGTTTAACAAATCATTATAATAAAGATCATGTAATGCAAATAGTAAAGAGATAGAAGATTTACAAGTAGATATATTGTGGTTTGGCTTTAACCCCGAGCCTATTCCCACTCCCAATACTAATAGTCACAACAAAGCTAGTGAAATCCACAAGTAATCTTCAAGATAAGTTACAATCATCAAGTACTACCTTTTTAGTAGATCATACTACTAGAACTCAATTACTACTATGACTCTTGTCTACTTGCTCTTATCATTGATTACACATAGGAATACAAAGCAACCAACAACAAAATAAGAGCAAGGAAGAAGACTCAAAGCACATGACCCATCTTGTCGGTTTCTCTCAACCCAAGTACTTCTTGTGGACTCAATATATAGCCATCTATCCTCAAATAACCGTTGCCCATCGAAATCCTCCAATAGCCATTCATTCTAGCCATTGCCAACGGTAAACCATTACTAAAGATCATCAGAACAACTCTCTAACAGTGACTGATTCCATAACAGTATCAATATACTTTTGTTAGACTTACTCATTAATGCCAAAAATGCTCCTAATCAACTCTAGTGATCTTTTTGCAAAATTCCAAGCCTTTGTAATGGTTCTTCTTTTCAGTGTTCTCTAACAACTATCTAACAATGATTGATTCCATAACAGTATTAGTATACTTTTGTTAGACTTACTCATTAATGCTAAAAATGATCCTAATCAACTCCAATAATCTTTTTGTGAATTCCAAGCCTTTGTAACGGTTTCTGCTTTTCAATGTTCTAGGCAAGTGGTTAAGTGACCAACAAATTCTAAGACTACATATCCTCATAATATTTTACCCATAATTAGGACATGTAAATCTTTACTAGTCCGTTGATGTTGTCTATTGACAAACCATGTCGGTGACTTGCGATCATTCATCCAATGATCTTCTTAGCTTCTTCGGCATACAAAGACTTCCAAGGGCATCAACATCCCGCTACTTCCTAGTCTTTGTTGATTAACCATTTTAGTTTTTGAAGATCTTCAAGGACATCAACATCCCTACCAATTCCTCATCTTCACTGATTTGACTGAGTCAACTTCTAAAGATCTCCAAGGATGTCATTGAACTGACAAGGATCATGAGTATTGTTACAGTCTTCCACATCATCTCTATAAGGCAGTGGCTCTTTGCCAACAATTTGTTGCTCTGATAACAATTTACCGCACCCAATAGCAATGATAATATATCCAGTCCTTCCAAGAATGTTGGTAATTTCAACTCTACCAAGATGTTCATTTTCATGGTCCTTCCAAGCTTTACCGAACAATTCCATTCTAGGCTTATTCACCTAACCAAGTATATCCAACTATTCACTTAATCTTTGTACCTCCAAACCATATCAAACACCCTCGTTCTTCTCAACTTGTTCATCCTCAATCAAAGTCCTTCTAAATGTTCACCTTATCTAAAAATCCTTCCAGCTTGTAGACATCTTCAATACCCAATACTTTGTTCATCTTAGGTATTGGCAAAGCAATCTTGACAATGGTGGGGCCCTCATCATATCAGTTCACCCAGTGCTATTTATGATAACATATGCATCTTGGCTTATGCACATATCACTACTCAACCAAGACACATGTTTGTAGCCTTTGATTGTCTTGGTCATCTTCAAAATAATATATAGATTTTCCCAACAATAAGAAAGCACACATAGAGACCATCATGTCCACCTCACTAGTTTCTCTCCATTCAAAATTGCTATCAGCTCATGCTACCACTAGCCCACCACTGCCAGGTCTCGACAGTATAGACAACCTCAAAAGCTTGATTTCATATCAAGGTTGCCTTGACATTGGAGATTTACTTGATGGGTCCATTAGGTGACTAATTCCACACTTGTTTAGACTTATCCTTTTTGTGGATAAAGGGTAGAAAACATCAACCAATGTGAATATATCATAAGAGCTCCACTTGTTGTATACTTGTTGGTGTACGAGCCCATCATCACAACCTTACTAACATGCTAGAGGGCAGGAAGATTCAAATATGTCACCTCATAATAGATAGTATGATCCTTTACCATTGGGTTATTATGAAGTTGAGCATACAGCCCCTTTGATTGCATATTTTGAATAACATTGTAACATAATAGCTATGACGTTGTAATATAACA
This sequence comes from Eucalyptus victrix, assembly GCA_016097545.1. NCBI lineage: Eukaryota > Viridiplantae > Streptophyta > Magnoliopsida > Myrtales > Myrtaceae > Eucalyptus > Eucalyptus victrix. The sequence goes on along the minus strand of CM027841.1, from coordinate 35,733,645 downwards.
TATAGAGCTATAATAACTATTATAATATTTAATTTAAGCAATGTAACACCTATTATACAGCTTGGTTTAATGAATAAAATATAAAGCAAGGGAAAATATCACCGGAACTTCCAAAATATATCTAAAATCAGAATTAGAGGGGATAGAATGATTATTACTTTATGGGTCCATTTGTTTCGCGGAAAATAGGCCATTTCCGGAAAATATTTTTCCATAAGTCATTTTCTAGGAAAATGGCAATATTTTTCTGGTGTTTGGCTAAAACCTGAAAATGTTTCGGAAAATATTTTCCAGTGCTCGACTAAAACTTGAAAATGTTTCGGAAAATATTTTCCGGCATTTGGTAAGGAAAATATTTTCCGCTCCCCAGATTGGCAAGTGCAAGCGCCAAGCTCGAGGCTCGCCAAATCGACAAGCGCGAGTTTGAGATCGACAAGCTTGAGGTTCACTTGGTCCGACGACTAGCCAAGAAAAAAGAAAATAGGAAACAAAAAAAGAAAAGGGAAATTAAAAATAATTCGAATTATAAAAGAAAAAGAAAATTAAAACATAATTCGAATAAAAAAAAGAAAAGAAGAATAAGAAATGGGAGGAGGAAATGAGGATTTGTAGAGGTGTGAGGTAAGAGAGATCAAGTGAGGAAAATGTTTTCCACTTTTCGAAAGTGAAAAATATTTTCCCCTACTTTAGAAGACTTTTTTCCTTTGATGGAAAACATTTTCCTCAAAGAATTCATTTTCCGTGAAATGAACGCTGGAAAATCCGGAAAATGTTTTCCTAGAAATTATTTTCCACAAAACTAACGGAGCCTAATAGTTAATAACAATTCATTAGTCTAATACAATATCTAAAATATATATTATCAGATATCATAATTCATTATATCCATTTCAATACATTATTCAAAGTTAAGCATATAACATTAGGTTATATAAATATATTACATTATAGTAATTTCCACTTTTATACCCAACCACGAGTGTAATGCCCCATAAATATCAGGATATTAGTTATTAGAATTTTATTAATGAATTTGCATGTATTATTTAAGAATTAATTTGTGGTTATGATTCAAAATGATTTTATCATGTTAAAATGAACATTATGTCATTGCACATTGAGCAGTAGAAATAATGATAATATAACAATTTGAGAAATAATTAAAATATTTAGCGACTAAGATAATCATTACATTACAAATATTATAATATTAATTATAAAAATTTAGATAATTATACCTAATTTTAAGAATTTAATATTATGCCAATAACAACAACAACATTAACAACAACAATAACAATGTACCTAAAGATAAAATCTATAGGGAAACACACCACAATAACTATTTTTCCAAGCAAATACTGCCACACGTAATTGACTTGCAACAAACTTGTAATTTAATAGTCAATACCGCAACAAAACACGCTAATAGAATGACCGCGTGATAATGTTAAACGTGAAACCTGGATAGACAACTCCGTGTAATGCATTGCGTTTAATATCAGACAAATTAATATAATTTTGGGATGAGTAAATTAAAGCTAAAGCCACAGTTAAATCTCTTGCCATGTACAACCTAGCTTTAATTAAAAACATGACAAATTTTTCGTAAAAAGTAAATCTGCGATTATGATGCATTTTGCAAGTCATGAGTTTGTTATAGTTTAATTACCTTAGGATATCCTCTTTTTATGAATTGTTTAGAGGAAATGGCAACATCACTTTGAAGTAGGGGAGACAGAGCAATACTTTGGTCAAAGAAAATTGAACCATCTATGGTCATCTATGAGATACATTTATAATTACAACAAATAAATATTTGTTCCACGTACTTAAATTTAATTTTTCTTTTTTTGGCTTGCTTTTGTCTTGATGGGGACTTAACAACTTGTAGGAGCCATAAAAGATGTCTTTTCAATGTAAGAAATATTGCCATTAGTCATTATCAGATTGATTTACGGGGAAATCTTAATATAGTCCTAAATTTTGACGATGAAAAAAGAGTATATTTAAATATCTCAAATCATTTATTTACATAATTTATATGCTTTATATATATCGAATTTGTATTTATGTTAAATCACACCACATTGCTTAAAATTTTGAGTTGAATTTTTTTACATTATATCAGAGTCATATTTTGTTGCATCACATGTGCAGCCTCCATTCATCAAATCCACATACCATTCTCAATTTGGCTTGCACTTGAGAGAGGATGTTTCCTGTCACTTATTTACGGCATTTACTTGCTACTTACATATAAATATTGTTTCGCTACACTTAACAATTGAAATTTTTGGATTGGATTTGTTAATGGCACATACCTCATTTATGTTGTCTTGTGAGAATGAACCAAAGTAGACATCACTTAATCTAATGTGACCAAATCACTTCTTTTCGACTAGCACCAATATGAAAAATAAAAAATAAACTGTATTTGATATTCTATTTCATGTTCATGGATCCAAAAAATAATGGAAGATTGCGAATTTAACAGTACAAAACCTAGGCAAAAGTTGGACTTTGATCATGGACTGTGAGGTTTATTTTAATACAAGGGCCGGCAATCTAGATCTCCTAATCTAACTATTAAGACAAAACATATTCGTTTGGATTCTTTTTAATAAAATAATTGACTATAATGGACTTAGGCATATCCTTAGAAGGCTTCATTATAAAATTTTGTGACGTTAAACACACCAGGGGATATCCCCTCTCACCAGGGAAGAAAAGATATGGTGGGAATTTGGGGGTGTTGCGCACGCGAGTACCAATACATCAAAAATAGAGCACGCATTCGTGTAGCCCGCTTCGCTAGAGGACCAGCTGCGGAGGTCCAAACAGATGGAAACAATCTGTTCTTGGTGAAGATGTCTTTTAGCCAACACCAAGGATCCAAGGATAGCCCAACAGAAAAATAAAATAAAATAAAAAATAAAAAAGGAAATGATTTTGAGATAACGTATAGGTGGTGTCACTTTCTGTCACCTTTCACGTTGTTTAAATGACCAAACCAAGCTGACGCCCCAGTCAACTTTATTAATAGTTCATGCATGGGGTCTGGCTTCGAAGCACCATCTAGGAAGGAGGAATAATAATAATAACATGAATACAATGGAGTGCAAGTTTTAACTCATGCGAGAAGAATCTTCAAATATGTGCGGAAGTTATGTCAGAAGAATCCCGCATCAGATAATTAATATGATACAGTGCGAAATACTTCATATATCTTAATTAATTCGTAATTTGTCTTCAATTTTTTAGCAAACGTGAGTCTAGCTGGATATATCAATTGACTCGGTATCGAGTTTACACTTATTTTATCCCTATTTTTAATCACATGAAGAATAAACCAACCAAGATTCAAGCTTGTACTTAAGAAATTTTGCATGAATTTCTGGAATAATTTTCACTGAAAAAGACATATTTGAAAATTTTGCTTAATTATTCAACATGTGAAGGTCAAATTGGTCCATCAAATGAAATTTGGCTTGAGTTTCTACTTAGTGTTGCCTTTCTCGGAGAAATTTCCCAGTTGAGTGTTAGTTAATGAATTGCACAAGTGTAACAAGTCATTTCGGCTCTATTTGGTAACTTGTCAAATAGTAACAATTTCTAATTTTTTGTTTCCAGGAGTAGATTTGGAACAAAAATTTGTTTAATAAAATTTTTGTTCCTAAAAACAAATTTCTATTTTTTTGTTCTTGGAAGTAAATTTGGAAAGGAATTGAGAAGTTAAAAAAAAAAAAAAAAAAAATTGATTCTTTGTTCCAAGAACAATTCTAGAATCGAGCAACTATTTTCTCTCCGTGGAGAGTTTTTTTTCCAACTTTTCTTGTATTTTTTGTTTAAAATTGTTATTTTCTTCCTCTTTCTTATATTAGACTTCATGGGTGATAGGTGTGGATCACAAATTGTTTTGAAGCGCCGTGTGAGTGCCATCCACCGTTGATCGTGAAGAATTGATCTTAAAGCGCCGTCTCGTTGTCGAGTGCTTGGGAGGATTTTCTTTGTCGTGAATTACATCCAGGTTTAGTGTTAAAGCCAATTAAATCTTGTGGTAAGATTTGCATGTAATTCCTTTGTGAAATTGAGAGATTATTTCTTGAGGAATTTTGGGGCTAAACACTGTGTGTGTTATTGGGTGTAATTAGGGCTTGGGAAACACCGAGAGAGTGTTTGAGTCACTTAAGTGTGTAATCTCCTTGTATCGCTTGATCTATAGTGGCCAAGTGAGCCTTGCTCGTGGACATAGGTTTTCGAACCACACCTGGTGTCCGATTTAGGCTCTATATTATTGTTCGATCACTCGCTTTATCTCAACACACCGTGGCCAAGTGGACATCGGTCACCTTGACCTCCCCCTACCACCGGTGAGGCTCACTTGATTGAGCGACCAAGTGGACCTCACCCTGACCTCCCCCACCACCAGCAAGGCTCGCCCCACCTTGGCAAGGTTGGCCCAGCCTCGGTGAGGCTCAACTAAGCCTCATCAAGGGCCGACAATGCTCCGATGAGATCGCCGGCCCTCATCTAGCCGGTCGCCGATCATCCCAAGGCCAATGACTAGCAACTTGAAGAAGAAGAGAAAGAAAGGGGAAAAAAAATAATAAAATTATTTAAAAACTAAAAGAAAATGATTTGAAGTAGAAATTTTGAATACAATGCCAAACACAATTCTATTCTAGGAATTAAAATTTTGGACAGTTATCAAATGGCTTAAAATGCTTAGAAATTTGTTCCGAAAACAAAATAAAAAATAATCATTTTTATTAAAAATTATTTTCGGGAACAAAGCGTTACCAAATGCACCATTCACATGTGCATATCAATCGATTAAAGGTATAGCACAGAGAGTTTGGCGTATCATCAATGGCTCCTAAAATAAAAGTGTCAACATACCGGCCATAGAAAATCCCACCTTGGTCACACCATATGCATTTAAATAGAAAGGAAAGAGAAGACAACAATGGGAGACAATAAAGGGAAAGGTGATATCTGTTCTCATGTACCGCACCCATCTCCAATCAAATATAAATGCATCGTTAGGTAGATGTCCCATGTTCGGGTTGAGCCATACTGTAAGGTTGCCCTTGAACTGTAGAGCATCATCCTGAATCTCATCCCTTCCCTCCTGTCTTTCTCTAGTCAGGTCTCCTGTGATCGTCGTAGTCCACTGCGACCATCGTGCCCAAGCTGAACCTCACCGTCGACTTGCCTTAAGGCACCTCGATGCCTGTGGTGGCCCATTCTCTCTTTCACACACACACGAAACGAAACAGTGACCCTAAATGGGTACAGGGTATGGAAATGAGACCTCCAATTCAGAGAAATGAGGGGAAATATGGAAAGCACGGAGAAAGTATTCAATGCGTCCATCATTAGACATTATATTAATATGAATTCACAAGGTCAAAGCACATGACCCATTGATGTAAGCAACATGACCTCTTAATTTCTTCAAGGTGATTTCAAACTCACTTTCGTATATTCCTTAAAAATCCCACCACGCAATATCCGGGAAACTCCGATCGACCAACCGGGAAGAACGAGTCAATCATCAAATACTTTCCTCGGTGAGGAATCAGAAATCCTCGAGTATTTCTCGTTACCCACCCAATCCGTTTATAACTTTTTGGGTCAATATGGCCCACCCAATTTCAAGAAGCTCATGTTATGCCCGGAAAGGAAGCTTCAAACATTTACAATTCTCCCCTCTTTCAGCCCTTTTTTTCCGTTGCTAAGTTCAAAGTAATCTAATTTGCGTTAAGGGCAGCATTCTCCTCTAAAACGAAGTTTTTTCCCACTCTACTTTTCGATCGGTAGATTACAAGTTATGAAAGAACTTGGCTAAGACTAAATATAGGTGATGTCCATACTTGTGAACCACCAGTCAAAAACATAGTTGAAAGAAGTTTTCTCCTACCAGGGATAGAAGTAAACATGACCCTTTTGAGTCTAATAAGACTCAAGACCAGAGTGAAAAATGAATAAGAGTAAAATACAATCATACAAATCAGTTTTGCTAGTTTTTGGTACTCGAGACAATGACAAGTACATCTTAAACTCCTAAAAATTTAGATGTCGTAACTTTTGCACATTATTCTAAGGTCTTAAATATTTATGCTTCTATTTTACTTATTCTTGTTTGAATATCACAGTCAAAATCAAAGAAGGTAAGCGAATTGAATTATATCAAGAGGGATTATATATGCTTATTTCTTCAATATAAATGTATCGAATTTTGATTAAATTGGCATATACATACATATCAGTTTTAACTTTTTCAAACCAAACTCTAGACCTAATTTAAGGTGATTGATATACCATATAATAATAACAACCCAATGTCAGCAATCAAACATAATAATCTCCGCTCTGTGAACCTCATCCTTATTCAACATCATGTGTGTATGCCATACACGCGGTGTGTATCCATCATACGAAACGGTGGTGGTTTCGGCTAGAGAGATTTGGCATCAAACTCAGCTTGGCAGAGCCAGCGATTAATTATTATTCCTTTTTTGTAGATAATATTACCTTGACAAGTGGGTATAGAGTTTGGACAAGAGTTCTTGAGTTCAAAATTAAGCCCGCCCGCAGAATTTCCCCCGAGCCTCAAGCCCAGCCTGGCCCGGCCTGTATATTAGATAAGTCTACCGGCCACTCAAAAGTGGCAAACCAATGTAAGTAAAGGCACCTAGAGGCATCTATAGATATCTGTTTTTCATGCACATTGTCATTTTATGTCCATTCCTCACGTATAAAAAGCATGTAACTGCATGTGGATAACTGGTAATTAAGTAAGAATACTGTTATTCTTGGTTAGTGTTGTGCATAGACAAAACTCGTTATCTCAAATAGCCCGTCGAAGAGAGAGAAAATTAATTTATTTTTATTTATTTTTCCTCATACTTGTTTATTTTTTATTTTTACCAAGGGTGTGGACCCTCTTTTAAAAAAAAAATAGTATTTTAAAAGTAGGCTTTCATTAAAAAAAAAAAAAAAGGTCGAATATGTAGACTAAGATATTTAATAAAAATTGCACGAAATGGAGATGTGATAATATTTTAAGAGAACTAAGACGATACATTCTACAATTAAAATAAAACGAACTAGTATACTAATAATAGCTAGAACTTGATATTCTATAACTACACTTCACCGATCTTTTATTCTTTCTTATTTTCTTTTCTTTTCAAATAGATATCTTTGTTCATATCTAAAAAATTATGTAATTTTTTATATTTTTTAAATATTTATTTTGTTTATATCTTTCAAAATTTAGTATTCCGAGTCTGGAAAAAATGAATATACTTTTTTTTTTTTCCAAATAGATAGTAAATCTACCCTTTGTGAAAGACAAATATATGTAGCTCAAACCATGTCTCCACTGCATATGTTGTTTCAATTGGCGATGGGACGACTCGATTTAATATTACTATGAGGTTTAGTTTTTGTCATCTTGAAGGAAACTCCGTGCGTCAGAGGTTTGAAAACTGGACCACATGTCTCAGCCTCAATGATTGTCCTCTTCACTTTGCAGTCTTCCATTTAATTTGGAGTATAAATTAAGCTGAGGATCATTTCCTGGAAGTTTCTTGTCAGCTCTAATCTAGCTTCCTTACGTTATGTTGCCACGTGAAAACGATCGCATGAAAGTTTCACTCTTATATTAATTTGCATTCTCTGTTTTTAAAATCTGAAATCAGTATCATGCCCCTCAAAAACCTATATAAAATGACTAAAATACCCTCCTTTTAAAAAGAGTAGAAAAAAGCATGCTAGCTCTATCGGAATTGACCACTTTGACCTAAAACAAGCCGCTGCCACCCACTTACTCGCCATTTGTGACTGGAGACACTCGCACTAGCACTGCCATCGTTATGACATCTTTATATGAAGCATTTGATAACATTTCTATTTCTAAAAACAGCTTCTTTTTAAAATATTTTTTTATTTTTTTTCAAAATAGTTTCTAAGTATTTTAAGGCATTTAATAAATTATATAAAATTTATATTCCCGAAATAGAAATACGTTTGGTACAATCCTAAATATTTTTTGTGACTTAAAATTTCTTTTGATTTATTAATAATTTTATTGAATTTTTTCTCTTGTTTTTTTTTTTCTTTTTCTTCTCTTCCCTCTTAAGCGGCCACCAACCTTGGCTATAGCCGGCTGACAACCAACCAGATGAGGGCTAGTGAGGCTTGAGGGCCCTCGCCAAGCCACTGGGAGGCTCCCCAAGTCTCACCAGTGGTCGGCAAGGTTGCTAGACCTCGTTTGTCTGGTCACTAGCCTCAACAAGAAGAGAGAGGAAGAGAAAAAAAGAAAAGAAAAAACTATTTCTTGTTTCTTGAGTTATTCTCGAGAATAAAAAATAATTTCGTTTTTGTTTGTTATTTTGTTCTAAATCTATTCTCCGGAACAATTTGTTTCCAGGAACAAAATAAATTATCAAATGGAATTTTGTTCTATTTCTATTTTGAAAAACAAAAGAATAGAAAGAAGTGTTTCCGAGAGCGTCACCAAACAATACCATAGTATCACAAAAGCACAAAACCATCAAGTCCATCTCAAGCTACGATCTTTTTTCTATGATATGATCACTCACGAGTTAACTAACCTATTAGGTGAAGCCGTTAAAGGACACAATCACGATAAAATCCTTAAAAGCTATTTGGTAGGTTGGGTTATACTAAAATCATGTCCAATTGATTTTAATTACGAAATTGAACTAAACTTCGGCAATCAAACATTTGAGCGTGTCACAATTTATTTTTAGAACATCGTCTCATCTTTTGAAGAAATTCCGTCAAGCCGGGAATTTTTTGGAAAAATCAAATTTGGCAAATTTAAATGGAAGAAATTCGGATAAGCACCTTCAATGGGATTTTTGGCCTTCAAATTGAATTGTTTTGTGAAGGATTGAACATATATTTGTATGGGCCACTGCCATAACATTTTTTGGCCATCAAATGGAAGTTGTTGTGTGAGGAATTTAGAAGAAATTGTGGAAATTCGTAAGGGTTACTGTTGTGTGAATTTTGGCCACCTAAAAGGCTTGGTTTGTGAAGATTTGAAGAGAAATTATCCATTGGTTGATGCCTTGACTTATGGTGGCTAAAGACTTTGGTGTCTATGCACCACCACCATGACCCCCCACTTAAGACTGTATTAATAATGCATAAATTCGAACTTGTTCCTTCAAATGGTAAGGTAGTAGAGCTCAATCAATTGCGCTATTAGTAAATCTTTTGATCTCACTATTAAGACAATTTATATATATATATTCATCCGGATACTTTGTTTTGAAGTAATAGACTCTGGAGAACGGAAAAACAATGCAAAAAGAAGAAGAAGAAATAGAAATGATTTTGAGAAAATGTATAGGAAATGTTGCTTTCTATCACTTTTCACGTTGTATAAACGAAGAGACCAAGTTGAGGCCTTAGTCAACTTTAGTAATAGTTCATGCATGCAGTCCGGCTTCGAAGCATCATCCAGGAAGGAGGAATAATAATAACATGAATACAATAGAGTGCAAGTCTTAACTCATGCGAAAAGCATTTCAGATTCTCGACCAATCTCCTTACCCCTCATTTTTTTTAAAAATTAAAAAGGTCTTTTCTAAATTTGAATTTGTTCATTTGAAATATGAATTCTTTTACTTTTTTTATTATTTGAGATCGGTGCACCGAAAATCCTAAAATTTGTCAATAATTTTTGAAATTTCTAAGATTCAATTTCACTTTCGTGACAAATGTTAGACTTGATTACATTAACTTTTTTAGGACTTAATTACACTTTGGTGACAAAATTTAGGACTTGATTACACTTACTTTATTATTTAAGGATATTCCAAGTTCGAGCCTATCAATATCTCCGGTTGGCCCTGCTTTTACTCAAAAACTTAAATTAACGAGTTATAGGCCAACTACGATATTCTAACCACTTCAAACTATACAACTTTTTTGATGTGGGATTTTTCTTCAAACACAACGTCCACTTAAATCTCAACATTTTCAACCCTAATTTAATTGCATGAAGAATAAACCAAATGAGATTCAAGCTTATAAGTTTAAGCGGATAAAGAATAAACCAACTAAGATTCGAGCTTCTACGTAAGAAATTTCGCATGAAACTCCGGTATGAATTTCGCACAAAAAGACAGATGTAATGGAAAATTTTGCAGAAATTTTCAACGTGTGTAGTTGAAAAAATGAAAGATTAACTTGTCACGCGTCCATCATATGAAAATTGGCTTGGGCGTCTATTTACTGCTGTCATTCTCAGATAAATGTTCCAGTTGAACATTAGTCAATGAATTGCCCGCGTGAAATGGGATATTGGCTTGGGCGTCTATTTACTGCTGTCATTCTCAGAGAAATGTCCCAGTTGAACATTAGTCAATGAATTGCCCGCGTGAAATGGGACATTCTGATCTTCGAGTCGACACCACTGTCGACCAACCTCGAGCCACCTTTGAGGCTGGTGGTTGCTTCCATCATCATAATTATCACAATAATATGTTCCTTATCTTCAAAGCATATGACCCATTGACGTAAGTCACATGACCTCTTAATTTCTTCAAGGTGACTTCAAATTCAATTTCCTTTATTCATTAAAAAAAAAAAATCAACCCAACAATATCCGAGTAACTTCGATCGACCGACCGTGAAGAACAGGTCAATCATCAGTTACTTTTCTTGGTAAGAACTTAGAAATTCTCTTGAATTTTCCTTGTGACCCATCCAATCCGTTTATAATCTTTTGGGTCATTCATGGCCCACCCGATGACAAGAAGCCCATGTTATGCACAAAAGGGAGGCTTGGAACATCGAGGGTTTGCCCCTTTCCCAGCCTCTTTTTCTGTTGCTTTTGTTCAGAGTAACCTAATTTGCACCGAGGGCAATATTCTCCTCTCAAAAGAGATTTTCCCTGACTATACTTTTGATCAGTGGATTACAAATTGTCAATCAAACTTGGCTAAAACTAAACACAATTGATGTCCATACTTGTAAACCATCATCTAAAAACATAGTTGAAGGAAGTTTTCCCCAATCAAATATGAGAACAAATGTGACTCTTTTTGTGTTTGATGAGTCACACAGGTTGTAGTGGAAAGGGAATAAGAGTAAGACAAGATCGCTTTCGCTAGTTTCGAGACTCGAGAAAATCACATCTTAAGCCACTAAAGATCTCGTGTCATAAATTTTCTCATTCTTAAGGTCTTAATATTTATTTATGCTTCTATTTACTTATTATTGTTTTTGAATATAACAATCAAAATCCAAAATTTATAATCAAAGAGAGGGAGTAAATTACAATAACTTGGAGAGGGATTACATGTGCTTGCATTATTTGATATAAAACATATCAAATTTGAATCGAATCATATATACTATACTATAGATTTAAACTTTTTACATCAATCTCTAGACTTGATTAGAGATTATATGTCTCGACAACCAAAAAAGTACTTGATGTGACGAATATATCATATGGTAAGCCTGACCTAGGAAAACTAATCAAGCTCCATTATCTCCTTGTTATGAATCTCATATTTATTTGACATCATGCTTGTATGCATCTCACTTTTGATTAGTCGATTACATCACGTGTTATTGTCGCGTGATATGCCTCCATCACATAAAATGCTCATGGTCATAGTTGGAGAGTTTTGGCATTGAAATTGCGAGCTACCAAGTAACTCTACCCCACAATGAAGATATTATTTCGGGACATCCCGTATTTGAGCCTCTTCAAATGGAGCTTGCAAAAAGCTTGTGATTTTTTTTTCTATGCAGAAATTTTTGCCATGACTAGTGGTCGTAGAGTTTGGACAAGAAACTTCTAGAGTTCAAAGTTGAGCTCGCCCAACCCGGCCCGTACATTAACGAGTCTACCGGCCAACGCAAGTAAAGGCGTCTAAAGGGGGAGTTCAAAACTTCATCCTTTTTTGACTCCGCGGTCGATAAATGGTCTCTCTAATTGCTAGACTATACTAAAATTAGATGGACCGTAATTTCATGCAACCCTAATCACTTTTTCAGCTGCTAATTGCGCTGTGGGTCATGAGAAGGAGCAACACATCTCCGTTAAGCAAATGCCAATTGAGCATCCCGAGAAGTCTCACCCAACCCTACCCAGCTCTTTCGAATTCAAACGGTTGATTGTGTGGGACACGTTGGGATTAGCTTTTCTTTGTGGTCTTTTTTTCTTTTTTTTTTTCCTTTTTGTCTATTGCCAAGAAATGGGAATAAAGTTTTAAAGTAGGGACCTGACAACAGCAACTTTTGGTGATGCTTCGTGAGCTGGGCTTCCATTCCTGTACACTGCTAGATAGATTTCTGTTTTTCATGTCCATTCCCCGCGTACAAAAAGCATGTGACTGCATATGGATAGCTGGTCCTTAAGTAAGAATACTATTATTCTTGGATAGGGTCTACAAAGACAAAACTCTTTCATAAGTTTATCTTGAAGAGTTTGTCAAAGTGAGAAAATACTCTATATTGAGGGTATTTACATAATTGGTCTATAAAATTTTATTCCTGATTTTATGATCACTGAAACTTTTTTTAATTCAATCCGATTTTGGGTTTTTAAATGTCAACCCAATCTTAATCCCTCCTTTAACAAAAGTTTGATGGCATTAATTGACGTAAACGCCAACATCATAACTTGCCATGCATTGATTTTATTCGAATGATTTGTCCACCAGTCGTCCATATCAATGCACACTCTTTACCATATTACTACCACCACACGCTTGAATATATTAGCACTAATCTGCCACTGCCACTGTCACCATCACCGGCACCATCACCAAAGACCCAAGCTTCAACACACTCAATGCCAATCCAATTTACAACTAGTCCATCAAACACCAACCCATCCCCCGAAAAACGGTTTCTCAAGAACCATAATAAACTCCTAATGAATGATGCTTAAAAAAAAGTGGGACTTCTATGCTTAGCGCCCGTTGTCAAACCAAAATGATGCTCAGCCTAAAGTTCCTTTAACTCTCGTTTCCTATGTTGTGATTCCACGTCCGTTGGCACTGCCCAAATCCCTTTCACATTTTACTTGTGGCCTAAGCTCCCGCCCGCATCAGATATGTTTGCCTAACGACCGTCTCTATCATGTTCTTCCGTGAAATTATTCCGACCCAATAAAGGCCAAAAAGCACAAAACCAAGCCTTCCCCACCACCGCCCACCACCACCACTACGGCACCACCTTTATTCATTCAATCTAATTCTCCAAGGCCAAAACCCCCAAAGATCTCTGGCTTTTAGCCCTACCTCTCTGGCTACTAAGCTCCCAAATCCCGCCACGTGTCCTCCGTCTCCACTTTTGTCCTCTCTCTTTGCCGCTTCTCGAAGCGGCTTTTTTCCTTAGCCCTTACTCTTTCGTTTTTTCCCTCTCATTTCTCTCCACCTAATAAAGTGGCAACAAACTTACTAACCGCTCCACTCTATATAAGCCCCCATCGACCCCTCTTGCTCTTCTCCATGCCTAAACCACTGACTTATCTCTTGAACCATTCTTGAGCAGACTTTGACAATCGCTCTCTGATTTCGCGCACCCGCCACCGCAATTTCTTGAACTGATCATCGAGTTGCTCTCGAGGTTTCTTTTCAGTTTCTATCCTCTTCCAGATTCAGCGGACCATTTTGAGAAGATGAAGAACAAGGTATCTACAATGCTGAAGCAGATGCTAGCGGCCTTGTCGGCGATGGCCAAGTCGAAATCGGGGGCTCTCAGGAGGAAGACGGACGCCCTCCGGACCCGCCTCATCATCTTCTCGCTGGTGCACCACGACAAGAAGTTCTTTGTCAGCACCCTCTCTCACAAGCTCCAGAACCTCCTCTTGCATCAACACCACCACCACCACCACGAGGAGAAGCCCCACGAGGAGGCCGACGATGCCGACCTGGCGGCGGAGCAGCCGAGCGAGAATGACATTGTCAGTTACTGCACCAGTGAAGCCCTGGTGCACGAGCCGATGCCTGTTCCGACTCACTGCGAGCCGACCAAATACGAAGAAGAAGAAGATGGTGGTGGTGATGATGAAGATGACGAGAAGTACCTAGATCTGACACACAAGTTGTTTGACGATAGCGATGACTCGTCGTCGGGTGGGTCGGTAATCGAGTTGGCGAAGCACTCCAGGGAAGACAGAGGAGAGGAGTTCGTGCTGGAGAACGAGATCGACCACGTCGCGGATCTGTTCATAAAGAGGTTCCATCGGCAGATGAAGTTGCAGAACATGGAGTCTTTCAAGAATTACCAGGAGATGCTCCAAAGAAGCGTCTGATTATCGACCGTCGTTAAGGATTGACCGTTTTTTCATAATGGCATGACTTCATGTGCAGTTGTATCTAACGTTTAAAAAGAGGAAGAAGAAGAAGAAGATCAATCTTGCCAATAACAAAGTTAGTCGGCAGTTGTTGTTTTGGTCTCTTTAATTTTGTTTTTTGCCTCTCGTATTGAGAGATTACGAATATCTTCTGGTCGGTTTTTGGATAAAAGCCAGAGGAGGTGTTGTAATTTGGCCTTTGCCCCATGTAATAAGACTGAGCTCTTATGGAGACTTGCACTTCTTTCCTTCCAAAAGCAAACTCTTACTTTTTTTCCCCTGAACCTTTTTTTTTTATCTTTTTTTTAATCTTATCATCGAAAGTGAAAGTATCGTAACAAGGAAGTAAGTCAGCACATCTTATGGTCACATTTAAAGCTTATAACTTTTGGCACCACCCGTTGACGCGATGTACAATCGTGCCTGCTCGTGTCAAACTCAAATGGTCCTTGCGGTAAACAATTTGACTCGTTTATATATGAATAATCAACGTGCTGTGTGCGAATTAACATTTTTAATCCGTTTTTTTGACATGTTTAGGTGTGCTTAGTTATTTGGATGTGACATGTTACCCGTGCAACATGATACTTTTCAACATGCTCAAATATGTTCATATAAATTTTGCACATTTACATTAAAGTGTCCATACCTCAAATTTGGGAAATTATTGTATCTAGACCCATCAAATGGATGGGTTGGGTCAAGTTTAGATCAGGTCAAAAATGGGTCGACTCATATTTGATCCATTTAATATGTTTTGACCCATATTATGTAATGTAAATCAAGTGACCCATATCTGACTTGATCAATATCCAACCCGATCAATATCCAACCCGATCAATATCCAACCCCCGACTTGTATTGCTAAAATCTATTAATATTCTAGGAAAACCCATCTTTACTATATGTTAATTGGATTAAAACTTCAAATTAAATTAAAATAGTAAATAAAATAAAATAAAAGTTTAAAAAAAACCTATAAATTGAAATATTTATAAAAATTAGACCATGCACATGCTTCTCTTATTTAAAGTGAACATACCATTGAATAATTAAAAACTATAACATGAAATTTTTTTAACTAAACCTTAAAAAACTCATTTTTAAAACATTTTTATGCAATACAAATTTAATAGAAAATTTTTATAATTCGTTTTTAAATATTTTTTTTAAATTTGAATTTTTAATTTTTTATTAAATTTTTAATAATTTTTTTTTTTTTATTTTATCTTTTCTTCTTCTTCGGCCGACCACCAGCCACGACAACAACTGGTGACCGGCCACAAGCGAGATCAAGTTCGCTGGCGTTGGGCGAGGCTCAATCTTGCCAGTCCGGCGAGGCCGAGGCCCCGCCCAACGCCGAGAGCTCAAGTCTCACTAGTTGTTGGCAAGGCTTGATCTCGTAGATCTGTCGAGGCCGAGGCCTTGCCTGATGCTGGCGAGCTCAAGTCTTGCCAAATCCGATGAGGCTGAGGCTCCGCCGACATCACGCGAGGCTTGGTCTCACCGATTTAGTGAGGCTGAGGCCTCGCTCGATGCCCGTGAGCTCAAGTATCTCTAGATTCGGCGAGGCTTGAGCCTCACCAATCGTCAACGAGGTCGAGCCTCGTCGGATTTGGCGAGACTCGAGCTCGTTGGCGTTGAGTGGGGCTCGATCTCGCCAATCTAGCGAGGCCGAGGCCCCACCCGACACCCGTGAGCTCTAGTGAGGCTTGGCCTCGCTGGACCTGTCGAGACTCAATCTCGCCGATCTGGCGAGGCTGAGGCTCCGCCCGACGCCGGCGAGCTCAAGTCTCGCCAGTCATCAGCGACCTCGAGCTCACGTGCTTGAGCCTCACTTGGCTTGTCGCCGCGCCGGCGGTCGGCTAAGGAAGAAAGAAAAAAAGAAATGAAAAGAAAATTATAATATGAAAAATAATTATAATTTTGATTTTTTATTAAAAAACATTTTTATAAAGTTAAAGAGGGAAGGCTATGGGTTTAAAGTGGGTTTCCTAATAACCCATTCAAACCCATTTCTTTTTGTACTTTACTTTTTCAGACCAATTTCTGATTCATATTTAACTTTCATTTGACCCATATATGACCCATTTAACTAAAAATGAGTCATAATATGGGTTTATGACCCATTTTGCCAGCTCTAATTGTATCGTGTAACCCGCTCAATAAGCATCTCATGTTTGGGTTTCAATATTGTGAGACAATTAATGAATGTGATGAGACATTATTATGAGGCAACAAGATTACAACACGAAGGCACGGAATTACCGGCCCTCATCACATGATCCTAATATCATGAACCAACAGGGTTGGAGTTGGAATAGCCATATCTTCCGCCATGCCTGTGTTATTATTATTATTATTTTTATTTTAGAGTTAAGTTTCTGTAACCAGTTTTATGATTGTTGGATTATAAGCATCGATTTATTCCATTTAAGCAGGTATTTTATAGATCGTACAAGTTTTTGTTTATGAGAATGCCAATTTTTGGCTCTAGCTGTAGCCGGGGCCAAATTGGACCTGAGATACTGCAGTGTTCGTCCCGACTTGCACTGGAGAGCAACTCGATAGGCCCACTTGGGCCGCCGAGTCTCTTGTTGAGGAGCCATGTCCCCAAATTTATACTGAAAATGATAAATCTATCAATAATGAACTTGGAACTTTGTTTTCCATCTTTTATTTATTTATTTATTGTGATAATGATATAAATGATTTTTGAATTTTGGCTCACTGAATAATATGATCCCTGAATTTTTTTATAAGTATTAATACTAGTCTCTGAATTATATGAGAATATCTAATGTTATTCTTCCATTATTTTAAATTTAGGGATAATAGTGAATATTTATATAGTCTAAAGGACTAGTTTAAACATGTACCATAAGTTCAAGAATTGCATTGAATAAACTAAAATGTCATGGATAATATTACTCATTGGGCTAAAGTTTATGGATCACATTAAACAAATTAAAAAGTTCAAAGATTACAATGCATATTTGGCCAAAGTTTAGGGACAACTTGTGTCATTTTCCTTTTATTTATATGATTTTTGATTTTCTTCATGTACTTAAACAATTAATGTACTTAGAGTATATTTGTTTGAGTTAAAGAATTTTCTGTGAATTGGTTTTCTAGATTTTCACGCATTTAATTCACTAATGAAAAATGATTAACTAATGAAAAATTATTTATAATCAAAGAAAATATACATACTTAAGTCAAGAAAATAAGTTTGTGAATTTGAACAGGGGAAAACATCATCGTGAAAAGTATTTTTCTTTATCATGAACTTTTCCCCACAACAAACACACTGTCAATTTTAATTATGAATATACTCTTTATTTTTTTTTAGCAAATATAAGCACAAAAAAAAAAGAGAAAACAAATATAGATGCACATATTAAAATGATTGGTAATACTGTTTATAAAAATGAGATTATTTTCATTGTCCATGAATTTGTTTAAATATAATTTGTTGTTGATAATGAAAATATTTTTTATTATCTAATTATTTCAAGTTATGAGTGATCATTTTTAGGAAAATATTTTTTAAATCATTCACTCTCTATGGAAACAAATAAAACTTCGATAGTATTATCATGTCATCACTAACTATCCTAGTCAATAATTATGCATCAATTCACGGCTTTGCATGACATAATTCAGTAACAGATGTATTAGTCTTGGGATCTATTGACTCATGACAGGGCACGCTGCACCACATAACTATATATAAAGCCAGTGCACAAGACATATATTTTCCACTTATTATACGCTTTTATTGTGTAAATTAAGGACAATATTCAATAGCTTTGTCGTTAGGAGACCTTCAATTTCGACTGGGAAGCTCCTGATTTTCTGTCAATTTTCGCGCATCGCGTGCTCAGAACTTTGAATGGTGACAAGTTGAATCAGAACTCTCTCCTCCCAGCTAAACGAAAACTGTCTTTTTGGGATCGCGCACGCTAATTAATGTCGTAAAAGAATATAATAATAAAACTGATAAATCTCAGTGGCAGCAGCAGAAGCATTATCAGCTAAGATTATTTAAAGTGTACTAACTTTTTGGAGTTATCAATCCCCATTAATTATTATGGTGATCAGACGAAATATAAGCAAAGAGGCAAAATCAGATCTATTTCAACAGTTAAGAACAGCCCACCATCGATTTGATGATGGCTTACACGAGTCACTAACGGTGAAGCTTCCCTCTTGTGAAATTCTTTTCTTCTAATAAACTCCGCTATTAAATAGCATTGAAAAAAAAAATACTATCTTATGATGCGTTTATTTTGCTGAAAATGATTGATTAAAAAAATATTTTTTAAAAATAATTATTCATATCAGTTATAAAAGTGATCACACCAAAAATAAAAAATAAAACATCAATTACGAAAATGAAATATTTTTCATTGAATAATTATTTCAAAAGATATAAGTAATTATTGTCAAATAAAATTCCGAATCTTTCATTTTCCGTAAAATAAATGAAACATCAATCTAAAATTTGTTTCTATTAGCTATTGTTGTTTTCTATATTTTAAATGTAGCAATACTATTAGTCTTTCATTTCGCAAAAAAGCAATGATTTTGAAAATATTTTCTTAGAAATAATTGTATGTATCACTTATAAAAATGATTGAATGAAAAAAAGCTTCATCGTTCAAGAAAATGAAATATTTTGCATTGACTAATTATTTTGAGCGATACAAATAATCATGTTTAGTAAAATAATTTTCAAATTATTCATTTTGTACCAAATAAGGAGAGCGTTAATCTAAAGTTAGTTTCTATAAGCGAAAGCAGATTCCCCAAATTTTAAATGTAGTAATAATGTCTATCTTTTATTTGTCTTTTTGGTCATGTATACGATTAAAGATTAAAAATAAAGCTGAAAATAATAAGTTTTGACTAGAGGAGGACAGGATAGATCTGTGGGAGGAGCACATGGTTGATGGGGTGCCCACGATTCAATCTTAGATTTCTAGGGTTTAAAAAATTTGGAAAAATCCATCCCACGTTCGGCTGCGGAAATCGAGCCCTGAAGTTTGTGTCCATAGTGAGTCACAAGGCTTCCCCATTTCCAATGTCTAGGAGTAGGTCATGAGAGGACGAAATCCCAACTTTCTCTCGATTTATTTATTTTTGCTCGCCCAACCCAAAATAGGCTAGGAATAGAGCATGTGATGCCGTGAAAAAAAAAAGTTCATAAAACGAAGATGTTATGGAGGAGATTAGATTAGCTCTAGCTTCATACAAGTTCAATTCTTTATTGTCATTTGGTCGTGTGAATCGCGTATGAGATCCGGTACAACAATTATACATCTGACACATGCAAGAATTTTTCAATTCAATATGTCGATACTTGGGCGTCATAGTGGGGCAGTTTTAGAAAGAAACGCTTATCATTTTATTACAGTAATTTTAGAAAATCTCTAGAGGAAGAGCCTCTGCAATTCCAACTCTCAAATTGAACTTTGGCCCCCTTCCCATGATGCTGGACTAAGGTAGCGCAGGAAAGGCGAACATCACCACGTGAAACAGACGATGTCATGACATGCCTCGATCGAAAGAGGAAATGCGAATGTATTGTCGCACAACCTGTCTATAATCTACGATGTGACATAACGCGATACATGGAAAATCATGAGCGAGATGAATGAACTGAGTTAGTCATCATAGCAAGAAGGCGCCCTCTCGCTTTGCTCCAATGAAAATTGTTCTCTCCTCTCTGATTTCCGAGGCCGCCTAGCACATCCAAACGCAACCCGAAATCGGACACCGCGCTACCCAAACCGTCCTTACTTGCAGGCGAACGGTTCGTGGCCGGTCGATAGACGACTGCAAACGATGTCTGGTCTCTCTCGATGCTAACAACAAAAGCGAAACGTAGCATGGAAAAGCTAGCGAAAGGGGTCGAGCTCGAGAAGATTTCACTTTCTTTATTCATGGTCCGCGGATTTAGGCCAGACCCCCATGTTCTCTGACCAACAAGAATCTCTCCTTTCCTCTTTCTTTCGGTACCGTTGCATTGTTCTAGAGTAAGATGCCATAAAATATACGTGAAAACCCAAATTCCGTCTGCCTATAAGTAAGCAAGCTTGGCTGGTCTAAAGGTTATCCTGTGTCTTGACAGCGAACCATGGCTTCTTCTCTGTGGTTTCTGTGCCTCGGCTTCTTGCTTCTTGCCTCAACAGTGAGGAGTGCCGCGCCGAAGAAGCCTGTGGACGTCCCGTTCGGCCGGAACTATGTGCCGACTTGGGCGTTCGATCACATCAAGTACCTCAATGGGGGTTCCGAGATTCAGCTCTCTCTCGACAACTACACTGGTAAGAAAATTGCGGCTAAGTACTGGTGCAAGATCTCATCAGACCAGATTTCATCGGTCATTAGATCGATCAGGGTCGTGCGCTCCATTCCAAGAATGTAGCTACTTTAGTTAGTATGCCGAAATTTTCGAAAAACAGATGCGAATCTGTAATAAAAGAAGAAGATTTTCGCTGTCACTTGCTCTTACTCTACTTTCCTTTTGACATTGCCTCTGCTTGTGAAGGGACTGGCTTCCAATCAAAGGGTTCCTACTTGTTCGGCCACTTCAGCATGCAAATAAAGATGGTTCCTGGCGATTCGGCAGGCACGGTCACCGCATTCTACGTAAGTCGCTCCCGTTTCTTCTACAATCCAACCAATATCTCACTCTAGTTTTGAAGATCGCCGTTCATTATTTGAGGAATTGTAATCGGAAACTCGTGGATCTTGGGTCGTTGTTGCAGTTGTCATCTCAGAACTCAGAGCACGACGAGATAGACTTTGAGTTCTTGGGGAACAGAACTGGTCAGCCATACATTTTGCAGACCAATGTGTTCACCGGTGGGAAAGGAAATAGAGAGCAGAGGATCTATCTGTGGTTCGATCCCTCCAAGGACTATCACTCCTACTCTGTGCTCTGGAACATGCATCAGATTGCGTAAGTCTGTTTCCCTTTACTCGACCCATCTGACTCGCTGTAAGAAGCGAGTCAGGCCACATCGGCTTATGATAAACCGAGTCTGGCTCGACCTTGTTAATGCTTGAATCAAGCAGAGAATGAGCTTCGGTGAAGTCTAGTGGATCGGTCATTCTTATTTAATCCGTTTAAAGATTCCAACTGTAACGATACTCAAATTCATCTTTTAATTGCACTTGGCGCATGCTCTGTTTGCTCCAATGCCAATCTACAATTTTTGAACCACAGATCTTTTTTATGCTAAATGAAATATTCTGCTCTAATTGTGTCTCCAAAATGTGATGTGCCCAACAGGTTCTTTGTGGATGATGTGCCCATAAGAGTATTCAAGAACAGCAAGGACCTCGGGGTGAAGTTCCCCTTTGACCAGCCGATGAAGATCTACTCGAGCCTGTGGAACGCCGACGACTGGGCCACGCGTGGGGGGCTCGAGAAGACCGACTGGACCAAGGCCCCGTTCATGGCTTCCTACCAAAGCTTCCACATCGATGGCTGTGAGGCCTCAGTCGAAGCCAAGTTCTGCGACAGCCAGGGCAAGCGGTGGTGGGACCAGAAGGAGTTCCAGGACCTTGACGCCCAGCAGTTTCGGCGATTGCGGTGGGTCCGAGAGAAGTTCACCATCTACAACTACTGTACTGATAGAGTTAGGTTCCCCAGTGTGGCTCCAGAGTGCAAGAGGGATAGGGACATATGAAATTCTTTCTTCCTTGATCAATCTTTTATGGTAGTTCTTTTTAGGGAACTTATCAGATTTAACTTCATCCCTTCGACGATGGTGTTGTGGATTTTTGTTATCTCTAGTGTGTAATAATCAACTCGATTGTTTGTCAGCAACGTTTTCTATCCATTGTCTCCATTGTTCGGTTTCTTGACGGGACATAGACAATTATCAGGACCCTCATGACTCGAAGAGGTTTTTCATGATCCTGCTGACCTGCGATCTTCTCCGATTTCCTTCCAAGAAAGATAATCGAATCAAAGATGATATGTATTCTGGACTGATTGTCCGGGAAGTTCCTAATCTTGAATTGCTTGAACCAGACAACCAGAAATTGTTCAGACAACTACGAATGAAAGGAAAAACAGAACAGATATCCTATGAGCCTGATCCAATCTTGAGTTTTGTCTGCAACATTAGAGGCGATGTTTTGGATCACAACCCGCCAATCTCTTCACTTGTATCTCCATTTTTCTTTCGTTAAATCAAGAAGCATGATCGCTGCGTGGAGTTATTGTTGCTGATGATAGACTGGACAAGGAGTGAATGAGTTTCTAGGATTACGCCACTTAAGACTCAAAAGGTCAACTCTGTTTCTAGATTCGTTCCTTCCAACAATGACTAAACTAGGGAAGGTTATATATTAAGCACATGGAGTCCATTTTGTTGACCCATTTATTTCCCACAGCTAGATCATAGATGTTCTAGCTGACACTTGATTATAAACTAATACCTCTAAATCTATTCCCGAGGGAGGCTCCTTGAGGGGAGGTTGCAACAGATATGAATCTCTCAAGACAACAAGAACCAAAGCAAATATATAGTAAAAAATGCCGAGTTTCTAGGATGAAGACTCGGTTTGAAAACTCGATTCGCAACGCGTGTCAAGTGAATTGAGTCTTCTCGATTTTAGTTTATTGTGAGATTTGATGGAGCGTGCATTTTATATTGATTGCAGTTATATGGACTGTTGGATCGTATGGATTTCACAACCTGCCTAATCCAACAGCACGTGCATGTTAGCTTTCATGTGAACCGGGATCACATGAGAGATTTCCAATCGAACTGTCCTTCTTCCAACTCTTGTGTAGCCCTTCTCACGAAGACTCACAGATCAACAATTTTCCGCATCATCTTTGCGGATACAAACAGAGCATACAGGTTTTCATTTACATGTCTCGAAATTATCGTATGTTACACATGTTACCGACACATAGATTGAATCCATCGACAACATCGGATCTAATAATAACATGCCGAGAGAGAGCGAATTGCTCTGATCACGGCACGACAACCCTCCCTAGAGATGCTCTTACCTTACTTCTGACTTTCATTTCATAGTCGTCTATCGATGCAGTCCAGACAGGCCAGACCCGATATGGACATCAGCAAGTTACCTGCGAGCTTGGTGACAGTAACGCTCTTTTTACTTCTTCAAGGAAACAAAAACATCATCCGGGGCCCGATCTCGAGACTGCTTTTTGGTCGGCGTGGTCGGCAAACTTACATGCCCACCACTATTGCCGCGCAACGCCTCTTGGGCAGAGGGCTGCGGCCTCGCCTCAGTCTGAACCTCCGGGCCCCTCCGCTTGATCTGCTGCCACTTCTTGGACTGGCGTCGTTTGAGGATGTAGTCCTCGGGTATGAAGATGTCCATGTCATCTGATGAAGCAAAGTCCGGCCCCTGCGTTTCCACTCCGCTCCTTTGCCCCTTCTCTTTCCCATGAAAGTGCGAATATTTATACGAGGGACACGACGTCATTGTCATAATCGGTGATCGCTTCGAATGATTCGCCTCTTTGAATAATTCTCATTCTCGTGGATGCCGTTTTGGCTCTGCTTTATTCGGCGATTCTGTTGTTTGTTCTCTTGGCTTGTTATGTAGAGGAAGAAAGAAAGATGGATAGTTGTATGGTCCATCGAGAGATGGATCCTGAGATTGCTATGACATGTAACTTCTCGTACTTTTTTTGTAATTTTAATTACAAAATATCGTAAATTATAAAAATTTAAAGCCCTTACAATCAACATACGAGATTTATTCGAGATTTTTTTCTTTTATCCGACGGTCTTAGAGGGATCCGTTCCCCAAAGATACTTAGAAACACCCAAGAAATAGAGCCACTTGGTTGATAGATTGGAACGCTGCAAGTACTATTTGCACTCTATTTTACATAATCTGTTAGTGAAATTATTTTTTGTACTTTTACATAAAGTATACATACACTAATAGGTTTTCATTAAAGCTTATGTCCACCGCGTGTTTATTGAACTTACGAAAAAATGTTCGTTCTTTTAGTGCAAAACGTATTAGCACTAGCCGTAATCATACTCGGGTAAGAGTAATTCAAGTTTCAATTTATTTCAAGTTTCAATTTATCCATCAATTATTACATATATAACAGAAAAATGGTTATTTAATATCACAAACACGGAAATGGATGTAAAATGCTTTCGATTTTCACTAAATAGCATGAAAAGATGAAATTTAATTATTGGATAGAATAATCTTATAAATCTTGTAATTCAAACACAATAATGCTATCCTATAAACACACGGCCACCTTAGTCTTATACAAGGGACTGCCTTTTGGTCTCCAAATACCATGGTTCTGTTCCATGAAATTTTCTTATCCATATGATTCACAGAGTGGCTCACATAACCAACTCATCGTATCAAGCTAACGATGCCATCTTTAAACTTTAGATGACCCCAGACCTTGAGAAGGAAAGGGAATGGTTTAGAAAGACATTAGAGATATGTGCTCTAAATGTTTTTCTCCAGCTCAATCTTATTTCACAACTGAAACTTTGTACCCATTTATAGGCAATGCCACGGGTATTACAGACTTTTACATACTCACGATAGATAAAGGTACAAGGTCACGTGCATCTTCATAAGATGTTCTTACACTAACGCGTAGTTTGGCCAATTTGCTTTTTTTTTTTTTTATTTTTATGCTAGAGGAACCACCTCAGTCGGTAGCCGAAGCGTAAATCCCCACGTGCCTTAAGCCGGAGGACCCACCACCCCCGGTAGAACACTTACGTGACTCCACCAGCTCCCTTGCATTGCAAGGGCTTCAAACCTCTCCCCTCCCTCGCAAAGGATCACTGAAGCCTACCCAGCGAAGCCTCTACGGCCGGTGGTAGTTTGACCAAAATTAATGTTATTGGTAGTAATTTAGGGATAAGTGCATTTGGAGTCTTAAAAATTGTCACTAATGTGTAATTAAGTCATATAACTTATCACAAAGTGTAATTGAACAAATGCAATTGAATACTAAAAATTTTCAAGAAGTGCAATCAAGTATTAAAACTAATCAAATTGGTCCAATCAAGTTCTTTCGTTGATTATAATTTTAAAAATTTTAGGACTCAATTGTATTTCCATAACAAGTTATAAGATTTGATTATATTTTTTAAAAGTTTTAAAACTCAATTATACTTTCATAATAAGTTTTAGGATTTGATTATACTTTTTGAAAATTATATGACTCGATTACACTTGCTTCTAGTGCACTTATTCTAATAATTCATAATAAGTTCATAGGTCTACAAAATCACTCTCTAAAAGTTACTTTCTGACGAGGTGATGCCTTCAGTGACGTGTTCCTGTGAGAACATCGTGCGTCTTCCACTTTTTATGTCCAAAGCAAGTTGGATTCTTTCATAGTTTGGGCTTGGTGGGGTCTCTAAAAATACTTTATTTTTGCTAGGATTAAGGGCATTGGATTCCTCTGGAGGTATCACTGCTTGAGGCTAGCTGGATGTGTCGGGCATACCACAAGGAGGAGCATCGATTATCATGTTAGAAGGGAGACTATAATCTTATGGGTCTTAAGAAAGTGGTCCAACTCAGAGGACTTAGGTGGAGATTGCCAAAAAGAGGTGAATGAACTAGTACAGGAGGGTGACTTGCATTGAATTCCGGTAAGGCTTGTCAGATCGCATCAGTAGTCGATTCATATGCCTGCGAATCGTCCCATGGCACTTCTCCAGAAGCACTGGCCCAAATTTCCTTAGGAATCGTTTGATTCTTTTCACGCAACATTTTCTAGATTGCTCTGCATTCGAAGTCAAGGTCTGCGATACTAGCATCCATACGACTTGTGGATTGTTGCAAAGGAGACTAAAGGACCAATATATTCAAGTTTCCATAGTGCGAGGAATATGAAATTTGTTAGTTGGTGAATGTATCTTCATAACCTATGGAAAATTACCGTTGATTGGACTTCTTCGGGGAAATTATATTTCTTGTCCACGAGATTTTAATTGGATACGAAAGCGGACCCTCTGGTAACAATAACGGTGAGAACCATTGAAGGACTTCTTCTAGATGTTTGAATTAACGATCGTCATATTCAGCTTCGCACCTCTTGATGAACCAGTGAATCCTTGCTGTTGAGAAGTCAATGGCTATAATAAGATTGTGATATACATACTAGAAAAACCATTTGAGCTCTTCAGGGAAATTGAATATGATAATTGTGAATCCATGGATGAATGGATATTCATTATGCATTCTAAATGGTCGAAATTTTAAGCCACCGTATTGCCTAAAAATCTTGAGTTGGTATTTCAACATCATTTCTTACATCCAATGTAAAATCTGTTTTACTAATGAAGATTAGGAATTTTTGGGCGAATATCTCTACGGATATCTGATGAGGAGTCTAATGACGACAATCCCACTCCATGGAACTAGGAAATGGACAATTCTATTTCTCTAGATTTGAAAAGAAAATTTGCAAGAAAATTTTTCTCATCTTTAATGTGCTTAGAATGAATATTTTGAAACCATTCTTCTACCCATCTCAACAATTGCGGGTTTGGAATTGTCTTTTGCTTGAATATCAACATATGAGGGAATGATGATATGTCCGTTTCTACCAAGAAGTGATGACCAATAAAATGAAATTCTAACTTTTTTATTCTAAACTTGACTGCCAAAATTTCTTTGAATATGAAATGGTAATGTATTTTAACCTAAGAGAATCTTCCACTCTTGTGTCCTTACCATTTTCTTCTTCAAAAAGGACTAATGCCTTTTATTTATCACTTGCATCAATATGAAAAATACGTTTTCGATCCAAAAGGATTTGCAACGGAGGCAAATTCTGTGGCTTTTCCTTCAAGGATTTTAATGGCCTTGGTATAGTCCTCCCCCATGGTGGTGGTTCTTTCTTCAGTATCTCTTGTAGTGGATGCATGAACTTCAAACTCTTGGGAACAAAGTACCTAAGATAGTTGACAATTCCAAGGAATTGTTGGACTTGCTTTGCGAGAAAGATTCTCATCTAGAAGTTTGAGAGGATCCTTTGCAATATAATCGCTTTCTATCTTTTAAATGCATACCCAGGAATTCAATCTCCTTCTGGGCGACCGCCATCTTCTTTTCAGACAACAAATACCATATTGCTTGATCAACTTGCAATGAGATTGCCATTAGAACTGTAGAGGAGAATAACATCAATGTATATATGGGGGTTGGCGCTACTTGGATAAAATATCTTGCACGTGGCCTTTTGAAATAATGATTGCATTGTTTTGAGGCCAAATAGGAGGACTTTTCACTGGAAATGCTTATTTTGGATGCAAAATTTAATTTTGTGTTTGTATCCTAGATGGATTCCAAATTGTCAAAATCCTACCTTCAGGTTAAACTGAGACTTGAAAACAATTTCTTATTTAGCAATGGAAACTTATCATCTTGGAGGAACTAGTTAAGAAGTTGGCAATTGATGACCAATCTATTTTTTTTCTCTGATTTGTTATGCCATTTTATTGACACCAAAGGCATCACATGCCCATTGTGAGACTATAGGCTCAATTGGTCCTCATTAGACTAGATCATCACACTAAATCTGCGCAAGTTGAACATCATTTGGGTTCATTCCAGAGTGTTTTGCCTTTGTTGGATTAATATCTTCATTTTTCTTGAAAGGCAAGTGGATGAAGAATTCTTCATTCTTCCATAATGGATACGGACAATTCTGGAGGAATTTCAAATGCATTCTGCACAGGAAAAATTGGGTCGAGACTTTATAGTTGGATGAAACTCTTCAAATTGTCATTTGGACCAAAATCCATTGAGCAAGATCCTCAGTTTGGGGGATTTGCTAAAAAGATACCAATTAACAATGATATTTCAATCTGGGAGTGGGTAATCAATGATTTGAGTAGTGAGAGAGCACTAGGGAAAAAACTAAGATCTTTATGAGTTTGCTCCTTACTAGAGTGGCACAAGTTGTTCCAAAAGTGGCTGCGAAATACCTTGTAATGTAATTTCCATGGTCTTCGGGAAGGATCTTTGGATCAAGAATAAAGACATATGCTCTTGTGTTATGAGCGCTATTAACAAAATGGGATTAATATATTTGGGCATAAAAAGGGTTATGGGGATATAAAACTTGATCGAGAGATTTCTCAAGCTAGCACTTTGGATACTTTAGGTGTTTGGATCCTGTTGGGTTTCTTCTTAGTTTCTAGGATTCCTGAGAGAAGCAATAGAGACCATCACTTGGTTCATCTGGCTCATGCGGTTCATCTAACTCAATGTCACTGGTTTTTGAGAATGTTTCCATAACACGTATAATTTGTCTAATGGTTCATCTTCAAGAGAGAAAATGGATTCCGGGTCATCTTCTTCTTCAAGGGAGATGCATGTTCCTTTTTCAACAGCATGGACAAGATTCATTCTTATCTTCTTTGCTTGATGGCAATTTTTGGCAGAATGCCCCTTGCGTCCAAAAATAAAACATTTGTTTTTTTTTTTCTACCGTTGCTGCTTTTTATTTTCACTTACTCTTTCAGAGAAACTTCCATTTACCTCTTTTTCTTTGTTTGGAGGGATACTTCTTTATACGCTCCCTTTTCTTGTTTGAGCAATCACAAGAGGAGCCCGTATGGCCAAATTTAATCTGCAACCTAGGATTCCATAAACTCTTTGAACACCTTCTTGGTAGGCATAATTCATTGAGAGCAGCATGGACCCTTTGTTGGATCTCTCCAAGTGAAGCCTCAAGGGTCCTCCTATTTTTTATTCCGAAAGAACTTGTCTACCATATTAGCAATTTGTTTTGGTTTGGGAGAGAAGAAAATGGGCTCTAAAGCTAGGTCTCTTCTTATAGCATAGTAGAGCTTCTTTATTTCCTAAAAGTGCTTAAAGAGCAAGAACTCCATTCTTTTTTGCTCTAGGTCTTTTGGGCTATCTATAAAATACAAATGAAGGATCTGTATTGCCTAATTAAAATTTTGGGCTAGAAAAGTGTTTTGGTCAACTGGTTAAATGTTCACCTACCAAGATATTAGACTTCTCATAAATCTGTTAACAAATTCTAGGAGCATGATAAAGGGACTATTCTTTGGATTCAAGGATCTGACATTCTTCCAAGCAAAGAGTTCCCAAAACCTTCCATGCCACTTGTTGGATGGGAGATCATCAAGAATGAATGAGAATCTATGGGTACTAGAGGCTCTAGAGTTTCGTTGTGGATCATCTTTCCCTTGCATATATTTGTCTTCTTCCCTCATCATGAAACTTATCGGAAGAACAACTTCTGCTTCTATGTCTGATTGACTTTCCTGCTAAAGTTCAAGAAATTCCAAGGCCTCGGTGTTAGATGGAGAGTTTCCACTTGATTCTTGGCACAGTATTTTGGTGGCGGTCTCTTAAAAATAACTTAATAAGATTCAAAATGATATAGAAAGGAGGAGGATGAGAAGAAGGATTAGGTTGTTTTCCTGACTCTTCCTTTAGTTTTTCTGCAAGGATCTTATCTCGGATGGCTAAAATATTGAGCTTTCGGGAGCCTGAGCTTTGGAGATTAAGGTTTGAAAAATTGTCGATGGAGGTTCAGGGAGAATAGGACAATCTTGATTTTTACTATTAAGGGATGACTAGCACCTTAAAAGATGGAAGTTCGTGGGGGTCCTCTTGCATAGCCTTAATCTGTTCTTTGGCCTTCTTGATTTCAGCAATCTGATCATCAAGATAGTGCCGAGGTGGCAATGCTCCTGTTTCCATCCTCTACAGCTTATCTTGAAGAAGTTGTAGCAACTTATTTGGCACTACTACCGTCTGATCTACTTGCTAGTGAACATGGCCCTACCGAGTTATTACTTTTCCTACTTTAGTCTTTACTTCAAAGACCTTAGACTGAATATTTGTAACCTTGGTGGTTAATGTTCGTAGCACGTCATTATGGGCAAGAGCATTTTCTGTTTGCCAATTAAGAACAGTCTTTGCAGGGCTAATTTTCTCGAAGTTTCAATCAACACCGGTCGGGCTCCAAATCTTTGGATGATGCTTATATCCAGTTGAGCTTGTAAATGCTTCCAAAGTAGGGAAATCTAAGGGTAGGAACATGCAGACACTAGGCAAAGCAGTTGAGGACGACGGTTTCCTTCTTGCCTACAAAATTGTGCAACATGTTTGTCCCAGTCGGGGTTTTTCTTTACCCATTTGAGGATGAGGGCTGTTCGATCTTTTGCTCCAGGCAACATGAGATCCATAGAATGGCTATGGACTCGGTGCACCATCTGATAATGGAATGTTGCTATAATAGAATCCGAAGGCTGAGGTGCTCTAGTAATTTGTGGTTACGTTTTCAAGTCACTAAGCAATCGACCTTCTAAAGGAGCCACTTTGAAATTAGGACACATGGTAACAAAAATAGTCCAGGTACAAAATGCGGTTTCGATTGTCCCAATACAAGCATGTTTGCAGCCAAGAAACTGAGTGGAAGAGAGAACGAATACCAATGCAGCTGCCTGTGGTTGAATAAAATAAAAGTATTAATATAACACAAAATCTTAAATTGATTTACTTATGATAGATTTTTCCAAATTAATTTTTCGACCACAAAAACCCAAATCGTTATTCTTATGATAAATTATATTCTATTAATTTTTATTAAATTTTACAGTCAAATTGTTAAGTTGAATGACATATTAATGAGTGTAATAATTTGGAATTTTACCTTCTATTTATCACAATCTCACGAGTGTATAAATTTTCTGACTTTTGAAAATTAACGAATGATCTAAGTGGCAACAAAAATGCGTGTATTTTCTTTTTCCAGAAAAGGAATCGTTTGAAAATATCTTCTTCTTCTCATCCGTTTTGATATGCAATCCTCTTTCGTGCCACCCCCCCTCTCTCTCTCTCTCTCTCTCTCTCTCTCTCTCTCTCTCTCTCTCTATCTCTCTCTCTCAGAGCTGGCGGAGCGAGGTGAAGGCTTCGAGCTAGCAATGCATGTGTTTCGTCAACCTCCGACTCTGCATCTGCCGTCGTCCTTTCCATGAACAATTAGGCCCTTAATCCCATGTCGTTCTTCACCGCCACCACGACCCATCCAAGCAAGTCGCGGCTCCTTTAGCCATACCCGCATCGGGGGAAGTTCCAAACTGGACCCAGGCAGTTAGACCAGCCCGCCCTAACCAGGCGAGACCAGACCCAACTCGGCCAGGTCGAAATATATATATATATATATATTTAAAAAAAAATATTTCCAAGTAACCTTTTACATCATGGTCAAGTACACAACCTTATTATAGGGGTAATTGGAGCAAGTTTAAATGCAAACCAATCTAGATTTGATGATTTATTAGGGTTGGGAGTTAGGCAAACGATGCTATATAGGAAGTCCTTTCTAGTTTAATTTGACATTGTTTGCAACTTCATTCCTTTGGGTCTATTTTTGTTGAATCCGATTAAACTACAAGCTAAAATATGGAATTGAAGGATCTTGGATCTTCTTAGTTCGTCTCTCCTATCGAGTGCATCTTTTCCTTGGAGATAAATAAGGTTCATAGCTCTTTTGCCTTTTTTTTTAAAAAAAATTTGGTCGAAGCTCTTTTGCCTAAGTGATGGTATAAATTACGACAAATGAAAGCTAGTCTATAACTTGTTTTAGTCAAATATTAAAGTAATTCAACTAACTGAAAACAATTTCTATATACTAGTATGGGCTTGCTTATAGGAGACAACAAGAAACGGTTAGTTCACCGTCCCTAGCACATCAAGCTAAACAATATTTGAGACAGTAGTTCATGTTAATATGAAAATCCCAGCCATTTTCCCGATACATATTTTATGGTAGCAAGGAGAAACGAAATGACATTTATCAACGGTTATTTTGATAATTGTAATTCATTATCTCTTTCTAGTTTTTTCAAATCACGATCATCTTCATAGGTACTTTATTCCTTGCCAAATAAACTTCCAATGTTCTCTAAAGCATTTTTGGCTGCTCTATTTAGCGCAATGTCCTTTTTGGGCTTGTACGTGGCTTTTCCCACAAGCTGATCGTTCACAAACACAATGAAACTCGAGCTTTCATTCCATAGATCCCCAAATCTCAACTTCAAACTCCTAGCACGGTAAATAAAAATAAATTTATTAAATTTATTTTTAATAAATTATATTTATCATAAATAAATTATTTTTGATAAACTAAAAATAAAATTAAATAAAAATTCATGTAGATAAATAAAAATAATTTATTTTTATTTTTTTAATAAATTTTTTATTTTTAAACTTAGTAACTGGATGTTGTTTGAGGGCCGAAGGACTAATTATTGGTTCCAACAACCTTTGAAATACCTATCAAACCACATATGGAGACAACATCAAATTGGTTCAACATTTTCATGGGCTTCATAAGTAGCAAGTCTTAAAACACACGCACAAACAAATTGGATTAACAAAAAAAAAAAAAAAATGAATATCTAATTTTTTTTTATATTGGACAAGCAAATATTGGATAGGCCTAAGCGAGCCCGATTGGGACTGATTCAGCCCAACTTTATTTGGTCCTACTAGGCCCAACCTCAAACGTCCAAGCCTGTCCATAGAAAACACGGGCATTCTAACCCCACCCATACGGCCTAATGTAGATATTTCTAACTCATTTATATAAATTTAAAAAATAGTAGATCAGTAATAAGTACAAAAAGCAAAATAATCATGTATAAGTCTAAAATTGAATAAGAAAAATAAGAACAGCAAATTCTATTTCAGAAAAATGTCTAGAATAGCACAAGCCTAGGCCCACCCATTCACGCAAAAAGTTCGGGCCTAACTGAGACATCATAAGCAACATAAATTGAGCGAAATTTTTTTCGACAAAACTTAGGAACATAGAGCACGTGAAAATGGTCTAAGAGATCAAAATTTTTATTTATACCTCCCACACGGTGTCCAACAAGAAATTGCAATCAATGAAGACAGCATCGATGGTTGACTCAACAATATCGGCTAGGGCCTTGGGCACGTTGATCAAACCGCTCGAATGCAATAGATAATCTAGAATCGCCCTTTTGAATTCTTCAATCTGGGGAAACACCCCTAAATTATATAAACCAAAAAGAAAGGAAACATACGTTTAAAATCCATCCACGCACAGATTATCACATAGATGATTATTAAGTGTTGACTCGGCTTCTCACCACCTCCGTTGCCATACTTTCAGCCATTTAATATATAATCCAAGGCGACGTGCTTGATGGGAAATAAAATCGTTTGAGATTCGGTCAAGATTACGGGAATTATTGCCTAATTACGCCAATTTTTCTCCCTTTTTTATGATACTCCATAATCCCATAATCGAAAGATTATATGTACGTAGCTTTACCTGTTCCTCGAAAACGGGCTTCCTATGACGGAGGTAGCGATGTAGCCCGTGCCGGACCGCTACACGGGCGAGCTTCTCAGTGTCGACGTTGGCAGCCCAAAGCTGGGTCAGCGAACCCGGCCGCATGCTCAAGTACCTGAAGTACTCCTTGGCAAACAGCAGGTTGAGCACTGAGTTGCCGATGTACTCCAGCTGCTCGTAGCAAAATGACTTGTCGGTGAACGAGTGGTGGGTGAGGGCTTCCTCCAGCAACCTCCTATCATTGAACGTGTATTGCAAGATCACCTAAGCTCGGCCAACTCTTAGCAAGGGCTGGCTCGGGCTCGAGGCTACCGCCTTCTTCTTCCCGCCGGCATAAGTCAAGCTCTCCCAATTCGACGGCCAGCACTTCCTCCTCCTCATGATCAAAAAGCAATTTTTCTTGTTCATCTTCTTCTTTTGGAGCTTCCATGGTGAACAAGAAATAAGCAAGTTGATCGAGAAACTCCAAGAATTCAAACGATGGGAGGCCACACGAAGCGGTTGTTGGTGTACGAAATTTTTAAGAATTGCTGCAAATATATATGTTAGAGAGAGTTCACATTTTATTTTATTTTTGCTGTCTTTTCCTATTAAGAATTCATTTTTTTTTTTAATTGGCTAAATTCACAAGCAGCATTTCTCATACTCAGCTCACAAGGATCATTTAGAGAGAGATGAATACAAAGATGGGGAGGAAACACCTATATATACAAGTACAAGGCAAGCCGTATCCGTAAATCTCCCATTGATCTAACGGTAAAGATCGTATCTCCCTAACTATCATCTAGTATAATTACCATATTGCCTACCCAAAAATTTCTAGCCGACCCCAATAGGCTAGTGGCAACTCCTTATTGTGAAATTCTTAAAAACACCCCATCTCATGCGAGGTATGAGCTTGGGAGAGTCCATGCCTAAACATGGACATTAGGTCCGTCCTTTAGACAATACCCTTAAACATGTTCCCTCTCCCAAGGAGTAGGTCACGACACCAAAGTTTTAGGGTTTTCTCGAGTCTTCTAGAATACTTTTGGGGCGAGCGATGTGGTAATTATACTAGATGGTAGTTAGGGAAATCAATGAGAGATTTATGGATACGGTTTGCCTTGTACTTATATATATAGGTCTCCTTCCCCTCATTATATTCATCTCTTAGATCCTTGTGAGTTGAGTGTGAGAAAGGTTGCTTGTGAATTTAGCCGATTGTAGTTCCTTAAAAAAACAAAAAAAAAAAAAATCGAAAATATACATATTCGCAAAAAAAGACAGCAAAAAAAAAAAGTCAACTCTCTCTAACATATATATATTCACAGCAATTCTTGAAAATTTCATACGCCAACAACCGCTTCGTGTAGCCTCCCATCGTTTGAATTCTTGGAGTTTCTCGATCAACTTGTTTTTTTCTTGTTTGCCATGGAAGCTCCGAAAGAAGAAGGTGAACAAGAAAAATTGCTTTCTGATCATGAGGAGGAGGAAGCGTTCGCTGTCAAATTGGGAGAGCTCGACCTATGTTGGGAAGAAGAAGGCAGTGGCCTTGAGCCCAAGCCGGCCCTTGCCGAGAGTTGGTCGAGCCTCGACAATGTGGAGGCAATCCTACAATACACATTCAACGACAAGAGGCTGCTGGAGGAAGCCCTCACCCACCACTCGTTCGCCGACAAGTTGTTCTGCTACGAGCAGCTAGAGTATGTCGGTGCTCAACTTGCTATTTGCCAAGGACCAGTACTTCAAGTACTCGAGCATGTGGCCGACTTCGCTAACCTAGCTTCGGGCTACCAATGTCGACACCGAGAAACTCGCCCGTGTGGCGGTCCAGTACATTGCGACACCCGAGTTTTAGGGTTTCCCCGACCTTAGTTGAAAGTAGAGCCCTAAGGGCTTACTCAACTTGTTAGCACATTTAGAGTTAAGAAACTTCCATTTTTTTAAGAAACAACTTAGAAATTTTTTTTTAATATTTTTTAAATGACATTCTGAATTTTCTAAATTTTTTTTTCGAATTTTTGAATATTTTCAATTTTTTTGAAATTTTTGAAATTTTTTAGTTTTTGTTATGATTTTTTTTTAAATATTTCGTATTTAATATTATATTTGGGAAAAGGGTCCTAACCGGGTAAATCTACTCGGCCCATCGACCCGATCCAATTACCTGGACTCGATCCAACTTGCTGTTTGCCAAGGACCAGTACTTCAGGTACTCGGGCATGCGGCCGAGTTCGCTAACCCAGCTTCGGGCTGCCAATATCGACACTGAGAAACTCGCCCGTGTGGCGGTCCGGTATATCGCAACACCCGAATTCTAGCATTTCCCCGACCTTAGTTGAAACTTGAAACCCTAAGGTAGAGCCCTAAGGGCTTACTCAATTTTTTAGCACACTTTAGAGTTAAGAAACTTCCATTTTTTAAGAAACAACTTGGAAAGTTTGTTTTTAATATTTTTTAAATGACATTCTGAATTTTCTGAAATTTTTTTTCGAATTTTCGAATATTTTCAATTTTTTTGAAAAATTTTTAATTTTTAATTTTTTGTTATGATTTTTTTAAATATTTCGTATTTAATATTATATTTGGGAAAAGGGTCATAATCTAATCTGGACCGTCGACCCAATCCAATTACCTGGACCCAATCCAACTTGCTGTTTGCCAAGGACCAGTACTTCAAGTACTCGAGCATGCGGCCGGGTTTGCTTACCCAACTTTGGGCTACCGATGTCGACACCGAGAAACTCGCCCGTGTGGCGGTTCGGTATATCACAACACCCGAGTTTTAGCATTTCCCCGACCTTAGTTGAAACTTGAAACCTTAAGGTAGAGCCTAGGGGCTTACTCAATTTTTTAGCACACTTTAGAGTTAAGAAACTTCCATTTTTTTAAGAAAACAACTTGGAAAGTTTGTTTTTAATATTTTTTAAATGACATTCTGAATTTTCTGAATTTTTTTTTCGAATTTTCCAATATTTTCAATTTTTTTGAAAATTTTTAATTTTTGATTTTTTGTTATGATTTTTTTTAAAATATTTCGTATTTAATATTATATTTGGGAAAAGGGTCCTAACCGGGTAAACCCAATCCGGCCCGTCGACCCGATCCAATTACCTGGACCTGAGCCAATTAATGATTTTTGTAATTTTCTTTTATTCTCCACCCTTTTGTCTTCTTCCATATTTTGTCTTTTCCCTAAACCAACTTTTGCTTTCTTTTTCCCTCTATCTTTTTTTTTTCTTTTTACTTTTTATGTACATTTATTTTTGCTTTTTCTTTTAATCTTTTCTTTCCTTCTTCTGGTCTTCTTCTTATTCGTGAGTCCTCCGCACGCATGAAGCTTCCATTAAACTCAGAAGTTCCATGAATTCAATCCCAACCTCACAACGTCAAACCACGATTTTGACGTATATCTTTTTTATCCCAAGCCGAGAACAGCGTGCGCCGCTATCTAACAATCTTGAATATATATAAAATGTAAAACGCAAGATGGATGTGAGGTGCAACATGCGGCCACAAGTTCGGGCAAAACGAACATGAAAATGGACGAAAAGAAGACGAATGTTACTCTTCGAAAATGAAACAGATAGTCCCAAAGTCCATCCAGCCCCACACAACGATCAAGATGGCTTACGGATTAATGTTATCTCTCTTTTCATTACTCTTTGTTTGTTTCTTTTATTTTATTTAATGTTTCTATTCTTTATTTAAATTTTCCTTTCCTGGGCGTTGTTTCCTTCCTCATCAAAACTCCACGTTCTCTTCTTTGCTGAGAACAACACCATTGCCAGGATCTCTCTTGGAGAAACGCCACTACTAAAACTCACCAACCACTACCCGAGATAAGGCTTCATGGGAGACGATCTGTGTAAATAGTGATCAAAACAATGATGCACGAGCTTCGGATACAGTGAAGGCAGTGGCTGTTTTACCGGAAGCGTCTGAAGGGCATTTTATCAAACACCTAGGGCGCGTCGGCTCAAGACAGCCACGGGCAAAAGCTTAACGAGAATGGCAGGGAATGCTCAACATCATCAACAAAGGACAGCATAAGCGAACTTGAAACGCACGCCCCGACTCAATAATCCATGCAAAAAATGTGAGAGAACAGGACAAGAGCAGGACACCAAAAAAAGGTCGGCGGGGTTTCCTACCTGACTCGGGGGTGGCGAACGATGGGCGAGATCGATAGAGAGGACTACGTCCAGTCGCCTTGCACGCCCCCCGAGCCGGGATAATCTACACGGATTGAACCAAAAACCGGAAAACTCACCGGAAAAACTTGAAATAGAGGCAAGGGAAGCCGCGGCTTGTTGGTTCCGGCTAGGAGGCGCAACCTCGCGTCGTCGGGGGTGGCTAAGTGACGCTCGGCTAAGGTGGACTCCAGGTCTCCCTCTTCCCGGTCACTCTCCGTTTCTCCCTCCTCGGCCTCCCTCAAGCTCTCTCCATCTCTGTCTCTAGCTCTCTCTCTCCGCGAACCCCCATAAAAACCAACCCCTTTCACACTTTTAAAGCACCGGCGCGCATGACCCTCCTGCCGTGCCAGCTGCCGCTGCCGGCCTGCCCCCCGACCGAACGTCTCCTCACGCGACGCTCGCCCTGTCCTCTCTCTGACCTGTACCCTCCTGTTTTGCAGAGCGTGACCAGCATGAGGAGGAAGAAGACCAGCATGCGGGCCGGGCTTGGTGAAAAGAAAAGAGAGGCTGGGCTTGGGCCCAGGCGGAAAAAGATACAGAGGAGAGGAGAATTGGAAAGGACTGGGCCCAGCCCGGTTCGCTTTTTTTTTCTTCGATTTTTTTTTAATTTTAATTGATTAATTTTTTAAGAAAAATTTTAGATTTAATAATTAGTGGTAGTTATGTAGATGCTCCTAATGTCTACGTGTAATGAATTTAAATAAAACATACACGATACATTTTAATGAAAGTTATTTATTTTACTCTTTGCTTCCTTTTTTTTTAGCGACTAATTCCTAATATTGTATGCAATTAAGTCATAAATAAAATGATAAAATTTAAGTGTCAATATTGGGGATACAAGCCGAGGGTTGCTTGCTCCATGGATGGGTCACGGCTATCATTTAGGACCCTCATGGATCGGGCTTCTCTTCAGGCTGTGACATTAGCATAATGGGGAAAATTTGTTTAATATTTAATCTTTTTTACTCGAGAATTAAATCTTAGAACTTTACCTATGCTAGTTTGTTAACATGTTATTATGAAAGATTTTGGAAGAGTCAAATTTGACAATAATTAAAGTGCCCGAAGCAGGGAGATTTGAATTTAATCATAATTGAAAGTCAATCAAGACGATCTTTCAATAACTAAGCAGCTCTTTAAATTCTTTCAAAAGCAATGAGACTACCTTAGTCGTAACTATGGAAAGAAAAATCTCTTCTATCCACTAATCGGACGTGTTTTTCTCCAATTTTAGTACTTTCACAATTAATTCTTGTTTCAAACTTTTCTTCTTTTTTCTTTCTAGACCAAGTCAAACCTATGTGCGTTTTGTTCTGGTAATGAAAGTTGAAACTACATTATTCGTGTATAGTTCTTTGACTGATCCGCGATTCCTATCAACAAATAAAGAAGGAGAACTTGCCTTGTGTTGAGTCATTGAGGAGTGTGCTAATTTAGAATTTAATCTCATGAGTATATCAATTTTGTGGTTTTTTTATAATATTAATCTAATTTAATGGAAATTAATGAATAATAAATTTATTATAAATTTTTATTAATAAAATAAATAGAATCAAGTAAATTTATCATAAATATATCAATTAAGTTTTTTTTTTTTTTAAATCAAGATAAAATTCATGAAAAGAGAAGGAGAAGAAGATATTTTCAAACAATTTCTATTTCAGGGAGAAAAAACAAAAAAAAACACATTTTTGTCGCCCTCCCATCTCCTCATTCGTTTTGATATGGCAATCCTCTTTCATGGCAGCCATTGCAGGAGAGCCCTTGCTCTCTCTCTCTCTCTCTCTCTCTCTCTCTCTCGCAGCGAGCGAGTTGAAGGCTTCGAGCTAGCAATGCATGCGCTTCGTCAACCTTCGACTCTGCATCTGCTGTCGTCCTTTACATGAACAGTCACAGGCCCTCAATCCCATGTCGTCCGCCACGGCCACCACCACGACCCACCTGAGCAAGCCGCCATGCCTTTAGCCATACCCGCATCGGGGGAAGCCCTCTCCACGATGATTGCCTGTGTTTCGGGCGCGCCCGACGCTCTTCAAGCGGGAGGACCCCCCCGTCTCCGTGCTCCGCGCCGAGGTTCGGCACCGAGGACGCTCTGGCTGCGCTCCGGAGGTGCGCGGATTTCGGTCAGCTCAGGCAAGCCCACGCGAGGATCATCCGGAGCGGCCTGTCCAGCGACCAGTTGCTCGCCAGGAAGATGATTCAGGTCTGCTCCTCGCGCGGCCAGATGGACTACGCCGCTCTGGTGTTTCGTCAGGTCGAGAGGCCGCAGACCTTCACGTGGAATGTTATGATTAGGGAGTACACGATGAACGGCGGCTCGCGGCGGGCGATTCTGCTGTATAATCTTATGATTTGCAAAGGGTTTGCTCCCGATAAGTTTACTTTTCCGTTCGTTGTCAAGGCTTGCATCGATTCGTTGGCTGTTGATAAGGGTAGAGAGGTTCATGGAATGGCCATAAAGGCGGGGTTCTCCAGGGACGTTTTTCTGCAGAATACTTTGATGGATCTTTATTTCAAGTGCGGGGATAGAGAGTGTGGCAGAAGGGTGTTTGAGAATATGCCCGTGCGTAGTGTGGTCTCGTGGACGACCATGATCAGTGGCCTCATTGCTTGTGGCGACTTGGATGGTGCCCGACGGACTTTTGAGCAGATGCCCGATAAAAATGTCGTCTCGTGGACCGCGATGATTAATGGGTATGTGAAAAATGGGCAACCTCAGGAGGCATTTGATTTGTTTCGGAGAATGCAGATTGATAAAGTCGAGCCGAATGAGTTCACACTGGTTAATCTGTTGAAAGCGTGCACGGAGCTGGGAAGCTTAAAATTGGGTAGATGGATACATGACTATGCTCTGAAGAATGGCTTCAACCTTGGGGTATTCCTTGGGACAGCTCTTATTGACATGTACAGCAAATGTGGTAGTTTAGAAGATGCAAGACGGGTGTTTGATGAGATGCAGATCAAGAGCTTAGTTACTTGGAATGCAATGATCACTAGCTTGGGTGTCCATGGGTGTGGGGAAGAAGCTCTTGCTCTATTTGGCCAGATGGAGAAGGCAAATGTAGCGCCAGATGCAATTACTTTTGTCGGGGCTTTATGTGCTTGTGTACATATGAACGATCTGGAGAAGGCATATGAGTTATTTGTAAATATGAGAGAACTATACGACATCACACCTCTTCCAGAGCATTATGCTTGCTTGCTTGAATTATATAATCACGCCTCTGTGCAAGATGAGGACTTTGATTTTCTTAGCAACACCGAGATGGAGCAAAACAATAATATATTGGCAGCTTTTTTGGAGGCAGATATTGCCCAAGATGTTTCAAGTGCAGATAGGATTTTTCCTTCAAGTTTTGAAGAGGCCTCGAAAATGGATAGTATTTACAGAGGTCAGCTACCCCGCTTCAAAATGGATGTAGGCTGACAATTGATGTTTTCCTGCCATACTCCATGTACTATAGATACTGCCTGACCAATGTAGTCTTTAGTATCGTCTTGACTACCAGCTACGGCTTTCATGCAGTAGAAGTTATGATCCTAAAGCTCCCTGACATGGCTTGAGCTGACAGTTAAATTTTGTCTTCTGAAGAACCTTTTACACTGTATAAATGATGATTCTCAAGCTCTGCAACTTGGCCAGTGATGATGATCTGATCAATCAATCACCTTTTGTTTCAAACTCTACAGCTTAGTTGGAATGGATTATTTGTGTTGCTATGAGATCCGTTATTCTATTGTCAACTTCATTGCACTAGCGTATGCTTTGACCAAGTGAAAAATTGCATGACGCTGTGATAATCTATAATATGGGCCTGGAGCTTAGATTCTTTTTACTTCTTTTCAATGGCCACCCATTGTTGTATCAATGATATTTGATGAATTTGACAATTTTTGTTATTGGAGTTAGAAAATCTATCTGTAAAGCGTAATAGCTCATAGAAGATTGTTAGGATTTCTAAAAGTACCTGGACAAAATGTACTCTTGTCAATTATTGGCTTGTATTGGCGCACTATTGCGCAACCTTATTTTGAAAGCATTTTCTATGTTTTTTTGTCATTCTCTTATTGGATCACCTCATCATTTTGCTTCTTTATCAACCTGTCAGTTTGCTGGTGTGTCTGAAATAAATTAATAGAGATGTCTATAATTCAATCATTTTCTCAATTGTTTGGCCTAATCACTCAATTACAGAACTACTTCAGAAACTTACATGGAAGTAAGAAAGGAAGGAAGCATGTGGTTTACAAACTTTGTGCGAAGATAAGTGAGTCTTGATATTCAAGGTTTTAAAGGGTCAGCTAAAGAGCCGAGTGCTGATGAGCCAAGATGTAGATGGGTCACATGGGCTCCTCATGCAAACTTTAGCAGGATCCTCTTTTTAGAAAGCATAATTCCTGCTTAACGTGTTTAGAATTGGAAAGATCTTGGAAGCATGAAAGTATCAGTCAGTTTCGCCTCACACTGGTACTCCGCATTATTTCATGGTTGAATTAGCAGAATCAGATGTGTTGGATCTAATTCTCAACCAAAATAAGTACGGGGCATAGTGAACTGTTAAATGCCAGATGTGTTAGGTTTGTTTATATTTAATGGCAAGTACTTCCATTATCTTTGTCCATGCTCATCTGTTTTCGTATTCTTTTATTCAATTTCCTTGGAAGAATTACAGTTTGTGAAGTAGATGTTTTATAGACCAAAAAAGAAAAAAGAAAAAAATAGATGTTTTATAGTCCTTACCCTATTACCTATGATATGCTTTCCTTATGCTCTCCGGGGCCTTACGTTTTTGGATCAACTGGGGCTGGAGCATGAAGCTGCTTCAGTTGACATGATGTGAGATGATTCCACCTTTGAATTGGATAATAACATGTGAATAAGTTCATTGGTGTCAAACTTTACAAAAATTATATTGATGCCAAGGAATCAATAACTAGCAGATAGTAAGCCCAGAATCGAGCAATGTTGCATAGACTACTTGTTCGCAGATAATGAGGTTAAATATCAATATATACCTTCACTGCCTGCTTGCTTTTCTCGTCCTTTAACAGAGTGATTATAGTTTACTCTTCCCAAACTGAAGGGAGTTGAAAGGATGTATGAGTGTGATATTATTTTTTCTTCTTGAAGAATGAGACAGATTGGTCATGTTGGGCTTGTGGGAAGATCAAGAATCTGTAGAACATCAACTTGTCATTCTTCGTAAGTAATGATGATCTAGTGAACTTTTGTACGTCAAGTTTTGTGCGTCCTAATCAAAGGTGAGCTACTCCTTTTCCGCATGATGGGATGATGCATTATATTTCATTTTGCTTTTCCAATTTTCTGCACTCTTTTAAAGTATAGTACTTCTTTCCTGTGACAGGAGGGCTACAAAAAAAACTTAAAGCTGCACAATCCCTAACAAAAGAAATGCCCGAAGCATGGGCAAGTAGCAAAATGCTCAAACAGGGAGGAGCTTGTTGAACTATGATAGGAGAACTAAAGTGTTGTAGAGCTTTCATTCTTCCAAGGTAAGCTGCACATTGATTACCTTCTGTGTAGTTGTAAAGAATGCAATCCCTCTTCTTATATGTAGATCTTTAGAGTCTTTTATGTGAACCTCCTCCGGTTATGTTGAATAGGATCTGCAGGACACAGCTACTGCTTGTTTATACTTTTAAGCAGTTCTAAGTCTACACTGTCTTTGTTTACTCTGTCTTTGGGCTTTGCCTCATTTATTTCCGAGAAATTGACCTTTCTTGTAAATAGGATGTGCCATGGCTAGTGGTATTTCCTGTGAAATCAAAACTTACATAGCTAATATTTTTGCTTGTGCCCACATTTATGCATACTATATTGAACCAGAATCTCTTGATCTCACATAAAACATAGTTACATGCTGATGATAAATTTAAAATGTTTATTTCCTTTGCCCTTATTTAACTGGGCCCC
The DNA here is from genome assembly GCA_016097545.1 of Eucalyptus victrix. Lineage (NCBI taxonomy): Eukaryota > Viridiplantae > Streptophyta > Magnoliopsida > Myrtales > Myrtaceae > Eucalyptus > Eucalyptus victrix. Next base: position 35,689,780 of record CM027841.1, on the reverse strand, counting down.
TCTTGATGTGATGAGTCCAAGACATATGATTGTCCTTACTCAACAATGTTTCTTAGTAGGAAGTGTCTTATGCATCAAATATAGTATTTGTAATTGACAAATTACATCTGGTTTAGCAAACTAATTAAGGATGAGATTTTTTGAAATTAGAATACGAAGTTGGTTTTCTTCTCATGTAAATGATGTAAATCCTTCATAAGATGTGTGCGCACCATATCTGGCGTATTATTAATTCTAGGAATGCATGATTCTTAATGTTTCTGGTCAAGTTGTCCTGAAGAGACAGGCTTTGAAGAGGTCTCAAATGACCCAGTGAATTTTATTTCAATTGGTTTATAAATTTATGCCAGATTGAAAATACAGACGGGAGAATTTATGATTTAATCCTGAAAATGCTTTCCCTGTAATTTACTTCAGGTGGGGAATTGTTGTTGCAAGTGTTCAGTAAAAAAGTCGGCAACCCTTTGACATTCTTCTTCGTGAAGAGGATGATTGGCTAGAAATCTTATACTGCCACTCATTTCATTTTGCTTTAGCTTGTATTGGAATTGCAAAAATTTATGCCTGTCATATGATTTAGTAGCAGAAAAATAACCTCATTAAAATCTCCTGCCGACACATGTCCAAATGAGGGTGAGAATTATGAGGGAACAACATTGGGACTGTCAAATGCTTGTCCTATTCTTTTAGCACTTTAAGCCAAGGCCAAGAGGAAGTGATCCAAGGAAGAGGATAATTCTAATTTCTACTCTTTGATGGTAGGTCTTTTCATATTTCTCATCGGAACTTCCTGGAGCTGCGATTACTTCAGCACGGTAGAGGAGCTTTGTCTCTCTGGGAACTATGGAGAGGCCTTCTAGGAGCATATGCCGGGTCAGTGGAGATCACCATGCAGGCCTTCTGTGCCACTACCTTCTTAAAAATGGATCTGCGCAATATGTTTTCCTCGATATATATGAGGGATGTTATGTAGGTGTCAACCAATACCGTAGCTTCCATGCAGAAATGAATGCCCATATCTGTGCTTCCTGCAATGGCCTGATTCTGATCACTCTTCCATCAGCAAACGGCTTATCTTACTACATTTATGATCTGTTTGCCAAGCAGTGCATGTCACTTCCACAGCCCCAGATCACAAGGCGAAGCATCGGAACCGCGTTGGCTTTTGACAGCCAACGCTACCAAGTTGTGCGGGTCTTCAGAGTTGAAGCTAAATCAGTTACTGCAAACAATCCATTAGCATCTTCAGAAGAGGATGATTGGCTAGAGATGGAAATTTTCTCGTCTGAAACAGGCATGTGGAGTCACTATTGTCCCTTAATCCGTCTACCACCTGAACTTCCAAAACTCAGCACAGCCCCTCTCTTCGCTAATGGAGCAATACATTGGGAAGTTGGGGGATACTTGCTTATGTGCAATCTCAGCCAGCGCAACTGTAAACTCATTAGACTTCCGAACCATTCTCCAAATTGGACGTGGCACACGATGACCTTTGGACAGTGTTTGTGGGAATCCGAAGGTTTGGTACACTATTGTTACTCTAACATCGAAGGAATCCACACTTGGGCTCTTCTCAAGGGACAATATCACGGCAGCTGTCCTGGTTACTCCAGCTGCGATATTGCAAGTTTCGAGTGGAAATTAGTCCACTCCATCAAACACAAAACCTTAATCTCACGCAACCCAGATGTTTTCAGGAGACTTGAATCGCTTGTTCACACCGTCAAACACGAAACCTTATTATCACGCAGGGCAGATGTTTTCACCAAACTTGAACAGAACAGGTATTACTTTCCGTTGTTGAACTGGAAGCCATGCTCTATTTCTCCTTGCGGGTATAGCTCAGTTTTGAAAGTCATCTACCTGAGGCTTCCCGGAGTTATCCTTTCTTACGACCCGAGTACCCAAATCTTGAGCGAGATCTGCACGTTTGAATGCCCAAACTTGGACTTCCACTGCTGCTCAGTTTTCGTGGTCGATTATCATCTTCAGGGAGAGTCTCGGATGGAAGATGCTGGATCATCCAGGGGAAAGAAGGAGCTCGTGCACCTGCCATTAGCAAATATGATAGTTCGAAAGAAGAGTAACGAGAGCTGTAAGTGAAACAAGATTGGCAGATCAGGCTTTTCTCTTTATTCCCAAGTACATGCTTCGTTTTCTCGGGCTGAATTGCAGGATGTTATTTTGTTTTTCTTTGTTGGTATTTTGAGTTGTTCAGTATGTTACCATCGACAGATTTCATTTCGCGGACTGGATCAACCCTCCTGGATGTGATACACCCTCGAAGTTTGTGACAACCACTACTGGTTTAGGATGTCTGGGCCTTCTTGACCTCTGTTTTCGCATCTACCTTTCGGCTCCTGGCTTGCTGTCCAAAGATTCTAAACTTCCATCTGGCATCTAAAGCCAGTTCAAAGCAAACCTCGATAAGCCAAAATTCAACTCTGCCCTTTTTTTTGTTTTGTGACTAAGGAACCGCCAGAGACCCCTTATGGGGTCATACCGCCCTCCGATGCCCGGTGGCACCATGCCATAAGTCACTTTCGGCCCCCACTTAAATCTGAGAACAGGGGATTCGAACTCTTGATAGCCAAGAGCAAATATCACATGCGCTGCCCAAGGGTGGGTAACTTTGCCCTTTCGGGTTACAATTTCTGATCAAAGAGAGGGATGAGCTTCTTCGAGAGGCCGCCCAGCTAACGCCGCCACTTGAAAATCCATCAACGGCAATGAACCATAGAGCTTCGTTAGTCTACTAGTTTGAGTGAGAGATTGCGTGGCCCTCCCATGTCATTGGCGAGGGCTGTCTGGCCCTCATCGAGGCCCTCGCCTAGGCAGCCGACCCCAGTTGGCTTAAGACCCGACTCTCCACCCTCTCTTATTTTTGTTTTTTGGCTACTTTTTTTTTAACATTTTTTTTATATTTGGCCTATTTTCTGATGTGATCTCGTAACAACGTTACATCTCCTCAAAACTTGTAAAAAATTGCCATATTCAGTTTTCAATGCACAACGTTAGCAAATTTTTCCAACACCTCATCGGAAGGACGATTCTGCCGGATTCAAGCGTCTGTTTACGACTGTTGGTGCAATTTTCTCATTTGAGTAGAACTCACAAGAATGACAATCACTGAAGTTAACAATTTTGAAACAAGGAATTTATGGGCAGGGCTATTTCTACAGCTGGAATGGCTTCATGGTCGCAGCCTGCTTAGTTTGATTGCTAATATGCTTCCCAGAAAACCCCTCAAGAAATAAAATTGTAGTTGTAGGCTTGTACCCTTTGAAAAAAAAATTGAAAGGGAAAGAACTAGTCTTCCACTCATAAAGGATCGTTTGAGATGAAAATAACTCAAATTAGATTTTATTTCACAAAAAATGCATAATTTGAAAAACATTTTTCTAAAAGTTGATCGCTTCTATCGCTTATAAAAATACATTAGATAAAAATATTTTCATCATTCATAGAAACATAAATTATTATCGATAGTGAAAGAATATTCCATTGACTAATTATTTCAAATGATACAAGTGACCAATTTTAGGATATTATTTTTCAAATTATTCATTTTTTAGGAAGCAGGTAACATAAAATGCAGAAAATATTTTTCGGTTTTTAGATCGCTTAAGAAAATGAGTCAATAAAAAATATTTTTTTAATCAAGGAAAATCTGTGCTTAAATTTAGAAAAAAATATTGTCTCTTTAAAAAATTAAAAAAAATATATTTTTGAAAATATGATTAAATTTCCTCGCTCTACCTTTCCAATTCGGCTTCAAATTTCACCTTGAAAAGTAGCGAATTGGATAAGGGTGTAGGTGGAGAGAGGCCTAAGCTCATCAGGCCCAATCACGAGGCCCGATAGCCTTGAAAAGTCAAACTGCAAACCAAGACTTTTTCACGATCTATGTAGCCGCCGCAGGTCCAAATTTTTTTTTTTTTTAGACCCTTATCGTTGTTTAGGTTACCAAACACTCCAATCTTGATTTTTAGGTGCTCCTGAAGAATCACGTGTCCGACTTACCCGACCAACGAGGACAGGGAATGGAAAACACTGCTCGTTTCATTACCTTTCATGCAAAAGAAATACTAGAGAACCAACTAGTCTGTGTTTTCGTGATTTTTGGAGTAGACAAATGAGGTGATCCTCAAAGAGAATCTAGACACTCAGCTTTACTATTATCGCTTATGATTAGGATTATTGAGGTATATAAGATTCCAAGATAGTTGTTTCAATGCGGCAGGATGATCATCAATCTAGGAAAATTACCAAAATAATTATAAACCTATTATAGTCATATCAATTTAATCATAAACATTTTGATCATTTGTTGATTGAGTCATTCCAGTCAATTTTGACCAAAAAATGCTGAACTAGACATTGGCCATCTTATATAGCATGGTGACAATTAATATTGAGGTGAGCAATTTTTATAATTTTTAAAAAAAAAAATGATTTTTGAATTTTCTTAACTTTCTTTACTCCTTTTTTTTTTATTATGGCCGGCGCAACCCTCACTAGCCGTGAAGGGCTCACCTAAATTGGACGAGGGTCACCTCATCTATAGTCGAGAAGGATTGATGGCCTTGGGTGAGACCATTACAGCCTCGTTGGCAAGGGGCAAGGGCATGAAGGCCCTTGCCAGATCTGGGCAAGGGTGCCTCAGTCAAGGCTAGCGAGGTTGCATGGCATTGCCTAAGGCCTTTGCGGCCTCGTTAGTCGCAATCGAGGGCACAAAGGCCCTCGCCAGATTTTGGTGAGGCCGATAAGGCCCTCGCCTAGATATGGCGAGGGCCTTCATGCCTTCACCCATGGCCAGCAAGGTGAGCCTCACCAGGTCAAAGTGGGGCCTTCCTAGCCAAGAGGGTTGTTGGTAACTCTTGTTGGTTACAATGAAAAAAAAAAGAGTACAAATTTCATATAGCACTATTTATGTTAATTAACATCTACGTTAGCTATTTTCAATTTAAATTATTCGAAAGAATTTTATTGAGAAATTGTCAAAAATTTTAACACTAAATTGGATAAATCAAAAGGTTAATGACTGAATTGACACAAATGTAATAGATTTAAAAAATTTTAGGTAATTTTTCCCTTATCAATATGATTGGTGTTAGCTTTCCTTAGAACGAGGAAGAAGACAATTTCATTGGTGTGAGTTTTCCTCAGAATGAGGAAAAAGGCAATTTCATTTTTGAGACTGCTTGGAGTGTTTGGTAACCTAAACAATGAAGTTATAGTCAACAGAAGGTGGAGGGACGAGATTAGTCGCAAATACCAAAGACGTCAAACAAGATTAATTTAGACGCAATGACAGTCTTGTTCATCTAAGCACATGAAGTGAAGTCAACACAAGTGGAGCGGCGAGATTGGCCGCAAATGCCTAGACTTGGTATAGTAATATATGGAATAAATATTAATATATGACTTTGAAGTTAATTTATACTATTTGTCTATGTTTGTAGATTGCCAAATTCGTATGGAATGTGCAAGACAATGAACAATACTTAAAGTATCAGTCGCTAATTTGGCTAGACTTGAATATTATAATGATGAGTTAGTTAATCGTTTTGTTACTCGATTTAAGAAAACTAGAAATAGATGCCTCACTTCACTCTCAAAAAAAAGAATTTACCATTCTGACTTTCGATGGATTGAAATTCAATCTTAGAGAAAAATTCAAAGGGTAAGACTTTGCCAATTTATTTTAATTGGTGACAAGAGTGTCTAAATATGAGCAATTGTTAAAGGCAAATATAAAGGGCCATATCAAGGCTTTACAGAAATTGTGGCTTTAATGAAAAATTATGAGTAGAATCTAACCCAAATGAATATATTGAAACAAATTGGCAAAAATATGCTCAACAAGCCTCACATTTGTTTTGTTTTTTTTTTTTTTGGGTAAGCCATACAAAGTACAGTAGAGAAGGGCCGGCACCAAAAAACTTGCACTCAAAAGGTCAAAGAAAAACCAATCGAGTGGAAGAGTGCCAACCCGAGCTGCAGATAAAGATACAAGAAATGGAAAACAAACAGCTAGAAGAAGGCTAACGAACAGCGTAGCTAGGGCAGAAAGCAAGACACGAACAAACGAAAAGGGAGGGCAGAAATACAACCCAACAAAACTAGGTTACAACCAAACCGAAGCAGCAACCAAGTGAACTAGAACCAGCAACAACGGCGACTGAAAGACCAAGGGAAACACGAGATAGAGAACCACCCAAACAAGGGGGAAGAGGGGGCTACCCACGAGCATCATCAAGCATCATCAATGCAAAGAAAAACACGAACGGGGCATAGAAACAAAATGGCCATCTGATCACTTCGGTAGGAGGCCGAAACACTTACTCAAAGATAGAAGGGTGGATACCTCAGCTAAGTTGAAGATGTTTGTTGCGAGGGATATCCGGGACCTTTGAGAATGTAAGAGCCTTGTCTTTAACAACTTTGATTAGTTGGGCTTTCAAGGCTGGGAGGGAGAACTGTTGGTTGTAGAAGATGATATTGTTTCTCTCCTTCCAAACAAGATAACATAAGACACCAAAGGCAAACCTAGCCATTGATTGGTGGAACCCTGGATCAGATAAGTGCTTAATAGCCCACAAAAGGTTCTCTTTCCAAGCCTGGTTTCTCCAAGGAAGATTAAACTTCGCCGCCCAAAAGGCCGCAAGGCCGCAAGTAATGGAGTAGCCAAAGAAAATGTGATTGATTGAATCCGGTCTAATCGAACAAAATGCACAGGACACATCCGAGATTCTTCCATGGGAGAGTAACCTCACCTGAGTTGGTAGACGATTGTAATTAATCAGCCACATGTGAGTTTGATATCAAGGAGGGAGAGAGGGGCTCCAAATAAACCTGTACCAGTGACTCAAGGGCTTCCTCGACCTCAGGAGATTCCAAGCAGAAGCTGAAGAGTAGGTACCAAAGGGTGGCCTAGCCAAACTAGTCAGTCATTTTCCCCATTAAGGTTCGGAAGGGGCTCCTCCCAAGTTGCAATAACACTCGCAAATGAGGACGGGGTGGACAGGGCTGCCATACTAGTTCTGATTGTTGCAAGTCGTGGAATACCGGAGCAATAGATATCACGATTAGAGAAGATCTTATAGAGAGGGCCACGTGGATGCCAAGAGTCGAACCAAAAGGAGGCTGAAGAGCCATCGCCAATATTCCACCTAAATTGAAGCTGGATCAAGTCATGAAGACCAAGTAATTTCTTCCAAGCCCATGAACAGATCGTTGGCTTAGGCACAATCCAAAAATTCTTATGCTTTAAGAAGCTTAAATGGATCCATTTACACCAAATGGACTCTTTATCAGTAAAAATGATCCATAAGTGCTTGATCATGGCCGCCAAGTTACTTACTCGAATGGATCAAATCCCCAACCCACCTTCCTCCTTAGGTTGGCAAGCATCATCCCAAGCCACCTTAGAGCCTCACATTTGTTAATCCTTAAAGCCTCCCAAATTGAAAGAAAAAAGAATTGTTAAGTCTAAAGATACTCTAGTTTACTCATAATAGGTGGGACGAAATTTTCTATTTACTCTTAAAAAATGGTTGATGTCTAATGGAAGACTAAGTAATCCTGAGTAAAGAAGATCTAGTGTACAAACAAATTGCAAGTGACACCGTTCATGGAGCCATAATACAATTAATTGTATTGTTTCCAAAAAAAAACAATAAGAGGCAATTCAGCAGGAAAAGATCAAATTTGCCAATAACAAAGAGGCAAATAATGTATTTCGATTGTTTAATTAAATGAATCAAATCATTGATGAACCAATCAATTCTTTAAAAAGGGGATATGTGGACATTGAAAGATGACCAACTTTTGGTTATTATCAACAAATGTCAAACTAAGTCGATGAGAGTAGAGTTTAGTTAACAATGAACAAATCAATCGACAATTTGAAAGGTATCGATAACTCTTCAATAAATTCATTGACACTAAACGTCAATTATTGATGAGAACCTTCATCGGTTGACGTATTTTTGACAGCTATCTTGAAACTCCAAGGCAATAATGATGATACGACACTAGAATAGAACTGCTATATTTTATTATATAACTTCTTATAGGTAAGCTTGCCTAATAGTAGGAGATTGCGAAGTAACTTCTTGTAACTACAAATAGGATAAGGAAGTTTTTTATTCTTTCAAATTCAATAACCATTGTAAGTAACTACACTATGTAATCATTTGTAGAGTGTTATAGATACCTTAAGTGTATTCATTATAAGGACCCATGATCAATCAAAGAACTCAATATTCTCACAATTGTATCATTATCTTTAGTTTCCTAGAATCTACATATCAACAAGGCATTCACTCTCCATGTCTTTAATTTTCTTGTTATTTACTTTCCTATCCAAAATTAACAAAGGACCCTTTGCAACCTTTATTCATTCACTCATCAATCCATCTATATTCTTGAAGGATATTTTATCATCTCTTGGTGAAACACTACTTAAGATTTGTTATTCCTCTCACTCTTTTTAACGTTATAGGAAGAATCCGAATATATCAACTTAATTAATTTCATGAATGCAATTCCACTTGCTTTAATAATTTCATTTTTGTTTTAGCGGTAAGGTGGTGTCCAAGCTAGCTTTCAAGTATCTTGACTAGTCCAACTTCGAAATCTTAAGGATACACACCCCCATGTTAGCCTAATGCATTCAAGATTTTACTTTTGAAGTGCTTACTCCAACCCCAAACCACAAGGAGAGGCCAACTGTCCAAGAGATTAGAGAGTGGTGCTCCATGGCATGGATCTCGACTGGGAAGATCTCAGGAGCAAACTCCATTAATAACTAAACCAACAATTTGTTGGTACATTATTATTTACTTGCAACATGTCTGGTGTGTCCACGGCATGGAGCTTGACTAGTAAGATCTCAAGAGCAAATCTAGTGTGTTCACGATAAGGTCTCGCTACATTTTCTATACAATTCTTCCCATTAGCATCGGTTGTCGGCTTAGTTTTTCGAATTGATAATACTAGCATATGGATATCCTTAAATGTTTTCGAGGTGCACATTACTAGCGAGTTCGGGGAAAATGCTTCGACTGCACTAAATACATGTATGCTCTGTGCACCTCAGTTCCTTGGATGGGATAGCTGATGACGTACAAAGAAGAGCTAGCCGGCGTGGGTTGTTGCCTTCTAGACTAACCGGCTCATGGATGGTGCAATTTTTATCAAGGGATAATGGCATAATCGGTCCCTATAGTTTTTTGTGTTGCTCAATCTCATCCCCATTTTTTATTTTTTATTTTATCAATGCGGACCCTAAACTATATGTTCTTCATTAAGTCACGATTAATGCTTATGACTCTAATTAATGAAGTGTATCTAAAATTTCTAGAATAGTTGTTTCACTCTTGCAAAGTAATCAACTATTTCATCGGTACAAGTTTTCCTAAAATGAAAAATAAATAAATAAATAAATAAATGCATTGGAAGTCCTAAAACTTATCACGAAATAATTGAGCATTTAAACTTTCAAAAAACACGATCAAGTCATAAAATTTGTCATAAAAGTGCAATTGAGTCCTAAAATTTTCAAAAAATATAATGAAGATCATAAAATTTATCATGAAAGTACTATCAAATGCTAAAACTTTCAAAATATACAATCAATGGAAAAACTCGATTTGATGAATTTGACAACTTTTAAAACTCAATTGCACTTTTTGAAAATTGTAGGTCTTAATTACCATTTTGTGATTAATTTAAATTTTTTAAAACTTTATAGTCATAAAACCTGTTATGAAAGTACAATCAAATCCGAAAACTTTCAAAAGGTACAATTAATGGAATGACTTGATTAGATGAATTTGACAACTTTTAGGATTTAATCGTATTTTTTTAAGTTTTCGGACTCAATTGCAAATTTACGACAAGTTTTAGGACTTAATTACATTTTAAAAAAAAATTTAGAACCTAATTCTAATTTCGTAATAAGTGTTAGGACTTCCAATATATATCCCAATAAAAGGAAGGGCAACTTCATTGCCGAGATGATTTCAATTTGGTTTTCTCATCTTGAAGCAGCAAAAGCAAGGACACCAAGCACGAGAAAATGGACGTGCGCGCACGCTTTTAGCCGAAGTTAATTAAATGCATAAAGATGAGGGAATCAAGCATGATTAGCGTGCTTTGTCAAAAAAGAAGAAGAGGAAAAGCATGATTAGCGTGCATTTAACGACGGTTTTGCAACCACTGGGGGTTCGCCCCAGTGGCCACCCTTCCAACATGGAAGGGGGAGGTGAGGGGTTCAAATCCCCACCCCCTCAGGGAGGGATGGGATAGGGACGCATAAGTTTCAAGAGTGAAGTGAGTGTAGAGTCAAGGACTGACAAAAAAAAAAAAAAAACGACGGTTTTGCCATCCTAGGCAATGAAGTCAAGTCAAACACGAGTGGTGGGGGCAAGATTGATCGCGAAATGGAATTAATCTATGGAAAGAATATTTATTTATGGATGAGAAAGTCATATAGAAATATTTACTTCTTCAACCGTCTTCAAATCAGGAAAATTATATCAAAAAAATCTCCCAATCCCGACAAGGCCGATCACGGATTCATTTTAGTCCTTAAAGATGACCAACCATACCATAATAGCTGGAACGAAAAGGTCCTTGCCACGTACCACGAGAAAAAGTCTATACATCTGAAATTATGACCTTTAATTACTCCGAGAGGACACTCTATTGAGAAAACTGTGACTATATGATTAAAATTTTGCTAAAGGACACTTTGGAGATGCTTCCTACATGTTTTTTTTTTTTTTTTGTCAAAACAGAGTCTACCAAACCCATTACAAGCAGCAGCTATTGAATCAGCGCAAATAAGATCTAAAAAAGGGGGAGGGGGAAAAACAGTTCAGTTACTTCACTTGGAATTAACCCTATGGGCCTTCGCAGCCCAGTCAGCAGCAACATTCGCCTCACGACGACAGAAGGCTAGGGAAATGTTGGGAAAAAACGAAAGCAAGATTCCTACATACCTAAAGAGAAAAGTGTTTTAATTATGGATGTATTGTTTCTTTCTTGTCATGTATAATCAATGCATTAAAAATGACAATCTTTCGCTGTTAAGTATAGTTAGGGAGTGTCTTGACCCGCCTTCCAGAGCACATCCAACATGAAAAAACGAAGAGAAGTGTGCTGGGGTGAACTGTTGGAGTAAGACATTTCTTCATGTGAAGGTTGGTTCTCCTGGCGGGAGGAAACAATGCGAATGCATGGTAAATTCAGTTAAATCCTTTCGTACGAAGATTATAAACTATTCAAATGAGTTACTTTCATGAATGTAATCTTCCACTTACTTTATTTTGTTTTCTTTTATTTTAGCGATAGGGTGATGCCTGAACTAGCTTTTGAGTATCTTGACTAACAATTTTTAATTACATACTTATTCATATTCACATAATGGGTTCAAGATTGTACTTACAAAGTGCTCCCGACAAGGCTTTCAACTCAAGAACACAAGGGAATAAACAAATCTCCTTTCATCTAAGCCATCACCTTGTTAGCTTAACATTTCAAGTTGACAATGTCAGTGCATGGATTTGCTTTTCAAATGTTTTTGAGGTGCGCGTTTGGAGTGAGATCTAAAAAATGCTTTCAGTGCACCAGATGTATGTATACTTGGTTAGTGCGCCTCGATTCCATGGATGGGTTAGATAATGACACAACTCAAGAGAAGCTAGCGTGTCCAGATCGCTGCCTACTAGACTCACTGATCCATGTCTACTGCAATTTTTGTCAATGGACAATTGAACTGCTAGTCCCTATATTTTCAATTGGGAAAATTCCAAAATGGGACCCAAAGTGTCCTCTTTTTTTTTTTTTTTTTTTTTTTCAAATAAAGACCCAAAGTAGACATTGTTTTAAATAGGGACCAGAAGTGTCATCACTTTCTCAAATAATGGCCTAAAGTGGATGTTGTTTCAAATGATGACATAAAGTGGTTATATTTGTTTCAAATAAGGATCTGACTTTTCGGCGATCAAAGTATTTTGTCATTTGCTATTTTCCAACTTTTTTTCCTTCTTTTTTTTTCTTTCCTCTTTTTTTTTTGGTTCTTCTTCTTCCTCTTCGCCTATGGTCGGCTGACCACTAGTGATGTCCACAAAGGGCTGGGCGAGGGCCACCCACGCTGGCCATAGGCGAGGGATGATCTTGCTGGCCCTTTATAGTAGCTAGTGAGGGGAGATGGCCCCTAGGTGAGGGTCACCACGCTCAAGCGACACCATCCCTCACCTGTGGTTGGCGTGGCTGGCCCTCGTCGGCGAAGGTGACCCTCGCCTAGCCCTTTATGGGCATCATCGATGGCTGACAGCCATTGACAAAGAGGAAGAAGAAAAAAAAAAAAAAAGGATGAAAAAATGGGAAAATGCCAAATGACAAAAATACCCATGATCGGTTGAAAAATTTAGTTGGTCAGCAACCAATGAGGTTAGGTCCTTATTTTGAAACAACCAAAGTCACTTCATGCCCTTATTTAAAACAATCAAGGCCACTTCATGTCATTATTTGAAACAAAGTCAACTTCAAGTCCTTATTTTAAAAAAAAAATGGCACTTCAAATTCTTTTTTGAAATTTTCCCTTTTCAATTTGTTCGATCTCCTCCTTGTACTTTTTTTGTGAATATTATCCCTAAAAATAGACCCGGTTTTCATATGAAGCGATGAAAGGATTTATGCAATTTACTTGATTAAGTATATTAGAAGGGTGATTTGTATTTGAAGTCAAGAAAGAAATTCATATGATAAGTTTTCAAGTATAAGTGCCATGACATTTAAAAAAAATTTAACCCCTCATTTGACATACTCGCTAAGACATTGAACCTTTTTTTTTTTTTTTTTTTTTGCCTCTAAGAGGTTAGGAGATTAGCCAATTGCAAGTTCGAGCCGTATAACAAATGAAGTAAAGAATAAAAAAGAGAGATAAATTCTTCGTGATTAATTTTTATTTTTATTTTTATAAAAGTTAAGGATGAGATGATACAGCAGTATAAAAGGGCTTATTAGAGGTACGTTCCGTGTACGTATGTGTATGTATGTATGCATCTTTCCGTATCTATATATGGACCCAAAACAGAGCCCCCAAAAAAAAAAAAAAAGGTATTTCATTTGGACGCAAGTACAAGATGGACAAGAACTTAGAACAGTCCAGAAAGACAACATTAGAATCCGCCGGGCCGAATAGAATGATTCCTCAACAAATCAGCATCAATTCTACTTTTCGAGTATTTGTGCTGTCAAAATTAGTCCCACGGTTTTGAAAAGACAAACTCTCGTGAGTTGACATAGTTGGTAGAAATTAAGTCTGTCTTCCTAATCATATTTCATAGGAGAACAGCGTGTATCGAATGAAATAAGGTAAAAAGAACACGAATGTCGACAAGCTAGAACCTCATTCCGTTAATTTTTTTGCTAATAAAGTAAAAATGAGAAAGAATAGTGGTATAAAATCGAGGACAACGACAAGCTAGCATCAAACTTGGGAAAATTATCAAAAAAATCTTAAATCTATTATATCTATGTCAATTCAATCGTAAACTTATAAACCATCATTTTCGTATTATCAATTGAGTCTATTTGACAACTTTTGATTGGAAAATACTGATGTAAATGCCGACCATCTAATATAGCAAAGTCAATACCGACATGTACAATTTTAATAATACATTAATATTTTATGAATTCATTAATATTTTTGGAGCTTTTTATTATTTTATTAATTTTCTTTTCTTGGCTTTTTTTTTTTTGAAACTTAGGGCCAAGCGAGGGCGTCATGGTCCTTGTTGACCAAAGCAAGGACCTGCGATGTCTTTGCCCTATCTAGCCAAGAGTGTTGCAACCCTTACCTAAAGCTAGTAAGTTCCAATAAGAAAAAAGGAAAAAAATTATAAAAACATGAAAAAGGTTTATTAAAAAATGTCCATGTTAAAGCAGGTTGTGTCACATAGAGTGTCTAGCATTCACATTAACAATATCCGACTAAAATTGACTAGATAGACTCAATTAGTAAAACATGAAAAATTTTTATAACTAAATTAAAATAATTGAATGGTTCATCACTTAATTGAAACAAATGTAATAAATTTAAGACTTTTTTAGGTAATTCTCCTCATCAAACTTGCCACTTTTGACAAATTTAAGGGAAAATTATAAATAAAGACCGAAATGTTCTCAATTTCTCAAGTAAAAGCCTATATTATATTTTATTTTAAAGAAAAGCTTGAAGTAACCATAGCAATTTTAAATAAGGGCCTAACCTCACTAACAAGATAAATATTTTTGACTGATCAAGGGCATTTTTATTCAAAAACAATTTCTACCTAAATTATAGTTAAATTAGATCAAAAATTAAAAAAACCGAAAATTCCCTACCAACCCTCACTGTTGTGGCTTTCATCCAAACATTGATGAGGCGTTGGCCATGGCCAATGAAGTTGATGATGCCTTGGTTGCGACCCTCGCCGACCAAAGGCAAAGGGGCCCTTGCCAGAACAAAAAAGAGGGCCACAACCCTCACTTAGATTGGAAGATGGTCATGGCCCTTGCTGAGGAGCTAGCAACCCCATCGACCACGACCAATGCCCCACTAGTCATGGGGCCTTTTTTTTTTTTTTTTTTTTCTATTTTAAGTTTTGTCATGGAAAAAAAAAAGGAAATAAAATAAAGGACGAAAATGCCATTAACTAGCTTATGAGATCATGCTTTTCTTTAAAATTAACATGACAATTTTAAGTCTTTATCTGAAACATGATCCATTTCAGATCTTTATTTAGAATTTTTTTCAAATTTAATAGATGACTCTATTTGTTTTGCCAAGAATGATTAATTTGGAAAACATGTCCCAATAAAATGATTGCTTTCATCCATTAAAACAATCAGAAAATGAAAAATGTTCTCATTATCTTAATAATTTATGTTTAAATATTTTCATATACTCTTCATCTTTTAAATAATTAGAACGTTCATTTCTTAAAAAAAAACATTTTGCAAATTAATTATTTGGAAAACAAATAGAATCTTACTTAGTAGAAAGTACTCATAAAATAAATCACAAAAATGCAAAAAATCCAGCCTCCCCCCACCGAAATTGTCCATACAGTCATAGACGAGAATCAGACAGCAAAAAAGCTTCTCTTCTTTATCTTGAACCTCAGAACTTGAGGAGAGAGAAACTATTCCATCGTCCCGACTCGTACCGCTTCCTCCTCCTTCCCCCAAGTGCCTACTCTCCTTTTCTCCCCTCCGCTCTCCTGAATTCTTTCATCGCCGACGTCACGCGTAAATGTCTTCACCTCTGCGGGCCGAAACGGCGTCGATCGTCGGCGAATCCGTCGACCCGGTAGCGGTAGCCGATGCCGACGCCGAGGTGGACGAGTGCTGAGCAGGCGGGGTGTCCTGTCCTGCCCGTGAGGTTTAGAAAAATGGGCTTCTGCCCGTCTGGCGAGATTCGATTAGCTTAGGTCGCTGTTCGTCGTCAGCTCGAGAAGATAAGTACTTTTTAATATTCCTGTCAGAGACTTTTCGTGCGCTGGATAATCCTCGGTTAATTATTAAATTCGCCGCATTTAAAGCGTGGATTTTTATTTTATCTCCTCGTTCTTCAAGTGCCCGAATTAGAGAATTGTCCAAATTCTTCATTTGTCAATCTGCCTGCCAATCAAAAATCTCAGCTCAGCCCCCTCGTCCGGTCTAAGGCTGTCGCCAAGGTCTTATCTTTCTCATCCTCTGATCGAGAAAAGCCAATTTTTGCGGATACCCTATTTCGCGAAAGGCGAGATTTACTAGTAGGCCCGCGAGTCGCGAGGTTGAAGACGGTAGTAAGCCTTTTTTTTTTTTTTTTTTAAATTTCTCTCTCTCTCTATACTGTTAATAGACGTTTTCTTTAGTCAATTTCGAGGGCTACCTCAGGAGAGATAGAGACTCATCAGGATAGCATTTGCCATTTTCGGATTTTCTTTTTTTGACGGATTTTTGGCATTCAAATTCGATAGTTGTGCCGTATTTCTTAGTTGAATTATTATAAGAGTCAGAACATTATACAAAGGATGGCGCTTCCTCAAAGTCATAACCTCGCGGTGGCATGTGAAGGTCTCACCTGCCTTCCCGCTTCCAGATTTGACCGCCACCACCCTCGCCACCCTCGCCACCCCCGCCATCTACCTCTACGTCGGAATCTGCGATCTGGGTTCGGAAGGTCGGCGATGGCTTCCTACGAATCGGACGATTCGGTGAGATCTTACGGCTTCCAGTCGAACCGGAGCTTGGCGTCGTCGCATCACTTGCGCCACGTGGATTCGTTGGCCACCCTACCCTCGGGGGCTGGCAGGATCTCGCACTTGAACGCCGTGATCCTCGGTGAAGCTCTCGCCTCCGAAGAGAATGATCTCGTCTGCCCCAGTGATGAATTTAGCAAGCAGGCTCTCGTCCCATCTCCGCAAAAGGTGAATTTTTTTTTTTTTTTAATCTGTCTCCTTTTTTCCCTGGTTTGGTTTCTTCTATTTGTGCGCTTTGGTCGTTGAGGCACATTCGCGAGTCACTTGGTGGGTCGATCTGATTCTGTTCCGTTTCGGCATGGTCAGTACTTGGAGATGTACAAAAGGTCTATTGAGGACCCAGATGGCTTTTGGTCTGATATTGCATCTGAATTCTACTGGAAAAAGAAGTGGGGTGAGCAAGTATGCAGTGAGAATCTGGATGTGCGGAATGGGGAAGTCAAGATCGAGGTTCACCTCTTTTGCCCGTCATAAATCATCTGAAGTTTTTTTCAAATATTTTCCTTTCGGCAAAGAATGCACCATTACCATTTTTGTGATTTCGCTTGTGACTGAGCAGTGGTTCAAGGGTGGTATTACCAACATTTGCTACAATTGCTTGGATAGAAACGTGGAAGCTGGACTTGGGGACAAGATCGCAATCTACTGGGAAGGGAACGAGCCCGGTTATGATGGCACCTTGACCTACTCAGAGCTACTTCAAAAAGTTTGCCAGGTAAATATGATGCTTGCATGCATTATGTTGTTAGCGAGCATGTTGGATAATATGTTCAGTTAATTGTACTTGGTAACTGTGTATTGGTTCAGCTTGCGAATTACTTGAAAGATATCGGAGTTAAGAAGGGTGATGCGGTGGTAATTTATCTTCCCATGTTAATGGAACTGCCAATAGCCATGCTTGCTTGCGCGCGCATTGGTGCTGTACACTCGGTATTGCTAGATCTCTTTATCTCCCATATAGATTTTGCCCTCCGGTACTTGATGTTCCTATACCAATTGCTTCATTTCTTGTTTCTTTAAGGTTGTGTTTGCTGGATTTTCTGCTGAGTCTCTTTCCCAAAGAATCGTGGATTGCAAACCGAAGGTTGTTATTACTTGCAATGCAGTTAAAAGAGGTTCAAAGGTCATAAATCTGAAAGACATAGTTGATGCTGCCCTTGTTGAATCATCTGGCAATGGAGTTTCTGTAGGTATGGATTTACCAATATTTGCTTGTGATCTGATGTGCAAATTGTCTTTGCTTGTTGTCTTCTCTTACTTGCGTGCTTTGATTCGGTGAGGACCTAGAAGATGTTGATGATAGATGTCCGGTCAATCTGGACTTAATACTGCAACTTCAAAAGGTCATATCACTAATTCATGGAATGAATGGTAAACTGATACTGAAGTAATATTACTAATTCATCAAGGAAAACGTTGTCTTGAAGAATTGTTCTCACAAAATTCTGTAGTGGTATGTACAAAATCATGAATAGTAGCTTGGTAATTATTAGTATCCAAATCAAACTTACAAGCTAATGTAAGCCATCTTATATTAGAGTAGAAGTTTTGTTGTCCATCTGCAATGTGGTAACTTTGTCCCTTTAGAAAGGAGAACATGGACAGCTTCAAATATGGACCTTACCAGTATATTTGCTTCTGGCTGCCTTCTTTTAAACCAATTACTGCAGAGAGGGCAGTGGAGTAAAGTGTCAGCCTAGTCTATCTCGAAATCTTTTATCTAGTTTGAGTTGTGCAAAAGCCCTGTACTTAGCCCTATAATTCTGCACGGTTAAGCAATAATCTTTAATAAGATATCTTTTTCCCTTTCAATTATGATCAATTTTACTGAATATGCTTTTATGTGTTTGTTGTTCATATCCTCAAATGACTTAACAAATTTCCTTTTTGGGTAGGTGTATGCTTAACATACGAAAATGAATCAGCCATGAAGAGAGAAAGCACCAAATGGAAGGAAGGGAGAGATATATGGTGGCAGGTTCATATTAATAAATTCTTGAAATCCTATATTTAGAAGATGGAATAACTCTGTTCGGACAATTTCACTGGCATATATAGCAGATTCTTCAAAAGGAACTTATTGTCTGCCCATTAGAAGGGTTGGACTATATATGTCTTTTGGATTGCTGAGCTGTCAAATTAAAAGAGTTTAAATTGGATTCTGTCAGTTACTTTATAGTTGAAACTGATGAGCGATGTTTGGCTTCTAGGATGTTGTTCCTAAATATCCAACGACATGTGAAGTAGAGTGGGTTGATGCAGAGGATGCACTTTTTCTCCTCTACACCAGCGGTAGCACTGGAAAACCAAAGGTAGGTTCAAGACTCTGTTCATTCAGGATCATGCATCTCTCTTTGTTTGTTCTTGTATGTGCTAATGTGAAGCTTGTTATAGGGTGTTCTCCATACTACCGGAGGATATATGTTATATACTGCCACAACATTCAAGTATGCATTTGACTATAAACCAACTGACATCTACTGGTAAGTTGATCGTCCATTATGTCCATGAATAGATCATGTCCACAATCTCTTCAACTATTTTGCAACTCATATTTCCATTTTTGCCCACCTGGTCTAGGTGCACTGCTGACTGTGGCTGGATAACTGGGCACAGTTATGTTACCTATGGACCTTTGCTCAATGGAGCATCTGTTGTAGTTTTTGAAGGGGTAATGCTTAACAGTCTTATTCCTTGCAACACTTTATGTTTGCATAAGGGGTGTGGGAACCTGATAAGTAGTTTGTTGATTTAGGTCAATAGAAATCATGACTTTGCAATTTGAGTGTTCAGAATCTCAGATGAGGTCGATATATGTCCATTTGAACTCATAATTCCCTAAAAAAAGTGAATCAGGAAAAGATAAGCATACTATTTGTGTCAGTTTTCTGTTATCTGCTTGTGAGTAGCCAATGGCCAATCAGGTTATCTTATCAGGAAGCTATTAAATAGATAATATTTTAGTAACATCACCAAACCAATCTAAGAAAGTTTGGTACTTTAGCATTCTGTGAAGCAGAAGAATGATCTTTTAACCCTAACAGAAGTATCACTGACAAAACAGTCATTAACTGAATTAGAAAACTACATAATAGCTGAACAGGTCGTTCTCTAATCCAAGAGTAAGAAAATATCCATATTTTGTTCCTGCTATCGAAGTCAGTTATACTGGAGATAGCAATTATGAAAACAGAAATGATCCTCTTGCCTGTATTGTTTTATACTTACTCCATGCAATATCAAATAATGCCGATTTGCTGCAGGCACCAAATTATCCTGATTCTGGACGCTGTTGGGATATCGTTGATAAATTCAAGGTGACAATTTTCTATACCGCCCCAACATTGGTGAGATCGCTCATGCGTGAGGGTGCTGAGGCAAGTCTTTCTATGACTGGGCACCTAAATTTGTGGTTAAAAACTTAGCAATCCTCTGTTCCATTGAACTAATATGGATCTTGACTTGAATTTCTATCGTCTAGATATATTGTTAGTGAAAGTAATTCCATGTAATCCTCTTGTTTGAACTGACTTCCTCATCCATGTCCATTTAACCTTATTAACCATCTGAAAAAGGGTTGGCTGATTTAGTATCCTTCCAATGAATATACCCCTTCATTTATATTCTGTTGAATTTCCCCTACAGCCACTGTCTCTTCCATCATGTGGCGGTCATGAGTCTAGAAGCTCTTTAAAGTCAGTTTTATGATGGTACAACATATGTGATCAAGTTGCTTCTGGTGCTGCAGTATGTTACCAAGTATTCACGCAAATCATTGCGGGTCCTAGGAAGTGTTGGCGAACCTATCAATCCAAGTGCATGGAGGTACTGAGCTTTATCCTAACTTTCCGATGTAGATAATGTTTCACTAGATCCATAAACCCGTGTACATTTCTTCAGGTGGTTTTTCAATGTAGTTGGGGATTCAAGGTGCCCTATATCTGACACTTGGTGGCAAACTGAAACTGGCGGCTTCATGGTATATTTTGTTATTCGTTTGGGTTTATCATGTCAGAATTTTTTACAAAGAATGCCCACAATATTTACTTAATGGTCTCAGTCTGACTCCAGTGATGCTTACCTTCCTTGCAGATCACACCATTACCTGGTGCCTGGCCACAGAAACCTGGATCTGCTACTTTTCCTTTCTTTGGGGTTCAGGTCTCTAAACTCTTTCATTCCCTTTGACTTTTGAATAACTTAAGAGCCTTTCACAAGGTGTCTCTCCGACTAATTTCCACGTTTGTTTTGTGCAGCCTGTCATAGTGGATGAAAAGGGGGTTGAAATTGAAGGCGAGTGTAGTGGATACCTGTGCATTAAAAGTTCCTGGCCTGGGGCATTTCGTACACTTTATGGTGATCATGAGCGATACGAAACAACATACTTCAAACCATTCCCAGGATACTATTTTACTGGTGATGGCTGCAGCAGGTTGGTTGATACAACTGTTATTATTGCTTGAGTTACTTGCATTATGCCTGGGTTCTTACTAGGGATGTATATTCAATTCCTTAACTTGAATGATATTCTTGCGCTTATATATCTTTGGAAGGTGTAGTTATGGTTATATTTTTGCAGCATAAGCTGTACAATTTGATTTCCTTATTTTTCAATATGCTCAACCCATTCAGGGACAAGGATGGTTACCATTGGCTGACTGGTAGAGTTGATGATGTCATCAATGTCAGGTACTACATGAATTTCTCAAGATCTTCTCTTTTAGTACCTTCATTCAATAATTTTTTATGTGCTCATACAATGTGGCTTTGTTTTTGTTGAGAAACTTCCAAAGACCAATTCTTTTCCTTCTTAAAGCACCCAGTGCCTCGGTTTCTGGACTAGTTATCTGATGATGCTTCACTTGCCTCTGCAGTGGACACCGGATTGGAACAGCAGAAGTGGAATCTGCTCTTGTCTCGCATCCCAAATGTGCGGAAGCTGCAGTTGTTGGTGTTGAGCATGAGGTACTTTAGAGAGGAGTAAATTGATGATAAAATTTTCATTGCACTTGCTTTAAATACTAACAAATCAACAAATCATGTTTTGTCTCTAGGTGAAAGGACAAGGCATTTATGCCTTGTCACTCTGGTGGAAGGTGAACCTTACAGCGAAGAACTGAGAAAAAGCCTCATACTCACCGTCAGGAAACAGGTTTGCATCCCATTAACATTCATTTCTTTATTTGAAAACTAATTGCTCTTGCTTTCTGAAAACTCCCCAAAGTGACTTAAATTTGTCATCTGACAACATGCAAGTTCTGGACAGAGTAACCTCTTAATGTGATGATAATAGTGATGGGTCTCATTTTCATTCCACATGCTACTCCCACTCAAAACAAATATTGTTGAGCCTCTTGTTTGCTTACTCCTCTTAATCTGTCCTTGGGCTTTGCAAACAGTGCTTAATCCCTTCTGTAATTACCATGGGGCACCTAATGCTTAAGATCTCACTCATACTTCTCATTTGATTATTAGATGCCTCTAATTTCTTATTGATTCCCTGGTGACATCTAATGATTTTGATCTTAGCTATCTGAAAGTTATTTGGATATTCTGATTAACAATGAACATATTCATCACATGGAGCTCTATCTCTGTTTATGTGTAACAAGAATGATCAAACGGTGGGACACATGCTAAATGGGCTCTTTTGGCTGATGGATCACAATGAACTCACTGCATCTAACACTTAGCCAATATCTTTTCCTTTTGGTTTCTCCCTTTCTTCTGAGCCAAAGACAACTATGTTATCAGTAGGATCTGTAATCCTCGCATAACATTTACTACAGTAGCAAATATAGGGCCAGGTTCCATTTTATGTTCCTGGGCCATTTTGGCCTTCCTGTGCTATTATTGGCTTCATCAGGCTTCAAAATAAATTCGTTTTTCGTCCATGAACTAATAAATAGGTGAAATCTATTTTATAGTCCATCTTGTGTAACCTGTGATTGAAAATTCATAAACATAACTTTTGACTAGGCAATCTGATTCATCTTCTGTCCAACTTCTAGATAGGAGCATTTGCGGCACCTGACAAAATTCACTGGGCGCCTGGCCTACCAAAAACCCGCAGTGGAAAGATAATGAGGAGAATCCTGAGGAAAATTGCCTCAAGGCAATTAGACGAGCTTGGAGACACCAGCACACTGGCAGATCCATCTGTTGTAGATCAGCTGATATCACTTGCTGATACCTGAACCGCCAAGGTTTGTAACTTATGAGGTCGTCGTCAGGATTTTCAGTCTCAGGCTCTCATCGTTGTTGGATTTTTGGAGTTTGTAAGTAGCAACATAGTGTGCTTATTCCGAGTCAGCCATTTCTTATAGCACTTCTCAGAACCTGTTGGCATCTGATCTTCGTCATAAGAATAAATGAAATAGGTTCTCTCTTGGTTGGCAGTGTTAAAATTACTTGTTTGTCCACAAGAACGCAAGCATTATTGATTCTATAGAATAACACTTCAACATGCCTTTCGTCCTATAAAAGGCTGTGTTATTAGTTGGAACCATTGTCAGCCACCTTTAAACAATCGATACATCAAATATCTTCCATCACTAATGCTCCGTTCATTTTGTGGAAAATGAAACACTTTCGGAAAAATATTTTCTTGTAAGTCACTTTTTAGAAAAATGACAATATTTGTCAATATTCGATTGAAACCTAAAATTAAAGTAGAAAATATTTTCCTTCGTTTAGTATCTCATTTAATTTTCCTCCATGCACTTCTTTTTTATCATTATTTTTTGTTTTTTATTTTTATTTTATATGTTCTTTTTTATTTTTTATTTTATTTTTAAAATGTTGAATTTTATATTATTTTTTAAAATATATATTTTAAAATTTTGTTTGTATTCTTCTTTTATGTCCTTTATCTTTTCTTTTTTTCTTTTTTTCCTTTCTTTTCCCGAACTATTTGCCGGCGACGGTGGGCGAGCTCTGCCCTCGAGCCTCGCCTCCGTCTAGCAATGCTCAAGCGTCACGATTTGCAAGGCTCGAGCCTAGCCACCGTCTGGCAATGCTTGAGCGTCGTGATCTATGAGGCTTGATCCTTGTCGCCATTTGAGCGTCACTAGTTTGCAAGGCCCAAGCCTTGTGGCCGTGTGGCAATGCTCGAGCATTGCGATCTGCGAGGCTCGAGCCTAGCCACCATCTAGCGACGCTCGAGCGTCACCGACTTGGCAAAGCTCGAGCCTCGCAGCCCGGTGATTTGGTGACACTTGAGTGTCACCGATCGGCTGGCCTAAGCCTTGCCGTCATTTGGCGATGCTCGAGCCTAGCTGCCATCTTGAGCAACGCCAGTGGCCAGCCGCTGGCCTT
This sequence comes from Eucalyptus victrix, assembly GCA_016097545.1. Taxonomy (NCBI): domain Eukaryota; kingdom Viridiplantae; phylum Streptophyta; class Magnoliopsida; order Myrtales; family Myrtaceae; genus Eucalyptus; species Eucalyptus victrix. Next base: position 35,666,156 of record CM027841.1, on the reverse strand, counting down.
CACTGGGGCCGACGACCGGCCAAAGAAGGAGGAAAAGAAAAAAAAAAAGTTAAAACTCGATTTTAAAAAATAAAAACAAAAGTAAAATGTGTTTGGTGAAATAAAGTGAGGTAGAAGAAGTTATGGAAAATGTTTTCCACTTTTGAATAGTGGAAAACATTTTCCCCATCTTTGAAGGTGTTTTTTTTTTTTTTTTCAATAATGGCAAATGTTTTCCTTGATTATTTTATTCTTTGTAAAACGAACACCGAAAAATTTGAAAAATATTTTCCTAGAAGTTATTTTCTGTAAAATGAACAGAACCTAAAGGAAAGCTATTCATTGCCATTAGTTGGATTACCACATAACAACAATGACAACTAACTATGCAGAATTTTGACAACTAACTATGCAGAATTTCTTGTGCTGAGGTGACATTAGCTTGTATGCGTGACTCATGATTTACGCTTCAGGTGCCAGGTTCGTCTTACTATTGAGCTTTTAAATTATTTGGGTACATGTTGAAAAGAAATTTATGAAAATTTTGGATGGAGAGAAATTTTTATTCTCAATCATATCTCTTGTTGCTTCATAGTGTTATATTTATAGGCTAATACATAGAAAAATCCTTGCAAACAAAATAGGAAACAAAACCAAAATAGGAGATGAGTTGCAATCCCAGGATTTGTGGGTTAACAGCTACAATCCCATGATTCATGGGATTTAATCAAAATCAAATCGTAATAAATAAATAAATAATAAAATATCATAAATACAAAAATCCTCCTCGTAGCAATCAATCAATTTTTCTACGTATTTATAGCCATATAATATTGCTATTTATGACTCAACACTCCTCCTCAAGCTAGTGAATAGATATCTTCCATTCCCAACTTTGTCAGAACTTCTACATGAAGCCCTTTGGTTAAGATATCTGTCATTTGCAATCCTAAAGGGACATGAGACAAACTTATTGGTCATTTTTCAAGTTTCTCCTTGATGAAGTGCCTATCAATCTCTATGTTTCGTCTTGTCATGTTGCATAGGATTATGAGCAATATTAATTGTAGACTTATTGTCACAATATAGCTTCTTAGGACTTTGCCCCTCAACCTTCAAGTCATCAAGAAGGATCTCGAGCCATATTAACTCACGTATTTCTTGAGATGCTGGCCTAAACTCAAATTCTACGCTTGATCTTGCCACCACATTCTATTTTTCACTTCTTCAAGTTAAATTACCTCCAAAAAAGGTACAACAACTAGTCACAAACCTCCTATCAACAATGGATCTAGCATAATCCACATCTGTATAAGCCTCAAGCTTGAGATTTGGACTCTTCTTGAAAAGGTATTCCCTTTCCTACACTACTTTTTAAGGAGTGTTCGATAAGCAACCCATAGATGTGACTCATTTGGATTATGCATGAATTGGCTAATCAAGCTTACTACATAAGAGGTATCTGGTCAAGTATGAGTAAGGTGGATCAACTTTCTTACCAATCACTAATACATTTCTCATTCTACTACCACCTCCTCTTTTGCTTCTATAATATGTTGACTTTTAAAGGATGGAGTTCCCACGGAATAAATAAATAAATAAATAAATAAGAGTCATGAAGGAGGGGACACTCTGCTCAGAATAAAGAGCTTGTGCAAGAAAGAAAAAGGGAAGAGTGGAAAGAAAAGAAGAAGAAGAAGAAGAAAGCAAAAGAAGAGAAAAGGGGTTTCTCTTGTGCATGCCTTGGGGACCTCATCAAGCCGATTCGACTTTGCATCACAATGCCCAGTAAGTGCTTGCGTCCTTTGTTCGTCTAATCTAGGTAAATAAGGCTAAAATGTGAAGTTATGTGGAAATTGAACCACAAAGTCCGATTTTTGGGTTATGAAGGTTTGAGTTTTCTTGGGAATGATGAATTGTGGCATTGTAGAGCCGTGGGTTTTGACAAGAGTCATTTTGTCACAATAGTTTTGTGCGAGTGAGATTTTAGGGTTTTATGGCGAGTTTCACATTAAGTTTAGATTTGAGTAATCCATTTCAAGTGAGCGATATATTAATGCATTGGGTTATTTTATTAGTGCTTAAGCTTAGTTTAGCTAAGCCATAGTTGAGATAGTATTTTACTTAGTTTTGATGTTTTTCTCGCTTATATGATAGGAATACGAGTTCGTTGGATCGAGTAAGCCTTGTCATTTGGTTTGGGCATATCCAAATGAGTAATGCTATGTCTTCTATGAATTTGTAAACTCATATCTTAAAAACGATAAAAATTCGATATATTATGAGTTAGAAGTCTAGATTGGACAATTACTACTCCTTGGTTATTCACAAAGGTTTTAGAAAATGTGTTATGCAAGAAGTATGGAAACTCATGTATATATACGGACACCAAATGCCAAAACTTGACATGAATAGATACTTAAAGTGCCAAAAGTTAGGAAAATGACACTTTAAGTATGCCAAAATGGGAGCAAAATGGATCACTTAAGTGCTAATTTGGCCAAAATGCTAACGTGGTGATTTTCTAGCAAGGATAAATGCAAAACAACATTTTGCCTTTGACATGGTAAAAATTTAATATAAAAATTAATTAAATTAAATTTAAAAATAAATTTATTTAAAACATTTAAAAATGCAAATATTTAAAATTTAAATATTTAATAAATAATAATAATTTAAAATAAAAAAGAGGGGAGGGAAACGGCTCAGCCCTCGCCATCGCCCTTCCCCCCTCCCGTCGCCGCCGGGAAGGGCTGGTGACGGAGGGGTGAAGGTCGCCGGGGTTGCCGACCCCCGGCCGACCCTCCCCCCTCCATCACCGGCTCTTCCCAGTGATGGCAAGGAGGTAGCGAGGGCCCGCGACCCCGGCTGACCCTCCCCCCTTCGTCGCCGACTCTTCCCAGGGTAGCGGGGAGGCAGCGAGGGCCCACGAGCCCTCACTGGATCTAGGCGAGGGTCGCGACCCTCGCCACAGATCCGGGTGAGGGCTTGTGGCCCTTGTCACTGGTCGGCCGGGGGCCAACGACCGTGGCCGACCCTTCCCCCACCATTGCCAACCCTTCTCGGCGAAGGGGAGGCGGCGGCAGTAAGGACTTAGCCCTCAGCCGCTACCTCCTCTCCCTACTTTTTTTTAAAAAAAAATTTATATTATTTTATTTAAATAATAATAATAATAATTTATAATTTAATTTAATTAATTTTTATATTAACATTTGAATCCGCTTAAAAACAATGTCGTTTTGGGTTTTGTTTGTTGAGTCGGCATTCCGGCGAGCCACATAGATGAAAAAAATAATAAAAAATTATCACGTAGGATTTCTGGTAGGGTTCGTTGGAGATGGTACTTAAGTGTCCCACTTTTTTTTGAAAAGTGACATTTAAGTGTCATTTTCCTAACTTTTGACACTTAAGTGTCCCTCTGTGCTAAGTTTTGACACTTAGACTGTACTTTGCACCATGTATATGTATCACTTTGCAAATGAGTTTATGAAAGAATTTTAAAGTGATATGAGAAATGCTTTTGTGAAAGGTATTTTCAGCAGATGAACTATATTGCAAAAGAATATATGGTATGATTTGAGAAACGTTTTATGAAAGACATTTCGTTTCGAATGTGGTGTATGAAAGAATTTTGAAATGGTTTAAGAATTGTTTTAAGAAAAACTATTAGGAAATGATATATATACATATATATATATATATATATATATATATATATAATGAGTTCTATAATGATTTGAGAAACCTCCTATTAAAATGTCAAGGTTTGTGGAATGGATTCCGAAAAGTTATGAGAAATGCCTTGTGAAATGTGTTTAGTTCAGTGAACAAGAAAGATTATGCATTTTGGTTTATGAAATGCATTATATATTATGAGATTGATTATAGATTGAACTTCTAGATATTAGAGAATGTGGAGTTGATGCTCAATATCGCTATGAGCCCATCAAGAGACTGGTGGGTATACATTTAGGATATCTAGGCCGAGCCATTGGTTTTGTAGGTGAACACCTTGTCAAGGAGGGAATCTTGATTGCCTTGTCACAGACATTGTGTCGTGACCATGATATTCAGCAAAAGATTAATCGATGAATAAGACGATCAACATATGTTTTGATATGAGATGGATTAATGATGGACCATTGATGTGTGGTTTTTGATAAATTAATCAATGGACTTAACTATTGATACTTGAATTGTCAGGATGGTTTAAATGAGTACTTTCTAAATTGTATAAAGCTTGTTGAAGTTAAATATCTATTATATGATTTGATATGTATATTAAAGAGTTGGATTATGAGTTTCTAATAGTGCTTTGTACTTATATATATGCAAAGTGAATGTTCGATCTGTTTTAAAAAGATATGTATTACTCATTGAACTTGTGATTACCCCCACGCCTCTATTTCTCAACTTTTTCAAGTTTTATAGTTAGCAGCTAGTAGAGCGGGAGTGTTATCAATGGGGACTTTTGAAAGTAGACTTTGGATATGGTTTGAGACAGCATCCTTCAAGTGGAAGGACGGCCGTGTCACCTCTATTATTGATAGTTTTAGGGTGTCATAACATTTGCTAGTCTCTAGTTCGACTCAATCAGAATAGCTATTGGCTTGCAACTAAGCTTCCATTTTCTTCCAAAAGATCAATCACATACTTTCATTGTGAAATAAATACCCCTAGCCTTGAGTACAAAACCTCAATTCTCAAAAATTACTGTAACTTTCCTAACTCCTTTATTTCAAACTCCTTTAATCAAGCAATGTTTCAGCCGCTATTTCTCCCTTTCATCATTGCCCATGACTATTATGTCATCAATATACACCAACAACGTTGTAGCACCCCCTACATCCAAATGTTTACACCCAAATGCCTTCGTGACTTTATCATTCTATCCGAACTAGGCTCTAGGTGACTGCTTGAGCCTTTTTTAAGTCTACAAACCTTTTCTATTGTTTCATTTCCTTTAAACCAAGTGGGATGCTCATGCAGATTTCCTCTTCCAAATCTCCTTGTAAAAAACTAATATTTACATCATATTGTTGAAGTTCCTAATCAAAATGAGCAATTAAAGACAGTAAAATTCTTACAATGTTCAATTTAGCCATTGGTGCAAATGTCTATTAGTAATTCACTCCATATGTCTGAGTGTAACCCTTCGCAACCAATCTTCCTTTGTACCTCTCCAAAGAGCTATTTACTTTGTATAGTGACTACCCGCTCGCAGTTAACTAGATTTTTCCCCATTGGCCTATTAACAATTTTCCACGTTTTTTTTTTTTCCAATGCCTTCATCTCTTCTTTCATACCATTCCTTTATTCCTCTTTTGACAATGCTTCAAACAAAGTGTTAGGGATAGCAATAGCATTTAAATTCAATAAAGTTCCAGTGTGGTGATGATAATCTATTAAGGAACACATAAATTGATAGTGAATACATTGGTTTCTTGGTGCACTCTCTAGTCCCTTTTCTAATAGCAATAGGTAAATCAATATCAATCTCGAATGTATCATAAATCTTAATCTATTCATTCAAAAGAGATTGAAGACTTATTGTGCTCTCATTAACAATACCTAGAGAAGTATCTGGACCTAATCTTGTGTTGGAACAATTGTCCTCCTTGAATTCACTCGAGAACATCTCTTAGGATCATGAATACTAGTTTGACTAGTGGGAATAGGAATTGAGATAGATTCCTATGTGCAAGATTGTGGTGGACAAGAGATAGGATTCAAGTTAGGTTCATGGGCAACAATGGACGAGTTTGGGTTGATAGGGACATTGGACAATAAATCTAAGTTATCAATAACACCAAGGCCCTTATCTTACATGATTGAAAACTCCCCCTGAAAATAAGGCGGTGAAAAATAGGGTTTATTTTCAACAAAAGTGACATTTGCAAAAAAAAAAAAAAAAATAGAATTTTTTGAATGAGGATTGTAACATTTATATCATTTTTGTGTTTGTGAGTAACCAATAAACACATATTTGATTGCACAAGGATCTAACTTTTCTTGTTGATGATGATGAATGTGGACAAAGGAAGTACAATGTGTAAGACGATTAGATGTCCAAAAGTGAGGATAGAAATGATAAAGAACTTTTATAAGGTCTTGTAGTCTAATGTATATGATGGTAGTCTATTGATCATGTATGTTGCCATAAGGATAACTTCCCCCTAGTATGTTTGGGAACTTGCCTATGAAACAATAAAGCACTAGTTGTGTTAAGGAGATGATCATTTTTTCTTTTAGCAACCCCATTTTGTTGTGGTGTATTCACAACAGATGACTCATGGATAATGCCTTCCTTTTGAAAATAAGGGGACAATACTTGATTGAAGTAATCTCTAGCATCATCAAATCGAAAGAGCTTGATATTGACCCCAAATTGAGTTTGAATCAAGGAATGAAAAAGAGGAATAATGCTACTCACATCAAATTTATGTTTGAGTAAAAAAGTCGATGTGAGCCTAAAGCAATCATCAATTAGAGTGACATACCAATGAGCTCTGGAGATATTTGGAATCATTGAAGGTCCTAAATGTCACTGTGGATTAAGTCAAAAGAATTAAAATTACGGTGATTGCTAATATATGAAATGGTACACGATTATGCTTGGCTAATTCACAAACATCACGATGAAAATTTTGAATATTTAGATCTTTAAACAAGCATGGAAATTTCGACCTAAAAGAAGAGAAAAAAAAAAAAGAATGGAAACATAGTACTTAAGACTAGAAAGGACGGATGACCAAACGAAAATGATGAAGCCAAATAGCTTCTTTATTTGAAATACTACAAAACAATAAAGACAAATTATTTATGATTCTTCTTGCAGTAAGAGGTGTCTCAAGTTAGTATAGCCCATTTTGTTCCATTGCAAGACCAATCCTCCTCTCTGAGTCCCAATCCTGAAAAACTCAATAAGATGGGTAAAAAAATTGCTTGACAATGAAGATCTTTTGTGAGTTTTTGTTTTGAGATAAGATTGACAAACAATTTAGGGACATGAAGTACATCTTTAAGGACAAGGTTGGGTATGATAGGAAATCTCAGACCTCTACAATAATAGCAAGAGACCCATTTGCCACAATAATCTTCCTATTACTAGGAAAAGGTGTATAGGTGCCGAAGTGGGATGAGGTGTGAGTCATATAGTCAGTAGCCCTCGAATCAATAACCCAAAAATTACTAAGAGTGCTAGTGAGCATGCACTGAAGGATTTATTAGGAGATCCTAATAGACCTCTTAATTTCTCAATTTCTTCACTATTGAAGGTTGCTTTATCCTGAACTCCTTCGTGACTAGCTTGCTCAATTAGGTGGACCCAAGGCCTTGGTTGTGTTGCTTGGTTCACCCATTCTCAGCCTGAAGTAGTTGGCATGCCACTCAATTTCCAACATTATTCCTTTGTATGCCCCAGCTTCTTTTAGACACCACAAGCTATTCCGTTGTCTTTCCTGGCAAGTCACCATTTTCATCAACCTTTCTAATTGTCAAGGCTAACTCTTCTACTGCTTGTGGTTCGAGCATAACAGATTGACGGCTTTCTATTGCTCAGATCAAGGAAATTTTCCTCCAATAAAGGCACTTCCTTCTTGTCAAGTGTTTAAATTCTTAATTGGTTGAATTCAAATTAAGCCCACCCAAGAAATTGTAGACTCAATCCTTTCCAATAAAATTCTTCCAAAATGACTGCATCTTCTAGACACCACATCTGGAGTACTCAATATAATGATCAAGTCTTTGCCATAAATTCTATAAAGAATTAGCATACTCAGTAACAATCTTTCCTCCCAGCCATGTCCCACTAGTTTTCACCTTAATTTCATATACCTAGGCTACATCACGAGCCTTTGAGTATATCCATCGAATGGAATCCCATATCTCATTTGCTATAGGTAGAAACATACAAGTATCACTTATGACTAGCTCCATGGAATTCCATAGCCATGACATGATCATAGATTAGCCTCATCCCATGCATTGAATTCAAGATCTCCTTGCTTGGGTCTTGTCCCAAGTAGATAGTTGAGTTTTCTTTTGCCCTCTATATATGTCTTGACAAATTGTGACCATTTGAGTTAGCTCCTCTCATTTAATCTATAGGTTGGCCTAATATTCTAAAGATCACCTGTCATATGTATTGAGGCAACCTCCTCATATTGCTTCATGCTAGGATGGGTTGAATATGTGGCTTTCATTTTGGAGAGTGAAGGTTAGGAAGAAAACAAAAGCAGTAATGCACCTATGAAGGCTTTGTATAGAGGAAAATTTTTCTGGAAAATGATAGACAACAATGAAGGCTGAAAATCGCAAAAATCACAGCAATGAAAGCTGCAATTTGAAATCCAGGGATCTAGCCTAGGGCTCCGATACCATGTAGAATTTTAGATAGAGAGAAATTCTTATTCTTATTCATATACCTACCGCTTTATAGCATTATTATTTTATTTTTTTTTGGTTGAAGCTTTATAGCATTATATTTATAGGCTAATATACAGAGAAATCCTAACAAACAAAATAGGAAACAAAGCCAAAATAGGAGAACAACTACAATCCCACAATTTGTGGGTTAACAGCTACAATCCCATGGTTTGTGGGATTTAATCACAATCAAAAAAAAAAAAAAAGCCTCATAAATAAGAAAATCCTACTTCTAACAATTAATCAATTTTCCTATGTATCTAAAGCCATATAATCTGGTTATTTACAGCTCAACAAAAATGTTGCAAGTAAAATCACCCATTGCAGCACAAGCGATGATTCACTTGAATCATTGATCCTCTGTAATGCTTATTTCCAGCCAGCGGTAAGTTCTGTCTTGAGATGAATGCTGAGAAGACAACTTTTGTTTTTTTTTCCAAGGTCAGAGAGAAGACAACTTCATGGAGTTTATATTTGCAGATTAAGCTTGCACACTTCTCACATTGGGACTCGACAGAAAACACTAATTTTTGAGGGGATGCCTGCAAATGTGTTGACAGCTGAAGTAAATTTTGAAGAAAATTTAAAGAAAGAATAGAATAAAATAACAAAGAACTTGCACACAAAAATTATATTGTCTAGGAAAAGTCATGACCATATATACCGAATCATTAATGCGTGAGAAAATTATTCAAAAAGTCTTAAACCTATTGTACATCAACCACTTCAATCTAAAGCTTTCAAATTTTACCAATTTAATTTTAAATCTTTTGACAATTCTCTAAATATAGTCCATATTCAGCCATTTGTTACAATAAATCACCAATGCGGCAGTTTAATTAGCATTGGCCATCCTATGTGGTATGGCCAACGTTGATTTGGATTATTTCAACAATTTTTTTGTTTATAATTTTAGGAATTTTTTATTTTCTTTTTTTATAAATTTGTTCTTGTTTCTCCATTGGTTGCCGGTAAGAAACATAAAAAGAGGAGGAAATTAAAAAAAGAACTACAAAACTCATCTAACTTAGGTGCCAGCTGTCTTAGAACATCTGGCGTTGATTGGATTGTCACGCCAACAATTTTCAGCAAAATTAATCGGACAAACTATATTTCACAATGCTTAGAGGTTCATAATTAAATTGGCATAATTGAAAAGCTTAGGATTGAATTAGCCACTATACAATTTAGAATTTTTTGAATAATTTTTCTTTGACAAGCTAAAGATAATCGATGTCAAAAAAGAGTAGAATATGCCATTTCAAGGTTATTGTTAAACGTCTCGCCCAAACGCGCGAGCTAAATAATTATGAACCGACAAGATCTTTTTCCACCCCGGATGATGTAATTCATATCGATAATTTGCAGGGGAAACCCAATTTTAGCTTTTCTCAGGATGATGTGGGCCGGTGCTTATAGGTTCAAGATATCTTGCAAAGCTTTGATACAACTCCAAGTGAAGAAATCAACCATGCAGTTTAGCAGAGAACTGCAAATTTCTTGTTGCGTCCGCCAAATACAAACAATGTCCAAGATGTCCCGGTGAGCGGTGTTAAGGATGACGATCTAAGCATGCAAAGTTACCGGCATCTCAACTCTCTTGCCACTTATACATACATATATATACATACATTTTACATAAAAATATTTAAAAAAAAAAAACTCTTGCCACTTTGGTCGAAGCTCAAACAATATGTAACATCTGATCTGTATCAACATGAAAATGGCAGTCCAATTCTATGCTGCAGAGAACCACACAGGCTTTTGGCATACAAAAAAAAAAGTCTTCATCACCAATATTGAGATCATATTATAAGATGAAACTAAACATCATCGATTTTCCAACTGTTGAGGACAATATTGAAACTGGAGAAAATTCTGTGAATCCTCGAACTATACATAACAAAATTTCATCTGAGACCATCAACCATTCCAGATTTACATTTGAAGACTAAAATATGCTCGAGCAATGACAATTGTGTAATTCTCGCTCCTACCCTCTGCCAAAAGAAAAACAAACTTACAAGCAAGATTATTATCCTCTGTTAGCTCCTCGAGACCCAAAAGACTGCGGCTATTGTGCTGTACAAATATAGCTTTTTTGCAATGATCTGCTGAAGAATCGATAGAAAACACGGCAAACGCTCAAATAATGAACCTCCTGGACATGACCACTGGACCATGCTTCATTAAAATCCATCAATTTACAAGAGTGTACATGCTGCATCAGTGACGTTAGGCAGCAGAAGCCTTAAAGCTTAAGGGCCTGGGTAGGTTGCACTTGATGTGATAGATTGACGTGTAAGCAATCACGTCAAATTTGGAATGTTACGGTGATTGTCGGCAAATTCTCGTACCAAACGTTTTAACACTCTCCCTCCCTTTCCTTGCGTACGGCTCTCAACCCCATCTGAGCTCCAACTGTCAAGACACTCAGACGCTGCACCAGCAAGCGCCTTTAACCAAAGTGGGACCAGAGATTCTGACTCACCCGGTTTCAAATACTCTACTGGAAGAGCTTGTACCTGCCAATGAAGCAAACGGAAGGGTAGGATAACAATTTTGAAAGCAGGTGGCATATCATTTAAAAAGACACATGCATGAGAGAGAGAGACCGCAGCTTGGAGCCATGAATGCAAAGAGTTCCAACTGAGAATTGCCTTCCAGGATGTCCCTTCGCTTAAGCTGCAAATTGCAGCCACCTGTCGCAAGATTGCGGCGCACTTGTGAACCTGTCAAAAGGAAGCAACATTACGTGTTCATCATATAGCCTTTCTACAAGATGAATGACCATGACATAACTTTATGGAGGGCATTTAACATAGCTTGAAAACTTAAGTGGTCCAACTTTCAAGTGAAGGTCTGAACAAAATAGGCCGAAGGTAGCTTCATTGCTTCAAAATGCACTGTATATTCATGCCAAATAGTTTATTCCTTTACTTGCTAATATTCTGCAGTAAGCTATTATACAGATATTTTACAATTGAAAGCACTGTTACTGTAATATCTAGACAACCGTAACTGCACACACTTAGAGAAACTCTCAAAACAATTTAAAATACCCAATCTAGTGTTGAAAAAGTGAGACTTTTTTCTTCATTTCTAGTCCAAAAATTGGAAATAAAAGATTAGTTGAAAAGGAATCTTATACATGTTGTTAGTCAGCCTAAGAATTTAAAAAACTTTAATTGATGAAAGCACTAAGAATATTTCTATATATATATGCCTCCCATCCCACCCCCTAGAAAGAAAAAGAAAAGGAATAAAAAAGAAACTTAAACCAACATGCAAGTGCTGAAACATCGAAACATGAGCATACCATCCTTACCCTTGACATTGCAGAGACACCAAGCAGAGCATAGAAAAGGTTTGATACAAGTCCCTCACCACAATGACATACAACATGAATGACCATGGCATTAAAGGGCTCCTCGGGCACACAAGTTATTGTTTTCGTTAAAGAGGTTAAAGCCGCCTCCAGGAAACCTGAAAGAATAGACAAAAATTAGACCTCTGAGCAATTGCCATTAACAAGATATAAATAAGATGACAATTCTACATCAACAAAGTCAAATGATAAAGAAATTCAAGCAGGATGAAGGATATAAATCATCACGTGAATGAGGCTATAATCTTTCGAGAAATTCCACAATGATGTGTAAAACTTAAGATGAACCTTCGAATTCACGAGAATTTTTCAGACACAAGATATGCCATAAAGACAAAAATCTTTTAGATTTGACAAGTTAATGACTCGGACACCAAAAGAAAAAGCAATCGAATTCCAAGGTGAAGTTATATTGCTGCTGTTCATTGCAAATGGGGCAAAAGAAAAAGAACAGTTTATGAGATAACAGGGTAACCATAAAAAGAGAGAAAAAATGTCGGATCACCAAGAAGCACGTACACACTAGAGAAAAAGTTAATTGCAGCTAGACTTCACATTTAAACATGCATTAACAGATGTAATACGAGCTGCTACTGAATCAAATACATACAGGATAGATGTGACATTGCGGCTAGAGCTGCACCACGATGCATCGCTGTGGAGCATATTGCTGCCTTTTGGAAGGAAACTTGAAGAGACGAAGCAGACACAGCCAGTACATCCTGAGGTATTAGACACAAAAAAGTCATTCAACTTTAACAGGTGTATCCACTCTAACAGCATCCTGTAAATCATCTAATCATAAATAAAAGGACAGAATGCATTGAACCTTATGCAGTCCTCGAATAAATGTTGATGCAAAGTTCATGTAGGCCTCCACTAAATCGGGTTCTTGGTCACATATGTACGATGAGTTCAGTGACATCACTGATGCTGCCTGAGTAAATCTTTCAAAAGTGGAGACAAATAGAGGTCCATACTCCTCCTTTTGGCCAAATTCCTCAATGACAACAGAAGCTGCAGAGAAGTTTGTTGCAAAACATAAGCAAAAGGAAAGAAAACAAACTGACTATATGACTCATGTATCACCGCTGACATATTAAATAAAAAGTCCAGGGCAAACGTCATGCTGATGATGAGATTGTAACAATGGTTGGCAATGATCCAGCGGGTACCATTTTTCAGTGACCTGCATTCTGAATAACTTGTCCACCCAAGCACACCCAAACCCAGCATAATACAAAATTGGAAACTGCTTGCTTCTGAAACAACCGCACCTTCAACTAAGTTGCAAAAATCTATATAGGCTACATATAAATTCATCACTCTTTCATAACAGCAAGCATGTGGGGAGCCTCACCAGTATCTCAGAGCAGCTATGGACCCCCCAAAAAAAAAAAAAATAATAATAATAAAATAAAATTATATGAATCAGCATGACTGAAATGTTCTTACAAAGCACTAACGCATTATTATTTCTCTCAGTAAAGTTATTCACATAATTAAACTTCAGATTAGTAAGACAAGTTCAAGGACCTTTCAGGATACAAGAACTTTTCTTTATGGGTGAATCTGGAAAAATAACCTACAACTTCAGCTCTCACCATGCACCTGTTCTTATGAAGCATTCATGATTATGGGTGAATCTGGAACAATAACCTACCAACTTTAGTTCCGCTTGCATACCTGTTCTTATGAAGCACTCTCGATCTTGAAACATCGAAAAATTTGCTGTAACGCAGTCTAGTATGCTGGGTAATAGAGTTAAGAAATGCTGCCCTACAAATTTAAACAAGTTCCACTTCATACAATTGGCATACCAAAAACATCCCAAAGAAAAAATAAAAACCCAAACCTGAAGACTGAATCGCCTGTGAGAGAGCTCGGCAAGCTGCAGTGGACAAGTTACTATTCTCCATGTGTTGAGACCTAAACAATTTCTCCAAAATAGGCCAAAATACCCTTAGTAGGGTGAGTATTGGAGCATCATCGGCAGGCCCATTAGGATGAGGCGTTGAAAGATAACTGAACACAGTTCCCATCCTGGAAGTGCATGACATTTACACTTTATAAAACAAAAAAATTTATGGACCACCACGGCAAAGTACATGTTGAGAAAAGTATCGTTACATGCCAACCAACAAGCGACCAACCAGCTATACAAAGTGCAACTCGATATTCATCCCAAAGTTCATCAGCATGACCTCCAGGGAAGACAACAGTACATCCTAAGGTATTAAATAAGTCTTAAGCGTGAACCATAGCAGAATCAGTACAGCAATGAATGCAGACCTGCACAACCCTCTGGTGGCAGAGGATAAAGTTTGTGTATAAGTTGCTGGATTTTGTCTCAGAGCATGGTTGCCATTTTCATTAATCTGAGAAATGATTAAGTGTTAATGGTAAACTCATACGTGCAGTCAAAAGTAATTATGGAAGCAGCTAAGTGCATTCAACCAAAAGTTCTGCGCCTTCACCAATCAAAATGATCATCTGGATATGTTAGGAATACAATACTTTTGTGTGCAAATAAGATGAAAATAAAGTCAGATCCATGGTTTGGGGCACTAGCTCATGAGCAGCCAAAAAAAAAAAAAACACAGCTGCCCTTTGGAATTTCCTCCACTGGAGAATTTGAGATGCCTAAGGAATCGCAAGAAATCCAAACAGATTAGACAACACCTAACAATGTTTAAATTTGTTTTTCTTTCCTATTCACATCTCTTAGTACAAAATTGAGCTGCTCTAAGTGACGTTCTCCCGCTTGAGCTAAAAACTTTCTGCAGGAACTTCCTCACCCAATCAATCCCATTATTTTCTTTAGTCAGACCTCATATTTTAGAGTGTCACTGCTCTTAACTCCATCAAAACTTAGGACTGAAGTCAGAGCAAAAGACTAACAGTTTATTTTCTAATGACAAGATAAGTAGCCTTCCTAAAAGATTCTCCTATTTCTTTAAAGTATATACCATAACTTTTCAGCTTTCTCCTGCCCATTTTACCCGCATCTCCCGTAATATCATCACATTTTCTCTGAATTCTGTTTCCACAGGAGCATCTAGGATGAGTTTCTTCTCCACACAGATCAAAAACATAGTGACACTTCAATTGCATCCTCTAAGACACTTCTATTTGCAAAAGAACTCCACAACTGGAAGTATGAAATTCATAGTTCTACAGCCTCAAAATTTATGGAATCCTACTCCTAAACAATGAACTTTCCTGTTGCCAAGTCAAAGTTATATGCCAAAAAGGTAATGATGGGTTGGGTTAGAAGCCAACCTAAGAGAGCAATTTGAAACTCCAAGAAAAGCATGGCCAATGTACCAAAAAATTAGGACCATGTACAGTGCTCTAGAGGAAACCATTAACCAGTAACAAGACTAACCCTTTGCCACTAAAAATCTTATATACTTGCAGTTCTAACTAAACAGGGACTTACTGATGATAATTGATAGTACTCCCTAAGTTTTGTGAGAAGCTCTAACAAAATATGTTAGGTATAATTTGTTTGTTGGCTTTAACGTAATTATATCCTTATAAGAGATTGGACCAAAATTTTGAGCTCATCATGCTTTAGAAGCTGTTCAGTAATGGCATGAAAATGGTAAGTGACAGTACATTTGCTAAAGAGAATCCACAAAGCTATAACAAGAAGCTAACATGAGAACTCTTAATGATCTATCATGCAAATGTATATCCTTCTAAGGCTGTCAATGGCAATATTGGTATGGATTGATCACTCTTGTAAAACAAGGATATCAAAGCATTAAAAAAATGGTTGTCTTCATTGAGAAAAACTTCAGTGATCCGAATAAATCAACTGGACCTCGGATTCTTGAAAAGTCTGAGGGTTTAGAAAAAAAGATATAATCTTGGGACAATTGTTGACGTAAATTATCATCATTCATTGAGATTTTTTTAATGAGTACCAAGAAGAATATAAAAGGTCTACATGCCTAAAGATCTGAAAATAAATAGTAAACAATCAAGGAAACAATCTGAGGTGGAAGCTTCACTTACAAGTTTACTAATGGCATCATAACTAGCAGAGAGCAACCTACTCAACAGATTATTCTTCAACTCTCTGTTAGGTAGTGAGCTGAGGATTAAACTGATTGCACTTACAACCTCTTCCTCATCTTCCAAAGGCAGATGTCTCTTCTCCAAACCCTGAACCAGAAGACATTAAAAGAGAAAAAAAAAAAACGGGTGATAAAGCTGCATTTATGAGAGAGAGAGAGAGAGAGAGAGAGAGAGAGAGAGCGAGAGAGAGAGCGAGAGAGAGGGGGAGGGAGGGGAGAGGCAAACAAAATTCCAGATGCAATGAAACTTTTGCCTTGAAATAAGAGGTTTTTCAGGAAAAAATAGCAGAGGCTTCTCCCACTTGAGCAATACATGACGACCAGCAACAGAGAAAGACCATTTAAATGGTAAAAAGTATTAGAGGATGGATAGGAGGCAGAGAAAAAAATCCCTGATAAATGCAAAAAAATAAGAGTAATACTTGTTTCTGCATTCTCTGGCCTGACAGATTTAGCATGGTAATCCACAGGTAAGTACATGATTTTAAAAAAAAAACATAACCATATTGGAACCCAAACTGTCAAATGAAGCAATGCCTGCCAAGGTCATAGCAGATCAGAAAGACATTTACCTCTCCAATCCACATCAAAATTTCCAAATTGGATGGTTCATAAATGACTGCAGAAGCATCTTCACAAAATTTACGAAGGGCGGACGCACAAGAATTGGATGATGGAAGTTCTGATATGCCTGTTGCAAGAAATAATCTGAAAGCATCGATTCAGTACAAAGAATAAACAAGCAAGTCTAAACACAAGTTGTAAACAACATATTTATAATTTTTCAAATGATGTCAGAAAATAACCAATAAGGTAGAAAGCATATAAAGAAGAGGTGAAAAGGAACTCTAAGATGAGCCCCCCTAAACCTCCATAAAAAAACTAGGCTGCATTTTGAAATGTACTGATTTGACTGAACTAGATGAAGGAGCTCCTTACAATAAGGGCCTTGCATTTGATTGGAAAGCAGACAACCACTTGGAATAGGAACCAATAATGTCTGCAAGTGCTCTATAAACCTACAAAGTAAAAGCCCTTCTTAAATAGTAAACAAGATCAAATGGATCATCCCTGATATGAAAGTTCAGCGTTTATCTGTACTTTGAGTTCATATGGACTATTAAAATAATATATGTAGGGAAAGGCTACATCTGACATACAAGGCACGAAAAGCCCTTCAGCTCAGCAGAAGGCCTGGCTGATAATGCTATCACTAGCTGCATAATTGCAGAGAAGTCCGGGCTTTGGTCTTCTTGATGGACAACTTCAGAGACCTGGAATATTTTAAATCTGGACTGTTAAACAGCAGAAAACGAGATGACAGGGCTATCCTTAAAAAGCCAAGCCACTTATGATTGACTGCAAGCATTCATTCCTGTTTAAAACCATGCAAGCAACCACGACAGAGATGCAGGAGTTTGAACATTTAACCCTCAACTGAGATACTCCAATATAAAGACCAATAATGATGCCTTTCATGAGCAGATCAAACCTTTAATATAACTCAAACAAACACAAGATAATGGAGAATAAAGAGAATATCCAATCTACCAAAAAGAAATGTATTGTACAAAAATCGAAATTGCAGATACGCTAATAAAACAGATTGTGATTACCAAATCCAGAACTTAAAATTAAACCTATCTCCTTCTCTGAACGTGACTTCAATTAAAATCCAATGAATCCATCTTCTGAAAAGGGCTGTGAGACCGATTTGGTTGATTTTGCTGATGGTTTTGTTCATACTTTTGCAAGGTTGCAGAGATGCAGCTTAATTGACTCAGATACTATGATTTTTATTTAGTTTGGTGATGAGGTCAGCTTAGTTAAGAATTCAAAGGGGGCACTCATTTTCATAACTTGCACATCTACAATTTTGGTTTATGATGGGCAGCACAGAGGACTTATAAACAAGATCATTTGGGGGGGGGGATGGGGCGGCAGAAGGGAGAAAGAGTCCTGTAAACTTCAGAAGGAAATAGGAGGGATAGAGCTCATCTAGGAGGCTTTCCTGTAAAGGAGAAAGTTCTTACATAGCCGGATAAAAGTTTGACCAATTGGATAAAAATTTGTACCAGTAGCCACATAGACTGTGACTCTGTCAGAATCTATCCTTTAGCACTTAGTAACATAAGATAACAAGTCTTTCGGGCTTCAATTTACCCAACCAATCAAATGCATTATTATCATAACCAAATTCCTGTGATTGCTTGATTACTATTTGATTTAAATAATGCGATTAAACCACCAAAGCACTTTCATACTTTTTATATAGTTAGATAGGGCACTGTTTTGACTAGTTTTAAGCAAAAGTCACTTATTGACTTTCCCACCAAACTTTCAATACTATTCAAAAATCAAAAATTTTAGGGAAAAATATACTTAAATTACATGTCAAATATTCGTATGTTTTGAAAGGTTTTCAGCTTTGATAAAAAAAAAAAAAAGGTTAATTCCTGAAAAACCCCAAACCGGTAAGCCTGTGATAAATTTACCCCAAACTAATTTTTTGACTATAAAAAAATCTCAAACTGGTATATCTTTGACAAATTTACCCCAAACTGATACACTTGTGATAAATTCACCATCTATTAATTTCTGTTAAATTTTACTGTCAAATTACTAAGTTGAATGACACGTGACAATTGACCGGTGTACCAGTTTGGGATTTTACTCTTCATTTGTCACGGTTATAAAAATTTTGTGATTTTTTGTGGTATTAATCCAATTTACCGAAGGGTATATTTGTCATAAATGTATTAATTTGGATTTTTTGGCAGTCGAATAAATTAGTTTGAGGTAAATTTATCACAAGTATACCAATTTCGGATTTTTTATGGCGTTAGGGTAAATTTGTCACAAATATACTAGTTTAGGATTTTTCATGGTCAAAAAATTAGTTTAGGGTAAATTTGTTACACATGTACCAATTTGGGTTTTTCAAGGTATTAACCGAAAAAAAAAATTAGGCATTCCTTATTAAATAATAGTCAAGTTGCATCAGCCACAAGATATAGGGACCAAAAAAGTAAAAAGCTAAATAGTAAAAACCAGTCTGAACAGATGTGCCCAATATCTATTTAACAAGAGAAAGATTGCAAGTAGCCACAGTCAATTTATGATGAATAAATAAGCTGCTCATTATTGCAAATTGAAAATGTACACAACATAAACCTGATCAAGAAGCTTGTACTGTTCCATTTAATTATTAACTAAGCTGGCAAATCCAAGGACCCCAACTATTGATTTGTGTGATGGATCTAATGTTTCACCTACTTCTTCGAATATGTATATTTATTAAGACAAAGTATTTGACTGGACCATACTAGCCATCATGCCCAACATAGAATCACCACTACAACAGTATCAGATAAGGTACCTTAAAGTTCAACAAGCAACAAATTGAGTACAAATTACTGAAACAAAGAAGAGAACACAAAACGAACGAGTATGCAAAACAGCATATACATACATGTTTTTATGTACACGAGTATAATCCAATGAGAAAAACATGCCAGAGACTAGCATGTAATATAGACTTTTAGGTGATAGTCTATCGAATACACCTAAAGTACTAGTTATCTATGAAGAGTCCAAATTCCACAATGCAATGACTAGCAAAACTAGAATAAAGAGCAAATAAGTGTGAGTTTTAATTCCGATAGCAGCTTACCACATTAAGAGCAAACAATTTGGCTTCCACCTCCTTCCATGGTGGTGGCACATTCACTGGCATCCAACCACCGCAAAAGACCTGCCAATAAATATAAATGATGATTAAGCAACATCAACCTAAAATTCTATAACACAAAGAATAAAAGGCAAGGAAAGGACAGAAAAGGAAAAGATGAAAGGTATAAAAAAGTAGTTACATATGAAAGAAAAACAGGAATATCAGGAGCAAATTGACATGCCATGATGGCCATGGAGATTTATGGTGCAAAGGACCAAAATCTATTGATTTCATTTGCTCTTGCAGTCATTGGAGTAATTAAGGTACAGATTATTAAACAAAAGTTCCAAAAATACAAAAAAGGTTCTTTCCAGCTATCTGTCAAGTGAATCAATATCAGTAATTTTTCTTTTCCACCTTTTGCATGAACGCGGCAGATCCTAAAAGCTGACAAATATCCACCAACAGTTCAACAAGATTCATCCTGAATTGGGCAAGACCATCAGGTAGATCAACCACTCCACTATCATCATTGAATGTAGATTCGTCAACCTGCAAAACAATGAATTCAAGTGTTTAAACAACTCGAGGAGAATGTTCAAATAATAGCAATCGGTGAAAACCAAGCATTCTCACCAGAAGGGGAAAAATACACTTAATAAACTAAATGAAGAAGATACTTTAACCGGGGACAGAGGCAAACTCCTGAGGATAAAACGATGACTAACATATGATTGTACTTTACATTTTATTCCCTTCGTAACTTTTCCTCTTCAGCTAAGTAAATCCGGGCCATAATCAGGACAGCCAAAGATAAACAAAATTATCACAAAGAAGATGTATTGAATAGATTTAATCAACAAAATGAAAATCCCACTCTTTCTAATATGTAATTGAACTGCACTGATCACCCAAGGCCGAAAGAGGCATTGCAAGCAGACCAACCAGGCTTAAAAAGATTCCATCGATTGATCACGTGCCCAAAATTTATCACACATCTATTGATGCCAGGTCTGATGCTAAGATGAAGGTATGATAACCAAATTTGAAGGCTGTTTATGAAGCAAAAAAGAGAGGAAACAAGTCTTTCCATGTTTTCACTTTTTGGACTTTGTAATAGATCATTAGCAGCTTACATACATCTCATGCAAACAGTTTTTTTTTTTTTTTTTTTTTTTTTTTGGGGGGGGGGGTGGTGGAGCTCAGAATCTCTATGTACCGTGAGGACAAGAGAAGTAAAATGAAATAAGTCAATCCCAATTTTACTATTGGAAAGAATTAGGAGCTTCATTTGTTTGCTCAACTTGCAACAAGATCCAAGATGGCCATTGTCTTTCCAGAGCATGATTGACAATGTCTAGCAAGAACAATCTTTACAAGTGCCACTGGAAATAGGAAGCAAAGTTACATATCTTCCTTCCCCTTTACTTGTTCCAGATGCTAATATAGAAATCTCCATGAACTATGGGAGGTAGGGAGGAAATGAAGAAAGAAAAGCGGAAGAATAGCAAAATATTTTGGGGCACATGATGGACATAGATAAGCACCTCTGCTGGTTCTCATCAATGCTTCATTTATCAAACACATGTCTAACATCCATGTGGCAATGTTGATATTGACTCGACATTGGTCGTCGTTTTGTTCCTAAAACACCTAAGAGTATAACTGAAAGGTCCTTGTATAGAAGAACACGTCATAGCCTTTCCGGATACCGATGGTCTTGCCCCCATGGCATGGATATTGTCAAAATGCAAAGTTCAAAACTCAAGTTGACCTTAAAGATAACAAATATATCACAGTTGTCCACCCCACAATATGCACTATCTTCAAGATAAGAGTTGCTCCATATCTTTAATTTTGTCAACTATAATGCAAAGTTTCAATGCCTTATTTTCCATTAGAAGATGGACACATGACAACACACTTATTCAAATCCGACCCAAAGTTGAACTAGGTGTCAGAGATGAGAAGAAACCTGAGCACGAAATAAAAGAGCATCGAGCAATGCTGAGAATATAGAAATAAAAACATCTTCAAAGTGCTTCCTAATGTTTGCAATGTCCACATCAAGGCCAAGCATAAAACTTGCAAGGGTAGACCTGAAAGTCAAGATGATGAATAGAGCTCAAAATTTAATTCGTCTTTGCAACAGTAAAGATGTGAGCTCAAAACTTGCATGTGTTCACTTATTCAAGGGAGAGCATAACAGAGCTCACTATCATATACGATAATAAGGAGATATTGTCAATAAATTCCAATACAAGAGTCCCTAATTCCAGTAAATTTGATAAGTTCCGAGAATGTCATTTCTATAGAGCAAGATACAAGGGCTTACAGAATGGCAGGCTTATCAATTATCATTCCAGTATGGCACACCTATTTAAAGAATCAACCAGCGAGACAGTGAAGAAGTCTACAAGTGTTTTACAGATAGGCCAAAAAAACCTGTTCAAGTTTAGAGTTTTAAGTATAGCAGAAAGCCTGCACAATGTTGATAGCAAAGACACTAGACATCCCTATCACGTGAACCCCCTAAACCACCCCAAATTCACATCTTAACCCAGTCGATGATGTATGGTCACTCTTTTATGTTTCCTCCAACCATCAAATTTCCATGCTCTTGTATTCCTCTACAGAACAAATAAAAAGATTCCAACTGATTGAAAATACCATAGCTACTATCTTATCCACTAAGATCAGTTGAAATGTTGAAATGAATTACAGATGATCTTCAGCAAACAATTTGATCACATGCTCACAGACATAATTAAAACAAAAAAATCAACTCATCCGTTTTAAAAATGCATTTGAATTATAAAAAGAAGAGTGAAGGTCAACAGCAGTCAAGACTAAAAGCACAGACAGTCTACTGAATGTCACATTAGATTTAAGTCTAATAAGTTCTGTCTATTTGAATCCATAGAACCAAACAAAATCGAACATACAAAAAATCACGAGAAATTGATCAGTGATAATTACCAAAATTGCAAAGTTGAGTCTGCAATCTCCCAATCCTCACTTGGGAATTTGACACAGCTGTCATTACAGCAAAGAGTTAGACATCCCATAACATTTAAGTTCCAAAGGGTTCAAGTAGTCCTTCGATGCACTGCATTCTAGGCCCATGGCAATTAATGATTGAAGAAATTAAAGACATTCAACCCATTATACAGAACAAAATTGTACTTAAACTGTAGAATTACATATCACCTCAATAGTGCCTCAGCTAATGCAAGTGCTTCAGTACTTGCTTCTGCAATCAAAGCAGGGGCCTGGTTCACATTGAGCAAAGGGAATGAAAAGAGTTAACAAGGTAATGTATGGAATTTATGAAATATTTTAGCAGGAAAAAATTAGAGAGAGACTAAACTTTTGCAGCAGGCCATTTACCACAGCAGGAGCGCAGGAAATTTCTCAACCACTTCAGTGGTCTGTAGCTAAATGAAGTAAAAGATGATTCCACAAGGTACTTACAGCTTGCCCTATTTCTGAAAGTAAGCGCGCGAGACCACCAATTACTTTCTCATCTCCATTTGTAAGAGCCGGTAGAAGAAGCATTTCTTTAAGAAAATGAATCCTAGATAATAAAACTGGGGGTAGCCCCTAGAAGAAGCGAGAAAGGTCACAACTTATGATGAAGAATACTAGAAATATATATGGACAGTTAGTCAAATTAAATGCCAAAAGTGGCCTACATGGATCCACAAAGACAGAACCCCCATTCTTGAAATCACAAATTTACAGCACTTTGGATTTGAAGACTGGCTTTGCAGTTAATTATTAACATAATCTTTTGATACTCAGAAGCACAACAGTTTTATATCCTAACTGGCACCAAAAAGAGTGGTCCAAAAATGATCCACATTCTAAAAAAAACATACAGTTGAAATAATAGAGGCAATCTACCTCAACCAAAAAGGTGCAAGCTTACAAGGATTTTCATATTCAACCGGATCGTCCAAATTAAGCATAAACTGACACACTGCCTCATGTTAAAGAGATGATTCTCGGGCAAGAGGAAAAATATATTCTACAGGGAACAGTAATTCCACAACACTACAAATATAATCGCAGACATCAAGATAAAAGATGGTCACATCGAATGGCATTACTATACCTCATGTCGAGTAATAAGTTCAGTAAGAACTTCAATTGCTGAGTCAAATGAAGATGAGACCTATAACCAGCAATAGAAAAGGCATTAGGGCATATGCATATGTACAGCATTACAAATATTATATTATGTATAGACAGAACAAACAATGACTGTCATAGTAAACTAAACCATTCTTAGATCACAGATAATCTGAAGTTTTTGTTTTACTATGCATCACTTTACTTCTAGTGCATACTTTCCTTTTCACATTATTATTCACAAGCTCTGCATACAAATACTGGGATACCCTTTCATTTGCACTGTGCCTAAAATCATTTGACACTGGGTGATTTTCACATCCCAATGATTCAAGAAAAGGATTAAGAAACTTCAAGAAATAAAAAATAATAATTAGTTATGTCCTGAATAAGCATTTGCATGTCACATCATGTAGAAATTGAAGTAATGATTTTATGTGAAGCTCCATAAGCGTTAACCCTGATTAATTCAAGTCACACATTACCCTCTCAGATTGAATTATCAAACAAACTCATTATTTATTGCACAAACAACATTTATTACACATGGTGGAAACTGCATATACTCACATTAGACAAGACCATTACAAAATACCAAATAAATCATAATTACCTGCAAAGAATTAAATACAACATTAAGAAGAGGATGTGCAGACAGTGAACCCTGTGGAATCTCCGAAAAGCACCCAGCTCGAACCTACAATAAAAATCTCTATCACAAAAACCAAGAATTTCACATTACTGACTGTACAAGACATTTTACTTATATTGGTCAGCAAGAGGAATGATGGACTCAGAAGCCACATCCATCCAAAAATTCGGGTGAAGCCACAGAAGAACATGACTCAGCATATAGAAAGATGAATAAGAAGTTTAATCCTTTAATTAAATTTTTGAATAAATACACTAGAAAGGAGGTTATCCATTACAACGTTGCAACTCTTACCCAGCTCAGTAAACATCGTAAGATTTTTCTGTTTTGTTCTGGGAGTTGCATAACGCCATCAAAACCTTTTTCAGACTGCTGCAGCAGAAACTCGAGAACCATAGGAGTCTGTGCAAGAAGCTGGTCCAGAAAGTGGTGTGAACATATTAAGACAGAGCAAGAGGGTAAGAGAAAACATAGGGATGTAAA
Source organism: Eucalyptus victrix (assembly GCA_016097545.1). Classification (NCBI taxonomy): domain Eukaryota; kingdom Viridiplantae; phylum Streptophyta; class Magnoliopsida; order Myrtales; family Myrtaceae; genus Eucalyptus; species Eucalyptus victrix. Next base: position 35,641,335 of record CM027841.1, on the reverse strand, counting down.
CACAATAGGAATATATTCATGAACCTCTTGGCCATGGTGGCTTCTACAAGCAGCACTTAATCTGCAATCGGCATTCTGATTGTCAACTATTTCTTCAGGTAGAACAGTAAGCATTTCTAGTACGGCCAAATTGCCACCATCCTGGCTCTGCAGATTCTGGAGACTGTAAAAGAGCTGTTCAATTGGTTTCTCATGCTCAGCAGCATGAACTATGAGTGCTGAGAGCGCAAGGCAGATTTGTGTCAAGAGCTGTCATCAAAAAGTATGACTCTCATCAAATCATCACATGCACAACAAATCATTGAGGCAGCATCCAAGAACCATTGTCCACACATTAGAATCAAGAAAATGGATGACCCCTTGCATCTATTGGACACGGTATAGAACCATCAAAGTCCCATAAGGAGAGAAAGGAAGCACCTGAGGGGGACCAGAACTAAATCTTCTTGCAGCCACAAGAAGCGCATTAAGCAAGGCTTCTTTAGCCCCTAACTGCAAACAGTGCCCTTCATTTTGGACCTGCAAGAAGACAAAAGAAACACATTTACAGTCTTATCACAGTTCAAGGCAACAAACATAGATAGTTTTGGCATGAGTGCTTTTGCATGTTTCCATTCTCTTGCTGATTTCAAGCAATAAAGGACCTTTAAACTGCAATAGGCCAACGGAGGACAAAGGAGATGGAGATCACTATCTTACAGAAATCCTATTATCCAGAAATTCCTCCTAATATGCCTATCAATGCTATGAAGCGTTCTTCTATAGCACGAGCATAAAAAAAATGTTCTTTGTGCTCATAAACTGGTCAGAGAGATAGCACAATTCCCAACATCGACTTCTGATGGAAAATCCGCTTGCCATAGGCATTTATGAACAGTGGCATCCTCCTAAAATAAGATTTCCTTGATCAGGCTCTTCCCTTATTCCATCATACTTAACCAACCCTTTTTCTCATATTGAATGAAAATTGGAATACATGCTCCCACGTATCCTCATCATGCTTCTTCATGTTCAGTCCAACAAAAGTCAACCTCAAAAAGCAAGCCCCTTTCCGCAAGATTATACGACATCTCCAACAGCTCAAACGCTGGAACTAAAGTCAAGCCTACCAAAATTTCTTAGCGACTGGACTTCTGAGTTCGCACGACCCCCCCCCCCCCGAGCGCCGCCAACCAAAAAAAAAAAAAAAACCCAAAAAAAAGAAAAATCAAGACTTCAACTAAGAATAGAAAGAAGACCAAACGATTGAAGAACAAACCAAGCCTCGCTGCAGCCCAGCGCGCGCGCGCGAGAGAGAGAGAGAGAGAGAGCACCATTGCGAGCACCGTCAGATTCCAGCAGCACGATATTAACACACTTTCATACTATCTACGCGACGTTTCCCGAGCTCAACTTCCATAAAACGCTCTTTAATCCGGTTCGATCATTCAATTCCGACGTACGCCTAGCGCAATTACCGCCTTCACCGAAGAGCTCAGCTCCCTCTCTCTATCCCTCTCTCTCTCTCTCTCCCCTCGGCGCGCGCTCGCCCCTAAGAAGTAAAACCGCAATCGAGCACTCGACTCTCGACCTCCCAAACACTGACAAGCACCCGAGAGCTCAATCGAAGAGACAGAGGGAGCTAGGGAGGGAGGGAAGGGAGGGGAGTTGGACCTTGCGCTTGAGGATCTGGGCGGCGAAGAACTCGACCTCGAGATCGGAGGAGCGGAGGTGGTCAGAGGTGAGGAGAGAGGTGGCGACCTCCCAGACGGCGTCGGTCTGCTGGAACTGGACGAGCCATTGGTTCGCGGCCACGCGGTTGCAGGACTGGGCGTCGTGGTTCAGCACGTGCACGGCCTGCGCCACCTTGATCTGCAATTCCATATAACGCAACCACCACCACCACGCCCGCCGCCGCCGCCGCCGCCGCGAAGCCGACGTCTCGCTCCCGCCGGCCCCCTTTAAAAACCTTCGTCGCGCTAGAGAGAGAGAGAGAGAGAGAGTCTAGAGAGAGAACGAAGGAGAGGGCGACGCCTGGAATTCCTTTCTGCTCGCGAGGAGAGGGTGAGATGATGGGGGAGCAACTGCTGCCTCGATCTGACGGCTGTGCTTGCTGATTGGCGATAATGCGCCCTTTCTTTCTCTCCCTTTTTTTCTAGAAAAATATTCCTGCAAAAAGAGGTATGGAATTTTCTTTCCACAGATCTAAAAGATAAACTGATTAAAATAAATGCCTTGAGCAGAATTGGGAATTTTTAATCCTAGAAGCGGAATTTTTTTTTTTTTAATTGATTAACTAGTTTGGGCATATGTTCGTAAGTAAAATATCCTTTTTACATGTGTTTGTACGGAGTAGAGTTCTTGATCTAATATGTGGACCTGAAAATGTATGTTGAATTGTGTTGATTTCAATAAACGGAGTAGAATCGCTTTACAATGCGAAAAGGAAATTGGTTTATTCTCGGATTAGACATGGACTACTTTAGATCCTCTCTTTGTGAACTCGGTTTGATCTTGAGTCGAAGATCTTGAAGAAGTCTCAATCTCCAAGAATCCATCACCTTGGAAACTTCATGTGTGTCTCCTTCTATTCAGGTATTGAAATAGATGAAGAAGCCTATTATTTATCAGGAGGAGGCCTTTAAGTCTCATACTTCAGTCCGATCAATCGATTCAAGATTTTTTATCCATAGATATCGAACCATTTGATTAGGTAAATATCAATTTGATATGTGTAATTAACTAATTATCAAATAGAACTTAGGGCAAATATCACAAAACACCCCAAATTACACAAATACCCTTACTTTCTTTTGCATCACAAAAAACCCACACCTATACATATATAACATATATATAATTTATTTCAATTCTATCTTAGGTATATATGTCATATTGATATAAGTTTGGAGTATTTTATGACACACAAAAAAAAAATGAATATTTGTGTCACAATGGACAAGTTTAAGATTTTTTAATGATAACCAAGTATATTAAAAAAAAAAAGATTTTTTTTGATTATTTGTGTCTTAAAGGTTATAGTTTAGGGTTTTTTTTTTTTTGTTAACAATATAACTTATTGCTGATTTGATTTTTTTCTTTCTAAAAATAATTCAAACTAATCTGATTTTGGGAAAAAAAAACTATTTTTTGTCATTTTTGGCTGAACAAATTTGTTTCAAATACAAGCTATATTTAAAGCAAGTGGAATTAAAAATAAGTGCATTTTACACTAAGGAAATGAAACTAAATGAATTTAAACATGCATGTTTCAGATAAATTGCAATTTTTAATTCTTTTACTGTAATTCTCAATTACTTAATATTAAGTGAAATTTACTCAAGTAATAAAAGTTATCCTTCAAATTTTTCATTTTAATGCACGTTCATGTAATTAACAAAAGCTATACTTCAAATTATAAATATGATTAATGTAATAAGATAAATTTTCCTTTTTACTTAATTTCAAATTAAATGGATAAACTATATACTTAAGGATACTTTATCGTCATTTTCTTTTTCAAAATAAAATGAATAAGTCGAAAGATAAAAATGCTGGAGAAGGATGGCAGAAATTTATCTGAATAAATTTTGTCTTTGTCCTAACCTATTTCATTGGATTTGAAAATACATCTAAAATAACTTTCTTTCATCCGTTTTTAAATGTAATAGATTATAGGTGTTTGACTTTGGAGGATGACGAATCATTAACCCACCTAATTAGTTGACATGGGCTGTGTGGCTGTCACAAAAATAAAGTTAAGTGGCATGTCAAATTACCGAAGAATATTCTTTCAATTATGATTTTAATTAATATAAGATGGAACTGATA